>CM053411.1:42020659-42078978 GCA_028644305.1 Xerus rutilus | reverse complement strand
TATAAAATATGCATCCAAGATTTTTATCTACCATATTTATTAACATTGGTGCCAAGAAAACAGTATAAGCAATTCAAAGGAAACTCCAAGTAACACATGCATAAATGCAGGAAGTATAAACTTTGGGTAATTTAGGCAATCTACAATGTTGACATAAATTTTACAAATAGATATTAACCTGATCAATAACCACAGAGGAAATTTCATTTAATTTTCTATGGATAAGGAATCATTTGCATTACTAACATTTTTCAGGACAACATTATAAAATAAATCAGAAACAATAATAAGTGCAGATCTCTTAGAAGGTGGGCTAGACAGGACATTGGTGTAATCTCTGTGGTCAGTTTCAATATCATTCATATTTTTTAGTAATACTGTGTGTATGAGTGAAAGTCTTCCTTTAGCCTTCACTGACTAACTTAAATGTTCATTCATTTAATTTTATAACTATATTTCTTAAGTGCTTGTTACATGTCAAGGACCATGCCAAGGCTTGAGCTTAGAAAGTTAGAAATTGTTTAGGGTCTAAGTTTTATCCTACTTGCAAGATAACAAGTTAGCCTGCCACAGCTTCATATATATACACTGAGGAACACCAGACCCTGGGTAAGAAATAGTTTATTATATTAAAAAAAAAAACAGCAGCAAGAATAATACCATAGTCCCAGTTCCCAAACCTGCTATTCCCATAGGGAAAAAGGAAGAGGAAGAATGTGGTAGGGGTGGGGCTTCATCCCAGCAGAGGACCCTAATTTAGGAGTCTTAACACTCCTAGCATGCTGGCACCTGTGGATACCCTCTTCTCCAGATGGAGACATATTCAGTAATCACCTCTCTGGGACAGAGAATGAAGGCATCTTTATGAACAAAGATTTTATCTTTAGGAGAACAGTTTCCAAGCTTTCCAGGTTGTCTGTTAAGCAAACATCCTTAATAGCATCCTCTGCTCCGAAGACCTGGGATGTTATAAATCCACGGAGAATGAGCTAGCAACACAAACTACTGAAAGACATAATTTCTGCATATTATGTTAAAATAATAACAATATGACATATTTGGAATGTTTGTATGTGCTAAGATTACAGGAACAAAGAAGAAAAAAATAACTATTCCATTAGTGAGAGTCTGAGAAGATTCTAAAGAAGTCAAAAATATTTGGGCTGAAATGAAAAGAATGCATAAAAGATGTCTAAGCTGGTCAATAGGAACACATTTCAAGTGGAACAAATAGTATGCCCATTAGAAAGGAATTTGGCATCAGTTTTTCTTTTTCTTTTCTCTCTTTATTTTTAATGAATGAGAAGCAATTCAATGTTTTTCAGTTATGAAGTTTCAGAAGACACAAAGTGGTGGGAGTTGAGAATGAATACAGAGGAAGAAGCCATCTTGTGAAGAACACTGTACAATATGAAAACTAGTTGGGCACTATCCCTCTGACAATATATAAACACTGAAAAATATTGTACAGGAAAAAATCATATTTTCAGGTCAGAAAAAATTTGGGGGAAAAAAACTTGCTGAGGTGAGAGGAGGTAGAGCCCAACCAGGATTCCTCCTTGACCTCATGATGTTAAAAATCTGTAATACACTGACACTTCAATTTGCTCTTGTTATTAACACAGATTTTTAAATAGAAATATCAAATGTTCTTAGCTCTAAGTCTGCCTTCGATGGAACCATGACAATTCTTTTGCTATTATTATAGATTATTTTAGGCTCTAGAATTAAAATTTAAGAGTTTTCTATCTGAGGAAATACATGATATGTATATATCTCATTTTAGTAGAAATGAATTTGCCTAGTAAACTCAAAATTTCTGTCATAGAACATAAAAATGAACTCATTTTGCTCCATTCTGAACAAATATAAAAAAGCAAGTATGAAAGTTACTATACAACATGAAAAACATTCCCATTTTAAACCTGATTGGAACATAAGATTAAAAGATTTCCTTTTCATTATATATTTTCATTAAACCTCCACAGTTGATCCCAGTTCCCCATTCCACTTTCTAGTCCTCAATGGTAATTTGCTTGAGAAGTTTTAACTCTGCCTTTCTTAGTTCGGCTCCCTTGCTGTCAGCAAATCTCTTCTCTAGATGAAACTCCACATTTGTGCTCCCATCTATACATCTAGAAACTGGATCATCTCTGAAGCAAGGATTCCAATTCTGACATTCCTTCTTCTTGCTTGAATGTTGTTTTCCCTTCTCAAATTATGAACATAGCCATTGACTAATAGTCTATCATATTCAAAATAAAGACCTTATGCTATAAACCCCAGTCCCTATTTCTATGTGAACAAACCTTCATGTAACTCTGTTACAACAATAGTTATATTGACTATATTATTGATACTACTTAGAAAATAATAAAATATTATTTCTGACATATTCTATCTGCTTAGAATAATTTCTGGTAATTGCTCTCTTATCTATTACTATTGTCTTATCTATTCTAATTGCTACATGAAATTAGAATATATGCTGTCATGTCTACAAAGAAAGCATTTAAACGTCACCTTCCATTGGTTGATGCAATTTATGTAAAGAGTTTGATATTTAAGTACTTATCATTGTTTAGTGAAAACAAAATCAGTAAGTAATGAGCAAGAATCATCCAGTCACAGAATCAGAATCTTTGCTGCCAGTGAGGAACTAAAAACCAGTCTAACCTATTTCTTTTTTTTTTTTTTTAATTTTTTTGTAGATGGACACAATGTCTTTATTTTATTGCTCTGTATATGGTGCTGAGGATCGAACCCAGGGCCTCACGCATGCGAGGCAAGCGCTCTACCGCTGAGCCACAATCCCAGCCCCACCTATTTCTTTCATAAATAAAAAATACATATGTTTAAATCAAAGGTTTAACTATAACCTGTGGACTAAATCCAGCCACACTTGATTTTATAAAGTTGTATTGGAACCCAGATCTGTTCAAGTATGACCATTTTGTGCTAGAATAGTGATATTTAGTAGTTTCAACAGTAACCATATAATCCACAAAGCCTAAAATATTTCTGTATTTCCTGACTCTTAGTCCTGATCTTTCTAGTCTACCATACCATCTTACTATGTCCAGAATTCTAGTGTTGAAATTAGAGAAGCTAAAGACTAAATCCAAAAGTGGTAAGAAGGAAGAAATTTCAAGTACAAATGGAACTTATCCAAGGCCACCAAAGTTTTCAAGATCTACCAATTCAAATTAACAACTCAGTCTTCTGCATGTTCTCCAGAGACAATGTCACAGTTCATATATATTTGTTATGAGTTTCTATCCAATGTCACAATTTATCAAGCTATAATATATTTTAGTGTCAATTAATTATAAATAAAATAGCAATAGTTAATAGGCTATACTAGTATAGGATATGCATTCACCAGAAAATACCAAAATTACTCTTCAACTAAAATCAGCATTAAAATGTCTCTGCCTTTTATTATGAACAATTCAAACTTAGTATCTGTTAATATTCCAAGAGTTAAATATGATAGGGACAAGATACTGGGAACGAAAATTATTAAAACCAACAAAGTCTAAATTAAACACTTTGGAAGTATGGTCCCTGAACTGGCAACATAATCATAATTAAGGGAACTTGTTAGAAGTGCAAATTCTTAGACCTCACCTCAGATCAATTCAATCAGAAACTCTGGGATTTCTGTGTTTTAACAAGATTTTCCTTTCAGTTTTAGGTACACTTTAAGTTTGAAAACCTTTCCTTTGTATCAACACAGGCAATAAACCAACATACTGAAAAGTAAAAATAGCATAATTAGAACAGTAGGCAAAATTATTATTATAGATAACAATTTACATATTATTATCTATTTAATAAGGCATAGTAATAAACACCTCACACATATATGTATATATATATATGTATTATATAGTATATATATAAAGTATATATATTTTACTAACATATACATTTATACTAGTATATACATTAATATGTTTATTAATATATATACTTGTATAGATATATCTATATCTATATATCCTGGTATAGCCTATACTTGTATAGCCTATTAACTGTTCCTATTTTATACATATATATGGGGGTATATATGTGTTTATATATGTATTTATTATATATATTTAATATATATTTATATTACATTATATATATATTTGGTGTATATATACCAAGTATTCACTATGAAGGGAATGATATAAGGAAATAACAACAAAGAGTCTGACTAGTTTGCTAAAGTTTTTAAACTAGATGCTTCCTTCCCTATTAGAAGTTTGGTCAATCTGATAAAGTCCTGTCAGCACTATAAGGAGTTCAAACCACATAGGCCCCACCAGCACCTGCCCAACTCTCCTGCTTTAAACACCACAAATACTCCAAACCAGTCTCTTTTTCCTATTCTCTCAAGCTGTTTTGAACCTGCATATGAGCCATTTTGTCCTTCCAGGAAGACTCTCCAAATACTAAGCCTTTTCACATCTGGTTGGTGCATTTGGGGCATCAGCAGTATTGACATCTGAACAAAATTCGGGTGTTGGCGAGTCAATCCTCTTTCCACAGGATAATTGCTACACAAATTCAAAGCTATTTTCTCTTCTACTGAAAATATATTCAGAGACACAACCTAAAATATCCTGTCAGAAATTTTAAGACTCCTCTTGTGTAGCTTTCAGGCAAGATATTATAGATATACATAAAATTTGTTTCTTTATTTTAGTACTAAGATCAGAAGCTTTCCTCAGCAATGAAATTCTACCACCCTGAGACTATTTTATTAAATATTTGTGCCACAGGGATTGAGATAGTGCAACATCTATACTAGAAAAGAAGTAATTGCTCTGATAATCATGACACTAAGAAACAACTGGGAGAAAAGTAGCTTCAGGGACAAAATTCAGTAGCTAATTGTTCAGCTCTCCAGTTCACATTGCTTGTAGACATTGCATCTGTTCTGGGGTGAATCAAAGTGAATGAAGCTCAGCTCGGAAGTGTGATACCAGGCATGCTTTTCTTCAGTGTTGCTTCCTGGAAAAAAATTAAAAATAATGCAAATCTACAAAATGTCAAGGGAAAGGCAAAATACCAAAATGAGAACTACACACAACAAAAATCCTGAGATCCTAGTGCTTTTAATTTGAATGTACTTTTCAATTGTTTATTATAATTGACCTTAATAGCCACAATGTCCGAAGAGAAATGTGTAGAAACTGATCCTCTGATGACAATCAGACAATAACTTCAGGTTTTAAGCATGATGAAAACAAATTTTTTTTTACCTCTTCTATTGTTTCTTAGTAGATTGTCTTTGACATTAATGATAGTATCTTAGATTCAAGGTGAAAAACTCTTATTCTTTCCATTGAGATGGTTGTTCAAGTTTTGTCTATAAACACCAAATTCTGATTACAAAGCCTCAGGGTGTTTGCGTGTTATGAAATTGATATTAGAACACAAAGCCCAACTCTTCAGACAGTAATATATTCTTCCATGTACACCTCGAAGCCATGACAGTTGACCAACAAATTAATACTAGAACAGCATAATCATTTTTCATGGAAGAAATCTAAACATTGAATTTTTTTTTATTATTTGATTAGCCCACACCACAAAAACATAATACAGTTTGATGAGGTTATTCAACTGAGTATCTATGATGAAGAATAGATGACATTTTGTCGATTTTTGATTGTCAAGGTTTATATATTTATAATCAGTTGAATCATTTAGATAAATAATTTGGTCTTATTTCTGAGTTATCTTGAAATCTAAAGGAGAATCAGAGAATGAGATCCATCATGTATACTGCCTATCAATTGACTGCTAGGAGAACTCTGTCAAAATGAGGAAATATACAACTAAACTATATTTCACCTGCAATATTCATTCTAAAACATTCCATAGCACATCAGATTGTAAAGAAAAATCTAAGAGATAATTCATGAGGTAATATTAGGTCTAAGGTAATGATCATCAAAAAGAGAGGACTTTTACTTTACTTTAAGAAGTAAAGCTGCCTAACAGGATAAACGGTAGAAAAGCTACTTCAGAGAGCTCAGGATATTGTTTAGAAAATGCTAAAGTTTTGCTTTAGAAGGAAGTTCTGATTTAGAATTAAATAAGACACTTAACAATTGTTTGATATCTGGATATACAAGAAAGTACATAGTAGAAAATAATTCAATAAAGTGGGAGAAAGATGAGGTACCCTTCCTTCATTTACTTGATAAGTAAACAAAGTAAGATACTATTAAGCATTGTTATCACTGCCATTGGAACAATTGTGGTTAGGAGATCAAAGAATTGCCTCATTTCTTATTTTTTATTATAATACTGTTTATAAATGAGCATATGAATTACAAATGTATTGTTATGTTTATTTGACTTTCTACATTACTTCTCTTGCAATTATTTCTTTGTTTTGTCAAGTTGTTTAATTGATGTCTGTGTTGTATGCTGGAGGTGTTCCTCACAATGTTGTTTTCCCTTGGCTTTTAATTCTTCTTCTTTTTTTTTCTCTTCAGTGCTGTGATTGAACCTCACAGGAGTACAGTACAATGTAACCACATTCCAGCCCTTTTTTTTTTCTTTTGAGGCAGAGTCTCCCTAAATTGCTCAGGCTGGCCTTGAATTTGTAATCCTTCTACCTCAGCCTCCCAACTGCTGAAATTACAGGAATGTGCTCCCATGCCCAGCTTGATTCATTCTTAAGAAATTAAGATCCAAGCAATTTACAGGAAGCTTTCTGCGCAAGAATTTTATTGAGGATCATAAAGTAAATGACTTAGTATTTCACTGGAGTATATTTCAATGTCATTGCACTTTTTTCTTGGAATTGTAGATTAAAGAGAAATCTTCCACTTATCTTCCAGGTGCTGAGGAGGAGGACACTAGCAATCTGGGCACTAAACTGGGGAAGTGGATGGAGAGGGTCACAGTTTACTTTGGTTTTTCAATCAATGCCCTTTACTATGTAGTTGTTCCCATCATTTTCTACCCTAGTGTCCAGGAACATGGAGCCTGGATGGGAGAAGGGCTGAGGCCTGGAGGAATGGGCTTTGGGAGGATGTCTGAGGCATCTAATTTCTCCTTATGCAGAATTTAATCCAGTACTCCCCCAGGGAACTCCATGGCTTTAATTCTCTCTAGAGTGTGAATCAACTTGTTTCTTATTTTTTCCTAGAGCAAGGACTTGATTTTATTTTTTCTCACTCTGTCAATTCAGATTTTATGTCTCCATCTTCTGAAAGTTATCAAGTGCTATCTTTTCTTCCATTTTCTGTATCCTTGTGGTTTTTACCTTCTTAATGTCTATCTTCAACTTAGGGAGCTTCAAAAGACAATAAAGATAAAGATATATTCTCACTTTTCCAAATTACCTAGAGAAATCAAAATTTCCCTTTATTTATAAACTCAAAACATTTTTCCATGTCTTAATTTTTGCTATTCGCCATCCTCCACTCTCAACCAGAAGGGCTTTCCCCTCTGTAATGATCTTCCATCTCATTTCTCAATGTTCTGTCCATACTTCAAAGCCAAGTAATATCTGACATCTTGTAAAGTCACTCATCTGCTCATCTTGAATAAATTTCTCTTTATCATGTGTTTATTACACAGCCACCACTTGTGCCTGTTATAAAATCACTATCATTCTGGCTTAAATTAGACCTTTTTTTCTGTAGATTTGATTCTCCTTGAAAGTTAGAATTTACTTGTTAGATATTATTATTAGCACATTATTGTTAAGGAAATTCCATGCAGGTATGTAGTGCAACTTTATTGTATGGTGTTTGGAGAAGACGGTGGAGAAATGGGTATGGATGAGATTATGAAGATCATAAATTCTATGTCTCACACACACACAAAAAATAATTTACTAATCTCAGTCACTTCTATATAGCATAATGCCTGTAATTCAATTATTTAAATACATATATGTTGAATTAAAACAAATTGAACTCTAAAACCTTGTAAAATGATACAGTATTTCTTCTGCTGCTTCTCTTAGTTTTGGGGTTGTTTGTTTGTTTGTTGTTGGTGGTGGTAGTTGGTAGTTTCTTCTAGGAGCCCCAAAGCTTATGCACTTTTATACTATTAAGACTCAGAAACATTTCTCCATTTTTGTTTTTTTAATAAAATCAAATGGTATTTTTGAGCCCTTACTACTGAATTAAATTAAACAAACATTATGTGAATGATGACCTTGTGGTTCAGTGCCTTTTTTGGAGTTGAGAAAGTCACACCATTAGTGTCAGGTTCTAAAGCTGATTTTCTTTAACTAACAGTGTAATTGGGGAAACAAAACCCAAAAAATATAAAATAATTTACAATTCAAGGCACAGTAGAAGACAGAGCCAGATTGTAGGTTCAGTGAGAACCCATATAAATGAGAAAATTGTATGGGTATACAATTCCTGAGGAATGCTTACTCATTCTAAAGAAAAGGAAGAGAAGAGAAAAAAAAGCAAGAACAGAATATTTGAAATCTTAGAGGAATTGTGGGATTTTATGAATTCATTGTTCTAATTGGGGAAGCACATCGATTTTGGAGAGTTGTAGAGAAATATAAATCAGCTAAGGAAATGTATACTACCATGGCTCAAAAAACAGCCATTTATAAAAAAGGAAATAGGCAGAAACTACTCAGAAAAACATAATAGAAATTGATGATTTAGAAAATTTGCATCAAGCCTTTTAAAAAACTGGCTATATTGGGAACTAAGTAACTGGAAACCAAAATAAAGCAGGAATTCCAGATCATGGCATCTCCAGATTCCATGAAATCAATATTGGCAGGACAATCAAGAGCAGGAATGACAAACAAACCCTATTGGACAATGTTGTCCTCCTCAGGCTGCTTTCAATTGTTCACACCAACTAAATTTTTTTTTTCTGTTATATTCTGAACTTGTTTGCTAACCACCTGACAAGGTCAAGGTGGTCAGCATCAGGATGTTTGGAGAAGTCTAACTCAAGTAAAAAAGTCCTAGGATAGTCACTAATGCTACTGAAAAGAGTAGATTCCCTCTTAGGTGTGAACAAACTTCTGGTGTTAGATAAAGAAGTACTAGTTCAGAGACAAGATAGGATGATATTTTGTGCTTACACTATTTCATATTTTATATGTGACTTCTTGATTCCCTTTCCTTTATTTAATATATTTGATTTCCACATTAATTGGTATCATCTTTATATGTAATTTTATTACATTTAGAACATTAAAATTCCAGAGATATTGATTTTAATCCAAAGATGTCTTATTAACAAGAGTGATGTTTTTAACAGAACAGGCCTCATGAATGGGTGATTATCTATGCCAGGTGAAGCAGTCAGGTAATTTCAATTTGAGTAAAGCATGTGTCTTTCCTATGCTTGATGCTTCTTGGAATTCTAGCAGATAAGACTTTTTTTTCTTAAGGCTTTACCTTTTTCTAGTGAAAATAGTCTGAACATGATACTTTCAATCTCATTTTTTCATGAAATGTCTAAGTTTTTGAGTTTTGGTTTTGTTTTGGTTTGGTTTTGAGTGATAGCAGAAGTGTGATGAAAGAAAACAAGAATGACTATAGGCTTGGGCAGTGGGCAAAGGCACCTGAGAAGAAACCAGTACACAAAGTGGAGTGACAAAAATATTTTGGTCAAAGGCCAACTTTCTTCAATTTCCAGTTCCATAGAGGTCCAGCCAGAGGTGAATTGCAAACCCAGATATTAGCCCAGAAGGATGGTAGCATTTTTATAAGTACATTTTCTTGAAGTAAAAGATCCACACACAACTGATATTCTTATTTGTTTCCTTCTTGTCAAACCTTAACTTTAATTTGATCCTTGTCATGTCAGCCTTCCAAGGCTACCAGGCTAATCACCTCCTGATATCATTCCTTGACTCGGAGATTAGTGATCTACCATGACCTGTTAAGACTAAGACATTGTACCAGCTCCAAAGTTTGAGTTTCACCTCTACATTTGTTTCAAAAAGTGCTTTTGTAATTTGGAATATAATGTGTCACGAGATGACTGTTTTTAATGATTACTCCTCTGTCTTTACCTCAATTCCCTTTATCTCCAACAATGAGAATCACACTATGGAGATATGAGGATTGCTGGGTTGGAGGTCATAATCAAGGGAACCCTACTGCATTTTTAGTTTGAAATTATGTTTCTTTAAATGTTGCTTTAGGGGAAAATCAATGGGTATAAATAGAAAATGCTCAAGTACCAGAAACAGACCTTGAGGTGCAGTGCTTAAAATATACATCTCATAAAGAAAAACATCCAAAAGGCATATATTTCTGTTTCTGGGGACTGAAAAACATGAGCCATAAAGTATAATTGTTTTATATTAACAATTTCTGTCTTCTCACATTCTTAATTGTTCTAATGCAAAAGTTAAGATCTTAATATTATTAGACATTTATTTGGATGAACTGGAAAATGTCATACAAAGAAATGATAACATAAGAGCACCAGAAATGTACTACTTTAGAGAAGACAGCAAGGCTTTTATATATTCAAGTGGCACTGGGTCCCATGATCCTTAAATTGCATATGAATAATTAATATGCATACCCCAATAATGCCAGTTTCTGTGCACTATATTCAGTATGAATTATGCAGAAACACTTCAAAAAATTCTTTCATAGTTAAGGGAATTATGACCAAGATGTGTAGAAAATAAAAATTATTTGTTTAAAAACAAATGAAATAAAAACAGAAGATCTGATTAAAAACTTTTAGGAAAAGAAAGTTTCTTGATCAACTGGGTTGTTTTTTATGTGCACTTTATCTTCTAGAAATTGTACTAACATTTATGAATATGAAAGTACATATGAATTGCTGGAAAAATAAGATTAGGAAATCACTCATGTATCAAAATAGAAATGCTGCTACTTCTTAGTAGTACTGTGCAAACCACAGAGAGGACTCTTTAAGGAAGAGTTAAGTAAGAATATCAAAGGAAGGAGAGGTACATGTTTAAACAGAGTGATCCAATACGTGTTTGACTTGTTGGTTATGCTTTTGATCATGAAAATCATTACATGTGACAATACTAGGGCTACTTCCATGGCTAGGCCAACAAGTCATAATGGTTTTCATCTTCTTTTAAGCATCAATACTTTGGCCTGATGATCAATTTGTCCTAGAACTGGGAAGGAGGCATAAAAGTGATAACTGTGTTTCAGTGAGATCATTTCATTAAAGGAGTTTCACGGGACAAATGTCAACATCCCTGTGAACTACTCATTGCTTTGAAGTTTATGATAAGGCTCCTTGAATAACCTCAGTTTTGTTTTTTTTATATTTTTATATTCCAGTGTGTGGATACTGATGAAAGAAACACAGCCCTGTTGACTTGCAAAAAAACACAGGCAAAAAGTCAATTAGAGGACAATGTACATTCTTGCTGGATCAAAGGAGCTAGTTGAGTCAAGTTGTATGGAATTTGGAAAACTCCAGGTAGTATAGCAAGTGGTTAATTTGGGGGTGCTAGAGTCAGAATGCCTGATTTAAATTCTAAAATAAATACTTAGTTGGCAAGGAAGATGGTATAATAAAAAGGTGGTTTTCCTAGGGCAACACAATTTACATGTGCTTAATGACCCCTGAGATTTCTCCAAATATGGGAAACTCAACTGAATAATTTGTGGTAGCAGAGGACTAAAATTCTCATCAACCTCATCATGGACACTTCTCCCTCCCAAAATGAATAAACAAATTCCCAAATCAGAATTTACTAACAATATAGGAAGATAGACCACCCACAGGCAGAAGAAAAAGAGGAAGAGAGGATTGGTAAATCAAGGTTCTGATTCCAGCTGCTCTTAGCCACAAGAATAGTTCTTTAACAATCCCTAGCAAGGATCAACCACAAAGTGCTCTCTAAAATACTTCCTCTTGCACCAGCAAACTCTAACCTCCACCCTTACATTAGTAAAGTCTTAGAAATAACTTTTATCAAGATTTGCTGAAGAAAGCAGAAAAGAGCTGATAGGTCTCTTTCTGAATACTATACTTACAGATCATATCTTCAATCACATCTAGGGGCAAATCAAGCCAATAAAAACCTCTAGACAACAGACACTCATTGACATCCTTCTCTTGGACCTCTCTCCCTCTTCAGGATCTCCCCTCCATTCCTCCCTTCCTTCTTTCCTTCTTTCCTTCTTTCCTTCCCTCCTTCCTTCCTTCCTTCCTTCCTTCCTTCTCTTCTTCTCTCCTTCTCTTCCTCTTTCCCTCTCTCCCTTCCTTATTCTTTCTTTCTCTCTCTCTCTTTCTTTCTTTCTTTCTTTCTTTCTTTCTTTCTTTCCTTCTTTCTTTCTCTCTCTCTATCTCTTTCTTTTCTTATCACTCTAATAAATCCTGTTGCTTATCTCTTACTCTGTGTCTATGGATTTTATTTTTCAAATTTTGAGACAAAGAACACACCCATTCACACTCCATGTTACATTAAATGTATGGCTTTGATCAAGTTACTCAAACTATATTTACCTTTATTTCCTCATCTATAAAATGGGAATAATACTACCCAGGAGACCTAAAGATGGAGCAGAGCTAGTCAGTGTCCCCCGAATCCTTCCATAGCCTAGAAAGTAGGCAGTAAAAGAATGGATGAATGAAGAGATGGATGACAGATTAAATGCTCAAAGACCAAATATAAGTCTGAGACTTGGAGAGATTTGAAGTATAGTTGGAGAGCTTTGAAGTTTAGTTACGAGAGCAGAAAATAAGGGCAGAATTCTTTAATCCTGAACCCAGTCCAGTGTTGGGGTAGGCAGGGGGTGCAACAGAGAAATAAAGAGGGAGAGGAAAAGCACCTAAGTTCATTTCCTTCACAACAGCTAGAAAGAAAAGTAGACCAAATTAATATGCAATAGGAGCTGCAGAGTCAGTGATGTAGGGGAAGTAGTTTAACCTAAATTGTGGACTGATGGCCTCGTGAGACATGATAGCCATTTTGTGGAGTCTACAGCTGGCCAGCTTCCCTAGAAGAAATTAAATCAACATGGCATCTCCCTACCTTCAGATAGAAACAAATAATACCAGAGGGAGTACCATTGTAACTGAATGTCTCCATAACCCAATTAGAAAGACGTTGTAGAGGGATCATTCCTAGCTGACAAGGCGAATAGGGTGGAGTAGATCTGAGAGCTGGTCACTGCCAGGAAGTACTAACCTAACCCAGCATTTTGCACAGTTTTTATGGAGCTCTGAAAGACGGGAGTGGATGCACACAATTCACAGTAGCAGGAAGTGAGAGTTCGGGTACATAAAGAATGACTATCTCTGTCCTGGGCAGCAGAGGGGACATCATCTATTTTTCATGGCTGCAGCGGATGTGACTTTAGACACAGGCAGGAGAGCCATCTCTGTCCCAGTCAGCCAAAGAGAGCGCATCAGCAGTTCAAAACCTCTTAAAGTGGGAACTCGTACGCAGTTGAACCAGCTAAGTCTCTTTCTCTCTCACAGGGACAGTACCCTGGAGATATGCATTGGTTAGGGGGAGTCACTTCTATACCACAGAAAACTTATGGAGAACCCACAGCTACAGGCCTCACACTTGAAGACAGCCACCAGGATCTATGCCACTTCTAAGAGGACCCTGGGAAGAGGAGTAAATGTGCAGTGACCTGTGCAATCACAGTGACAGTCTTGATCCCTGCACCGGTACTCATGCATACAATAGAAAAAAACCAATAAATGCAGCACAGCACATACTGAGCCTCAAGCCTCAGGCCCCTGGACTGACAAATGAGACTTGAGAACTGACTGGTGGAAAATTTATAGCAGCCAGGGAAGTGGTTTGTATGCCTCAGCACCTCTGGGGGAATCCAAAGCTGAAGAGTGATGGACATCTTCTAAAGGTCCACAATCCAGATGATATTCAAACCAGGAAGAATCAATAAGAATTGTCTCTACCTTGGCATGGTTTACTATCAGTGGCTCTAATATCATCTTTGATCATAGATATATTACTCTTAATTTTAATTCAATAGTTGCTATCCTACTTCAATAGAGTTTCCCTGTTATGGTTTAGATATGAGGTATCCCACAAAAGCTTATGTGTGAGACAATGCAAGGATTTTCATAGGGGAAATAAATTAAAGTCTTAACTTAATCACTAGAATAATCCAATCATATGGATTAGCTGGGCTATGACTGTAGGCAGATCAAGTGTGGCTCAAAGAGGGAGGTCACCATGAGTCTTTGAGATTATATTTTGTCCCTAATGAGGTAAGCAGAGCATTCTTCTCTCTCTCTCTCTCTCTCTCTCTGTCTCTCTCTCTCTCTGTTTTCTAATTGCCATGTTCTGAGATGCTTTCCTCTTCTATGTTCTTCTGCTATGATGTTCTGTCTCCTCTTGGAAAGAGATGTATGGAATCAACTGACCATGAACCAAACCTCTAAAACCATGAGCCAAAATAAATTTTTCCTTCTTTAATTGTTCTTGTCAGGTATTTCAGTCATAGTGATGAAAAGCTGACTAAAACAGTCCTTAACACATTTGATTGTATTTCTTCTAATGTTTTAAAGCATTAGTTAGAATTATTCTATCTTATTTTTATAGCTCACGTATGGCCTTGCTCTTCTTATCCTTTTCCCCCCGACTTATAACCCTCCCTATCCATCTATTTTTTCCCTTTTTACCATGGTATACATTTTTTTTCTGTCATTTTTTCTTTTTTCCCTCTCTTATTTTGCCCAACTCTTTTCTCCTCCTCTTTCAACCTCTATATAATGTTATAGAATTTTACTATCTTTAATAGCTAAGTTTTCCATCTATTCCAGAATATTACTACAAAACTTAGAGTAGAGGAATTGTGGAGAACAATATCAAAAATTTAGATTTTTTCCTAAGGTTCATTAATACATGGCTTTGCTCTGAAGTGATTATAGTAAAACCTTTTCATGTCTTCTCTTAAAGTGGTGCTAATACTGGGAACAGAAGAGTACAGGTATGAAGTGAAAGTATCAACACCTGGAGATTCACCCAGTTCAGGGCCCTGAAGAGAAAGAAGCTCACTAAATAGTCCCTTGTGGGGCTGGAGTTGTAGCTCAGTGGTAGAATGCTTCCATAGCACATATGAAGCACTGAGTTTGATTCTCAGCACCACATAAAAATATATTAATAAAAAAATATTTGTGGCCATCTACAATAAAAAAAATCCTTTTTTTTTAAAGTAGAAGCAATAATCATTTCAAAATATGGGTAAAACATACATGCTGTATGAAAAAGCAAGGGAATAAATAACGCCAAACAGCCCATAACACTTCAACAACTGATTTAATTTGACACTACAGTGGAAGAAATGTCAGAGAAAGAATTTAGAAAGTTCATAGTTAAAATGTTTAATAAACTAAAAAAATACATAACTATGCAACTGCTAGAAGAAAATGTAGGCTCGACACTCCAACATATTGACACAGGCACTGACTTCCTTAACATGACTCCAAAAGTGCAAGAAATAAAACCAAGAATCACTATGGGGGAT
Organism: Xerus rutilus; assembly: GCA_028644305.1. NCBI lineage: Eukaryota > Metazoa > Chordata > Mammalia > Rodentia > Sciuridae > Xerus > Xerus rutilus. The sequence continues at coordinate 42,063,514 of CM053411.1, read as the reverse complement.
GGCATCAATTTAAAAAGCTTCTGCACAGCAAAGTAAACAAGTGCATGAAGAGAGAGCCTACAGAATAGAAGATCTTTGCCAACTGCCCCTCAAATAAGGGATTAGTATCCAGAATACATAAAGAACTTTTAAAAAGACCACTAAAAATCCTTAATCAATAAATGGGCAAAAAAAGTGAAGAGATGCTTCTCAAAAGAAGAAATACAAATTGCTAAGAAATAGGTGAAAAAATGTTCAAGATCTCTAGCAATCAGCATTGAAATCAAAACTACATTAAGATTTCACCTCATTTCAGTTAGAGTGGCAATTATAAAGATTAAAACTAAGCTGGGTGTGGTGGTGCATGCCTACGATCCCAGCACTTTGGGAGGCTGAGACAGGAGAATCACGAGTTCAAAGCCAGCCTCAGCAATGGTGAGGTGCTAAGCAACTCAGTGAGACTCTGTCTCCAAACAAAACACAAAACAGGGCTGGGGATGTGGCTTAGTGATCAAGTACCCTTGAGTTCAATCCTTGGTATCAAAAAAAAAAGATTAAAACTAATAATAAATGTTGGCAAGGAAGAGGTGCACTCATATTACTGTTGGCACTGCAAATTAGTATGAACATTCTGGAAAGCAGTATGGAGATTTATCAAAAAAATTTGGAAAGGAATCATCATATGATCCAGCTATCCCACTCCTCAGTATATATACAGAATATCTAAAATATATGAATATAGCTGTGCCAATATTTATAGAAATGCAATTCACAATAGCCAAGCTATAGAACCATCCAAGAGCTGGTCAGCAGATGATAAAGGAAATGTGGTATATATACACAATGAAATTTTACTCAACCATAAAGAAAAATGAAATTATGGCAATTTGATGGTAAATGCACGGAACAAAGAACATCTTGTTAAATGAAATAAGCTAAATCCAGGAAGTCAAGGGTTGAATACTTTCTCTCATATGCAGAAGCTAGACCAAAATAAGAAAAAGAGGTAGGTCCTGTGAAAATAGAAGAGATTCCAGTGGAGTAGAGGAAGAAGATTAAGGGGAAGGGAGGAGATTCGGGAAAAAGGAAGAATGGTGGAATGAATCTGAACTAACTTTCCCATTTACATATATGAATATCCCACAATGAATTTCACCTTCATTTATATCCATAGCACACTAATTTAAAAAACTTTAAGGCTACAGAGGGAGGGACAGGGAAGGGAAAGGGGAAGTACTGATGACTGAATTGGAACAAGTTATATTCCATGCTTATATAATCATGTCCCAATGAACTCCAATATTATGGCTAACATTAATGCATTAATGATAAATAATGATAATAATAATAACACCTATATACATACAGTTATTATAAAGATTGAATGAGTAAATGCCCATAAGTTACAAAAGAGACCTAGCATATTGTAATAACTTAATAAAGGCTATGCAGTTTCAAGGCAATCCCCATCAAAATACCAATGAAATTATTCACAGAATTAGAAGAAAAAAAAAAACAGTCCTAGAATTCATTTGAAAGAGTAAGAGACTCAGAATAGTAAAAAAAAAAAAAAAATCCTGAGCAAGAAGAACAATGCTGAATCCATCACAGTATAGACCTAGAATTATACTACAGAACAATAGTAATTGTCACCAACACAACATGAAGACTAATGGAACGGAATAGGAGAGAGACTACCCATATACTTACCGTCATCTGATACTTGACAAAGGAGCCAAAAACATATGTGTAGAAAAGATAACCTTTTGAACAAATGGTGCTAGGAAAACTGGATGATATTATGGCATACTAAGGATTTAGAGATTAAACTCTGTAATCAGACTGTTATCCTTGATTTTACTTTTTCCTGGCCCTGAGAAATTTCTCACTCTCAGCCCCTATTAGAGTGGTACCCACTCCAAACATTGCTATGTGTAATGCTCAGCAAACAGCCTAGTTCACAATAAGATAGCAGTTAAAAACACTGTCAACTGTTATTATGATGCTTTATAAGATTTTCAATAAACACCATGAAATCCTATGCTTTGATTTGTGGCATAAGAGAAGCAAGATAATAATAGAAAAATAAAAAGTATCTTAAACATTTCATCTAATTCCTGCAGTGCCTTCCCAGTCATGCAGTCTTTCAAACTCTTAAAAAGCCCCAGAAATGGACAAAGTCTTCTTACATTTGGTAAGGAACTATACTCATTTTTAGCATGCAGAACTACGTTTTAATAGCCTATAATAATGTTCATCATGAAGGTTTATTGTGGCATGAGTGAACAACTGGGAAAATATATATTCATATTAATTAAGTAAATATGAATATGAAGAGATACTTAGAGAAAAAGTCAGTCAACTTATAGTAATTATGTGATTTTTTTGATGGAGGAAAGTATCAAAATACACCAAAATTATGAGGAATTCTTTCCTTTCTATTGTATGGGGGGTTAACTTAGTTAATTTATAACATTTATGTCTGGATATAACCTGTCAGAAATAGATCGATTTCAACATATGGAGACAAAATCAAATCATAGATTTATTCTTCTTAGTTTTATCTAGTGACTTAATAGTAATGGATGAGGTGCCAGTAAATGATTCATACCAACAGGATCAATCTCACTATGTTCTCAGCGTGCAAAAAGTTGCATTAAAGTCAAGAAAAGTTTCAATATGAGAAGAATGGGTAAAGATATTTAACGAACTGAATATCCCTTATCTAAAAGGCTTGGGATCAGAAATGTTTTGAATTTTGGATTTCTTTTTCAGATTTTAGAATATTTGCATTTATATAATGAGATATCTGGGGAATGGTGACTCAAATCTAAATACAAAATTCATTTATGTTTTGCATATTTCTTACAAATATAGGGTGAAGGAAATTTTTAGCAATACTTTAGTGTACCTGCATTTTATCTATGACCCACCAAAAGAGTTCAGGTATGAAAATTTTCACTGTGGCATCATGCCAGCGTTCAGAAAGTTTTAGATTTTGTCCAGGCATGGTGGCACATGCCTGTAATCCCAGCCACTTGGGAGACTCACACAGGAGGATTCCAAGTTTGAGGCTAGTCTCAGCACCTTAGTGAGGCCCTAAGCTTAGTGAGACCCTAAGCAACTTAGTGAGACCCTGTCTCAAAATAGAAAATAAAAAGGCAATGTGGCTCAGTGGTAAAGAACCCCTGGGTTCAATTCCTAGTAGCCCCTATCCCCAATGAGATTTTGGAACATTTTAGAGTTTTCATTTTTGTATCAGGGATGCTCAACCTGTATAAGATTCCTTGTACTCATATAACACACATTGCCTTTCTGTATATTTTTTATTATTTTCCTAGATTATATAGGTATAATACAATTATCCTGAAAAGATGATAGTTGCACTGTTCATTATCTAATCATCGATTACATAATGGAAAGTGGTAAATGGTCATGAAATCACTTGACTGAATCCAAAGCCAGTCAATATTTAGATAAAGATCATCTTTATATTCACCACTGGTGTTGGTATCACACCGTGTTGCTATCACAGTGTCAACCTAGCCATTCTTTTATTTGTGATTTTGGAGGAACTTCTAGTGCCAGTCTGGCTACACTGGCTACATATGTTTTCTTCCATTTCACACATATGAGTTGTTAACCCACATGCCCTGTTAGAACATGAGTTAGTTTTTAAATTGACATTTGTTTTATTTTTTTAACCAACAACAGGGCCTCATGTGTATCTCAATTCTTTATACACAACTTCTATCAATCACATCTTATAATTTTTACTCCCCATGGCAATCCAAACAATACCAAATGGCAGAAGACAATGAACATTTTTATCAATCAACCTATATTCTCATTTTTTTTCATTTCTACTTCTTTCTTTGTCACTGAAAACTGAGAGAAAAATAATATCCTCCCTCTGTGTTTCCTACTGATGAAACTTAAAAGTAAAATCTTTAAAATAGTAAATGACAGACATATAAACACCTTCTACCTTATTCTCTACTTTTTCTCAAGTAATGCAGAAGATGAAGTCTCATTGAAATCACCTGGAGAAGGCAGGTCAAGAACATTTTCTTTTTTCATATTAAGCCTCAAGTAACCAGCATATTCAAACTGATCAATTTCCTAACTCTTCTGATTTGTTTCTCCCCTATTCCAAAATATTGACACTCAAAAGCCTTGTCTTTGGCTTCTCCCTCAACCTCATCCTTTTATCTTGATTTTAATCTGAATTCCTAGTATACTTTAAAAATAAATTTTATAGTTGCTATTAGTAATAAATTACCATTTGTATATGACATTTAAACTGAAACTATAGAGAAATTTTTTTTCTGTGGAGAGACAAGCCACTATTTCTAGAACCTGGATGGCTAAGGACAATTGCAACTATATGTCTCCCAATTTGTGTACGTATATGTCAGAATTCAGCTTCTGTAGGATAAATACTATGAATGTTAAGATATGGGTTTTAATGGGCAATGTGCTGTGTTATAAAATATGGGAGTGGTGGGAGTAGGTCACTTTGTCACACACACACACACACACACACTCTCTCTCTCCTTCTACAGTTAAATAAGCAGGATTTGATTAACTGTCAAAACAAAAAAACGTGATGACTTCATACTTCATTACCCAATATCATCAAGGAATGAAATAAAGCTCAAAGGCGCAGTCTGAGCTTAGAAGGTTCACAAAAGAGGGTCCACATTAGTAGAGAGTTGCTATTCCTCCCACGGCACACCTTCAGCCATCTATTGGGCTCTCAGACCATGTAGAGAGCTGGTAGCACCAGGGGGCAGGGGCCTTTTATTTCTATTCTTAGATGGATAAAGTTCTCCATCCTAAGACAGTTTCCAAAATGGTAAAAAATTCTGAAGAGTACTTTAATAAACCTAAAACTCCTCAAAGGTAAACTATCAGAGCATAATCAGATATGATCTGGGCAATCTTTTCCCATGGACTTGGATGCTCATATATAAAGACTTCAACTATCTTTACAGATAACTAGGAACAAATACTTTGACTTCTCAGAACCATATTTTCCTCACTTGTGAAATCAAGAAAATAACATCTACTTGGGTGACTGGATTTAATGAGGCAACGTATGTTAAAGATTTGTCTGATAGTAAGGACTAAACAATCGGTAGCTTTTATCATTAACACAGGGATACAATGTAAGATTTTCTAAATACTTACAATGGAAGCATTTCAGCATGTGTCTTCTTAAATTAAGATGATGAATGAAATAGGACTTTGCGGGCCCTTGAGATATCAGTATAGTATGTTTTAAGAGTGATACTACAAAGATATTTGAAGATTGGTTCATGGTCTGCCCAGAAGTCTGAAATTGCCAGAAATTTAACTTCCAAATTGAATATCTCTGAATTTTCTTCTTAATGCTGATGCTACTCTTAGAAATTGATAAGAGAAATAGTTTCCATTCAAAGGCTTAAATAGAATATAGTTTATCCTGATAACTCTGGTGCAAGGTAAAAAGTGACCTACACTGGGAATAGAGCAAGTCTCATGCAAAAATAATTACAGTCCAAAAAAAAAAGAATTCTCAAATCCTAAGTTTTAATAAAAATATGGATCAACCTGGGAAATAAGAGATAGCCAGGAGCAAGTGATTTTATTCAGCATATGAGGTTAACTGAGAAAAAATAGAGGTCATAGGCAAAGCATTCAAGTTAATGGCAGATGACTCCAACCCTCCAGAAAGCCTTTCAGACAAGGAAATTAATAACTGGAGGGACAGTAAATCAAAGAAATTCAAAGCTCATCCTGGACTCAAAGGACAAACCCTCCAAAATATGTATTTTTATCTATATGAGGATAAATTTGTTTCTTGGGGAATAAATGTTGACCTAGACAACATTAGAATTAAATTAAGATACTACACTAGATAAAACATATTAATCTTGCAGGTGGGTTTCATATACAGATTCCTGGCAGATGTTCTTCCTACTATCTAATGCCAAGATGATAGAGACACAGGAAAGGGAAGAATGGAGTTCACATTTCAGTGGAAAGCAAGAAAATAAAAATATCAGAAAGAGTTTTGTGGGTCCAATTGTTAGGGCAGCTGAATTCAGAATGAGGTTAAACTGGAGGATCGTTCTTTGCAGAGACTGCAATAGGTTAGTGTGATCTGATCCACCTATCAAGAAGAATGTATGTAATTACTTTTGGAAATTGATGGCAAAAATAGCTGTCCCAATGATAAATAATGGGCTGTGCAAGGATAATCTAGTGCCTTGTATTAAACACAACTTGTACTAAAGCAACTTTGTGTTAAAAACAACATGATGAAATCATTGAAAATAATCACAATTAGCATATACATTTCAATGGGTTTTTGGAGGCAGATGTAGAAAACAGCAACCAAATGCTTGACTGGATTTCATGCTGGAAGAAGTTAGAGGAACAAAAGAAATCTTGACTAGTTTAAATGTTCAGGGTATGATTTATAATAATTAGAGAGAAGGCAAGATTTTGGTGCTTAAAGCCTGAATATATTCAACTTCTTTAATCTGTAAAGTATTTTTAAAAGAAAATGAGTAAGTTAACATGTCATTACACTATTCAGGGAAGATTCTCAACCAACAAGTATTTCTAAAACATTGTTTATTTGCCTTGTGCCAAGACAAAAACCACTGAAGGTAAAAGAGAACTGTGAGATAACGATGGCTGTTTTTCTGCTTTTCTCTTGTTAGTCTGTCTTTTGTCATACAGACCCTTCGGATGGGAAGGGAAGATATCATGCCTTTATGCTACTATTGTAGATTACAGTACAGCCTGAGACTCAAAACTGGTGTTATAAAATTATTGGAGTACACTAAATGATGTCAAATAAACTCTAGTGTGTAACAGGCCATAAAACTAGAAAGAACTGCAAAGAGAGAATGCTCAAAATAGGTAAGAGCAGACAGGTAGGGGAAACCTATCTCCACAGGAGGGGTAGAGTGATTTGAGTGCTATGGGCTCTAGTGTTCTAGGAGGAGGTGGTGGGAAATACTGCATGGAGAGTATGTTGATGATCCCATAGACAAACCAGGAAGAGTCAGCTGGAAATACTGTGTGGAAAGAAGTGACATGTTAAAGAGCTCATTGGTAAAAGGGAAATGTTATGGAAATGGAATATATTGAGAAATGGTTCCCATTTGCTACAGAAATCATTAGGGAGAAAATGTACCTTAATGTTGACAAGTAACCTTCTAATACAATGTAGTTTGGGACAATAATATGTCCAAAGCAGATATTCTGTCCAAAAATCTCCATCTTCACTGTCACACTAGTTGTCTTAAATTTAGAGAGACAGGTTCTTACTAATGCTAAACATCATAGTCTTTTAAGTTTTCCCCTTGAGGTTCATTGGGAGCATTTCTGAACCATTGCTTTTCTCAGGTTTATAGAATGAGTCTGTATGCAAATAGTGTACTAACAAAATTTTAGATAACCTTTATTTCATCCTCTGCTTAGTGAGGGAGAGAGTTCTTACTTGCCTAGCTGAACAACATCAGAATGGAGAGGGGTGCAGACTGTTGAGGATTCCACATGCTTAATGTTCATCTCTGCTCAGCAAAGAGCCCAGAGAATGGCACAACTCCTCATATACAGTTTGAACACTTGGAATCAAGCATGTAAAAATATTTATTTTTGCAGATATTCTAAAACAATATTTTTTTAAATGAAACTATATACTCTTCTACAATAGTCATACATTAAATTATATGCAAATCCATAGGGATTCTTAATGGAGAAGAAGACTCAGAAGCAACTGCAAATAATAATAGTAATAATAATAATTTATATTATTATATAATAAATAATTATAAATAATAATCTATTATTATTATTACTGACTGTATGTGTAGCATTAAATTTATTCTAAAGAAGAAAATATTTTTATATAGCAGATAGAGTAGAAGAAATTTTCAAATGTTCCTCAGACCTTCTTATTCAAAAGACAAATGTTCTTGAGGCATGAGTATGGACTTGGAAAAAGCAAAATAAGATGGCTGAGTGAAGATAGATTCCTGGTATAGTGGTTCTCAAACCTAAGAAATACATTCCCAGTTCTCAGAATAGTTCTCAGAATAGCATGTGATCTTGGGTAGATAACCTAACTTCTAGGAGTGTATTTCCATATGAATATATAGAGAGCTAGGTGACATTAGAAAAATATAGTATACAACATTTTTGTAAAAGTGATTGGTATCACCACTCACCTAAGTTAGCATCTTAATGCTGCACTATTTTTTGAAAATAAATTCAGCTCTGAATGCATAATGTTAACCAAGGAACCCACCCACTGCAAAACAAACTAATAAAACATCTTAACATATTTATATTTATAAGCATAAAGTAATATTAAAATTTTCTTTTAAAATTCTAGTATCTGTTTCATACCTGCACTTTGTTCAAAATGTTTGCAAGAAATCTTACAAGGTAATGAAAGTAGAGGAGGGACTTTTTTAAAAAATGCTTTTAAAATGTGTGTTATTTATTAACTCTGAGCACTATAAATATCAACTATTTACCAAAATGGATAAAAAATCTGATAACAATGAGTCATCTGTAAGTTCAAATATTAAAACAAGGAGAGTAAAATCTAGAGGGAAAGGAAAGTCTAAATCAAGGCAGAAAAATATTATTTTCATAACAGAAATACATTTGGGGTCTATGTAATCACAGAAGAAAGAAATTTATTCATCACTGAGCAGTTGTTATCTTCACAAAATGCCAGATACAGTTTGACTTTAAAGAGGAGACATAATAATAATGCATAAGAAGAAAGAGCATTCCAGAAAGAGAAACCATCTTCTGGTAGAGAGTGAGAAAAACAGCAAAATCCACTTGGTAGAATGTGTAAATAATTTTTATTTTCAAATGAGATGGCATCAAACTAAACAGCTTCTTTACAACAAAGGAAACAATCAAGAACACGAACAGAGAGCCTACAGAATGCGAGAAAATCTTTGCTGCCTGCACCTCAGATAGAACACTAATTTCCAAGATATATAAAGAACTCAAAGCACTTAACCTCAAAAACAAACAAACAAACAAATAACCCAATAAATAAATGGGCAAAGGAAATGAACAGACACTCCACAGAAGAAGAAATAAGACTGAATAATATTCCGTCATACACATATAGCACATTTGTTTTATCCATTCATCTGTTGAAAGGCACCTAGATTGGTTCCATAATTTAGCTATTGTGAATTAAGCTTCTATGAACATTTATGTGGCTGCATCAATGTAATATGCTGATTTCAAGTCCTTTGGATATAAACTGAGAAGTGGAATAGCTGGACCAAATGGTGGTTTCATTCCAAGTTTTCTGAGGAATCTCCATACTGCTTTCAATAGTGGTTTCACCAATTTGCAGTCCCACTAGCAATGTATGAGTGTACCTTTTCCCCCACATTCTTGCCAACATTTATTGCTGTTTTTATTCTTGATAATTGCCATTCCAACTGGAGTGAGATGAAATTTTAGAGTAGTTTTGATTTGCATTTCTCTAATTGCTAAAGATGTTGAACATTTTTTCAAATAAATGTTGTATATGTACGTACAATGGAATATTACTCAGCCTTAAAGAAGAATGAGATTATGGCATTTGCCAGTAAATTAATGGAGTTGGAGAATATTATGCTAAGGGAAATAAACCAATCTCACAAAAACTAAAGCCGAAGATTTTCTCTGATATGCAGATGCTAATTCACAATGGTGGGGGGAGCTAGGGAAGAATAGAGTTACTTTATATTAGGTAGAGGGGAGTGAAGGGAGGGGAAGTTGTATGGTGATAGGAAGGATAATAGAATGAAGCAGACATTATTATCCTATGTACATATATAACTATACAACCAGTGTGATTCTACATCATGTACAATCAGAAGAATGAGAAATTCTGCTCCATTATATATGATGTATCAAAGTGCATTTCACTGTAATGTATAACTATTTAAAACAAATAAAAAAGAAGAAATAAGAATGGTCAACAGATATGGGAAAAATGTTCAACATCTCTAGCAATTAGAGAAATGTAAATTAAAACTATACTGAGATTCCATCTCATTTCAGTCAGAATGGCAATTATCAAGAATACAAGTAACAATAAATGTTAGTGAGGATGTGGAGAAAAAGGTACACTCATACATTGCTGGTGGGACTAACCACTCTGGAAAGCAATGTGGAGATTCCTCAGAAAACTTGGAATGTAAGCACCTTTCGATGAAGTTATCCTACTGCTCAGTATATACCCAAAGGATTTAAAATCAGCATACTATAGTGATGCTGCCACATCAATGTTTACAGCAGCCCAATTCACAATAGCTAAGCTATGGAACCAACCTAGGTGCCCTTCAATAGATGAATGGATAAAGAAAATGTGTATAGACACACACACATACACACACACACAGATGGAGCATTACTCAGCTATAAAGAAGAATGACTTTGTGACACTTGCCAGCAAATGGATGGATATGGATACCATCATGTTAAGTGAAGTAAGCCAATCCCAACAAACCAAAGATGTAATGTTTTCTCTGATATGTGGAAGCTAACCCACAATAAGGGGGATGGGTGAGGGGAAGAATAGAAGTGTAGTAATTTAGACAAAGGGGAATGGAGGGAAGGGAGGGAGAGAATAGGAAAAGGAAAGACAGTGGAATGAATCTGATATAATTTTCCCATGTATGTATATGAACACAGTGAATCCCACCATCATGTACACCCATAAGAATGGGATTCTAGCCAGGCGCTGTGGCGCAAGCCTGTAATCCCAGCACCTAGGGAGGCTGAGACAGGAGAATCGAGAGTTCAAAGCCAGCCTCAGCAATGGCGAGGTGCTAAGCAACTCAGTGAGACCCTGTCTCTACATAAAACACAAAATAGGGCTGGGGATGTGGTTCAGTGGTCAAGTGCCCCTGAGTTCAATCCCCAGTACCAAAAATAAAAAATAAAAAAGAATGAGATTCTAATTAGAATAAGATATATCCCATGCTTTTATAATTATATCAAAATGGATTCTGCTGTCATGTATAACTAAAAATAATCAATAAATTTTAAATAAGAAAAAATAATTTTTATTTTCCTCAAGAAGTTGTCACAACACCTATGAATGCCTCTATGTTAATAATGAAGAAGAATCACATGGTTTAGAAATAGCAGAGTAGCTCAGGGGTGATCTCAGCAGAAGTGAAGCATTGGTTGAGAGCTTCCTGCTTCACAGTCCAGCTAGCTCTGCCACAGAAGGACACAGGGACCTCCTGAAGTGCTGTCAGAGTAAACAAGGGAAGATGAAAATTGTTCTGCGAGGCATGAAAAGCAGAGCAGGAAAACAAACAAACAAACAAACAACACTACAGCTTCCTGTGCTCTCATTATTTTCCTTTTACTTAATTTAAAGCTGTTTCTTAGGAGAAAACCACTTAGTGCTTTCTGACTTAATGGGATATTCAATCCTCTAACTCTGATAAAGTTTATTGTTTAAATAAGTAAATACACCCTTTCAGGGGCTACATTACCTGTCTAAGCTTACTACATTCATTGCTTTGGGACTTGACCTTAGGGCTGGGATGGGAAAGTTGGGGGGGGTTACTGGATTTTAGCCCCTGGCTCTTAATGGAATTCACAGCCCATATGGTGTTCTCTCCTAGAGGACTCCCTAGCCTAGATTCCTTTGCTTTCATGGATTTGAAGCAACACATTAGTGTATTGTGATAATTTTCTCCATGGGGCTTAATGCACTATTAGTTCTATCTCAGATGCCTTTAACTAAATGCATCTGCAAATAATTATTTTAAAGGATAACCAATTGTTTTGACAACTATAGGGCAAGGCTTTCAATAGATAGAGCAGCATTAAAATTAGGGTTTGCAAAACTACCAGAATTGGAAAGACAGTGTTCAAGTCTACAACTGAAATGCTTTCATGCTAAGTGGCTTATTATTTCCACTCCTGTAGACACAGGGATCAGATCACCTCTTGCTTCATACCCTCATTATAGTGGCATCATCTAGCACTATCATGGCTAATTTCCTGGGCTTATCTCTCTGGTCTCTGCAGGAGTTTGTGTGAAAGATGCCATTTCTTTTAGAAAATGTGGCAGTTATAAATATATTCATCTCTAGGCTTCTGTAAATGCCTTTCAAGGAAATAGAAAAAAATTCAACTCTGAGGAAAAGACAACTCATTCAATGCTTATGGCACATCCAAGGACAGCTGTACCAATATGACCGATAGAGCAACTTTTCTATTAAAGGAGAAAATGCCTTCTAAAAATGTATTCAGAGAGATATTCTAAGTTAGAAATAACAGGTGTAAATCTAGAAATGATATTCAGAAAGAATGACCACTTCTGTATTCCCTAATTTCCCTCCAAGTGGGGCAACACTGTCCCTTACTTCTGCAATCCTAGGAGGGGTGCTTCTGCCTCATAGCAAGCAAGCCCACACATGCTGGGGAGCGCAGTTCTTTCCTTAGCTACCTTAGCATCTCAGCAAATCTAAGGTGGCCCCTGCTTAGAACAGGACCATGGTGTGCTCCTCTTCTGTGGCTCTTTGCCCAAGCAGAGGGGCAAGGTAGTACCCTTAAATCTGATGTCTGCCATCTTTGACAAGTAATAACAATAATAAGCACAGAACTAATAGTGGCAATAGTAGAAATAGCAGTTCTCATTGGATGAGGAGGTATTAATGGACAGAATAACTATGTCCCTTCAACTTCATATGTTGAAGGTTTAAACCCCACATGATGGTATTGAAAGATGGAGCTTTTGGGAGATAATTAGAGCTAGATTAGATCATGAGTAAAATGTCCACATGATGAGATTAGTGACTTTATAAGAAGAGAATGATCTCTCTCTCTCTCTCTCTCCTCTCTCATTCACTGAGGAAAGGCAATGTAACTGTTAGGTTAGAGGCAAACGCGGAAACAACCGCAGGCCATGTCCCCCAACCACCACCGCTCAAGCATCACTGAGCCGGAGCCGGAGGAGCGCCCAGCCTCCCACCGCACCAATCAACTGCCTTGCTCCCGCCCGCCCCAGATGCTGCCCCCCCCTTTGTTCGCTGCTGCCTCCAGAGCACACCAACATGGCCACCGTCGGTCACGCGCGCCAAACGCAGTATGCATGCGCCAAACACGCCAACATGGCTGCCTCCAGTAGCCGATATATAGAAGCACTGAACCTCCGACATGAAAATCGCCATGTTTCCAGGCTCATCCCGGAAGGACTCTGACCTCACCAGCCTCCCCTAACCAATCTCAGAGGACACTGGACTCTAAACCAACTCCTCTTCCTTCCCCAGACCCCTCCCTTCCGGCCTTAAGTCTTCCTTTTCTGGTGGTGGTGGTGGAGGGGAGACCCTTTAAATTCTGTATGCCACAAGGCCTCAGCACCATTTCTGCCCGCTCAAGCCCGGCGACCGGGCGTGTGGCCCGAGAGCGTTCTTCCCAAAATAAAGCCTTTTCCGGTCCTTCTGATCATTTGGCTTTACAGTAAGGACATGGAGAGAAAGCAGCCTTATGTAAGCCAGGAGGAGAACCCTCATCAGGAATGGGATGAGCCAGCACCTTAATCTCGAACTTCTCAGTCCCCAAAACTGTAAGAAACAAATTTTCTGTTGTTTATGCCACCCAGGCTGTGGTAATTTGTTATATAGCAGCTCCAGTACACTCAGACAGGAGAGGAGGTACCTGCCCTGCCTTTTCTAGTGGAGTAATATCAGAAAATATTTGTGGCCTTTCCAACTCCCCCTTACTCTTCAGGAGAAGAAAATGAAATTACTTGGGTAAAGATTTTGGAAAACAGACCTAAGTGGTTGTGACTGAGAACCACTTAGGCTCTTTTTCAGAGCCTGCCTATTCACTGAATGAATGTATTCTATTTCCCTGTCTTCTGTGTGGTAAGAAGCTGCGTCCTTGGAGTGAGGGGATCTTTGTTATGCAGACTATGAGGTAGGAAATGAAATTAATTCAGGAACAAAATATTATCACGCTTTCTTAGCTGAGGCTCCAAAGCCACATTTCTACTCAATTTATTAGTACTATTCATATCTCCATCTGATTTTTATGCTTACTTTGTGATTGATTTTGAGCTAAGAGTGGGACAGAGTATTATTTATACTCCCAAGCTTATCAGTGATGGCATTAAAATCTCACATATACGGGCCATTCAGTATATTCTGCATGGCATACTGAATACTCAGTATTGTAGGATAGTGGACTCTGGAAACAGAGTGCCTGGTTTCAGATCAAATAAGTGTTATGCATTCTATTTTGGATAAACAACTTAATTTCTCTTTCCCTTTCATCTGAATAATATAAATTATATTAGCTTTTACTGCACAGGCTTACAGTGAAAATTCAATGGATTACATATAATATAATTAGAAAATTGACCAGCATATACCAAATGCCTAATAAGGCTTTGCTGGCATTCCTTATTGCAACCAATACAACAAGTACTTCATTTATATTAATTTAACAGGTGAAGGAATTGAGACTCAGAAAATTTAAATATGTTCTTTCAGGAAGTTTTCACAAGTTAGCAAATTATAGAGCTGGGATTTTTTATTGATTTATTTATTTAGATGCATTTAAAGACATAGTACATATATAGAGCTCAATTTTTCCATCTCTCTGGTTGCAAACAAGATGGAGTCACACCAAGATAGAGTCACACACACAAGATAGTAAGATGTGTTTTCATACATGTATTTAGGGTAGTAATATCCATCTCATTCAACCATTTTTGATACTGCCATTCCTCTTCCCCTCCCCCCACTTTCCTCCTACCCCATCCAAAGTTCTTCCATTTTCTCCCATGTTCCCTACCCCCACCTCCTTTATGTATCAGCATTCACTAATCAGAAAGAACATTCGGCCTTTGTTTTTTGGGATTGGCTTACTTCACTTAATGTTCTCCAATTCCATCCATTTACCTACAAAGGCCATAATTTTATTCTCTTTTATTGTTGAGTAATATTCCATTGTGTATATATACCACAGTTTCTTTATCCAATTCATCTATTGAAGGGCATCTAGGTTGCTTCCATAGTTTAGCAATTGTGAATTGTGCTGCTATGAACACTGAAGTGGTTGCATTACTGTAGTATGCTGTTTTTAAGTCTTTAGAGTATAGGCTGAAGAGTGGGATAACTGGGTCAAATGGTGGTTCCATTCCAAATTTTTTAAGGTATTTCCATACTGCTTTCCAGATAGGTTGCACCAGTTTGCAGTCCCATCAGCAATGCTTGACTGTGCCTTTTTCACCACATCCTCTTTCAACAAATGGTGCTGGGAAAACTGGAAATCCATATGCAGAAAAATGAAACTAAACCCCTATCTCTCACCATGCACAAAACTCAACTCAAAGTGGATCAAAGACCTAGAAATTAGACCAGAGACCCTGTGTCTAATTGAGGAGAAAGTAGGCCCAAATCTTCATCACATCGGATTAGGCCCCGACTTCCTTAACAAGACTCCCAAAGAGCAAGAAATAAAAACCAGAATCAATATATGGGATGGATTCAAACTAAAAAGCTTCTTCTCAGCAAAAGAAACAATCAATGAGGTGAACAGAGAGCCTACATTTTGGGAGCAAATTTTTACCACATGCACATCAGATACAGCACTGATCTCCAGGATATATAAAGAACTCAAAAAACTTAACACCAAAAAAAAAAATAACCCAATCAATAAATGGGCTAAGGAGCTGAATAGAAACTTCTCTGAAGAAGATATACAAACAATAAACAAATATATGAAGAAATGTTCACCATATCTAGCCATTAGAGAAATGCAAATCAAAACTATTCTCAGATTTCATCTCAGCCCAGTCACAATGGCAGCTATCCAAAATACAGAGGGGGAATTTTAACCATTATTTTTAGTCAGAAGTTTTTGAGTATGGTATTGCTATTTCTATAATAGCAATAACAAAAACAAAATAACAATAACAAAAACAAAATCTGTTAAGCAATGTAAAGTATGCCTTGGTAAACTCATTTGTTGAATTTTCTCTGTCAACTCAAATCCCAATCAGGTCAGAATCCTTGACAACTAGTGCACCCTTCTGTCCAGATTTACATCTTGGTGGAACATTGTTCCAGTTTTATTGGTGCATGTTAAGACCCCAAACAGCATGTAATGAAGGAAAATGTCACAGGAATATAGAAAATAGTCTTTCCCCAGAAGTGTGCAGACTCTTACAGGGTGTATTCAGTCCTGATTCACAATGGATTAGCCCATTTTACTCACTATCAACCTCTTGGGCTGCAGAGGAATTATGGAAGATTAGCTAATGACCAGCAGCAATTTCATCATCTAGCAGTCAGGAGAAAATACATCTAGACTAGCTTAATGAGGAAAACATAGGTATACTTGAATCTGAAAAGGATTCTGAGGGACCAGATATAGACAGTATGTTCAAAGAAATTGAAAAAGCAAGGATACTTACCAGCAACACACTGTCCCATGAAGTTGCTTGAGATATTTCTGGGGAACCTTGACAAATTATACATGATTTGCTCTAATTCTGGTGTGGTTTTTGCAAACTCACTTATCAGGTCATGTAAGGGACTTCATTTTCCTTCTAACATGACATTTCCAGTAATTTTTCTTCAGCTCTCTCTAAAACAGAGAGAAATGGAACCAACAAAGTTGATTTTATTTAGAAGAACTTGGCAGGAAGCAGCAGCTCTCTTAACTCTTGATGCTAGCTTTTACAGAAAAACTTGTACTGCTGCGTCTAAGGCTGAAAGTAGAAGGTTGTCACCAAAAGTAGACAGGTAGGTTGTCCAAGGTTATTAAATATGCCTATATCTGACAGTAATTGTTCCTATTATTTATTCCTACCTGAATGATAAGGACTTCTTAATTAGTGCCTGAGAAAGTAAATGAAGATTTAACTGACAGAAACAGTGTGCATGATTTTGCTATAATGAGGTTAGTCATGTAATGAAGCATAAGCCAATTTATTACTCTACCCAAACGCAAACTACTAAATTGCTACAAAAGACACTTTCTGAATTTTATCCAACACCATTATAAATATTATAGGACATCAATAGGCACTTGATTTATGAAGTTTTCTTGGCACATCCTTAATTTCATCTTGTGCACCTTTAGTAAAGTTTTATACAGGGATAATACTAAAAAGGGTCAATAAATAATGAAAGATTGGCACTCTTGCATGTAAAAGGATTGTATTTCTTAAACAAATGCTGTAGGTAAGCCAAGTTATTCTGCAGATTTATAAAAGACTGTAAGCCATATTTATGAAAAAGTAAATAAGGAAAATATTAATAAAACCAATAAAGAAGCTATCAGGAAAAGAAAATGAAAAAAATTGAGGGGTTTGATCTTTTGTCAATTCTGTGAGGCTTTCTCTTCTCTAATACAAATCTCTCAACTTTCTTCACAGAAGACAAATTATCTCTGGCAGAATATAACAAATTCTTGTTTATATCACTCAAATTTCCCCAAGTGCCAAAGAATGTGGTGCAGAGTTTCAGCTCTGCTCATTCTAGATGGAATGTAGGAAAACTTTCTGATGTATTCAGTGAGATTTTCTATGAGGCATTGTATCTGTAAGACAATGTTTTAGGGGAAACAACTACTTGTTACATTGAGATTGGTCAGCACATATCCTAGATGCATTCCTGACCAATTTTCATTGAGACTTATTATAGGAATAATAAACATAAAAAAAGCACCATTGTTTTCGAGATCTAGCCCTGAAGTTCACTAGCCATTTGCTTTTGGGCACAACAGTTAAGGTTTATATCTCCCTTTTCCACTTATTGATTAAGTGAACATCAAATATTATCCTATATCCTCATTTATATCATAATACAGAATGCCATTTTTAATCTCTACTATTTCATTTATAGTTCATTGTTAATATGGTAATATGAATTCCTTCCAAGTTTATTATGAATTATTTGCAGGGAAATTTATGTTACATTTCTTTTGGGCAATCAAATATATAAGGCAGTACTGAACCGATAAAAGGCCTATTAAAATACATGCACATTGATTATTTGATATGTGTTCAGAAATATGAAGGGATCACACCATATCTGCTATAAAGAGCATTATTTCTCTCATTCCAAATACTGATGATGTAAAGAACAAAATATTTGATGCAATTGAATATAAAAATACCCACATGCTTTTTCTTAATATGACAGTTTTCAGAATGTTAGGTATAAAAGTCATTTTACTAATTGCTTAGCCTCATTATCTTGACTTTCAATATTTTTCATATGAAGAGTCTGAAGATCAGAGATACTAAGTGGCTTGATCAAGACTGTAGATTGTTGGTGGCAGATTCACAATTAGTGCCTTTTTAATATTTGTTACTAATAGGGAACTATCTTCTTATTCAACTGATATTTCTCTCATATTACCAAAGTTATTTTTATTTTTAAAATTTAGGAAATTTAAAATATTTAAAAATAAAATAAAATGAAACATAAGTTGATGATAATGACATCTCTCAGAAATAATCAATTTTTGGCATCTATTATTCCAGTATTTTATTTATATATTATAGTACAGTGTTTTTCATGTTAATTTTTTCTTATTTGCATAGTTTTGATTTCCTTGATTATGAAAAAAAATTAGATGTAACAGTAAGACTTTAGCTCATTTTGATGGGCTTAAAGTTATTTTTAACAGAATATCACATAAAAACATTCAAATGATATTAAGCTGTGTAGCTTTTTCTTGTGTAGAAATGAGAACTATTTCATAGATCCCAGAACTGTTCTAATCTGCGCAGTAATGGAAAATTTTGACCTTCACCCATTGTCTGCTCTCACACTGAGCTTTGAAAATGTCTTAGAGTAACTCCAAGGCAGTGGGAACTTGGTTTAAAAGCTATTACCACCGGGGGTTCTCTGGCTGATGCATGTTGATAATGCTTTCAGTCCCTATTCTGACCCTTTTTATAAAAGATCCACTCTTTGACTACACTCACTTTGCATGGAAAGGTGATGCTGAGGCCAATCTCGGCTTGCAGCCACGAGCAGCTTTCTGTTGTTAAGGACACTGAGGCAGTTTCTTCCTCAGAATATGTGGCAGTTACAGGACAGAAAGGAATGGATTAGCATCCTTCTTAGATAAAAACTGGAAGACTCATAATTTTATCTGAAAAATTTTTGCTGATATTCCAGTAAGATTAATACAACAAAATAAAACATTTCATAGTCACTTCTTCCCATCCTTGAAAATGATGTGGCCCAAAACTGATC
The DNA here is from genome assembly GCA_028644305.1 of Xerus rutilus. Taxonomy (NCBI): domain Eukaryota; kingdom Metazoa; phylum Chordata; class Mammalia; order Rodentia; family Sciuridae; genus Xerus; species Xerus rutilus. The sequence goes on along the minus strand of CM053411.1, from coordinate 42,044,264 downwards.
ATATGATGAAGTTTAAAACTATTTCATTAATTCATCATATCTTAACCCAACTGCTTTTTAAAATTCATTCATTCATTCATTTATTTATTTGTTCTATTTAGATTTACAGGATAGCAGAGTGTGATTCATTGTACACAGATGGAGCACAACTTTTCATTTCTCTGTATGTGATGTAGAATCACAACATACATGCAGTCATACATAAAGCTAGGGCTACCAACTGCTTTTATAAAAAATTGTTCTAATTAGTTATACATGACAGCAGAATGCATTTTGATTCATTGTACACAAATGGAGCACAACTTTTCATTTCTCTGGTTGTATGCAATTTAGAGTCACATAATATGTGCAGTCATACATGTACCTAGAGTAAATGATGTCCATCTCATTCCACCATCTCTCCTGCCCCCATACAATCCTCCCTTCCCCTCCCTCCACTTTGCCCAAAGTTCCTTCATTCTCCTCCATCTACCCCATGATGGATCAGCATCCACTTATCATAGAGAACATTTGGCCTTTAGTTTATTGGAATTGGTTTACTTCACTTAGCATGATATTCTCCAAATCTATCCATATATCTGCAAATGCCATAATTCTATTCTCTTTTCATGCTTAGTAATATTGCATTGTGTATATATACCACATTTTCTTTATCCAGTTATCTGTTGAAGAACATCTAAGTTGGTTCCAAAGTTTAGCTATTGTGAATTGAGCTGTCTATGAACACTGATGTGGCTGTATGACTATAGTATGGTGATTTTTAAGTCCTTTGGGTATAAACTAAAAAGTGGGATAACTGGGTCAAATGGTGATTCCATTCTGTTTTCTAAGGAATCTCCATACTGCTTTCCATAGTGGTTACACCAATTTGCAGTCCCACCAACAATGTATGAGTGTACCTTTTTCCCCACATCTTCACCAACACTTATTGTTGTTTATATTCTTGATAACTGCCATTCTGACTGGTGTGAAATGAAATCTTACAGTAGTTTTGATTTGTATTTCTCTAATTATTAGAGAAGATGGACATTTTTCATATATTTGTTGATCAACTGTATATCTTCTTCTGAGAAGTATCTGTTCAGTTCCTTAGCCCATTTATTGATTGGGTTATTTTTTTTTTTTTTGGTGTGAAATTTTTTGAGTTCTTTATGTATCCTGGAGATCAGTGCTCTATCTGATGTGTGTGTAGCAAAGATGTTCTCACACTTTGTAGGCTCTCCTCACATTATTGGATTGAATGAGGTAAGTCCATGGAATTTTGAGAGATAATTGTTAAGTTTTATATTTTATTTTATTTTATTGTATTTTTTTGGTACTGGGGATTGAACTCAGGGGTACTCGACCACTGAGCCACACTCCCAGCCATATTTTGTGTTTTATGTAGAGACAGGGTCTCACTGAGTTGCTTAGCACCTCGCCATTGCTGAGGCTGGCTTTGAACCTGCGATTCTCCTGTCTCAGCCTCCCTAAGTGCTGGGATTATAGGCTTGAGCCACCGCGCTTGGCTTGAGTTTTATATTTTACAGTCTGAGAGATGTGAAGGTAAAAGCCACAAGATTTTAATGCCACTTTTTACCTATGTGACCTTGGACAAAGTATTTAATCTTGATCATTAGCCTCATCTTGAAAATACGATTAATAGTACTATTTACCTTTCAGGCATCTGGTAAAATGCCAAATGAAACTGAATGATCAACAGTAAGCTGACCATGGCCACTGAAATGAGTTAAGCCTCTATTCACACTCTGCTAATGGCAGCTGGGAACAATGTTTGTTTTTCTTTTCATACCAAAGCATATGTATGATCACCCATCTACAGTAATAAGGATCCTCTCAATAGTGTAAGGCTAACATGAAATTGTAAAGCTTGTAACACTCATGTAGATACTGGCTGAAAGTTAGGTAGAATCCAATGGTAGTGCAAAACAATGGCAAGTCAAATAATTCTTTTAATTTTCTGGGAAATTTAAACTTTAATTAATCCTTTGAGTACTACTTTGAATGGCAGCCGAATTACAAAAGGACAACTTGTGGTCAGAGAGCATGATCCTTGGCAAAAATTAATTTCAAAGTCAAGGCTGGTATAAAATAAATTCACTCAAAACAAAAACAGCACCTCATACTTGTATATACTACTATTAAACAAGACATGTCAACATTCTCATTATATAGAGAAGGCTTAGGAAAAAACTTGTTGATGATAAAAATAAAATTGTGACAATAATGAGAGAGAAAATAGTGAAATAGATTCCAAAGTAGAAATTATTTCCCCATCGCTAAATTTTTAAGTACATTTTTGCTGAGGAACATGTCAAGTGATACTTGGTAAGTACAGAAACCCCTCATTACATCATCATTGAAATGAATTCCAGATCAAATTAGACCCCCACCACACACACACAAAAATACATACACACAGAGAATACACAGATACACACAAAAATCCAGAAAGATTGTGAGTAATCTTGACATTCTTTCATATTTTTCTCCGCATTTCCATCTCTTAAACTCAAGGTTTAAGAGTAGGGAAACAAAATGTCTTAAAAGAAAGTCTTGATGCAGCAAAACGAAGATCACATTTAGTCCAACTTTTGCATCCATGGGACTGGGAGAAGTTGTTTGAGTCAGTCACATCTGAGGGTTTTCCTGGATGTAAGACTGGAAACAAAACAGTCACACCAAAACATTACCTAACCTGTATCCCTAACTGTGAAAAAGGGATTTCTATTTATAGATCTAGGCCTGCTTTGTAAAGGAGATAATCAAATGATCCCAGAAAGAAACAGATGCTTAGCCATCTTCAAACGAATAAGAAGCTATACTGCAAAAGCCTTTTGCCAGTGTCAGATGTGGCTTATTAATCCCCCACTTCACTAAGCATGCAGTTAGGCTCAGGAAGAGCCTGCAAAGCTACTTTCTTCCCAGGAGACAATTGGTTGACATGTCAGTTGCCAAAGCTGGTTTCCTAAAACCACACAGCCTTCTTTTTAATAGTCCATACATCAAAAACACATTCTATTCTTCCAATTTAAACAATTGTCAAGAGCTGATTTCACTTGTCCTAAGCAATATTTCATTATAAACTAAAAGCTTTTATATTACTTTTGAATCATGCAGATACAGAAAAAGAAAAAATAATGTCTAAGAGGAATTCACTGACCAAACTAACAACTGATATTCCCAATTAGCATGGGAGGCACTCCAATGGTTCAGACTTAGAATCACAGGTTCTACTTTTTTCTAAATATATGTTTATAGCATATTCTTTTCTGATTATGAAATTAATACAAGTATGCAATTCCTTACCTGAAATTCCAAAATGTAATCAATCAATCTCTGAATGCTAAAATATTTTGCAACAACTCCTTTTGTGAGAAAAGCTGAGCAGATGGACATAAAAGTTGATCACATTGGTTTTAAAAAAAGGAATGTACACCTGTATATTCTTATTGGAAGAACATTATTATTAAATTTTGAAAGATAACATTTTTAAGATAAATATTATGCTACTATCCAAAGTGAACAAGTGCAAATATATTGGAGAAAATTTGTTATTGATTTTTTTCTATAATTAGATATGCTTAAAGAATGCATAAATATATACTATTTTGTCATTTCTTATTTCATTCAATACTACATAATGAACCTCTTTCATTGCAAATAAATATATGCTTACCATTGTCATAATGAAATATTGTACATGTACTACAACATTTTAACAAAATCTCTGTTTTTTAAGATAGTTAGGTTTGTTCAAAATGTTTGTCACTATAAATGACACTGTGATAAGCGGCCTCATAGATTCTAGGAGTTGCTAGTTAAGAGAACATGACTGTATTAAAATTTGACACCTTTTTTCCCCCAAATTGCCTTGCAGAAGCACAACATTGATATACTTTTTCATATAATATGAAGTAGTGCTTGTTTTCCCATACCATTGCCAGCATTGGGCATTAATTATTTAATTAAATACTTAATGTGAGCCAAACAGACCAAGAAAAATCAGTTTGTATTATGCATTTACCTAGAGGACCTAAATATATTAGGCAACAGAGTAACCTTAGGAAATAAATCCACAGAGATGACAATGTGGCTTATTTCATAGTCTATATGATTTTTGAAAGTGAAGTCTGTTTTAATTCATTATTAAATGATACATTATTTTCTATTGGGTTTTTACAATAAGGGATGCATTGAGAAATGCCTATCTGTTCAAATTCCTTCAATAACTAGACTTCAAAATGAATTAATATATTAGAAGATTTATCAAATAAACTAACCATACTACCTTCTATTTGTACAACAAAATTAATTCATTTTTTATGACACCCAAAGATACAAAACTCACAGGAAAAAAACATGTTTTTGTGTGTGGTAGAGGGTAGCTGTGGTATATTGATTGAAGAAGGGTGACCCTGGGGTGAGGCAAATTGATGAAAGAGGCCTGTTCCTTACTTTACCTGTTGTTTTATTTTGGCAAACTGTTTGACTTTTTCTACATCTCAGAGTTTTCACAGGTAAAACGAAATCAGTTTGACTAATATCACAAGGTACTGAGAGAGTTAAATGAGCCACATATGAAAATAATGAGTACAGTCCTAAAACATGGTAAAAGCATGATAGCTACTAATTAATTTGAATAAAAGTGAGTTCTTATTTTACTGCATCATTCAACAATTTTTGAGCTTGCATTTATTGTTACAGTATTCATCTTACTTGACTCAGTTTTGCAAAACTATTTGAGAAAATAGAGGTTCTGTTCAAATTGCCACTCTGTTACTTAATGGCCTGTCTACTTCTTTTGCAAAATAAGGATTTTAGTGTCCATTTCAAAGAGTGGTTGTAAGAATTAAATGATGTAATGTATTTAAAGCTTTGAACTTGATGCACATAGTTCTCAATCATCTTGGCATCTTAGTGGGTAGTCAAAGTTCCTACTCCACTGCTTTATACAAAACTGAAGGCAGTCATATCAACTTGCTTCATTTTTGCTTTTTCTCATTGGTTCTCTGACAAATACTATACCACATATCTGACCAGACATTGCAGAAGTACAAGGCCTGCTAGAAAATCTTAATGACAAGGTAAGAATTAATTAACTAGACTAGTTTCTACCCCCTGCCCCCCCAAAAAATCTAAAAAAAATTATAATAAAACATAGACTGTAAGAGAATGTGCCATGATTACCAGAAATCTCCAAATAGAAACATCACTGAAGAAATAATGCAGGTATTTTTAAAATAGCTATGTTTCCTACCAAAAAAGGAAGAAATTTTTAAAGACCTATATTTTCAATCAATTACTTTGCTATTCAAAGGATATAACATTTGTAATTAAATAATTAAAATATTTAAAAAGATATAATTTATACTGAGTTCAAACCTATTCATTTCAAAATAACATTTATTCTAGTTTTGTGTGTCTTGATCATAATTACTACATATTTGCCAAACATTATTTTATACTCCAAAAAACCATGCTCATTGATATTTAAAGAGCCATGACTGTGTCATCAAATAAAGCACATATTTGCTCAATTACCTGGTAAGCTTCAGTGCACAATGACATTCAATCTAAATCATTACAGCAAAAGAACAGTAAAGTGATTCTAGAATTCAAATGTCTTTAAAGTTTAGATTAGTTGTCTTCATGGAAAAAACAAAGCTCCAATTTATTTATGGAAATATTGACCTTGTAAAGGTCAAGGGTGAATCCCTGAGGAATCGGCTGCTCAGCTAGTCCAATAAGTTGTTTCACCCTTTTACTTTCTCATTCTGAACCACAATGGGACTGGATCACAGGACAAAAAGGCACTAACAAGGGCTGCCTCTGTGCTTTAATAGGAGTGGTGAGACAGATGACTGAGCAGAGCAGCAGCTGCATTATGAACTTTAGCCAAGCACACTGTGGACCTTGCTCCTACTCCCAAGAATTTTTCTTTAGAGAGAGAGAGATGCAGTTCTCTAGAAGCAAAAATCTTAGGTTTGCCTCAGCATAGGTGGTTGCACTTGCTTTCTCCTGACATTTTGGCATTTGGATTTGCTCATGCGGCAGTTATATGATTGCCAGTTGTGTGAAAAAGGCATTCTGAGTAATTGCTGGGTGTGAAAAACAGCTTCAGTATTAAGACTATTAAGGTGGAAGTGTTCAATTCCTTAAGGGCTCAAAATGCAAAATGCTACCATGTGGTTATCATCTTTGGTCAAATGGATAGTTGTTAAGTAATGACATTTTAAATTTATGAATTTGATTTCTGTATTGAAACCTTTTTTTACTTTTTGGAAGATAATTTGGAAATGTTTATGAGTGTAATGATTCAGCATGTTTGGTGATTGTTAATATTTCATAGACAAATGAAGGAGCTTAGACATAGACATGTTATATAACTAACACTAGAATATATCCAAAATTTTTCTAATATGAATTTAGAAATATTTCACCTTAATTTTTTTCACTTAGATTAGTAGACTTATTCATAGCATCTAAACTATTAAGAATACAGACTAGGTTTAAGGGAGTTCACTCCATTTCTTATACTATTTCCCTGATACAACTATTGATAAAAAGCAGAAAAAGGAAATGGGCAGACAGATCAGGACATCAGAGGCTGTGGACTGTGCAAGCAAAGTCAGTGTTAGGTGAGGGCTGGCAGTTTTCAGAGAAGGAAAGCATAAGACTGGATCAGGCTTAAGGTAGGCAGAGGTCATGGAATGAACCAAAATATCTTCACAGACCTAGTGATAGGAAACAGTCCAGCACCCTGGATAGCACCAGGCAAGTGGTGATAAAATACATGATCTTCAAAGGCAAAACACACTTCTATTATTTGGAAAATATCTTCCACTTTGTTGTACAATAGAAAAGAATAATGATTATCCTCCCAGAGTTTCTGAACAATCAGAAAATATTTGTATTTCTCACTTATTGGGGTTTTATGGTTTATTCTTGTTCTTGGGAATTCCAATATGCTATTTGAAAAGAGGATTCATCTTTCTCTGTACCCAAAGGTTGACTTTCTAAGAGATTTTATCCCCAGACCATGGGAAGAGCTGTATTTCAAACTGCATTTCACAACACTAATCATTCTACCTAGACAAGGTTTGTAGTAGACCAAAAAAAAAAAAAAAAAACCTATGTTTCTCTAATACAAGAATATATTAAATGTCATGAAGTAACAGTTGAGAATTGCATCTCCATGTTAGTAACTTAACAATTCCTTCCCTTAAAGGTGCTACCTGTTATGGTCTACCAAAATCAAAAGTATCTCCAATACCTGTTATTAAATTAGAGGAACTTCATTACTTACAATCCAAATGACACATAAATGAAATAATACATTGAACAACAAAGATAGAGATTTTGGCAGTTTTTTCCTTTAAGCTCTCCCTTCTTGTCTTTCCAGCCAGTAGTCAAAGGCCTGGCTTCTGAACTTCAGGATAGATTCAAGGTGTTGCTTTCATGAGGTAGCATACAATCTAAAGACCCAATCCTGGCAACTCTCATAATTGATTTGTTTAAATCAGTGTTATATATATATATATATATATATACACACACACATACATATGTATATGCATATATATTACTTTATATATATATATTACTTTATATATATGCATATACATATGTATATGTGTGTGTGTATATATATATATAAATATATATTATTATATATATAAATATGTATATATATAATATATATATAAAGTATATTATTTTATATAATATATAACTCCCTTAAACTTAGTCTGTATTCTTAATAGTTTAGATGCTATGAATAATATATATATATATATATATATATATATATATATATATATATATATATATAAAGAGAGAGAGAGAGAGTGTAAGGGTAAAGGCTCATGTTTCTAGAATGGAAGAATAAGTATGTCCCCCATCTTCAACTCCCTTGCTGGCTGGTAGCAGGAAATGGAGTGGTGAAGACAGGCAGTGGGGAAGTCTGGAACTGACTGTTTCCTCACTGGCAATATCAGCTGATGTCAGGGACTAAATAATGAGGGCAAGAATTTAGAATAATGCAAAATAGAACAGTCTAGGATAGGAAAAAGATTCCTTCTGTGGAGACATTGACACTGAGGACCAGGTGTATTTATCTACTGTTGAATGTCTCCCTAGTCTCTTAAAATGAACAAGTGCAGAGCTCTTGTATTTCTGAGGCTTTTTATATGAGGTAATTGTTTGAAAGGGACCATGCTTCAACAATGATTGCCAAATTTGAGTGACTATTAGAATTCAAGTTGATTAATCAGAGATACTGTGAATTACCAAGGCCTTACATGATATGACCCTTTAAAAATTGTATCACAGATAAACATTTTTTTCTGGAAAGATGCAACAATACATACAAAGTGTGATAGCTCACATTACTCACAGTTCTATTCTTACCCATTTTACTGTCCTCATGTCACAGGTCTTATTCTGAACACTCTACTTCCTTTGCCATAACATGCATGAGAAGCTTCTAGCCTAGGTAACCACCATTGTAATGTCAAGTTACTTATTGCCCCAAATCCCTGACTTTTTATTGTAATTTCTCATTAACCAATGTTCTAACTATATTTGTAACCCATTATTCCCCAATTTGCTTGCCTGGGATTTAGATCTCTTTTCAACTATACTTCCATGAGATTTATCTGAAATTTCCATTGTAGCCAATATATTCTATTTAGCCTTGCTTCCACCTTCAAAGATATTCAAGAATCAGTCTACTTACTGAGGCAAGAAAATAAAAAGAGGGCTCATCAAGCAACATCATCCCATCATCTAGTTCCATTAGATTCTTAGGCATTTGCTACAGAAACTCAAAACAAGAATGGAAATTTGAAGTAGCCCTGGATGAGAGAACATGAGCTTATGTATTAGTGATATGTCTCAAGCAAACCCCAGAATTTGAACAAAATAAGAGATCAACAAATTCCTGAAACAGTCTATAGATTTTATGCCTTTATAATACCATGAATTTCTAGTTCATCTATCAGGGTATGTGAGTAAATGATGGAGCATTCTTTGAATCTTTATTGTTATCATTTTCTTGAGGAAATAAAACTATAAGGCAATTTAAAAGCATCATGCTGAGGGGCTGGGGGTGTACTGTAGTGGTACAGCTTTTGCCTAGCATGTGCATAACCTTGGGTTTGATCCCAACACCCCCTCCACCCCCTACACACACTCATCCTGGAAAGAATTCAAATACTCTTCAATGTCTTTTTTTAATTAAAAGAACAAAAATATCATTGGAATTTATGCCAAAAGCTAAAGAAGCCTTGAGGAGAAATTAGAACAAAGTATTTTTTTCTTCTAAACAAAATAATTGATAAACACCCAGAGATATGCATGTCCACTTTTTCTCTCATTGGAAGACAGACCTTGAGATTCTTTTCTGTAAGTGCATTACATGTCATGCCCACACTCCAGGCTCAGCCTTTTCCAGTGGAGTTTCCTCATGTCATAGAATTCTCCCATGATTAACTATCAGTCTGAATCCTCAGACTATGTGGGAATCTGACACGAGTTAGAACTATCTGGGCTTGTAAAACAGCCCTGTGGGGGATACTTTGAAATTCTTTCTGAATCTATTATTCAGGAGCCCACAGCCATCATATGGGCCCAGTTTCAATGTCGAGGCTTTCTGACTACTATCATCAGCTGTCATCTCCACCCAGGTTCCCCTTTACATCCCGACATGTTTTGTTGATTATGTTTTTATGAAGCTTTTGCCTTCTCATATATGCCGTTTTCTGTCAACTTACCTACACGTGTCTTTTCTCTCTTGATGTATATTATGTGAAAACAAAGTAAATGCAAATGGTAATTCATCATGTAATCTCAGTTATTAAAATATTAAAAACCAATGAAGGCTGACAATTGACACAAAGGTGTTTTTTTATAAGCTTTTCTCAAACACACAATTCTGGGTTCCATATCTAAATTAAAGTTCATAAGCATTAAATTTACAATCTGGCTGAAAGCTACATTTCCTTTAAATAGTTGAGGGTTAGGGATATTCTAACATGCTTTTCATTCTGAAATTTAATATTTTCCTCTCCTCCCAAAACACATTCCTCCTATGCTCATAGATCTTCTATCTGTTAAATACAGCATCACTCACCCTATAGCTTAGGATCAAATCAAAGATCATACTCAAATTTGACTGCTAGTTCTTGCTCCTCGTAGGTTTCCAAGTCCAATCAATTCTACCTTCACAAAATAGATTTTTGCAATCTCCTCCTTTTATTTCTATACTCTATTTCAGTATGCTCCCCCAAACACAAATCTTCAGAGTATGTCTAAAATCCAAGTGGCATTCAATGTTTTCTGTTTTTGTCCCATTCCTGCCTCCACCTATTCAGCAAGCAAATAACTGTGTCATTTCTTTCATAGGGAAATTTGTTCTTCATTGTACCCAGAAAATCCACCTTTATCTTGTCCATTTGTCTGTTTTTCATCTACCTTTCTGATGGCAGTGCAAATGCCACTGTGCAGACAGCCTCCTCAATTTCCACAAATGACAATCACCACTTACTAGTCTGAATTCCTGTGTACATATCATCATAGAGCCTCCGTACCCTTTCCCTCCTGTCTCTCTCATTATAATTATTCATATATTTTTCTGGTAGACTACAATACCCTCAAAGGCAGAAACAATGATCAGTTCATTTGTTTTTCCATCATCTTTTGGACCAGAAGTGGATATTCAACACATCAGTTTAAAACATAGATAACACTTCAGTGCTAACACTTTAATAGAGAAATTGGTCTTTGGTGCTAAGTAACAAATGGATCCGCATGAGGAGAATACCACTAGCACAGCCAAAAGATAGGATTTTACCCTATCTTGCTTTATTGCCATTACCTGGTCACCTTTGTCATAAATGCTCTTGGCTCTACTCTGAATGGATCAGAAAGATGTAAAATCCCTCCATTTAAAAGGGTTTGGCCTGGTATGAAATTCAAATAGGGTAAGATGGTAAGAAAAGAAGCATATTTCTTGTTCCACATGTCTAGTCAATATGACAGTCTCATTAATGCAGTAAGTTAGTCTGAAAGTGCTTTTTCAAATGGAATGTTATTCACTATGGACTAACATATCAGCATTCGAGTAGCCTGTTCACACACCTGGTTCACACCTTATCCAGCATCCTTAGTCCCTCAGAAGAACCAACCAACCTAGCAGTGAATTAATAAACTAAAAGTTTCTTTTCACAGATTTTTGCATTCATTTGCAAGTTCAATGAAAACTAAAAAATCAATTACAGAAAAAGGAATTTAAACCAAAATTGGGAGAAAGAGAGGAATATGAAATGGTATGCTTCTGATTAAATATAACATAAAAGCAGGAAGAATTTAAAAACAACAAACTCTTCTCACTTAGCTCCTCTTGTAACCTGGCAGTCTCAATCAGAGAACTGACAATGGCTATTTGAAGAAGAAAATCAGGAGAAGGAGTTTTTTTTCCACAAGACAAAAAAAAAAATAGCATTTGTTCAAGAGAGTTTATTAAAGACAATCATTTCCAGATGTCTCCCCTGCATAGAGTAATAAAAATGATTTTAAAAATTAAATAGAGCCCTTGCAGACAAATGCAAGACTTTTCTGGGGAGACAATCAGAACCCAAGGCTCAACTGCAGTGAAGGATAACAGATGAAGGAAAATAGAAATCATGAAGGAAAAAAAATACCAAAGCCTAGTGATGTTCTGTGGCCAACACTGAGATTCAGTGAGAAATAAGTTTATTATATCAATATATCAATGATTTCTTTATCTTTCTCATATTAATGCATTTCTGTTTTTGCCATCCTACACCACAACTTTCTATTCAGAGAAAACAATAAACTTTGGAACATATTTTTATTTTCTTCAAATATAAACAGCAATAGAGAAAGAACCAATAGAGGTTCAACAGGAACCACAGTGCTCTCTTTCTAAACCACGATATTTGCTTGTAGAAAGTGCAGAGTAGTAAGTTAACATTGGAGGGAAGGACAACTTCATGTCAAATAGGTTTAATTCAGTGGCATGGACTAAATTGTGTTCTCCAAAACTAAATTCATATGTTGCAGGTTTAGCCTGCAGTGTGCCTGCACTTAGAGACAGGACCTGTGAGGAAGTGGTCAAGGTTAAATGAGATAGGGCCTCCTCATAGCCCTACCTCCAAACTTAGTCATACTGGAGACTGTGATCATTGATTTCATGTGTCAAATCAGCTCAGCTAAGAGCTGCCCAGATAGCTGGGAAATTGTTATTTCTGAGTTTGTCTGTATGGGTGTTCCCAGAAAATACTAGCATTTGAATTGGTGAACTGAGTACAGCAGATTACCCACCCCAGTGTGAGCCTTAACAGAATCAAAATGGAGAGGAAGGAGGAACTACCTTTCTACCTTTCTCTGTTTGAGCTGTAATATTCAATTTCTCCTGCCCTCAGATAGGACCTTCAGATCAGGACTTACATCATGTCCACCTGAGCCTTCTTCCTATTATTCCCAGGTTCTTGTCCTGGGCCTGGGAATTAGACCTTTAGGCTCAGAATGGATTATCCTGCCAGCTTTCTTTGTTATCCAGTTTGCAGACAACAGATTGAGGTTTTTTTCAGGCTCCATAACCATAAGCCAATTCCCATTTTAATATACACATATAGTATAGGTTCTGTTTCTCTGAAGAAATAGAACAATTATAGTGGTCTCATAAGAACAGGAAGGGAGCTCCTTCTCTCTCCTTCTGCCATATGAGGATGCCGCAAGAAGGCAAGAAGGTGGCCATCTGCAGAGTAGCTTTCATTTTCCTCCAACTTGTGTCCTTAACAGAAGGTGAACTTGTAATCTGTGAACCAGAAAGCCCTTATCAAGAACTGTATTGGCTGTCACCCTAATCTTGAACTTTCCAGCCTATAGAATGATGAGAAATATATTCTGTTGCTTAAGCAATCCAATCTATGGTATTTTGTTATGGCAGCTCAAGCTGATTAATGCAACTAGATAAACTGTCCCCTTGATTCTAACCTTAAGAAGGGAGAAATTAAAATCCTTTAATCCATTCAATAAGTAAATATTGAGCCTATTCATTGTCAGTGTGCTAGGTGCTTGATTTAAATGACAAACCAGTGAGCCAGGCTCCCTATTTTGGGAGCTGAGAGCCTACTTCAGAAAAAAGATATTTAAATAATCACAAAACATATAATTACCAACTACAGTAAATGCTTTGAGGAAGAATTAAAAGGAGCCTATGGGCAGGAAAAGCAGAAGGGTCAAACCCAGCATGAGTGGCTACAGCAAGCTTCTCTGAGGAAGTAACCTTTGAGCTGAGAGAAACAATCAATGTGAATTGATACATCTCAGCAAAGGGAGAGCAGGCAGAGCGGGTCAGGAAAGCAGTAGAGCTGGTGAGTCTGGGGAATATCCTGTGCAAAGACCTCATGAAGGGAGCAATGCTTTTGAAGCAATTCTTGTTCATGGATTTCATAACTGAATATTATAAATCCAAGTAGGTGAAACAAAAGCTTCTGAGAAATTGAAAGTATTCCCTGAATCAGGAAAAGCAAAGTTCTCTTTGTTACTGGGTAAGGAAATAAAATGATCTTACATTCATCAAAGATGTCCTGAGTACTCAAGGACAGTGTGACCTATGAGACAGCGGGGAGCATCTGGAAAGATGCAAGAGGAGACAAAATCAGAATGGATTCCTTCAAGTTTTTTTGCTTTTCCTGAGCTTCCTAACCCAAGTGGCCTGGTTCGTTGCCATGGGAACAAACCTCAGCAAAGTAAATCAATGAGTTAAAAATAAGAGTGAGAGCTATAACAAACTGGATTTGTCCCAGTGTCTGACCTCTCTAGAGCATGACTCAGTAAAGCTAGGGGAGTGAGAGAAGGAATGCAGGTCACTCGCCAGAGACAAATCTGTTCAGTTCATGTCATTCTTGTAAGCCATGCCACATAGTCCATGGCTGCTGCCAAGTTAATCAATGAAGACTTGGAGCAGTTCTTTCCAGGATCCAATTGGATGTGATTACAGGGAGTGGTGTGGGACCATGCAACGGTTTCTGCAGTGAACAAGGAAGATTCATTAGGAAGAGCTGTCAGGAAAAGCAATGATCCAAATCCAGTAGTACAGTTTTACTCACAGGCAGACGTGCATGATTTTAGAGGGCTTGTAATGCTCACAAATAATGATTAAGACTGTAGTTCTGAATACGCCACTGAAACATCACTCATTTAGCTTGAAGCCTTGTCTGTTTATTCAAGTTCAGGTGCAATTTTTAAGGTTAACAAAGTTTTATTGGTCATTTAAACCTTAATGGGAGGTAGTTTCTCAGATCTTTTCTAAAAAGAGATTTTGAAAAGGGGTGAGGTAATTTACAGGGCATATGCCTAATGAGATTTAGAGGTGTACAATAAAAGAAGACTGAGGTGGTGTAATGTGTCTTCATACACCAAATAATTTTGAGTAAAGACAAGTCTGATTCCATCCCTTAATGCACTCACTTTCCTGTTCTCCCATCCCTGTCCTTATTTTGAAAAGCAACCATAAAGAAGTTTTCATAACAAATGTTTTTTTCAACAATCTCCCTTGAAAGATTAGATTCTTTTATTAGCAGGAGAAGAACTACAATTCCTTTTGAAAAAGTCAAAACAGTCCTCATTGGAGACTTAAAGGTCTCTGAATCTGAAACATCCAAAGAAAAAAGTAGTCTGGGGAGAACTCAGCTTTCAGCAGTTTTATTTGCAGTTTATTGATTAACAGCAAAAAAAAAAAACAGAAGTAAAATGGGTCCTGTCTCTGAAAATGAACACCCAAGAAAGCCAAGCAGCTGCGCTCATGTTCAATAATGCAGAGAAGCAGCAGTGCATGGAAAATCTGTTCTACAGCCTACTCTTTTCTGTCTGCACACCACAGAATCAGAAAATGAACATTTTGTCTCAACCCAATGGCCAGAAGATATTCACATAGGCCTCTGTGTTATCATCAACGTATTAACTACTTGAAAAATAGGGCACTAAACAAAAGTAAATTGGCACATAGAATGATATGGCAAACACAGATGAAAATAATTTAATATATCTTGGGCCTGACTTCTTATTAACACTAAAATAATTCATTTCTTCTGAGAAGTTCTCAGTGGCCTACTAAATATGAATTAAAGAAAAATCACCTGATCATTTTGCTTGGCATAATTCCAGATGACATTCTGTTCTCTGAAGCTCTGATTCCTCTGCCTGCTGTCCCATATTCAGACAAGAAGAAGGCAGGTAGTTAAAATCAAGAAGACAGCTAAGACTTCTTCACAATATGGGTTACTGGGCTTCCTCCATTATCCACTTAGCTTATATGATACTCACCCTTTAAAAGCAGTACTTTATGAAGGCCTGCCTAATTTCTGTCATGCAAGCTAGATCTGTACCCTTTAGGAAAAATTATTCTGAGCCTCCAAACTTCACACTCTTTACCTAAAAACTGATACAGATAATGTCAAAATGTCCTTGAGCATTGTAATCATATAAAGGAAATACATTTATTCAACATAATAAAAAGCTGGTCATGATAAGTGCAGAAGCAGCTAACATTACAGTTATTACTGATTTTACTCCGACAACTTTCAAGAAGGGTCTCTTTATCACCCTGAGTTGACTGATGAAGGCACTGAGATTTGGAGATGTCAAATGATTTATCCAACATTGCACAGATGGTCAGAGGGAAAAACAGGACACAATTTCCTTTTGTCTACTTTGACTGTTATAGAAAAAGAGGGAAAGGCCTAATGGAGTGGGAGTTCTACTAGAAAGAATAAATTAGGATTTAGTCATGCAGAGATGCCTAGAGGAACAGTTCCTAGTTTCTCAGCAATTGAACATGATGGAAAGTAAATTGGCTCTGGAAATAGGAATTCTGCATTTAAATTCCAGCTTTGCAAGAAGTCATTCCAAGAAAAGTAGAGGCAGAAGTAGAAAATGTAAAATGTGTTTTATTTTGCCCTCTAAAAACAACTAAGGCAAGAAACAGGAAGTTAATGCTGTCTAGGTAGTGGAATACACACTTGAGTGTTCTGTAAAAGATAATATTCAGACAACCAATTTCTAAGGTTTATGCTGTAGAATGAAGAATCATCAACTCATTTGAGTCACAGCAAAGAAGAGGATGGTAGGTGAATGGTGTTGAGTCTAGTTTGTAGCTGCCTAAGCTTTTTCTATGCACTTGTGGTTCTTACTATCAGAATCTACTCTGGGCCAAGACTTTAATTTTTTGAATTGTTACCAGTGTCCCAAATATATTATTTATGTTTTGTTTAGTTTATCTTTTTTTCTTTGAACAGAGAGAAATATTCACTTACATTATCCCTAAAGAAGGTAGTATTAGGGGCTGGAATTATGGCTCATTGGTAGCGTGCTAGCCCAGCACGCATGAGGCACTGGGTTCGATCCTCAGTTCGAAAATAAAGATATTCTGTCACCTATAACTAAAAAATAAATATTAAAAAAAGAAGATAGTATTAGGGATTAAGTCTTAGGAATCACATATTGAATCCCTCTATGAATTAATATTTGTAGTGATCCTACTTTTCTTCTTTGGTTTGTCTGACTCTGACAATGTGAAGAAAACAGTACAAAGGGCTACCAAATGTGGGCATTTCTTTTATTTTTCCTCTAGAATAAAAAAAATCAGAACAGAAAAGGAGTTACCCATTAGAAATAGAATTATCATTCTAGAAGAGAGTGATGAGATCATATTTAAACAGACTTTGTTTCCCACCAAAGAGGAAAGGGATTTGATGGCTAAAAGGAAACAAGAAAAATAAAAAGGAGAAATTTCTATTATTTAATCTCTTTTAAATAAGTTAATTACAGAGAGTAAGCACATGCAATCCTATGTCTTCCACTGAATGAAAACATCTGAGGATTCTGAGAAGCAAGTGATAGCAGGCAAACTGGAGAAGGATTGAAATTCCAAGTACAAACAATCTGGTGTTTATGTCGTATTTTTCTTTTCCTCCTACATTTCCCAGCCTACACTCAAAGTACACATCTCAGAATTATTTATGGAGTGTAGACAGAGGAGTTTTCAGTTATTCCTCTATTCTTCTGGTCTGAAGCATAGGAAGGGCACCACAAAGTATAGAGGAAATTCCATGTTACTTTTTCTTTCTCTTTTCTACACAGGTGTTCACAGTGGAGTTTGAAGGACACATCTCCAGTTTTCCACCCAAGGGACCAAGAAGGGAGAGGGAGACTTAAAGCTAAAGAGTGTTCAAAGAGTAGAGAAAACTCAAAAAAAGGATCCTACAAAGTTGTGAATGAAATTGTGGGCTCATTCCATGGGCTACACATGCATGGATCTGACCTGAAAATAGTATATGAAGTCTTTGGGAACCAATCAATGAGACAGATCACTACTGAGGTCTCAGACCCAACCCTGGGCTACATACATTTGGGGATAGACACAAATAGTACTCTAGATGTTTTTGCAAATAGCCATAAAATCAAAGTATACAGAATGCAGTCTGGAACTTCTGACCTGAACCTAACTAAATCAAATGTTCAATATAAAAATAATAACTAAATCTTCTATAGGATTTAAACAAGTTCCACATGTTATAACATAATATTCAAAGTATTTTGGAAAAAATAAAAATGTAATCAATGTATGAATAACCAGGAAAGCCTGACAAACTTTCATAAGTAAAAACAATTGACAGACATCGACCCCCAAGTTGACCCAGATGTTAGAATTAAGAGATAAAGACATTAAAACTTTTCTCTTAACCATTCTCTAAAAACAAAAGACAAACACTGCTGAAAAAACACAAAATTTCTTTTGCAGAGAAATCACATGTTAATAATAATAATAATTTTACAACTGCAAATTTTAGAATTATAAAACACAACAAAACTTGAAAGATTCATTGGATGGGCTTCATAGTAAAACCAATGTATCAGTGAACTTAATCTTTATGAGAGAGAAAAGAAAAAAGAAAATAAGATTAAGCAGCATCCGAGGTACCTGTACTAAAACAGGATCCACATGTGGTGTCATGTAGGTCCAGGAAAGAAAATATACAATGGTATTGTTCAGAGAGAAAAAATCAATGAGTTCAGGATGGCATAATAGAAGATTCTCCGTGGAGCTTTGTGTACAGGAGCAAAATACCAATAACTACACAGGGTATTCTCAAATTCTAGGAAGAACTGTGACTAAGTTTGTGTGTACAAAGTTTCCCAGAAAGACAGAAGAGGAAAAGTGGCAACCTTTGAGTTTAGTAAAGAGAATCAAAATAATAATTCAATCCAGCCAAACCATATCCCATGTACTTAGAAACTGAAACCTACATATCAAGAGCAGTGATAACAAAAACAAAAACAAAATAAATTCAAAGATTTTATATTGGATTTACTTCTATAACTTTTTATAGTACCTCAGGGACTGAATAGAACCTGTTTATTGAGAATTTCCTGAAGAAAACTTTGTCCTAATGCTACAATGCATAATGCAAAGGATGGAGATTATTTTGGCTTTCTTTTGCTTTCATGCACTACAAAACAATTCCACAATATTAGCAAATGAATAATTTATTTAATGTAAATGTACACACCTGTTCTCAGAGTGATGCTGACATTTTCGCTTATTGTGAAAAAAAAAAACAGCTTAGAAAATAAATCTCCACAGATATCTCTAGTCCATGGACTTTTTTATCATTTTTTAATTAACAAAGCCTCTTCATCCATCAGCTTATACAGAAAAATTGTTGCCTGTATGTAAATTTTAAAAATGTAATATAAAGCAAAATAAGGCATAAAGGAATGATTCTGAGGGAGGACCTCTTCCCACCCACCCAAAATAAAAATTAGCATCTTTATGTGTCACTTAGTTTCTGGGCATAATAAAAAAAAAAACAGAATGGTATATGGAGACCAAAATACTACTTCTTTTACTTTAAATGCTAAGGTAAAGGCCATAGCTTAGTTGGTTATAACTAAGTAGACTCCTGACGCTGAACCCAAGAATTAAGCAGATTCTCACTCAGTCACCCTCATGGTCAGAGGTAGCAGATTACCTCTGCTAAACACAAACCATGTGTGGACTTAATGGGCAGCCTATTTCAGTTCCAAGGAAGAGAAGTGGGAGAGCTGATCAATTACATTTCACTCTAATGTCCCAGGGTTGGAGTAAGTAAAAAGACAGATTCTTTCATAGGCAGGAAACATAATGAATGAGGATTAAGTTTCCCCTCTAAAATTCCTACCCATAGTTCTTTAAAATCCATTAAGCTTTTGCAAGATACCTGATGAAATAGGTCTGTAGAAGTATGATTGTCCCCTTTGGAAGATAGAACCAATGATGTTTCAGGAAAACCCTGCCCAATCTTCATTCCTTCATAAGGCTTCATTTCCATTGCCAATCACTGCTCTTTGGGAATCATCCTGGGATCACAGGTAGTCACTTTACATTTTGTGAAATGGAGGAGAACAATATATTATCTAAATTAGCTCCAAGGCTACTCTATACTCAAGAATAAATATCCTTTCTTATTCAATTTGCCATCTCAAAATAAAACCAACCACATTATGCACATAGCATTCCAGAAATTCTACAAAGACATTAAACACATTTCAATAGTAAAAGTACTTATATATAGGAACACCCTTATGTGGATAAGAAATAATCTCAAGACCATGGTCTAATTTTAAGAGAGAATGGTTAAATTCCCTTAACCATTGACTTAAAACTCCAAAATATTTAAATTCAAATGTCTTAATATCTGAAGTCAAACTATTTTACCCATTTGAGTTAAAAGTAAAAATTACCAACATTTTAAGTGAAAGTCTAAACTCCATCTTTTCTGGCAAAATCTTGGCCTGTGTGGAATTGGAGGTTTTTAAACAGTCTCATAAAGATGTGCAATTTCTTTGGGATCACAAATTGTAATGCAAAATCTCTAGCATTTCTCAGTTTTAAACATCCCAATGAGCAAATAGGGAATGTATGACATTTAGCACAATTTCAAATTCAAAAGGAAGTCAATGCCCAGGCCCTAGAGCCATCAATGCCAAGCAACACCATGCTCCAATACCTAGAGCTGAAAGGCCGCAGCAAAGGGAGACCCAGGTCTTGACAGTACCAACCTTAACAAGATGCAGATGGGATAAGGTACAAATGCACAGAATCCCAAAGTGGAAAGCATAAAACTAAGCAGAGAGGGCAGATGCTCCTGGAAGAAAGTGCAGGGGTCCTGCATATCAGGGCACTCTGCTCTGTTCTTAGTGCCTGGGACCATCCCTCTTTGGGCCTTCTGATGCCCACGTTGCTGCTGGGACTCTTAGGTGTCATGAACCACGGTTCAGGGGGCCCTACATCTGCCTGTTCATGCCCTCCTGCTTTGACCATGCGGCTGTGGCTTCAAGGACCTTTGCTAAACATTTTCTCATGAGGACAGCAACATGCTGAGAAACCCAGGTGGTGAATCAGGATTTGGTAAAAGACAGCCAAGGCTGGCATAGCGACCCAAGGTGACTAAGCTGTGTCATGCATGGAAAATATGTGATCATATCCTAATGGACCAGCACAAACTAGCCACTAAAATGATACCCATGAGTGAGTTCTTTGAGACTCATGACCAAAGAAATAGGCAGATGAAAGCCATCCAACAATTGGATGACCTGTACCCAACTTGCCCGGGACTCGCTGCGTCTGTGGGTTCTCCTTTCCTCCTCTTGTCTCTGTCTCTGCCCCTGCCCTGGAATCTGGCTAGTCCAAGCACCTGTGACAAATACACCCTGAGAGACAGAGACGACTAGAGCCAAACCTAGGCTGGCTTCCCCATGGCCTGGGCCTGACCCCTCCCAGAGAGCACGCATATCGGTCTTATATTTGACCTTTGCATCAGTTGTACCAGACCATCTGTTAATGTTCTTCATTTGTACCATTCCTTCCACTGAAATAAACTAGCACCCTCAAATGAATTGAGAAAAATCTCTCAAAATGGGATTCATCTTGTCCCTATGAATATACCATATCTAGGGGGAAAAATGGGGGAGTCTTTCTTTCTAAAGCAGTATATAAATTTAAAGTTTCTTAATGCCCATTTTCTCTCAGACTCACATGATTTTTGAATCCTGGTACTTAAGAATGAACCAAAATGACACACTGTGTGTGATTTTCATTGTTCTTCTTTCTGTTCTGTTCTTCCCTTTTCCTTTTCTGTGACTACTTCTCCTGATAGATCCCTAGGTCTGAGGCTTTCACTGCATCTCTACATGCAAGTTATCTGCCAGTCACCCCTAGCAAATTAGAGAAATTGCTGTGATTGCTCCTGAAGCTTGTGCCTAGGGAAGTGGTTCTCTGTGTAGTCTCTAGCAGCAGCCTCCCTGGAAATTTGTTAGATTCAAACTCTTTGGTCCCATGGAGACATCTGAATCAGAAACTCTGAGAATGTGGCAGGCCTGATAACTATTACGCTAAGAAGTTCTCCACATTATTTTAGTGCAAGCTCATGTTTCAGAATCATTCTCTCTCTCTCAAAGAGGAGTGGACATACTTTTCCTATCAAAAGCCAGTGAGCCTTTATAGTATGTCACAACCACTGAATTCTGTCACTGTGGAGAGAAAGTGGCCTTAGACTAGAGTAGCTGTGTTCTCATAAAACTTTATTTACAAAAGAATTCTGTGGCTAGATGGCCGTGCTGGTTGTAGTTTGCTGACTCCTACTCTGGGGGAAAGAAAGATGCTGTCTTTCTTAAACTTTTTAATTCCATGTATTTGTGCAACATGTTCTCCCAGGGCACAGACATACAATCCGTAATAACTCAATCATCCTGAAATATAGGCATTAATTGTTTGAGGATTATTCATTCTTATGTATATAAAAAGCTACATTAAAGATGAGACTGATTTCTTCAACAATTTCTCCTTGGCTCTGAATATATGATAGAATTCGGAACAGTTATTTGGCAATACCTATCTATGCCTGGCACTAAGTCTTTGAAACTAGATTCGATGATCATAGAACTATATGAACTTAGCTCTTATAATGTTTAAATGCAACAATTATTTTATGCCTGCCAAAGGAATCATATAAAGATTCCCCTTTTCCTATATTACAGTCTTTGCTATATTTGTCAGAAAAATCCCAGTCTATGAAGTAAGTTGTGGTCACACACACACCTGTTAGAAGGCCATCTGGGACATCTTCACTACAGCTAAGAAACTTTGTGATTCATGTGCACTTTTGCTAAACTCACCCCTGTGAGCCATGGTGCCTAGCTGGGACACTCCCTTGCTTGTGCCAGATTCATTTCTAACCTTGCCTAAGACCTGCACAGCCTTATAAAATCAAGCTTGTCTTAGTCTGTCCTGCAACACGAAGTCAAGCTGTAGCAACTAAAATTGGCTTACTACAAAGATCTAAAAAAAAAGCAAGATCAGGACACCATAGTGATATAGGAAAGCTGCAAGTCCAAAGATACAGTCAGCATTCATCAAAATGTGCTCTAAAGTGATTTCTTTGCTCCAAAATCTTAAAATTTAATTCTTGGTGCCTCTAGCCAATGTATCAAATATTGAAGTCTCTTAGAAGATTTAATAAATACCTCCATTCTTTCATATCTAAGTTCAAAATATATTGAAAATAATATAAAGGGTAAGTGTGAACATTATGGCTTACAAGTTCTGAGTTAAAAAAACATATTGAGCCTACTGGGTTTTTAAACACTGAAACCCAGAATTGGGTGGAATTACAGAGTCTTGAAATCCACAAACTGGGAGAGACCTTTCCATACTCACTGCAGTTTCTCACAGAGACAAGCTCCTGTGCTAGAGCAGGAAAGCATGTGAATCTTCTAGAAGCTTTAAAAAGATTAAGATGAACTGAACTTATGTAGCCATACGTAGCCTGTTTAGTCTTTCCAAATATATCCAACAACTGATCACTCATGTTCTTAGGGAAGAGTATTTAAAAGAATAGAAAGTAGAAAAGATCATTGTTAGTTGGGCTCCTTCCACAAGGAAAGAAATTATCAGGAGTGGGAGGTAATTATCCTCTTTAACAGAAACCATAAAAGGCCAACAATCCTTGCTCAACAACAATCCTCACTTTCAAACTCTTCCCTACAAAATGAACCCAGTGTTCTAGGTTCTAGTGCTGTCGGTTCTAGACTTCTACAGGAGCATTTTTGCCTTCTGATCCTCCTTGATGTAGCTGCCCAGAGGAGCAACGGTAGTGTTTTGAAAAAGAGGATAGAGGGAGGGTTTAACACTGAATCAGCCCTAGAGTGATACCCCTAATGCATCATTGCCAAGCTCCTTAGTCAGTCTTCCACTCCTTGCACCCAAAGCATTCCTGTTGAAGATGGAGGAATTCCATACAACTACTTGAACTCTGCATTGCTCAGTTTCACATCCATAAATTTAATGCCTTAAAAATCTGTAATTAAATCATGTATCTTGAATCATAACAAGTAGAGACAGAGACTCTTCATTTGAAATACTCACCAACAATGTTTTGTATTTTGTAAGTTGGGCTATAATTTAAATATAGTTAAATGCACTTATGGTAGGTATACAGTGTGGTGAGTGTTGACAAATTCAAGCATCCATGGG
>CM053411.1:41996144-42020159 GCA_028644305.1 Xerus rutilus | reverse complement strand
ATGGGGTAGCAAAGATGGTGGAATGACATGGACATCACTATCCTATTTACATGTATGAAGACATGAATGGTGTGACTGTTTTGTTTACAACCAGAGAAATGGAAAATTGGGCTCCATATGTGTACTATGACTTGAAATGCATTCTTTTGTTTTAAAAAATAAAAATAAAATTTTAAAAGTATAATGAGATAGTACAACATACCTAATAGAATGATTAAAATTGAAAATACTGAAAATACCAAGTGCTATCAAGTTTGGAGAGAAATAGGAATGTATATTTCTTCTGTCAAAGATGAAAGTGTTACCATCATTTGGAAATATTTTAGCAGTTTCTTAAAAAAAAATCAAGCATATGTTTATGTAATCTGGCCTTTCTATTCCCAGGCATTTAACATAACAAATAAAACCATATACCCATGTAAGATCTTGTACATAAATGTTTACAGCAGCCTAATTTGTATTAGCCAAAAACTAGAAACAACTCAAACATCCATGACCACAAACAAAACAAAATGAGATAAACAAAATAAGATGTGCGCACACAATGCAATATGATTTTTTTTCCAAAATTCTTTTCTTTGTTGATGGATGTGATACCTTTATTTTATTTATTTATTTTTATGTGATGCTGAGGATCAAACCTAGTGCCTCACACATGCAAGGCAAGCACTCCACTGCTGAGCTACAACCTCAGCCACACAATATGATTCTTAAACAAAGGAAATGAAATTGATACCTGTTAAAACACCAATGAACATCCAAATTCTTATGCTGACTCCTGAGCTGTGTTACCAGTCAGCAAATGGGTGGCAGCCTTAGGAGGCAGTGAGAGAAAGCTTTCAAGAGTTAGTGGAATAGCCTGAGAGCATGGTGGTGCATGCTTGTAATCCTAGCTCTTTGGGAGGCTGAGACAGGAGAATCACCAGTTCAAAGCCAGCCTCAGCAAAAGCAAGGAGCTAAGCAACTCAGTGAGACCCTGTCTCTAAATAAAACACAAAATAGGGCTGGGGATGTGGCTCAGTGGTTGAGTGCCCCTGAGTTCAATGCTCAGTATCAAAAAAAAAAGGGGGTTGGTGGAATATATTTGAACAAGAGTAAGAGAAAAATATACAGAGTATGAACAGGAAACACAGATTTTAATAATTTGTAAGTTATTTGTATATATTGGGCTAGAGGTTATAGCTCAGTTATAGAGAAGTTCCCTGCTTGCCTAATATGTTCAAAGCACTGGGTTCACACCATAGCATCTAATTAAAAAATTAAGAAATCATTCACTAAAGAAGATATGTATATGACAACATATGCACAAGGTTAATATCATTAGTCATTAGGAAAACACAAATTAAAAGTACACCTAAAATTAGGTGTTTGTGAGTGTGTGTGTATAAAATTTGTCAGTGATCCTATCTGTAGTTTGTATGAATATAAAGTTGTATATTTCTGCCGGGCGCAGTGGCGCATGCCTGTAATCCCAGTGGCTCAGGAGGCTGAGGCAGGAAGATTACAAGTTCAAAGCCAGCCTCATCAATGGCAAGATGCTAAGCAACTCAGTGAGACCCTGTCTCTAAATAAAACACAAAATAGGGCTGGGGATGTGGCTCAGCAGCTGAGTGCCCCTGAGTTCAATCCCTGGTACAAAAAAAAAAAAATTATATGTTTCTACCTTTAAAATATTATACTGAGTGAAAAAAATGAATAAATACTGTATGATTTCACTAATATAAAATTCTAGAAAATGCGGACTACTCTTTAGTGATAGAAAACAGATCAGAAATTCTCCAGAGATAGGAGTTGCAGGGAAGGTCATGGAGGCAGGGAACTTATAAAGGCAAACAAGGTTAAATTTGTTGCTGACATATATATTTGTTATCTTGACTGTAGTGATGCTTTTGATAATAATCAGATGTGAAAACTCCTCAAATTATACACTTTAAATATGTGTAGTTTATTACATATCAATAATACCTCAAAAACTACAAAAAAATATGATGTAGAAATTAGACATGCATATTTGGGTACTAGAGTATGAAGAAAACTAAGATGATTCTCACTGAAATAAGGCTGTTGGTTATTCTGAGGGAGAGGGAAGAGATTATGATAGGGAGGGTACATTAGGGCTTCTGGGGTTGCTGATAAGGTACAATTTCCTCACATGGTGGTGGCTCCTATTTTTTTACTTCATTCATAGTTTCAGTTTTAAGAATTTTAAAAATTCAAAATGTAAAATTTGTATAAAATATAATTGTATATAATGCTAAAAAGAACAAAATTGTACTTTGGTGTTTTAAAGCATTTAAAATAGGGCTCATTTTCCAAGTATTTTAAGAATGTATCTTTTTCTCCACATTTTGGCCATCACAATATTTATATTATTCTTTTCTCTGTGCTTTATTAAATTTACCATCACCATGAGGAATTTTAGTATCATGAGATATAATTTGTCTTGTTTGAAGACATGGATTTAGATAAGCTATCTTATTTGCTTTACTTCTATACTAAGTTTCAATTTCTTCTTAATAATATTTATGATAAACTTAACATTTTATGTTTAATTAAAAATTTTAATGTGTTGTCAATACAGATTGAGTCAAAATGGAACTATTCTTTGATGTAGTCATTACTCATGATTTTTTTAAAAAATTTTTATTTAGATAGTGTAAAAGCACAAAGCATTACTTTTTAGCAAGATACACCTTCTTTATAATTTCCAAACTTCCAACAGAGTATGACATTAGTAGTAAGATTTTATAAAGTCACTAATGATGAACATCATAGAATATTGTGAAGTTATTTAATGACTTTCACTTGCTGACTAAGTATTAGATTGGTGTTATGCCTACAGGTATTTAATATATGGATATATAGACAATATCTAGAAGAAAGAGTTTTGAGTATGACTGTTTTTATCCCAGAACGGGCAACTAGTGCCCAAAGTTCAGGAGCAAGGACAAATAAATTCTCCATTATCTACAACTGGATCCAGAAATATCTCTCCAAGCTTATTTAGAAGTTGCCTAACAGGTAGTGTAACCTCAATCATCACCTCAACCGACTCTTGTCTAGTCTCTGCAAAAACACTAGAGAGCAGAAAAAGAGGAATTGATGGAGTTGTAAGAAATATGATTTTCCTTTATTATGAGAATGCCTCCATCCTGACCACCACCACCAACAAGCCACCTAAGAGAGATTTGTGCACACTGCAGGTACTGTAAGATGAGGACACAGGCTCACTGCACTGGGTAGGTCACAGCTGAGATTTGCAGGCCCATGCTGGGGGTGCTATTGGCACTGCCAAGAGGTCAGACAGGAGTATAGTGATAGTGTTACTGGAGGAAATTGGCAGGTATCTCCAGAAATTTAGGGTCAAATATGAAGGAACAGTGTGGAAACTGTTCCTTGCCAGAGTAATTCTAAAAAGGAAAGGTTGAGAGAGTAATGCTCTGCCAATAAGGAACGACTGTAGAGTGGTCCCAGGAAAAGAGTCCCTCAGGTCACTTGAAAGGCATGGAAAAAGATCTCAGTGGTTCTTATGTTTCATGTAAAGCAGCACAGAGTTTGGGGTGATGAAGACAATGTGGAAGACTCTGTTGGATGCTCAGTAAATCGTAAATCGTAGATCCCTTTAGGCCAGACAGTATGAGCTGAGAGCCAAAAATCTGATAGGATAACTGGGCTGCAACTAGTGGGACATGAAAAAGATCTGTCAGCTTAAAATGACACATACTTTCATAGTTCCAGCAAAGTGAGTCTAACTATGAAATCCAACCACTGAGATACATATATACTTTTGAATATTCAAATATTCTTTCACCTCCAATTGACAAGGTATAAAAAATATCTCAAACTCTTTAGAGTAAATATATACTAGACACTGAGCTGGTTTGCTTCACAAGGTTGTGGAGAATTTTAGGAGCAGAGAAGGGAGGAGAATGAAAATCTCCAGGGAAGATACCAATCATTAAACCCAGATTTTTGTGTTTGCAGAGCCAAGACATAGCTATGGGGGAATACCACCAAGGAACATTAAAGAAACATCAGGCTGACTAATAATAAGAATTTCCATCCAAATTCATCTACCAAATCAAGTGAATCTGCAATAAATATAAACCCACATGCAGCAGTGTCTCTCCAGGGAAATCTAGCATTTTCCCACCAGACAGGATTGTTCTGCATAGCAGCAGTTTTATAGGGAGGATGACAGCTTGTCTGTCTTTGCCTGCTGGGATCAGATCAAAATGTCAGCTATGCTACCAGACAGGGCTCTTCTTCAGGCTATTTGAGATGACACTTTGCCAACAGGAAACATTCTCCTAGCCATACCCTCGAAGAGCAGGGCATTAAGGAAAGTTCGACCAATTCAAATGAGAATAAGAACTCTCTTGATACTTGTATAGAAAGCCTTTTAAAATTCAAGGTTAAAACAAAAAACACACCTCAATATTAAGCAGGTCTTTAGTAACAAGATATTCTGAGCTGTATTAGTCAGTGCCTTAAGAATAATTTGTTTACTTATTTTCAGAGCTAACAAATCAGAAATTGAACCATTACTAATTTCCTGAAGCCTTTCAGGTGTAAAATGTTTTCTACCTTCAGCCGGGGATCTCATTTTAGTCTAATATTATAATAATTATAATTATTTCAATGTTTGGGAATTAGTTGATTTAGAAATCAAGATGGATGGCTCAATGTAGTTTTTATATTATTCATACCCACAGAAGAGTTTCTCCCACGTGATTATCCTTGGAATGATATATTTTAAATTGTTTCCAAGTCAACATTACAATGAAGCATTAATATTATCATATGTTAAGGGTTGGTACACAAATAGCTTAGTTTTCATTCAATGTCAGTCTACAAAATAAAAAAATAAATAAAAATCTCTGTCATCCAACTTACACCATGAACTCAAGTACAACTTTTAGTTAGGAGGAATGTGAATTACATTGATGTATTTTCTACAACACCAGTACCTGATTCTACATAGATTATTAATTTGCCACATAGAATCAGTATTCTAATTCTACATAGATTATTAATTTGCCACAAAGAGGTGTACAAAATAGTGTGAATTCAAACTAGCATTATTATTCATGTTGTTTGTTGTTAAGTTTTGGTTTATTTGTTTGTTTGTCTTTGGTACCAGGGATTGAACCCAGGTGTGCTTAAACCACTGAGCCACATCCCTAGTCCTTTCTATTTTTTTATTTTGAGACAGGGTCTCACTAAGTTGCTTAGGGCCTCACTAAATTGCTTTGAACCTACAATCCTCCTGCCTTAGCCTCATGAGCCACTGGATTACAGGCATGCACCACCATTCCCGGTCTTATGTTTGATTTTGATAATCTCAGATTCTTATTTTGTGAGAATGTGGCCACAAGGCTATACCTCAAGCTGAGGCACTAGACCAAAGATTACGTGTAAGGGAGAAATTTCATTTTTAAAGAATTATGAATACACATCAATGTACCATAATACAAAGATGTTAGCTAAGAAAGCAGTAGTAATCAAAATGTTATATTTTTAAAAAATTTTCAGCACTGTTCTTAATCAAAACTGGGAACAGTATCACGTTCCCCCAAAACTAGAAAGAAAAATTAGGGCAATTATTTGAATGAATATTGATGAGGCTATATTATATATGTATTAATAGTAGCACCAATTGTATATATCCTCCTTATTTGTAACTTGATAATGTGAACTCTTTCAAAATGAGTGATATGTGAAGACTAAAAAAAGTCAAAAAGAAGAAAAAAAATAGGGAAAAACAGAACAACCTAAAACAAATGGGAACTTTAATGCTGCCTAAATTTTGTCCAAATACAAAATTTTCCAAATGTAAATGCAAATAAGCATTTCTGCTCTCACTGCTTCATCTTTACAAAGCTTTTAGAAAACCCTTAGTGCATACCACTGAATTAGATGTTTTCTTTTTAATTTTACACTGAAGTAAATATTGTTTATGTTGAAAAAAATTAGAAACACAAATAATGTATCAATCATAAAGCATCTCTCATCCCATCTTCCACTTTGCTCAGGAAGGTTTATGCTTGAATCCTTAAGTATAAAGGAACCCTTTCTCCCACTCCTGGTTTTCTAGAGGAATGATTTACCTCGCACACACTTCTGTCCTCACTCAAAGGAAGCCTCACTCCATCTCTGGGGAGAAGAGTTATTGGTAAGTATGGCAAGAAGAATCTGGCTATTTGGTTCATATCCTCCTACTTCCAAGTTCTACTGTCTTCTTGGGTTGGAGTGTCTCCCTGATTCAGTAAGTAAATCTGCTTAGTCCTGGGATTCAGTTCACAAGCCCAAAGTCTCTGATAATAAGCCATACCCTCCCACCAGGTTATATTAAATACTGAAAATAATACTGTAACTACCACTGCTTGTTTATTTTTCAACTTGTACAGAGCCCAGGAAGTGTTCAGGAGTACAACTTACTCAGCTTCCTAGGATACCCCAAATTTTATCTATTTTTATAATAATCAGGTTAACTCCATGAGTAATATTAAAACTTACAAAGTGTGGTCCTTATAGGGACAGAAGTTTTAAAATTATCCCTG
Organism: Xerus rutilus; assembly: GCA_028644305.1. Taxonomy (NCBI): domain Eukaryota; kingdom Metazoa; phylum Chordata; class Mammalia; order Rodentia; family Sciuridae; genus Xerus; species Xerus rutilus. The sequence continues at coordinate 42,013,596 of CM053411.1, read as the reverse complement.
CCTGATAACCCTAGTTAAATCACAAAACCTTTCCTGGTTTATACAGGGTTTGTCAGTCAATTTTTCATCACTGTGATAAAGCACCTGAGATAAACGACATAAAAGGAGAGGAGGTTTGTTTTGGATCACAGTTTCAGAAGTTTCAGTTCATAGTCACTTGGTTCCATTGTTTCTGGGACTGTGGCAAGGCAGAACATCATGGCAGTGAGTACATGCTAAAGCACAGCTGCTATCTAATGGCAGCCAGGCAGCAAAGAAAAAGAGGGAGCGATGGGGAGTAGAGACTAGGAACAAAATATAGTTTTCAATGATCTACTTTCCCCAAGGATATACTTACCTCAATTAGGTCCCACCTCCTGAGTTTCTACCACTTCTTCATACCTCATTAAAATATGAATCCAATCGATTAACCCAATAATGAGGTTTGAGCCCTGCTGTTTCAATCATGTTCCAAAGGCCTCATCTCTGAACACTGCTGCCTCCTTGAGAACTAAGCCTTCAACACATGAGCTTTTGGGGAATGTTTCAGATCCAAACCATAACACAAGGGTAGGCAAACATTTTTTTCTATAAAAAGTCAATGAGTACACATTTTGAACTTTTGGGTATATAGGGTTTTTGTCCCAACTACTTATCTCTTTTTAGCAAGAAAGTATTCTCAGACCACACTAAAACCAATGGGCATGGCTATGTTCCAATCAAACTTAATTTACTTAAATAGGTGGCCTATGAATTTGACCTTTATGCAGTAGTTTACTGAGCTCCAAATGTAAACTGAGAAAATTAAATGACATGAGCTCTAAAGTCTTTACTAAATATAAAATGATGTGGGCTTCTACTTTAATTTCTAGATTAAACTAACTGCTATTCTATCCTTGAATTTTCATATTCCACCTTCACTTTATTGCATTAAATATAGATTTGACAGTTGTACTTTTGGCAAGGTAGATAAGCAAAACTATCATCAAGCGGTTTTTGTTTTTCAGGATTGTGCGTGTGCATTTGGGGATTTTTTTGCTTGATTTTGTTTTTAAAACCTCATTCAAGCCAGCAAAAAGACTCCAACTGTTCAGGAAAATGGCTGTTAGATCCACTTGGGTGAATCAAGCATTTCATTTGCCACAGACCTACCTCCAACAGTGATGCTCCCAGCATGCAATGGATCTGGCTTGGATTTCATTAAAGGCAAGATGGATCCCTAGCTCAGCTAGTCCCAAACTTAGTCTGTAGATTAAAAGCATTCTAGATAGATACATACGTTTTGTTTCTGTTCTATAATGGCTATTTCTTTCATTGTAATTAAAATATTTCATCTCTGTGTTTTACCTGGCAGAGGAAGGAGATTCACAGGGTAGGTTAGTGCCTATAGACAGGATTGTTTACACTTCACCAGTTTTCAAGAATACCGGCATAAATTAAATTTCATGCTGAATGGCTAAAGCCAGAAAGGTCAATAGTGTTTGCTATTTGGTTAAATTTGTCCAAAGCTTATTCACATTAGTAGACCCATATTGAGTATTCCATAAGAGTAGGTTTTAAAGTGCCTGGTAGAGACCAATAAATGATTATTGTAAGTATACAGACCAGACAGTGTGCACTGCACATAATAAAACACAATTTACATAGTGTAATTTAGAGATTAATTAAATGTCTAATTTGAAACTCCCCTCCCCCATAGCTCTAAGCTTCCAGGGTACTTGAAACCCTAGCTCCTTTTCTGGAAGGGACAATGCATTTAGTCACCAACAATTCAGAGCCAGTGAATAGATTGTTTGTGTTTGTTTGCTTTTGTATTAGATTTTTTGTTTTTTTGTACATTTATAAAATATTTGGTAGACTGCAACAAAGTTTAAAAACAGATAGATTGATTGATTGAACAATAAAGGGACATTTTTTAAGTCCTTACAGAAGTCCTAAACACGTCGTGAGCAAAATTTAAAATACTAGAACTTTTTCTTTTAAATTTAGCAACAATTAAAGAGAAAGTTTTCACTGATGTTATCTTTTTCATTGAAAAATAATGTCAATTCTTAAAATAAACATGCTCAAATTTGAGTCAATTTGAGAAAGCTCAAGTACAGTGCTATCATTTTGTTGTTGCTAACCTAGAATTGAGAGAATGAGTAATGCAGTGAAAGGAAAAAAGAGGACAATATTCATGTGAGTTTATAACTATAGCACAAAACATAAAATATCCTTTAATAAATTTGATATTGTTGTTTTGGGGTAGCTACTTTTTTCCTGCAGGTTTGTCGGTAAGTCATTATTGTTTCTATTTGTTTAAATCTGATTTCAAGGTGTCAATGAATGATCTCTTATTCATAACTCAGTAGAATTAATCATTATTTTTATTTACAGTAATAAAACTACCTCCTGCTGAGATCAATTCCGACATAGAATAAAATCTTTCTTATTAACCTCTTCTTCCTATTTTCAGTTAATGAATAACTTAGACAATACTCATAATTTTCAAACAACTATAAAATCAACATGTCAAAGATTTTATTTAACCAATTAATTAAGGGATAAACCAGTAAAATATCAAAATCAGTTTAAAGAAGCATTCAGAGTACTACCCTTGACAGGTAAGGAATGCCTAAAATGAACTTATAATAGATTGAAAACAGATATATTTCACAGTGATTAAAATAGAGTTGTCAGTTGTGATTCTACCAAACAAAATTTGTGTATCTGTGAATAGGAAATATTTGCGTTCACATCAGTTAAGTCAGTTAAAGTTATAAGATAGTTCAAAGATAATGAAAGGCACAGAAACTCATAGAATGAGATAACCAGGAAGTATTCCTACACAACATCAAATTTTCCACAGAAGGAAACTACTAATAATTTTGGACCATATGAAATTCTTTCAGAATCTTTTCCTGTATATTTTTTTCCTTGACTGGCATAATAATAACTGAAATGGATATCCTCCTCTGCTGTTTTTTTTAAGGCAATTGTTTAGTTAAGCAATTAAATGCATTGCTTGCAACTGAGGAAAAATGCTTGGATAAGGTGAGAAATGAGGCTAATATTTCATCTGGAAACATGAAAATAATTTATTTTTTGTCAATGACTCTTCTTTTTGTTTTGGGGAGGCGGGGTATCAAGGATTAAACTCAGAGACACTCAACCACTGAACCACATCCTCAGCCCTATTTTGTATTTTATTTAGAGACATGGTCTCACTGAGATGCTAAGTGCCTTGCTAAATTGCTGAGGCTGGCTTTGAACTCACGATCCTACTGCTTCAGCCTCCCTAGTCACTGGGATCACAGGTGTGCACCAGTGCACCTAGCTCCCTTATCTTAACTGAGCTGCAAAACAGACACATACATTTTGTATTTTAAAATGCTGGTTGATAACAGCTAGCCTCAGTGGTTAGCCAAGTTTAAGACTAAGAAGTGAAAATCAAGTTCTTTATCACATAACTTGAACCTGGAGGTGACCAGGTGATCTAGTTCCCAAAAATGAGACCTGAAGTCAATTATCCTAGGACAATGATTCTGGGAAAGCTGCTGCTGTCCTCTTAAAGGATATCAGATGTGGTTGGCCTTATTCCTTAGCTTTTTCACCTGCCTTAAATGCAGATACAGTAGCTGAATTTGTTATAGCCATCTTGCCACTGCAATGAAACTAGAAAACAATCTAAGCATGACAAAGCAGAAAAATAGAACCAAGACAAGTTTTAATGCCTAGTATTCCATTATATGATGAATTTTCATCAGATTAGGCAATCTTCTATAAAATCTTTGTTTCTAAATTTTTATTATCATTTTTGGTATGAAAAAAAATCTTTCATTAAATCCTTATGTGAATCTGTGATTATTTTCTTAGAACAAATTATTATGACTGTAATTACTGGAAGAAATGATAGGCATAATTTTGAATATACTGATACCAATGTTCAAATTTAATTCTCAAAAGTGAGATCTAGTTGTATAAGAGAATTCTCATCCTTACCAATAGTGAATAGTGTAATTTTGTCATGTTATAATTGAATTATCATTTTGCTGCCCTCTTCAAAAGATCACACAAAAACCCTGGCTAAGATTCCTAAAATGAGATAACTTGGATATAATTTACATTTTAAAAATATTAATAATAATGACATGCAAAATGAAACATGTTTGTATTTCTTTTTATTTATTTTTATTACATAGATTCTAAATGTATTTTCTTTTGTTTGTCTTTTTGTCCTATTTATACATTAGCCTAAATTCTGTTTTTATCTGAGCATAGTTTGCCCTATGTTTTTCAACTTTCAAGAACTGGCCTGATTTTTCTCTCTAACTGTCAATATAAGTACTTACCTAATTCTCCTCTCACCTCTAAGAGACAGGATTGATGATATAAATTCAAAATGTTGTACAACTATGGATTAACTATAGATTTCTAGCAGTGTGTTTCTGTTACTTTATTTTCCTCTTTTTTATTATTGGTCTGTACCTCTATATATCTACTTTAAAACTTTTTAAAAAAATATTTTTTAGTTGTCAATGGACCTTTATTTTATTTATGCTAAGAACTGAACCCAGTGCCTAACACTTGCTAGGCAAGTGCTCAACTACTTAGCCACAACCCCAGCCCGTTAAAATTTTTGATGAATAATTTTATAAATGAAAGCTGGAAATGTTTAAATGAATCTCTACTACCCGAGGGCATCACTCTATGGCCTCCATGATTTGTCTTCCTTTTCTCCTTTGTATAATGAAACTGTCACATTTAAAAATATTTTTAAAATCATTGTTTGACCTCTATGAGAGAGTGGATAGTCCCAAGGATGAGTCCATACTCTCAACTCTGTAGATAAAGGATGACAACTGAGCTTTGTTTTTAGAAATATAAGGGCACAACTCAGCACCCAGCACCAGAGGTAGAGTTGGAAATGCTTGTTGACTTCCTTTGTTCTTCAAGCTACTATAAATTTCAGAAGACTTGCCTATTACAGAGCTCAACCCACAGTGCTCTTTCCACCTGCTATATAGTTGTTTTGTAATTTAAGTATCATTTTTATCATTATTGATGGAAGTGCATTCTCAAAAAAAAAATATTCTCTCATGAATATTTGTCATGGCTGACATTATAATGGAACTGGCTCCTGTACCTTGTCAGTGACTTATCAGGACTCACTTAAGCACATCCTTTTAAGTAAATATTTCTTTTTAGCATAGTATTTAGATATTTGTATCAATCTCTGTAATAAAGATTAAAAAAAAAAAAAAACACAATCATTCATTCAGTGATGAGGCTAGAACCCAGGGCCTGGTGCATGACAGACAAATGTTCTATCACTGAGCTATATCTTAAATAATTTTTAAATTAGAAAAAAGTGTTGTTTTTTTATGATTTTATTTGAAACCAAAGCAAATATAGCTAGGTATCAGACATTGTGTATTCCCATCTTTGAACTTCCTCTTTATATTTGCTGACAAATTGAACCTACAGCTAACAGAGAACTCATATGGGGCGAGACTGTTGTGGATAGGTAGAAAATAATTGAGCTTTTAAAAATTTTTGCCAATCTCTGACATCAGTCACCACAGTAAAAGTTAATGCTGATAATTAATTGATCATAAATCCTGTACATTGAGCCATCTACCAGTGATGTAATATAGGACTGTTTAACCATAAGGAATCAGGTGCCATGGCACATGCCTATAATCCCAGTGGCTCAGGAGGCCAAGGTAGGAGGATTGCAAGTTCAAAGCCAGCCTCAGCAAAAGCAAGGCAGTAAGCAATTCAGTGAGACCCTGTTTCTAAATAAAAATACAAAATAGGGCTGAGGATATGGCTCAGTGGTCAAGTGTCTCTGAGTTCAATCCCTGGTACTCCTCCCTCCAAAAAAAGAAAGAAAATTAACAATAAGGAACCACTCCTCATTGGAGAGATAGCCTTGATCTGAACACAATTCACATTGAATTTTCTGTGATATAGGAAATAGACTGCTGTGTAAAACAGATGTCTATGTCTATACTATAGCCAATGAGAAGGAAGCTGTTATTAATAAAGTTTCATAAAAGTTTATTGATGAGTTGTAGAACTATGCTCTTGTTCTCCCACTGAGACTGAGAGATAGGAGTCTTATCTTTCTTCATGATTACATTTAAAAGGGATATTTCCTAGGTATTTAAGAAAGTCATCCTGGTTAGAAAAGATTAATATCTCAAACGGACAAAGAAGGGATTTACAATCCCATATAAGCTTTTTGAAGTATGTACTCTAAGAAACGAGAGAAGGCCTACAATTAGGAAGAAGCCTTTTTAAGTTCACTCAAGCACAAGGGGAAGTTGAGGCTGCTTGGTCACCTCCATGATTGCTTCAGTTCACTCTGATCTTAGTCCTGACCAAGCCAGACATGGCAATGGCAAGAGAGAGAGGGAAGATCCGTAAGAGTTCAGGAACAAAAAAGCAAATGAGGTTATTAGAGATACCATCAATATCCCCAAGTTCAGGACGTCAAATTTCATGAAGAAGGAGAGAAAGATGAAGAATCAGATAACTAGGAGGAAGAAACAACTAATTTCATAAAAATGGTATCTCTCTTTACTAATGAAGACCTAGCTTCAAAGCAAAATAACTCTATTCTGTGTCTTCTGGCTAAATACATGAGGAAAATAGTCCATACTTGGCCAAGATAGGGTTTTATTCAGAATCCAATGTCTCATATGTCCACACAACATTACTAAATGAGAATATTATAGACATTAATGGATTAGTTTTATTATACGGAAAATGAAAACTATTACAATCCCTCTGTAACAATTATTTTGCAATAAGCCCCTAAAATACATGAATGCCATCTTTTTTCCTTTTTTATTTTTCTTCTATCTTTTTTTTTTTTTTTTTTGGTACTGGGGACTGATCCCAGGGGCACTTAACCTCTAAGCCATATCCCCACCCAATTTTTCTTTTGAGACAGGAGCTCACTAAGTTGCTTAGAATCTTGCTAAATTACTGAGGCTAACCTCAAACTTGTGATCATCCTGAGTCACTGGGATTATAAGCATGTGCACCATATCTGGCATGAATGCCATCCTCATAGCAAAAAATCACTTCAACTAATGAACATTTATTGAAGATCCATCATGTACAAGTTATTAAGCAAAGTTCTATAGTTAGGAGTGCAAAGATGTAAAAGATATAACAATCCTCAAACAATCTACAGTCAAATAAGAGTTTGCACATATCAGCTTAGTGACATAGCATGCAATATATACTATAAATGAATGCTCTGGAATTAGGAGAGGGAGAACAGAGGGCTCTCTCTATGATGATTAGAAAAGAAAACATGGAAGAGATCACATTTAAGCTAGAATTCAAGGAAATTATTCAAGGAGAACATGAGCAAAAATCAATAATCACAAAGCTTGGGGCTGGGGTTATGGCGCAGTGGTAGCGTGCTCGCCTAGCACGCATGGGGTACTGGGTTCGATCCTCAGCACCACATAAGAATAAAATAAAGATATTCTGTCCACCTACAACTAAAAAATAAATATTTAAAAAAATAATAATCACAAAGCTCATGAAATATTTAAGCAACATTAATGGAAAATTTCATAAACTATAAAATTGAATGTTTTTTGTCAGTTTGAGATGCTATGACAGAATACAACAGACTGGCTGGCTTAAACAACAGAATTTTATTTCTCATAGTTCTGGAGGTTGGGAAGTCAAAAATCAAGGTGCCGATAAATTAAGGGTCCTCTTCCTGGTTTGCAGACAATTTTCTTATTTGTCCTCTTCTTGGACACTCTGTGTTGAAGAACAGAGAGAGGAAACATGCTCTCCTGTCTCTTCTTATAAGGGCACTAATCCCATTGTGAGGGCTCCACCTCATTGCCTCTTAAATGTTCCATGTGCAAATACCATCACATTGAGAGTTATGCTTTATTAAAATATTTTAAGGAACACAAACATTCAGTCCACAGGAAACATATAGAAGTGTTCTAGGGGATAAAACTAGAAATGGAAGTGGATCCAAAATGTTGAAAGCCTATCATGTCAAGATCAGTGGTTGATTTGTTTCTCAAGTAAAAGGGAGTCACTAAAGGTTTCTTAGCAGTGGTAATACTGAGTCAATCAACAATATATGTTGAGTATCTGTTTAAAGTACAAAAAGTGGGTTATCTGAAGCATAATGACTTACCAGTAGATAGGCAGCAGTGAAAATTTAAGAAAAGAGTTGACTCAAGTTTATTTGAATGCTGAAATCCTCAAGACAGGATAATCAGGTAGATGAGCTATTTTGTGCTACAGATAATAAATTATAATTAATCACAATTATTAATATTAAAGATTTCCATTAGCTAAAAGTATTGTTAAAAGTAGAAATAATTAGAACCTTGCATAACAGTATTTCTATAACATTAAGTCAGATTATTTTATAATATTTCTTTAAAATTCATGTGCTTTGGATTAAAAGAAAAGACTGTCACATCTTATTCACATATTTGGAAAGCATTAAAAACTAAAATATTACTTCTAAGAATATTAAAATTTTAAATTATGAAGCAAAAATCCATATTTCAAGTTTGAAACTTTCATGTTTTATAAACTTCTACAAATTGATTTTTAACCTTAAATGGTTCATTTTAATACTGTAAATCTTAACAGTTTTTGTATTTTGAGATTGTTTTATACCAAACCCAAGAAAGTAAAAGCTTGAAAATGTGAATTTTAAAAAGAAAGATTAAACATTGAGGATGTATGTTATGAGCTCTGCTTATATCATCATACACAAATATAAATATGAATATGTAATTTCTCTTTCTACATGTAAATACCTCCAAAATTCTAATTAAGTCATTTCAAGAGAATAAATGAGATGAACAGCTACTAGTTACCAAAATATGTGCCCATGTACAGTATACACAAAAAGTGACCTCCTGAGGAGTATTTTCAGGAACCATTTGAATAGGAATCATGAATGATTATGATGAATCTAATTAGAGAGATTAATTGAGTCAGTATGGTCCTTGAGCTTTTGTTTTTTAAAAATTAATAATTTCATTCTAAAATTATAAAATCACTAATATATTATTTATTTTTTAGCTATCTGAATATTTTAATATTCTTCCTTTTATTTAGGATATATGTACTTTTCTATATAACATACCAGCTAACTACTTAAAGGAATCTGAAGTAGCTATACAAATTACCTTCCCAAATGAAACAATAATCTGCTAAAATGCAAAAATAAACAAAGAGTGGTAGTGAGACAAATTGCAAAATTGGCAAGTCTTTCTTTCTTTGCTCCTTTTGCGATGCGATTCTGATGTTCTTCCCAATAAGACATGGAATCTTTTTCCCACTGCTTGAATCTGGCTTGTTGTTGGTACTTGCTGGCTGTAGGAATGCCGAAGAAATGAGAGTGTGCCAGTTTTTTGAGCCTAGGGACTCTGAGACCATGCATCATTCCCCACTGCTTCCTGAGCCTTGCCAGAATTATGTTGAATGTTCTCTGGCTGGTTGCTGGAGAGGAGACCATGTGCAACTAAGTCCAATACAGACCAGTCATCCAACCTGGAACATGACCACAGAAAATTAGTGAAGAAATCACAATTGTGCCCAAACTACTTGCCTACAGAATCGTGAGTTATGTAAATGGTTGTTTAGAACCACTAGGTGTGGGAGCACCTTGTTTACATAGCAATAGCTCATTGCTAGAAATAGAAATTTTTAAGTATCTATGGAATAGGTTTCTTTAAAAGAAGGTATTTTTAACTTCAAAATCTGTAAATCCAGTAGCAAATAGAGGAACATTATAAAAATATATTTTAAATTTTTAAGAAAAAAAAACCTAGAGTCTTCTTGCTAAATAACCTCAAAGTTGTTAGTTGGAAACTATTTTTTCTGATTTCTTATTTTCATAGTGAAATTCACATTTAAAACATTTTTCACCTCTTGGTAATGATTGTTATGGTTCCTGTTTTAGTAACTTACAAAGAATGTAGAGTTATGCATCACTTAACAGTAGAAATACATTCCAAGAAATGTATCACTAGCCAATTTTGCCACTGTGTGAACATTATAGAGTGTACTCACACAAAACTAGATGGTATAGTTCAATCACTTAATGTGGTCTCTTGATGTAGTAATAAGTGGGGATATATTGCAACATTATAACATAGTGATTAAAAGTATAGTATAGTAAATACATAAAGCAATAAGTCATTTATTATCATCAAGAGTTATATACTATACATGTGCTATGCTTTTATACAAGTAGCAGCACAGGTTTGTTTATACCAGCATCACTGCAAATGGGTGAGTAAAGCATTTTTCTGCAGGTCACTGAGGGTGCAAAGACTCTAGGCAACAGGAACTGTTCAGCCTCATTATGATCTATGGGACTGGGACCACTATTGCTCATATATGCAGGCTGTCATTGACCAAAATGTCATTATCTGATTATATCAAAATAGAAAACCAGTTTTTTTAAATATTTAAATGTGATAAAATACTTAGAGTAAATGATAAAATCTTTACATCATTCAAGTTAGTCAATTAAAGACAGAGATACTGGAATAAAATAGCAAGTTCTGATCCTCATCTGAACAAACTATGAGTTAATTGTCCACTCACTCTCCCTCTGTTGTTTCTTTCATGAAAGAAACAGAACGAAGTCATAGACGGTGACTATTAAGGTAAGGTGAGATGGTACATCTGCAAGTACTTCAAAAGGCAGAGCTGGGTAATGTGCCTGTCTGTAATCCCAGCTACTCAAGATTCAGATACAGTAACATCACAAGTTCAAGACTAAGTTCAGCAACTTAGCAAAATTCTGTCTCAAAGCAAAAAAAAAAAAAACAAAAACAAAAAACAAAAAAAAACCCCTCAGTGGTAGAGTGCCTTTGGGTTCAATCCCCAGTAACAATTTTTTTTAAATGATAAAGTACTATGTTAATGTAAGAATGAAGAATGTCTTTATTCCATTAAGGCAATAAACTCTTCTAGTTGCATAAACATAGAAAGATGGGGAAAAAAGAGTACCTAGTTATAAACTAATCACTTTATTTTGTGAGATACAGAAGGCACTTAGTTGTCCTCCCCTGCGAAGCTGAGAGGAAATTTGGTGGATTCTTCAAGCACTTCACAATCAATCTCACATTTCATTAATCTACCATGGGCATTTAAAAAGGCCACCTGTCTTCTTCTAGGTGTTGCTTAAAATGAAAAACGTTCTCCTAGATGACTATTTTCTAATTAATCTGAATATTTACTACACTATTTCTTACACTGTCATCAATTCTTCACAAATATAAAAAGTCAAGATATGCTTATAAAAACATTATGTTCAGTAAATGCAACAAGAGGAGATTCAGGGAAATGAAGTAAGGGAAGAGATAGAGAAATTGGGGAAGGGAGGCAAGTGTCCAGTAGCAGTAACAAATTAAAATGCATTTTTTCTGCTAAATCATTTTTTTTTTGAGGGAACAGCAGGTAACCGTTAACTTTATGAATTTCATGATGACTTTTTATTTTTTCTTTACTGGGTCTACCAGCATTTAGATGAAGTGCTATGTCTACATAGACTTTTTTCTTTGTTCTACAGTATGGTTGCACACTAAGCTGCATCTCTAACACCAACCAGCTTTAAAAGTATGTGCTATGAGAGTCCTGGTAGGAGTCTAGTGGGGACTGTTGTAGAATAAGCAGTCATACAAACAGCTAAAGATTCTGTAAGTCCAGAGTATGCTCTCATTCATTCATTCATTCATTCTCTTTCTTTCTTCCCTCCCTTCCTTCCTCCCTCTTTCCCTTTCAGCTTAGTAATGCTCAAAATTTTTCCTCCTTTTAATTGAGGTGAATCCTTTAGGACATAAAAAATGCACTCTAGACATAAAAAAAGCACTTGTCCTATACCCCAGGAAAGTTCACAGAAATTAATTCTAATAATTACTTAGGTAACCACTAATAAATCCTTTCTGAAAGTGGGGTATCAGACAGGAGGCAGACTCAGGAGATTATTATTTAACCTCATGGAGAAATGAGAAAAGAATAATAACAGTAAGAGAATGTGATTGATTTTGATTTCAAAAATAGACAGCAGATTTCACTGTTCATGTTTGGGCAAGAAATCACTCTATCTGGGAGGTAATATGGTTGGATCAAATAAAACAATTTCTAATACAGGAAGAGAAGCTCATGGGAAATGTGCTTGTAATGGTGGCTCAGCCAAGCCATGTTGTTTGAGAGCTTGTATAGTCCAGTTGTGGCATAGGCCCATCCTTCAAACCCAATGGATTAAAAGTTTGCTTTTAGTTACACAGAGTACATTTATTCATTTTGTGAAGAAATCAGAGCTGGGGAAAAGAAAAGTCAAATCACAAATTGGTCTAAAAGGTTAAATCTCCAGCAGAGGATTAAAAGGCAATGGAAGAGAAGATCCTCTGAGAACATTTGGTGTGAAATGACCTGGAACAGATCTTCTTACTCACAATAACCAATTACTGTCTACACTGCACTCTCTTCTAGCAGATAGTATCAGCAATTGCAGTTACTGCAGGATTCAATCATTTCAGCAGACACCAGGATGTGCACTGGGTGCTGATCACAGTTGACATGTGAGTGGAATATTCTTCTCACATATGACTGAAGAACAATTTCAAATCCAAGAGGTGGCCACCCACAGAAATAAATAAAAACGAAGGAAAAAGCCCATCTTTGTTAAAACTTTGATAACCGGATCATATCTTTCCTTTCTTGTGGCAACTCTTAACAGCAGCCAATTAGAGGAAAACTCTAGCCTCCCTATTGTATCTGAGCAGTAATCTACAGGGTAATTACATGAGCCCTATGGTGAAAGTTTAGCTAACAAGCTTCGCAGGGTGAAAAATTTATTATTTTGCTTGTGGCAAGGTCTTGAAATGAAATCGAAATATGAATTCCATGTATTCTGTGGTTGAATTAATATAACCATTTGAAACTATAATTCTGCCTGTGAAAGGAAAAGGCCATTTTCATTCACATCTTCTGATGTCTTGCCACTTTTTCATTTAACTCCACACTGCAACTGTATGAAAAGCAAAGCCTTTAGAGTAATGTATAGACTGTCACTGGACCCTAAAAGGGAATGATTAAAGTAGACCCCAAGGAATTAATCACCTCTGCCTATGAAATAAAACTCTATATAGCATTTTTTGGTGTGCACTGGCATAGTCTGAATCACATCAGAAAGTTCATCTGACAGAAAAAAAGCAATAGTTCTCATTAAATGAGTTTAATAAAATTGAGGGGAATGAAAATGTATTTCCTTCACCCAAGTCCTTATAATTCACATAGAAAAATTGCCTTGCCCTAAAACATTTGACACATAGGTAGCAGTCCTATCTGAAGGTACTTCGGCCTTATTAGAAGGTCAAATAAGAAGCTAAAGGTTAAATCTGCATTCTCAAACTGGGTAGTGTCAAAATAAAACCATTCTACTCTTGAAGTTCAAATGCCTCTACTGAAAAATGTGAAAAACAATACTGAAATTACCATAGGAAGTAAATGGCATAGACTTCAAAACATCTTAAAGTTAAACATGTAGTCAAAGTGTTGATGAAGAGATGTACTTTTATCACTTAATAAACACAATATTCTTGTAATTAAAAAAGGAAAAAACAAGTAGTCATCTTTTTCATTTTATAGTTACCAAATGATTCATGCTAGAGTCCTCTTGATAATTGTAATCAATAATGAAAAATGTGCAGACTCTGTGTTTATATATTATACAAGAAAGGATTCTTTGAATAATTTACATGACACAACCATGTTCTACAAAAGAAAGCTTACCATATTGTTCAGGTTTTGATTAGTCTAAGTATGGATACCTTAGTCAATAGAGCAATCATTGAGTTTGCCAAAAGCATGCAAAATGATCTGCTGTTGGAAAGCTCCCCAGCTGAAATTTCTCTCTATTAGATACCAACAGATTCATTAATCTGCTCTTCTGAAGAGCTTGATAAGTCATGGGGAAAGGCTCTCATAGTAGTGATACAGGAGTTAAGGAAACAACTAAGTGGTGTCCATAAATAGTGTTAATAGGCAGGAAAACTCATAAAAAATAGAAACAGAAAGCACCAGGCAAAACAAAGTTAAACTTATAGATGAGCCGAGCAGAGCCTCAGAAAGGATTGTAGAGTCAGTCTCATAGTTGAGTAAAAGCATGAAGCATTTTTCTTACTGTGTGATAGGCAGTAAGAAAAAGGGAAGTAATGGAAGCAAAGATGGAAAATTAGATTAATGTGCAACAGAGTATGGAATTAACAATTCCTAATGCTGAAGGGACAAGGTCAGTGAACATAAAAATAAAAAAGGAGTGTATTTTAAACCATGTCTTATTGAGTCTTTCCATATGGCTTTTGAGGCAACTGACAAATTCATTACTGTCTTTCCTTTTCTTTATATAGTAGGCTATAATCCCATAAATTGAAGCAATGCCTCCATCATCTGCAGCCTGAAAATACTTGGCGTGGCACAAAAGAACCTTGACAGTGAAATCCATATTCTTTACCTCTGAAGACATTCCATTCATATGTGGTCCAGACATCAGTGTGTGGCTTTTCCAATACTTTTATGTGCCTTCTTTTCAGTTAAATTTAAAAACATAATTGCAATATCAAGTACCTAATCCAATATCTTTAACCTGAAATATGTAATAAATTCTGAACTGACCCTTCAGAATATGGCCCTTGCCCTTATTTTCCTTATTGTCCTACATTTTAAAGTCAGACCACAACATTTTAAAGACCAGAAGAAACAAATCAAAACAACTAAGACTTTAAAACCAATTTCCTGTACCAAAAATAAAAATTGACAATTATTCAGAATCAGTTTTTTCAGAGGGTTAATGTGGAGCAAGTTTGAGGAAGCTTCATATTATTTAAATGCTCACACACATTCAGACCACAGATGCATGTGCACACACACACTATTTTATTTCATTTGAAACTATAAAAGGAGGCAAATTTGTTTGCCTGTTTTATCTATCTGTCAAATGAAACAGCAGGAGAAGTTTAAATGTTTTGTCTAAGGTCTTTGAACAAGTCAGGAGAAGTGGAAGTAAAAGTTAGGTGTCCCACCTCATAGTCCATTCCCCTCTGTGGGTGCCTCACTCAGTCTTGCCTATGCACCATGAGACCTGTGGAAGGACTTCAAAGATTAACCGGTGGCAATATAGATTTGAATATGCCTAGATTTTTGGAAGGTCAAATGAGAAGATGCTAAGAAAAATGGAAGGTGTTAGAATGCAGCTCCATGGAGAAGGTAAAAGGTTATTGTCTCAGAAATTCCTCTCCCTCCACTCCTTATATAAAACCCATTGTGCTGTGGGCTGCACATTTTCAATAGATTAGCTATGTCTCATGGCTTGTAGCCTGTGGAACCAGCCTAGATGCCCTTCAACAGATGAGTGGATAAAGAAACTGTGGTACATATACACAACAAGATGTTATTCACCATTAAAAGAGAATAAAATTATGTTATTTGCAAGTAAACGGATGGAGTTGGAGAATATCATACTAAGCGAAATAAGTCAATCTCAAAATACCAAAGGCAGAATGTTCTCTCTGATAAGTGTATACAGATCAATAATAGGTTCAAGAGGTATGGGGAGAATGGGGAAACTTTGATTGGGCAAAGGAGACAGAGGACATGAGGGCAGGAAAAATGGTGGAATGAGATGAACATCATTGCCCTAGGTACATGTATGATGGCACATGTGGTGCAGCTCTACATCGTGGACAACTAGAGAAATGAAAAGTTGTGCTCCATTTGTGTACAGTGAATCGAAATGCATTCTGCTGTCATGTGTACCTAATTAGAACAAGTAAAAAATTAAAAACTTAATAAAAAATAGTGAGCCTTGGACCCTTTTTCTAATTCTCACTGCTTGCTTCCCAAGGGTAAGAAGAAAAAACAATTTATTAATAAAAAGAGAATACAGTATTCTTTTCACAAAGATGTGACTGTGTAGATATAGAACACCATCCAGGAATCACAAATAACTACTGTGAACTGATGACGAGAAACCTTAGGAATCAAAATAAAATGCTAAGCTGCGTTTCTAAAAAAAAATCATAGAATAGTTTTTTGAAAAAATAGACATCAAGCATGAATTTTTCATTACTTTTGAAAGCAGCAATATAGATTTTTTAGCAGATGAACTCTATTGTGATAATTTTAGTGTCTTTCAAGTGCACGAATAGAGAAAAGAGTTAATTTATTTTGTGGGAGAATGAAGATTTCTCTATGAACATTTGAACACAAAAGATACCAGATGTTTCTGACAATTTCCACTGAATCACTCTGTGGTTCAGTGAACCTTCCTTGGACCACATTAGTCCAGTGTGGGCTGTTTGCTGTCTACATATGTTGTAAAGCTATCAATTTACACCTACCCACCACCAATCTGGAGATTGCCTTCACCTCCCTGGCATTGGATCTTGGATCTTTTTCTTTCTTGTTTACTCTCTTATATTTTTAGCTCAATAGCTTCCTGAGAAAAGATTTATAAAGGATAATTTGGGAAGTCTTTTATGTCTAAAAATATCTTTATTTTACCTTATACTATTGCTATCAGTTACCCTAGCCCATATTAATATTTTAAGTTCCAAGTTTTCAACTCTGTGAATATTTCAATAAATTGACACAGGTATATCTAAATATGTTTCAAAAACATAATATTATTTAATATTATTACATTGTTATTATAACATTATATTACATGTTCTATATTTAAGTTTTTATAGATGTTCCTCATTTGGGATGATGGAAAAATGGGTTAAAAAGCTGCATGAGACCACAGTCTATTCAGATGTGGTGACTTCTGAATACTTTCTTCTCTTTTTCTTTAACCAGTACTTGTTAGAAGACCCCAAACTTATTTTTCATACTTTCTGTTCAATTTTCTACATTTGTTATCATATTTAACTCCCTACAATTCTCATTTTTTCCTTGATAGTGCTTTTTTAATAGCAGCTTAGCAAACTGTTCTTCTTGTGTGTATACATTTTCTCTCTCTTTATGATGCTATTAATAATTTCTTCCAAGTTCTTTTGTAAATATAGTTTCAGCATTTCTTCAAATTGTATATCTTTATTCAATTTTGCTTTAGTGTCTGACTTCACTAGAGATCTTTCTCAGTGGTTAGCACCCTTTGACTGACTACTGCTACTTAAGAATAAGATTGAGAAGTTATCTGGAATCCAGGAGTGGCCCATGAAACTTGTCAACTGTTGGTATTTTGATTTTTTTTTTACTTTATTTTTTTTCCCAAAAGTTGCATTTTAATACATGTTATCGAACATAACAGAAAAAAACAAATTTTCAGAAGCTGTACACACTATTCACTGAAAACATTTGTTGAGGCAAATAGAAAAAAAAATTGTTACAATCATAATTTTTCTAACTTTGCACAAAATTATAAGCAGATTACATTCTTCATATTAAACATCTTTATATG
>CM053411.1:41911462-41996044 GCA_028644305.1 Xerus rutilus | reverse complement strand
TTTATCAACCATCTTTACTATACCCATTCGAATGGGTATGGTATTTTGATATTTGATTAAACTTTTATGATGGGAAAAGATTACTGTACATGATTTTAGGTCCTTTCTCTTGGGATTGTCTGATCTCAAGGCATAATAATAATAAAAGGCATTTACCTAGTGCTTAATATATTGCCAGTAAGAGTTCTTGCAAGGCAACATTTTTTGAATAATTACATTCTTTATTATTAAAAAAAAAAACAACAACATTCCCTTCTCTAAAATGTCAATTGTTACTGGAGGCCATGTTTCCAAAATAGGGCCAGGTACAATCCTGTTATATTTCGTTGAAAGTTAAACTCCTATGAATGAAGAAATAGTATCAGATCAGCTTGAATTTAATTCCCAGCCTTCATACACAAAAGACAAATATTCATTCTTGGGAAATATAGAACTATTAACTAAAACTATGAAAGTCCATATCTACCACATTCAAACAAATTAAAGAAAGCAAAATGATGAGCAAAACAGGAATCAGACAAAAGGAAAATTCACTTCATTCTCTACTATGATAGATATTCAAAGGTTGCTTCAAATTAAATATATTTAATTATCCTTATCAGAATTCACTATAAGATCTTGAGACAGACCCATGTGTAGCCACTTCACCTAAAGTGAACAGAGGCAGAGGCTGCTTTGACCTATGAGATCACAGGCCTGAGTGCAAGGCATCCTTTCCTTTCATTTTCACATTTTTCTCAACTGTGTTTCCTGGTTTCTACAGGTCCAAGCACATAGTTATTCAAGTGATTAAGATAAGAGGGGAAAAAAACAAATGGAACCCCATATTTATGCTACAAGAAAAGAAAATCTGCTTCATGTGAGCTTCAGTTTCCAGACAAATCCAAATCAGCATTCTCCAGCCTAAATATAGCATTCTGTGACCTGGGGTTGGGTCCTCAGGTGCTGTAGCTCAGGGAAGCCAATACATGACCAAAGACAGACAAATAAGGAGTAGTAGCCTCAGGAGGAAGGTAATGTTTTATTTAATCCCACAACTTTATGAGGAAGATGCTGTTTTTATCCTAATGTTATAGATGAGGGCAGAGAACAAATTAATTAACTTGTCCAAGGTTACATGGCTAACTAGTGAGACATAAAAGGCAGCCTGACTCCAATGTCCAGTACATCATATCACCTCTTAAAGAAGTATGAACTCAGTGGTGAAAAGAGCTGGGATTTCAACAGTGTGTAGAGAGACTTTCGCTTAATCCTATTTTTCATAAAGTATCCTTGCCGTCACACCACTGGTGTCTCCTCTTGTATGCACCATGTTTAAGACTTTATGTTTTAGCCCTTCTCAGAATAAACTTGGAGGTTTTTGCAGGGCTACAGGAAGACAGCTGTCTAAAGCTTAGAAAGAAGAGAAGAACTGAGGTCCTAAGACTTTTTGAACATACTCTTTACCAATCCTTCCATTATAACAGATATCTTACCATCACTTGTAGTGGTAGCCAGTACCACACATTCATGAGATTTGGTTCATGTGTGCAGATATATCATAGTGCTTCACAGCACTCATCATTTGGCTTTTTAGATAGATGAAAATATTTACTACATATTCTTTTGGTTTACAATTCTAAAAATTTTATCATTATCATCTTTCCTTGCTTGTAAATTTATGCTCTTGAAAAAAAAAAAAAATCCCTTCAGAGTAAAAGATTGCTGTCCTAAAGGAAGAGATCTGCCAGAACAGCCAGCAGTGAGCATCCACAAGGACAAACCAATATCACCTGCCCCTGCCTGGGCATGTGGTTTTAATAGACAGCAAAGGTACATTTTATATTGAATAACTTATGTCAACTGGAACTTAATTATCTTTTTTTATTTAAAAACACCTATTTTATGTTAGCTACCCTTCCAATGCAAGCATTGGAGATGATCTTGTGTAAGATGAATTTAGTTATAAGCTATCACATCTAGACTTTAGAGAGAATTATCAACTTTATAAGTTAGCCAAATACCAAGTATTCTGATGGGCAATTTAAGTACCATCACTTATCAATTCATTTATTCAATAAGTATTTAAGTACCAGGCTTTATGTATGGATTCAAATGGGAAGTGGTACCAGCTGGGGAGATTTTTACCCTAGGGGCATTTGGTGACATCTGGAGACATGCTGGTTGTCCTAACAAGAGGTGGGGGGAGCACTACTGGCCTCTATTGGGTATAGCCCAGAGTGCTGTTAAACACGGTACACTGGACAGAACAGTCCCTACAACACAGAATTATCTAGCTCAACTGCTATTAATATCAAGGTTGGGACACTAAAGTCTCATGGAAATAATTACTGATTAAAATTATAGTGATCTGATTTCTCATACCAACACAGCTTCAGTTCCTCTGATATTTGTTCCTTGGTTCCCTTTGATTTTATCAGAAAAGAGCCTTCAATTTCGTTGCCATTTGGCTTGCTACATTTTCTATAGGATATTTTGGCTTAAAAGGGGAAATTCTTATTTTACTCTTCAGAGTAAAAGATTCCTCTCCTACAGATAGAGATCCGCCAGAGCACCCAGCAGTGAGCATCCACAAGGACAAATCAAGATAACTTGCCCCTGCCTGAGAACACCTGCCAGAAAGTGTCCTGGGGTGTAACTGTGGTCTGAGCACTGGCGTTCACCGATGAAAGAGGAAGCAGTTATTCCCCTAAAGAAAGCCAGCTCTTCAACAGAGTATGAATGCATACATTATCTTTTGTGAATCAAAGGACTGATTTCATTGTGCCCAAAACTTAAAATTGATGCCACAACTGGAGACTACCTTCCAAGGTTGTTTTAGTTTCTGGAGAACATCTCTTAGGAAAAAAGTTTATTTGGGGAAAACATAGTTTTCTTGAGTCATAAAAGATTTAATGTGTGAGGGATTTGTTATACTAGAGACCAGAAATACTGTAACTGAATTCATCTGTCATAAAATTGTACAACTACTTTCAAATATAATGAAAAATTCATAGCTCAGGGTTTTTTTTCTCTTTAACAGAGTTGGTATCATTTTCAAGTAGACTGGGAAGGCATATGTTCTACATTATCTTTAATTATAATGAGGAAGTAGAAAAGGGTTTTACTTTTCTGTGAAATCAGATGATAGTTTCATTTTTACCTAAGTGTCTCTTCACCTCTATGTCCTGAACAACTTTCCTCTGCTATCATCTCACCTGAGTTCTTATGGGTTTCTGTGTCTTTTCCATTCTGACCTGCAGGCCGTGGGTCCTTGTCATAAGCTGTGAGTGTGTGTACGTGCACATGTGCTGGGCAGGGGAAGAGGATGCATTAGTTCTAGGATTCTAAAAGAATCAGGGGATAAGTGCTAAATATTCACTGCCTTGACCATGTTTCCCTATTTCTCCTGGATTTTAAAATAGAGGCTTATTAGATTGAATGATTTTCACAGTACTACCGGTAATTTTGAAAATAGTATGCTTACTTTTTTTTAAAGAATACCTCAATTAAAGTAAATACTTCTATAATTATGTCATCATATTTTGGCCCATTTTCTAACATAGTTGTAAAAATGAACATGAAATTACCTTCTACTCTCTCGTCTAAATCGTTATCTTTCCATCTTGAATATATTACAATATTGTGACTGCTATTACTCATTAGAATATGATAAGAAGTAGTCGATATTTTCCAACAGAATAGATATTTAGAACAACACAATGGATACTTAGGCAAAGCCTATTATTTTCTCTAAGTTGAACAAGACAGTTGCCAGGCCAAGCAGGAAACAAAAAAATACAAGTGAGTGCTTGTGTTTTAGTTCAAAAAAATACTTAAATACTTGATCACTTCAAAATTTAAGTTACTCCTTTGAAAAGGAAATGAATTTCCTGGGATCTTCTATAGCTCAAGTAATATATCTTTCCTTAAGATATTTTGGCATTTAAGAAAAAAAGATCATTTTCCTTAAACATATTTTTCAACAAGGTTCAGTTAAGATTTTCTATAAAATTAATGACAATGCGATTCTAAAAATTTCTTTTGTATAACTAGCATGACTTGCAGTCATTTTTGAAAGGCAAGACATCTTGTTTTACCTTACCAGGAATTCTTTATCATTCCTCACCCCCAGTGAAGTGACAGGCATGCCAGTCACCTGAAAGTTCATGGGTCCCATGAGTTACCAACTGAATCAATGACACTACTTGGTTTGATTAGTTTTTTAGAATTTGTGTCTGTTATTTCTCCAAGCTTTGTGATGTTAAGCTCAGCATTTGTGACTGCTTCCTTTAAGGATTCTGGAATAAGTGTTTTGTAAATTCTGAGACAAGCAACTGAAAAGCTAAGCAAAAATCCTCAAAGAGAAATGGAAGATCTTAAGATAACTTGATCTTTCTCTGGAAGAAGTGTTTTACTGAATACCAAAGTGGAGGTGGGTAGTTTTCCAGAGATAGTGAATTCAGTTGACAGCAAAAGCTCTGATATCCTGCAAAAAGTCCCATAAGAAAGGACATGGAAGAAAAATCAAATTTGCTTTCCTGATAGTAACAATGTAATGCTTAAAAGCATAGACTCTAGAACCAGGTTCAAATCCCTTGTCCCCCACTTAAAAAAATTTATAACCTCAAGCAACCTACTTTACCACTCTTAGCTGTTTCCTCATCTGAAATGCAAGAATAACAACAGTACCTACTCAGGAAGTTCCTGTGAGAATTAAACGAAGTAACATATGTAAAGTGCACAGAGCTATGCCTGGCACCCAGCATAAGGCCGGTGGGTGATGGGCAAAAGAATCAGGAGGCCAGTGGAGAGATGAGCTGAACTCATTTATAAATTCCAGCACTAAGGCTACTTACTGTGTGAAAAACAGCAACATCTTCAGGGAGACAACACTTCATCGACCTCTACCTCAAGGCTAGGTAAACCCAACATGTTCTAGCAACTTTCTTTAAACATGTGAGGCTGCAGTAACTTGGTTTATTTTTAGTTTAAGTGGAAAGCTTTGGGGAGCTTTCTTTTTTCTTTATTTTATCCTAGACAGCAAATTAAACAATGTTAGGTAAAAACATCAAACCTAAGTGATCATAATTTCAGATTTGTCATCATCTCTGTGACATGAGAGATTATTTTTTCTTCCTGAATGTCTCTAATACTTACTTCATAGTATTTTTGTGTTTAGAGAATTCAATGATTTTCTCTGTAAAAATGGAGTCTTTCACAGAGCCTGGCACAGAGATCTCAATGTGTTTGTGTTTGTATTTGGTGTTGTGGTTTCTGCTGTTTTTCTCTGCCAATACACTGTGGGACACTATCAAAGTCTGCATGAGATCAACATGTAGCCACCAGAATATTCCCTCTTCATGTCTTCAACATTTTTTAGCAGTTGGAGGCTCATTAATAAAAAAAAAAAAAAGACATGATAACTTTTAACATTTTTTCCACACTGGGGTAAGTAGAATAAATCTCCAGGTCTACATGTGTTTGAAAAACTAAGTAATATACACGTAGTACCCCCTACTAATGTCTCGTAATACTTATTTAAGTCAGATACCATTTTTCCTATTTGTATATGAAGCAAAGTCAAGAATCCAAAATCAGAGCTAGTCAGAAGCAAGAGATTTATTATGGCCCTCTACTCTTATAGTTTCTTCCTTTTCAAGAAATCAATGTTGTTTTGAGGAATTTGAATGCATACCTTCTCTTCAAACCTTGTAATTATTATCATTTCATCATTTATGTTTCAAGTTTACCCCACACACATAACACCTTTACATACACATTTAACCAGATGTTATAGTAACTTCTTCAGTTTTCTCAGAATTGTCATATATGCCCAAAGCCTGGGAAATAAGAATGTAATTTACTCACACATTCTAAATAGATGCATTTTTTCAAAGACTTCTTAAAGGGACCAGACATCAAGTCTAGTAGTATTTACATTATCACTTGCCTCTAAGTATGTAAGAGGAAGCAGGGAGGTGAAAACTCAGAGAAAAGCAAAAGTAGGGATTACTTTGAAGAGATTCTGAAGAGGTGAGTAATGTGTGTCTTTCTCCATTTCAGACTGAATAAAAAGAACATGCCCTCACCATCCCACATTAAGGCAAATGAGATAGCCTTTAAAATATCCCCCACAAAGTTCAGATTATTTTCTCTCAAGTTTGCACATAGCGTGAGTCAGCTTTTTCACTGCTGACCAAAAGATCTGACAAGAACAAAATAGAGAAGGAAAAGTTTATCTGGGGCTTGTGGTTTCAGAGGTCACAGTCGACGATTCATGACTCCATAGCTCTGGGCTGGAGGTAAGGTGGAACATCATGGCGGAAAGGCACATTGGAGGAAAGCAGCTCAGGACATGGCAACAAGGAAGCAGAGGCAGCTCTGCTTACCAGGGACAAAATATTCCAAAGTTGCATTCCCAGTGACCTACCTTCTCTACCCACACCCTACCTGCCTAAAGTTACCACCTTGTTAATCTGTTCTAGTGGATTAATCCAATAATTGGTTATGACTTTAATAATCTTATTTCATCTCTGAATGTTTTTGCCTCATCTCACATGATCTTGTGAGGAACACTTCATATCTAAACCATAACACACATTATAGCAATTCATTCCTGTTCTTGCCTAAACATGTCTAAAGAAAAACTTGGCCTTGTCTATGACATCAGAGCCAGAGAGGGTGAAAGCAAATGTAGCCCACATGACCAGAATTTTTCATTTACCCTTTGGTACAGTTCCTACTGGCCAGAATAAATAGTATAGTAGTTTGTGGGGATAAAGTCATCTTGAAAAGACCACACCTAATAGGTCTGCCAGACAGGATAAAGGACCACTAAGAATGTCTTTAGGAAGAATAACTTCAGAATATAAGGCTGAAGAAGAGTAGCAGAGTGAAACTGTAGAATGCATTATAGTAGAACTTCCCCAAGGTGGTAGTTTCCAAATAACCCACCAAAATGACCATGAGGGGGAGATTTAGCATTTTGGCTTATTATATATACCTCCCAAGGGCAGATTATAGTCTTATCAGCCATTAAATGACTATTGGGAGACCATTTTCCATGGGCTTCTCCCCTATCTGTGTAAGTCCCAAGGAGAGGACCTGATAGTCACATTTCAAACTACTTTCTTAAGGAAAATTATAAAGTGATGAGCATGAGGACTTGAAAAATGTTTTCTTTCAGAGCCTGTGGAAGGTTGATTTACTGTCCAGCATAATTGAAATAATCTTTTCCTCTAGAACAAAGGTTATAAAAGACTGGAATTATAAGACTGCCCCTTATAAAAGACTGGAGTTCTGTAAACTCAGAATTCTTCGTGGTGAAACAAATTCACTCTTTGAGAAGCATCTCTCCAGACCACATCCTTGCAAATTGGGGGTGAATGAAGGTCACTACCACAGACATGAAGCTCTGTTGGTTGCTGCACCATAAATAATAATGTCCTATGTCTCTGAGCCAGGAGTCTTAATATTCTGCCAGCTTTCATGAAACTATGAAAGTCTCATTCCATAGATCCCTATTAGGATAAAATTTCGGGCTATTCATAGTTCTGAAAACATACAATTTGCCCATTTCTCAAAACTCCTCTCTCTGGAGCCTATAAGAGATAGAGCTAAAAACAATCCATGGTAAAAAAAAGAAAAAAAAAGAAAAAAAAAACAATCCATGGTGAAAGGAGGAAATAGATAAAGAAATAATAAGAAACTCATCTTGCCCATTGTGAAATTCAAAGCCTTGATCAGGTAGGGAGAAGCTTCAAATTGGATAAGGGATATAAGTTAAACAGTAGATTGGAATTAACTTTTTTCTTTTCTACTTAGAATTTTTTTGTTAAATAATGAATGAATGTTTTTAAGATTGTTGTAAACATGATTTGCATGGAGTTAACTTTTTAATAAATGAAAATTAAACTTTTTATACTTGAAATTGGTTAGGGAATTTAGAGGATTTATCTAAGATATCCCAAGGACAAGAAAGGAGGATTTGACATCTTATGGTTAAATATGTGGCAGGGACATAAAGGAATATATTCATGCCTGTCCTTGACCAAGTACAGTTTATTCTAGGCACAAATTACATACTTATGAGCATAATTATATATAAAATACCTAACATTAAAATACCTAACATTAATTGAATGAGTGAAATATATATATGCATATATATATCAGACTGTGATCTATGAAATCTGCACATTTTGTTTATTTATTCCTTATAACAACCATATGATCCGGGATGAATGAGGCAGAGTGGTTAAAATATATGATCATTTTCATACAGCTAAGAGATAGAAGGGTCAGGGTTTGAACAATTTGTGTGTGTGTGTATCTGTGTGTGTGGTATTAGAGATTGAACCCAAAGGCACTTTACCATAAAGCTACATCCCAAGCCCATTTTTAGATTTTTTATTATTTTTTTGGCTTTTTTTTTGGTTCTAATTACTTATACATGACAGCAGAATGCACTTTGACACATCATACATAAATGGAGTACAGCTTCTTATTCTTCTGGTTGTACATGATATAGAATTGCACCAGTTGTGTAATCATATATGCACACAGGGTAATAATCTCCAATTCATTTCACTGCCCTTCCGACCCCACACTCCTTCCCCTCCCTTTACTTCCCTCTGTCTAATCTAAAGAAACTCTATTCTTCCCTAGCCACCCCCTCTTATTGTGAATTAGCATCTGCATATCAGAGAAAACATTTTGCCTTTGGTTCTCAACTTTATTTAAAAAAAGAAATATTCTATCTGCAAATGTGGCTCCATAATAAAGATACTTTTCCTTTGATGAATTACAACACTTGTCATCAGTAACATTGTTATGCTCAAAATTAACCTCACAACATCTTTTATAATTCAGTTAAACTTCACTTGTATCTTTATTAGGAGTGTCTTTGAGAAAAGTAACTGCTTCAATTCACCATGGTTTAAAAGATACAGTTAACCTGGACCTGCTCCTCAATCCATTGCCCACTACACTAATAACATATATCCAATAATAATATATATTCCAAACATCACATTACAAAATGCTCAATAAATTGTGAATCAATTAATGGATGCCTGTTTTATATCGGTGCCTAACAAATCACTCCAAAATGTAGTTGCTCAAAATATTATTATTTCTATACTGCAGTGTTTTGAGTTGGTGGGGTTAAGTTGAACAGACCTTGGTTGATGTCTAGCATGCACCTGCAATCAGATATGGCTAGACTACAGTCATCTGAGGGCTGTTGGATAGAATGATCTTTCCATGTAGTTTGGGTTTATCATGGTCTAGTGGCCAGATTATGAGAGTAAACATCCCAAGGGTAAGTGCCCCAAAGGGCAGGAATCAGAAGCTGCATGGGCATTTAAGAAATGGAATTATGTCACTTCCCCCAGGACTGAATTGTGACAATAAGGGGACCCTATGCACTTCCACTTTCATAGACCTTTCCATCACCAAATAAGTAAATACATAAATAGCATTTAAATATATAATTATATTTATGGACTATTGACATAAAGATGAATATGTACATGTATATATTTAAGCATTTTTAAGCCTAAAAATTCATTTTTTCTTCTGAATTTAAAAGAAATAGAAACCTTTCCAGAGTCCCCTAAAAGCACCACAGTCCCTAGGCGCTGTGCTAGCAGTGTCTGTTGGAGAAGTTGGTTGTAACTTCTGCCACAGTATAGTGGTCAAAGCAATTACAGGCCCTACTAGATTCAATGCAGCAAAGAGATAAACTCTACCTTTAGTGGGGGATAGATGGGCAACATCTACAGAAAAGCCTTTGATGGGGATATTATTACAATTATTTTTGGAAAATAGAATCTTTCAGAATGAATATGCTTTCAAAAACAGATGTTCATCTGTTTTCTTTCTTATAATGTTTGTATGCATTAAGATTTTGAGATCTTCTATTAAAAAAGTCTGTGAGATGGCTTAAAGTAATATTTCCTAGTATTTGGGGTTTTCAGAGAAATGTTAATCAGCCATGCTGTTTCCAAAATCCTAGGGTATAAATATAAAGACATAGGTTTAGGAAATTATTACTGAGGCATTCATAACTTTATAGATATTTTCAAGAAATTTAAATGAGTATGTGAAGAAATAGTCACCTCCATGGGTAAGTTCAAAAACACAATACTACGGAAATTGATGTTATGTTAGATTGTTTTGATTTCAATGCAAGGTAGAAACCTAATCGAGTAAACATGTATCCACACCATGTCATCAAATAAATAATAGAGTCATAAGTATCTATGTTGGTTTAATAGACCTCATTGTTTTCTCTCTCAAAGATGGATATATTTTGGTACAGAAGACAATACTTGCCATGTTTTGAAAAATCTGAGTCACACATATGCACACACAGAGAAAAAGAGAATCTATTATGACCAGTTTGCTCTCTGGAAACATTTTCTAAATAATAAAAATACCAGACATCAGTGGCAAAATGTAAATTCAGTGTATTAAAGACTAGCTAGGATATTTTTCTCACTTCCATAGAAATATAAGGCCATTTTTATGCCTTGATAATATACTAGGCTTGTGGTCTTGTAAGTCCACTTACACAGGGCTATCTCAAAATACCAATTATAGCAGAACAGGCCTAGCTTAGAAAGCTGGAATGAACAGATTGTCTAGTCTATGGAAGATTGATTTTACATGTATAAGACAAAAAAAAACCTATTTGAGTCAAAAGAGAACAAACAATCACATAAAATAGTCATTTCAAAAACATTACACAGAGTAAAACCTGGCTGGACTATTATACAATTTTAAAAACATTATAAAATATAAGTAATGTTGAAAATGGTGGAAATAAGGTAGACACTTATTTTGACATTTGAAATATAGAAGAAATTAGTCTTTCTCCATCCAGGATATATTCTTTCAAAAATTTCACCTCCATCACTGTCTGGGGAAATTAACCTCTACCAATACCCCTCGATCCCAGGATAGGGTCCAAATTCAAGTTTCTATCTTATCACCTTACTTACCTCCACTGCCATAGAATCAGTCTGTTATGGATCTTTGATCCAATTGATTTTACTTAAAGATTTCTAAAATAATTCTAAGAAACTAATAACTATGACGGGCATTTATTAAGTACTTTGTTATGCACCAAGTGCTATTAAACATTTTGCATACATTAAGCCATTTTATTTTCCCAATAGCCTTAAGGGCAACTAACACCTTTAACCATATTTAACAGATAGATGGCCAAACCGAGACACTGAGAATTCACATAAATTGTTTAGTGTTACAAAACCAGAAAGTATAGTATTCCAACTGAACTTAGAACCCAGGAAGCTTACTTAATACCAGAGCCTATGACCTTAACTACTATGTTGTCACATTTTTTTGTCAATAAAATTATAAAGAACACACACAGTTACAAGAAAAATCTAGGGAGAATATTGGTAAAGATTACTTTAAATTCATCTAAAAGGGTTAAGTTCATTACCAAAAATAATTATATTTACTATGATTAATCCTTTACAATTACACACATATTCATAAATTGTGAAGTTCAACTGCTTAAATATTTAAAAGATATAAATTATACCCTTTTTTGCATTTTTTATAATATTCATATTACATGGACATTTTTATTAGAAACTTACCCATAAAAAGTGCCTTTTCACTTTACTAGATTTATATAGAAATCAGTTTTTCTCAGATGACTGGAAAAATTGTGCTTCACTGATAAGAAAGTAGCACAGGAATCTTCACTCTTCATTAGTGTCCAATGCATACCTGACTATAGCCCTCACTAGACTCTAGGGTTTGGAGAAGAGGCCTCTTTACCTGTCCTCAAGATTTTGGGACAGTTGCCAGAGTCCTATACTTGTATTATCAATAAATCAAAATCTTTGTTTTCCTGGGCTACCAGTTCTATCCCTTCCTCAGTTACTATATTCACCCTAAATGATAAATCAATTCTCCAATCCTAAAATGTTTCAAAAGCTACAAAATGTGGTGTTTTCATCGGTGTTAAACTCTGTGCTTCTTGCATGCTCTCTGGATACAAATAACAGAGCTCTCACTTTGATGTGTGGGGTTAAGAGAGAATACTTTGTATATGACACATTGGAGTCTATAAAATAAACTTCTTTCCTTGAAACTGGTCCTAAAACTCAAGCTGTGAACTCATAGTGTAAAACCATCTGTGGGTCTTGAGTAGCCCAATGTAGGGGTCTCCTTTGATGGTTTTTATTCAGGAAGGCTGCTTATATTGCATACCTCACACTCTACTTCCACTGAGGCCAAGCTCTGACTCCCAGGTGAGCTCCAAAAGTCCAGATCTACTGGAGCAATAAGAAGACTGATAGTTTTTCCCCATGATTAGTCTCTACATGGGAAAAAATAGGAAATGTCATCCATTATCATACTTAAAGGAATTAAAAACATAAAATGGTTCTAAGAGACTCTTTTCAGTTAGTTTCTTATCAAACGTTCCTTTTCTTTCTGGTTGTAACATGTACAATCAAATACCCAAATCACCACAGGAGGTGCTCCTATGATTCTAGAGATTAGTATCAAAGCATCAGTATCTTTTAACAGCACCACAGTCTTCCATTTACTAGCAGAACTATACTTGAATGTGAACACTTATTTGCCCTGATTTGTCTACATCATGGTCCTAAGCTTTAGTTTAAAATTCCTATTAACATCCCTTTACAAATCCCAATTTCACATTCATTATTCTATTCATTCATTATTTGCCTAGGATAATTCATTTCTGCTTTCCCTATATTTTTTTTCTTTTCTATATATTGCAATATATTGATATCTTAGAAAATTTTTTTGACTGGGGAGAACCTGCCCCTTCTAGATGGCAAAGCCCAGCCACAGCTTGCCTTGGATATGCAAGCTAACCAATTTGGAGCCTTACCTCTTCTATCTGGCTATTACACCCTAGGAAGCAATATTTCTTTCCTTAATCATCCAAATACCAGGTACCAGGCATATAGAGATCACTCTTTCATTTTGGAACCAACTGAATGTATTCAAACAAATCTATTCTATATGTGAACTCTATCCTGGCTTGCCTTTCTTGTGGAAACTACAATGAAGAATTTTTTTATTCTCCCTTGCCCCTTGTCCTCTGGCCTACTGGCTGACACTGAGGCTTTTGCAAGTGAACTTGTGTGGCATGCCATACTTCCTGTTTCTAGGAACTTTGAGAATCATAAGCTTTGCTTTCCTGACCCTTTCGTAGGTCGCCTTTTGTGGCCACACCTGGATGACCATCATAAAAGAACACAAAGTAATTTCTTTTGGAATTAAGGTTCTCTTAACTGACCAAAATGTTCCTTAAAAATAACATAGACTTTTGCATTAAATGAACTTGGAGAAGGATTATTGTAATTATGATATGTGATGATAAGTACTATAATGAAAATATATGCAAATGAGGGAAACCCATCTCCGTCTGTGTAATGTCCCTGGAAGACTTCCTAGAAAAGACTGCATGCTAAGTTTAGAAGAAAGGCGTTTCAGATACAGGCACAGTATGCAAAGCACAGAAGTATGAAAGAATGCATTTGTGTAGCTTTGGATAACAAGAGATTGTTGCAGGGATGTGGGTAGAGAAAGGGAAGAAACAGACATAAGTGAATACAGAAGGAAAGAGTCATTTAAGTCTTTCTTCCCAACTCGTGATAAGGATATGGGGTTTATATTAAGGTCCTCAATTATTTTTCCCACTCCAGCACACATGGCACCTGAAAAAATAAGTCTTTCGGTAATACATAAAACTATTACCACCATACTAGCTAAATTTAACCTTTGTTAATGGATTTCAATGAAAAACTACCAGAATAAGTTTTGTGTAAGCAAAGCAGTATTAAAAATTATTCTAGTATGTTCTTTATTCACAAACATCATAGTTTTGTAATTAGTAATTTTTTTGTAATTAGTAATTTTTAAACATGAGATGTTTCTCAACAGATTGGAATATAGCTGTGTTTTAAAATCATGGTTGAGAACCACTATAGAAAAAACATATTTTGATATAGAGAGAACATATAATAGCAGTTAGAAAGTTATTGAAATTATCCCATCAAGATTATGTATTTGTAGACCAAATGGGTGCTCGGGGTTAAAAAGAAGACTGAAATCACAGAGGTTAAAATATTTTAGCTATAGTTTGGATGATGAAAAATCACTCTCATCAGAGAAATAGAGTAAGTAGAAGAGCAGATTAACAGGTGGAAGAAGATTAAAGAGATAGGAAGAGAAATATATAACATGAAATGCATTTTGCTACAACATACCCACACTCCCAATATCAGTAACTTAGACAATAGGGGTTTATTTTGCTTTCATAAATGAGGTCCACATATGACAGGTGTTGGAGTTGGTTTTGCTACTCAGGAATACCTTCAGAGATGCAGGCTTTTCATCTTTTTTTTTTTTTTTTTGGTACTGGAGATTGAACTCAAGGGCACTAGACCACTGAGCCACATCCCCAGCCCTATTTTGTGTTTTATGTAGAGACAGAGTCTCACTGAGTTGCTTAGTGCCTTGCCGTTGCTGAGGCTGGCTTTGAACTCGCGATTCTCTTGTCTCAGCCTCCCTAAATGCTGGGATTATAGGCTTGCGCCACCACGCCCGGCTGGCTTTTCATCATTTGAATTTAATATCCTTATTTTCTTTTCCCCTTTGGTCTCAAGATCAAAATATAGCTACTAAAGCTCCAGGTAATATGTCTCTATTCAAAAGAGAAAGAAGGTAAAATGGGGTCTTAGGAAAAGACATTATAAAATAAGTATGATAATATATCTCTTAGGGACAGCATCCATATGAGCTATTCATTAAACATTTGCATGAGTAATATAATTCTCAGAATACAGATCTACGAGAGAGAATGATATTGATGATTCAAGTTATGGCAATGCATAGCATCAAGTAGGGAGAGATGGAGGCAGGAGAAGTGAGAGGACAGGGGTACATCAATATATGACATACTTCAGATTACTACTTAGGAAGGGATTGGGTTTGGACCACAAGTACCAACAGTGAAAGCATTAGAAGGAGAACTAGGAAACTATGGTATTCGAGGCCTAAAGAGAAAATTTTTCAGGATGACATGGTCTACAGTATCACAAGTTACAAAAGAGCAAAGTAGGAATGGAATAAGAGCTTTGTAACAACTGGATTTTTGTGGTTTACAAGAACGGTTTTCACTGAGTTTGCAAACATTTGCTGGCATCCTGTATATTAAGGCATGAATCAGAAGTGTTGAACAAAAATAAGTATAGACAACAACTACCAAAATTTGGTAATAAGGAGAAAAGATAAATTCCAAACCAACATGAGGCTTAAAAAATTTTTACAAGAAAAACTACTTTAGTACTCAGGAAATTAGAAGACAATTGTAAGAGTGAGAGGAAAACGAGTAAAGGAAATAATTGAGAGTAGAAAGAATTAATCATTCAAGTCCAATAAAAGAGAACATTTAGATCAAAAGCACAGGTGAGTTCTGGATTCATAGAGAAATGTTTTCTTTTTTGCAATTTCTGTGTCCTTTAAAATGTTTCAAAAAATCTCATATCACAATTATAACAGAAAGAAATTATGTTCATCTCATGCTGACCTTAGAATCAAGTTGACATGATCCAAGTATGAAGCCCAGTACCTGATATGGTTTACATCATTCCTCTTTCCTGTTCCACTAAGATAAGAGGGAACAATATAGGAATAGATATCAATTTAGTTACTTTTAGAAAGGGACACAGGAAATTTAAAATAATTCACTAGAGATGGTCTTTTTATCTCTCAGAATGTTGCTAAACTTAGAATACCTCTAGGCAAAAACAGTAACAAATTAATACAGCCTCTGATCTTTATGAAGAGGGGACTCACCTATGTCTGTAGAGTAGTAATTAGATTAATGCTTCATTTAAATCTTATAAAAGTGTAAATAAACCAAATGTATGGAAGTTCTGGACAAAATGGTGCAACTCTGACATTTTATCAGAGCTACTTTGAGCTCCATGTTTAGAAGCCTAGATCCTACCCCTTAAGAAAGATGCCAAAGGCAGACTTTCTAATTTTTTGGTTTTTGTCTTATAACTAAAAATAATCAAAATAATACTACAATGGTTTTTATTTCAGGTCCTTCAAGAGTCAGAGAGATACCATCTTTAGATTCCTAAGAAGGAATAAATAACTTCCAAATTTTCTAACTCCAGTCTTATTAAATTCTAAAAGCAAACTTACACAAACGATTCGCAGCCATAAAGAATGTTATCACACATGTAGTGCAAAATCCAGCCCAACCATTTCAAAACGGCTCAATAACCTTCCATTATACTTTACACTTTGGACTCCAATTACCTTTTCATAGCTGCATGGGATAAGATAAGTGTCCATTTTCTTGAGAGGTATGATACTTTTACATTACTCACATAATGCTATCCCTCAAGTGTGCTACAGGATTGTTAGCTGAAAATAGCTTTCTTTTAGAAAAAGAGAGGATAGATTTCCTTCCATTTTTTTTCTACCATGCATGTATCTATTAAATAGCTCAGGGAGGAAGATTCAAGCTTTGTTTCATTCATTTACTATATCAAATCTTTAAATTATCAGCCCTCCATTTGGTGGAAAGCAATCATTTATGACAAAAATTTAGATATGATCCCATTGTTTCTCTGGAGAAAATATCATTCACATTCAAGACTGAATTTTCCTCTCACATTGCCTCTTTCCTTCTATCTTTCTGTATGTCATAATAAAGAACTTTATCTTCTCAAGTAGAACTAAATTAAGCAACTTACCAGGAAATTTTGGACTTTTGACCTCATTCATTTATACATGATGAATGAGCATGAAGACCTCACCCATAGCCTCTGTTTAAAGCCATTTAAAGCCATTCTGGAAATGCAACAGCAGTGAGTGGCTCTATTTGATAGAATTTCTCAAGAAACACAGAACTGTAAAATGACAGCAAAACTATCTCTAATGAAAACCTTCATGCAACATTTTTTAGTAGTAAATATAACCAAAATATATTGATCTAAAGATATGTAAAAATAAATGAACAGGCCAAGATCCTTCTTTCTTTATGTCAGCCACCCAGAAAAGAGTAGAAGTAGCTATATCTTAAATAATACAATTAATGGGCTAGGGATGTAGCTCAGGGGTGGAGTGATTTCTCAATATGTGTGAGGCCCTGAGTTCAATCCCCAGCACCACAAAAAAAATTTTTTTTAATTAAAAAAAACAATTTTTAAATGTGCTTGCTTAAATAATACAATTAAGCTCCTTTGGAAAATAAGTACTAAGGAAATAAAATTAATTGCAACTATATCAGGAAAACAATTAGAGAAAAATTTGTACAGAGTTCTTGGGATACATGAGACATTTTATAGAAGCTCTCAAATCCTTTGCATAATCTCTCCTCGACTCTGAAGCTTCTCCAGTATCATAAAGCTAGTTCTCCCTAAATAGATCTCTAAGTTACAATTTCCAGACTCCACTGGCATTAGGTCTGGTTTCCATCAAGCACATTTTCAGGAGACGTGAAAAGATGAAAGTGATGGAGGAGCTCCAAGGCATGCTGAGTTGTTGGGTTTATTGTATTAGCAACAGAATGCTGGATTCCAGTTGCTGACTCCTTGGACTCATCTCCTGGCGTTAGGTATAATTTCCATCAAGCACATTTGCAGGAGACATGAAAGACAATGTGATGGAGGAGCTCTGAGGCATATTGAGTTGTTGGGGTTATTGTATTAGTTACAGAAGTGCTGGATTCTGGTTGCTGACTCCTTGGACTCATCTAATTAGGAGAAACAGAAATGGGATTTCTACTAAAGCAGTTTAGGGGTGTGATAGGCATTGCTGTTGTTTCAAGCTATTATGTTAATCCATGCTCAGGACCTGGTCCTTCCAAGAATTATGCAAGACACCAAATAACCAGAAATAGATCCAGTTTCAACTTCGGTTATCTAGAATGGATTCTGTAGTTTACAACAGAACCCTGGTTGATGAATTGGTTTAGAAAAGGTTAATGTGTGCCTAGGATTCCTAGATGAGAAAGCACATACTGACTTTAGAAGTACTTGCTTGACAAAGTAGCTCCACCTAGACAAGTCCATTACTATTTCAGAACCTATAAATTTGACAAGACGTTTTGCTATTTTTTCATTTTATTTTGAGATTATTTGATTTTCCAAGTATGAGGAGACATTTCTTCATCATAAAGCATATTAGCATAAACATAAAAATGTGATTTGCCATAGTTCATCCCACTTTTCTCAAAGTTGTATTAGCTGAGGATAAATAATTATCTTATGCGCAAAGATCTTCAAAGATGACTACATTAATTTCTATCATGATTTTATCATACCTCTAAAATTTCTGTAACCTGAACCTATGTGAACAATCCATAGGACTTCAGTTCTAACATCATGCTAACACCAAATGAAGTTAAGGCCACTACAGGTGATGACACCCTCAGCAGTCCTAAACCGCTCCCCCAAAAAATTTCACAGGAAAGAAAAAAAACCCAGATAGGTTCAAATTACCCACTACACAGTTTCTACTACCATGATTTATTTTTTATTAGGTTTACTGTCTGAGCCTCTAGAATTTAAGTGCCATGAGGACAAGAATATTTGTTCTGATCACTGATGTAACCCAAATGCCTAGAACACTATGAAAGGCCAAGCATGGTTCATGTCTATAATACCAGCAGCTCAGGAGGCTGAGGCAGGAGAGTCACAAGTTCAAGGCCAGTTTCAGCAATTTAGTGAAGCCCTAAGCAATTTAGCAAGATCCTAGCTCAAAATAAAAAGTAAAAATTAAAAAGGGCTGTGGATGTGACTCAGTGGTTAAGTTCCCCTAGGTTCAATCCCTGGTACCAAACACACACACACACACACACACACACACACACACATATACAAACCTACATAGAAATAACTTTGTGTGAATATAGATGAAGGAAAACAGTTGGCTGTTTTTAACCTCCAAATAAATGTACAGCTACTATCTTTGTGACTTACCTCGAGGTCTCAGTTCTCTGCTTGATGAATCTTTTTCAAAATCAACACCTGACAGATATTACACTAGCAATGCTGAATTTTCTCTCATCTTTAGTGAATAATCTTTTATTTTAAAAAAGGTCAAAGCAATAGTTGAATATGACTATTTTTTAATATGATTTTTTTCACTTTAACTTTTCTTTATATTCTAAAAAGGTAAAGTTCAGTTTAACATAAGAAAAGAAACTTAAAAAAATGAAATAAATCTGTATACAAAGTAAGAAATTCTGGATATTTTGTCTCTTTTGTGGAAGTGTGGATTGAGAATTTTTCTTCCTACTGTATATCCCCCACACCCCCAACTGTCCAGCATGGTATATTATAACATTGCTTGGTTTGTTTTTTGGCCTCACAAGACAGATTAAGACAGACTACGGCAGAGGCTAGAGAACTAGGGTTGATTTTTAAGTTTGACTTCTGGTGAAATGTTGTATTAAAGAGCCTAAACATAATAAACTTTAAAAGAAATGGTTTCTCTCTGTCATGCACTTTTATATACAGTAGCTCATGAAGTGCTTACAACAGTCCATTGGCCTAGGTGTTATAAGCCAAACTTTTAGAGATACAAAAGGTAGGCTATATCACCCTTTATTTTTATAGAACTTTTTAAAATGTCTTCTAAATCATAAGACTTTAATATCAATATGGTATTTTATTTGTTTCTAATTTGAAGTAATTTTATCATTAGCTGGATTTGCAACCTTAAATCTGTAGGGCAGCTTATAATATGTCAGCTGGCTATATCATTGTGATCATATTAGCAGAGTTGAGGGAGGAGTGGAAGGATTCCCTGCAAGATGGAAATCTCAGTCTTTTGTACGCCATTTGTGGAGTGGACCATCTATCATTCTTTTCGCGTTCCATTTATTAAAAGCGAAGTCCAGACAACACTCAAGATTTGACCAGTTCCAGGCCACACTCAAAAGAAGACTATGCAGGGTGTGAATTCCAGGAAGTGGGGATCACTGGGACTAATTTCAGATATATTTGGACTCTTCATGTCCTGAAGAGAGTTGTGCAGTAGTGTTTCAGAGAGGGCTTTTATTTTTACAGACCTGTCTCTGTTGCCTTCCTCTGAAGGGGAAATGCAGATATGAGCACCAACACAAGGCTTCCTTTCATGAGTCCTATCATACATGCATGACATGACACCAACATGACCTTATTGTTCTTACTTACTCTGGTTCTGGTTGTTCAGCATCTTCTGTTTTATGATTCTTATGCTAATGTAATGGATGGTTCTCTTTGCACTCAACTCCCAATCTGCCCTGGGACATTTTTTTTATCTTCCATGGACCTGCCTTATAGAATTGAGTCATAAGAAAGGCAGACACACTGCCATATATTAAGTGCTTTTTGTATGTTGCATGTTTCTTAGATATAATTTAACTTAGTACCCACAACTGCTGTTGGAGTGGAGATCATTTTCATCTCATTACAGTTAAGAAAGCTAATTCTCCTAAAATGAAGGTGTACATCAAGATCATGTGGCTTATGAGTGAAAAATGAATTCAATCACAGATCTATGAGAATTCAAAGCGCAGGTCCTTAACCTCTGCCTTCCCAACAAATCCTGACCTTGATTTGATTTTCATATGCTTTTATTTTATCTTACACTAGCAGATGTCATTGACTTCTCATTTTTAAGATAATTACACTTTGATAATTTCTCCAGAATGTCACTGAGTTTAGAGAAATTCTGCATTTCTGGTCATTTGTGTTGTATTTGGTGCTATAAAAATCTTCACTAACAAATGAGAGGGAAAAATACAGAAGATAAATAATTTGCTCATCCTTGCAGAGCTATTTAGAGGTAAATTGTCACTTTTGTCTCACTTCAATTCATTGTTCTTTGCACTAAGATACCCTGTAGTTCAATTTCTTCTTGCTCATGAAATATCAGTGTAATTAAATAACATAACCATGACTTTGGTTATGTTAAGGTGGCTTTGGTTAAAGTGACTTTGACATGTCACCTTCCAATCCACTCTTCATTCATTACCTCCTTAATTTGCTAAATAATCACATATTTGAACATACAACATGGCACATAATTCATGCCAACTCTGTCCTTAGGGCTGCTATGACCTTGGTGCCCAGTGTAGCCTCCATCTGTTGCATTTCAGCCACTATTCTCTAGTCCAAAACCTCGTCAGCTATTAGAGGCTCAGCTCAGGGGCCCTTGCATAGGCCATTTGCCACATGCAATGCCTTTCAATTACTCACATGGTCAGAGTGTGAAATACATTTCTATTATTGTCCCTCTTCTACACCCCAACCATAGCACCACCACCTGTTTGGTGGTCCAAGACCTGCTTCTTATCTCTGAATGTTCCAGAGATAGGGCAAACTATGCTACTTTATTTTAGCTGTCTTTGGGGGCCCAGTTTCTAGTCATTAAAAACCTCAATTTTATCTATTGAATCTATTAGGCATGAGGCACTGTGGGAGTCTTTAGAGAGCCTCTCACATTGACTCATTTTCTCCCCAGGCAGCCAAAGAACCAGGGCAAAGTTATATATTGTCATGGCATTTATTGAGCCTGATTCTGTCCTCAGTTTTCAGGGGCGTATCACTTATGGTTAAGAATTCCCTAAAGTTGCCATTTATCTTTTCCTTTCTCTAAGGACCCTCATTGCTTTTGCTTGAGCTTTGTGGGATTGTTATATTCTTTAAAAATTATTCTCTCTCCTGTCCTGCTCTTAGATTCTCTGTATCTTATACTTATTATTTATCAATTGAAAGTACATTCAGCACAATCAAGGCACCTCAGAAACACACCTGACACCAAAGGCATCATCCATCAGCTATCCAGGCAAGCCTGAAAATTCTGATTTATTATCCTCTTATCTTTCTTGTCTTCAAACATATGGCTTCATATGTTAGTAACATTGATTATACCTGTACAGGTAAAAGCTTGTGTGGGTACAGTTTTGGTTTATTTTCAAAGAACAACTTTAAAAAGATCTACATTTCATCATAGTTATTCCCTGGGACAACAAGCAGAACATACAGACTCCCCTTAATCAAAAGATTTAAATCTACCCTGTCAAGAAGAATACAATGCAATAATTGTAATTTTCACCTAGCATATCAAACTGCAATGTCTTCCTGAGGGAAGGCATGGAGTAACTGTGAGAAAGTAGATTTTTAGCTGTCTTACAAAGGATGAATTGTTCACATCACTGTCTACTAGTGATTTCAATCAAGTCTACCAACTGAATTTGTTTCATTTTCTCTTGATTTATTGACCTGTTATTGAGAAAATGACCCTAATGAATATAGACCAAAGTATTCTTCTGGGAAGAAGAGTTCATGTAATAAAACAGAGTTTGTATTTGTGGAATGAAACCTCCTGTTCCTTACTAGGAACTTTGGGCAGTTGAAAAGCTTTTCTGAGTCCTAGTTTACTCATTAGAGGGAATAATAGTACTTTCCTCATATTGTTGTTGTGAAGATTTAACAAACTCAATTAATTAAGGTGCCAGGTATAATCCCTATCACAAGAAAATTCCTCAAGTATATGGTATTTCTTATCGTTAATAAGGAAGAACAACAATGGAAAGTCACTGATAGCCCCACCCCAAATCCCTGTCTGAGGTAGATTATGTCCTCTGAGGAAATACCTAAGTTAAACAACCCAGCCTGTACTGGCCTGTATATCCCTTTCTGGACCATGTCAAACAGTGTCTATGTCTCTTGGTGTCTGCACTTTAGAGCCATGGGCCAATTAGATCAGTCCAGGATGCATTGGGATTGGCCAGTGGGTTTCTACTCCTAGTTTGCATCAGGAAAAAGGAATAACCACCTCTCTAGTAGGTGTTAAACTTGTCAAGTCATTCTAATAGATACTTTATCCCCTTGCCCAAAACCAGAGATATGATTCTGCATCTTGAAAAGCTGTTAAGGTGGTTTCATGAACACGACCTCACTGGAGTGCCATAGATCCTAGGGACTTCCAGGGGCAATCAACACCTCAAGAAGCCCTACTGAAAATAGGTTAAGAAGCAGAAGGCAAATACATGACTCAAGAGCAGAGTCATATCCTTAACTAAGGGTCAGCAGGGACTTCTTGAATTAAAATGAAAGACAATCTGTAAAGGTAGAAAAAAACATCA
Source organism: Xerus rutilus (assembly GCA_028644305.1). Classification (NCBI taxonomy): domain Eukaryota; kingdom Metazoa; phylum Chordata; class Mammalia; order Rodentia; family Sciuridae; genus Xerus; species Xerus rutilus. Next base: position 41,972,883 of record CM053411.1, on the reverse strand, counting down.
GGCCAAGGTCCAGCTTAGCTACCAATCATGTGTCTCAGAACTACAGATGTTTCCCTGTAGAATGAGAGGACTGGGCTAGATTAGCATTTTTCAAAGTGTGTTCCATGGAATAGCAACCCAAAAGGAGCATTCTCTGGTTAAGGTTGAGAAACACTACATATGGAGTTATGTGTAAGAAAAAAAGCTATCTGGAAAAATGCAATGTTGATGTTGGCACCATCCTTTCAACTGCTTAAACTTGTTTAAACCAGCACCTTTATAACCTCTCTGAACACTATTCCTTTTTGTTTTTCCTCTTAAATACCACTGTCAACATTCCTTACATCTGGTGCTTCTTAGACAATTCTCTGATGGACATGAGTCCTCTCCAAAGTATCATCTCACCAAGGTTCAAAATCTGCCTCTACTCTCTGAGATTTCTAACTGATTTTAACCAATCTCTGTAGCAGAAGGACACAGTAAAGCCTTGAGTGCTTGGCACTTAGTTCTACCTGCCAGGAGGTAGTTTATACCCCCACCCTATGATGTCTGCCTTGAGGACTCATTTTCAACTATTAGAACAGACCTATAAGAACAGAAGAAACCAGAGGTGGTGAAGTTAATGTTGGAATCAGCTTGTGGTAAAGACCAGCAGAGGTTTTGATAGATTAATGTTCCTGCTTTGTTGCCCTTAGGTGAGATAGCTCACAGGCATGTTCTGCACAGTCTCCCAGAATTCCCCAGTGGGATAAAGCTCCAGGTGTCCTTGGTAGTAACTTTATGGATGGAGAACGGTGTCCTCTCATGCTCTCATGCTCTCATGCTCTGTTTCACTTATCTCCTCTTCTCCTCCTCTTTGGTGTTTCCTGGGATCACCTTCTAAATTAATTTTTGCCTCAGAATAATAATCACAGTGTCTACTACTAGGGAAAACCAAACAAAGACAAGTATCATTTACAATGAATAATGCCTTCAAATGATACCACCCTATTGACACAGGTATCCAAAACAGGTCTGCAATAGCCTGAGACTACAAAGTTCAAAAGTCGGGTTCTACAGCAACCATTACCATGAGCATTACACCAAATAAAAGTTATTAAAGAGAAGATCCTTCTCAGATTTTTTAACATCCTGTTTAGCTGGTAGGCCCTAAGAGAGTATGCAGCAGGGGCCATGAGTGTTCAGTGCCACAAATATGGTACTTTTGCTCCTCATAGATGTATGCAGAGAAGAATGATGGAGAGAGGAAGGATAATGACATGCAAGGAAATCTTTAGTTATAAAGGATGTTCTGATCAGAGCAGAAGTCAAAAAGTCTTGATGGCAATAAAATAAAGATGAGAATGACAAGTGTTCCTGTTATGGTTTGGATGTGAGGTGTTCCTCAAAAGCTCATGTGTGAGACAATGCAAAAAGGATCAGAGGAAAAAAATTTTATTGAACCCAGGGCCTTGTGCATGCAAGGCAAGCACTCTACCAACTGAGCTATATCCCCAGCCCCAAAATAATTGTTTTTTAATAGTCTTAACCCAATCAGTAATTTAATCCCTTGATAGAGATTAACAGTGGTAACTGAGGTGGTAGGGTATGGCTGGAGGAGGTGGGGATTGGGGCATGGCTTTGGGGTATATATTTATATCTGGCGAGTGGCTTGCTCTCTCTTTCTTTTCTGATCACTGTGATGTGAGCTTCTTCCCTCCACCACCCACTCCCACCATGATGTTCAGCCTCACCTTGAGCCCTGAGGAATGGAGCTGGCCTTCTATGGGCTAAAACCTCTGAAATTGTGAGCCCTCAAATAAACTTTTTCCTTTTCTATAATCATGCTGGTCGGGTCCTTTATTCACAGCAGCGAAAAAGTTGGCTAAAACAATCCCACTTCCATTCAGTTCCTTAGCCCATTTATTGATTGGGTTGTTTGTTTTTTTGGCATTAAATTTTTTGAGTTCTTTATATATACTGAATAGAAACTTCTCAGAAGAAGATACAATCAATATATATATATATGATTGTGTATATATATATATATATATATATGTACAACAAATATATGAAGAATGTTCAACATCTCTAGTAATGAGAGAAATGAAAATCAAAACCACTCTAAGATTTCATCTCACCCCAGTCAGAATGGCAACTATCCAAAATACAAGCAAAAATAAGTGTTGGCAAGGATGTGGTGAAAAAGGCACACTCAAACATTGCTGGTGGGACTGCAAACTGGTGCAATCTATCTGGAAAGCAGTATGGAGGTTCCTTTAAAAAACTTGGAATGGAACCACCATTAGACCCAGCTATCTAACTCTTTGGCCTATACCCTAAAGACTTAAAACAGCATACTACAATAATGCAGCCACTTCAATGTTTATAGTAGCACAATTCACAATTGCTAAACTGTGGAAGCAACCTAGATGCCCTCCAATAGATGAATGGATAAAGAAACTGTGTTATATATACACAATGGAATATTACTCAGCAATAAAATCGAATAAAATTATAGCATTTGCAGGTAAACGGATGGAACTGGAGAACATTATGCTAAGTAAAGTAGGCCAATCCCAAAAAACCAAAGGTTGAATGTTCTCTCTGGTTAGTGGATGCTGATACATAAGGGGGTGGGGGTGGGGAGCATGGGAGAAATGGAGGAACTTTGGATGGGGCAGAGGGGAGGAGGGAGAGGGAGAGGGAATGGGAGTAGCAAAAATGATTGAATGAGATAGACATCACTACCCTAGGTGCATGTATGAAGACACAAATGGTGTGACTCTACCTTATTTGCAACCAGAGAGATGGAAAATTGAGCTCCATATATGTACTGACTTGAAATGCATTTAAATAAATTAATTTTTAAAAATCCCATTTCAAAAAATGTAGATAACCCATTGAAGAAAGTTTATAACTATTATAAATAATTAAGTAATCATACATAAGTAATTATTTATTTAAAAAAAGGAGACAGGTTTGGTATGGCAGTTTACAGAGTACTAAGTTTACTCAACATAAAGGTAATGTTATCGCAAACAATATTGTACCGTTGGAAGAGTTTACCCATAATTTTAGACCTAATCTTTCTGATGTCCTCTTTGGAAGAATGTATATAATGATGAGAAAATCATCATTTCACTAACTCATTCCATTTTATTGCTGAGTAATTTTTATACTGAGTCTAAATCTAACTCCCTTCCAAGCCCATTGGTTCTTATTCTATGGTATGATTAGAGATGCAATTAGTCTTCTCTTTTTATTTGACAGCCCTCACATTATACAGGAAAAAATATCACTTTCTATTTTAATAATCTACTATAAATCATAATTATATATCAAAGAAGACTAGTTCTATTTTTACACTGAAAATACTATTCTCAACTTCCCCCCAAAAGAGAAGTAATATTTTATTGATCATATCTATTGTAACCCATGATTGCTGACAGTATCATTTTAAAATTATCATAGTGATTTGTGCATAATCTTAAGGAATTCTAAGGAAAGACAAAGATACAATGCAAATTCACTTAGACACTGAGTCTTGAGCTTAACCTAGCTATGGTAGTCTAACTTGTCTCTAATTACTTCATTTGCTGCTTTCAAAGTTGGGATTCCCAGTAGGAATTGGGAATCATTATTGAGTTCCATCAAAATTGGATTCACCAGTCATCAACCAGATATTTTAAACTCCACAAATTCTATATATAATTAGGACCTTGACCCTATAAGCTCTATAATATTTGGAAACCTTAGAGCCAAATGGCTGCTTAATAATGTAGTGCCTCCGATAGTATGAATCACTACCAGCAGGGTCATATAGAAAGGTTCCTGAGGAGCGATAGGATGAGTCAATGTTCTTCATGAATTTGAGTCCATGTTACATGATATAAGAAGTATAGAATTTAAAGACAGAATATTTGACTTTGAGTTATGACACTCCTCTTCAAAATTAATGTAATCTTGGGGGATGGAGGGACAGGTTTCAGTTTCTAGACTTGTAAACTAAAAAAAAAATGATTATTAAAATTTTGTCTTTATTATCTCAAAATGATTTTTATTGCTTAAATTAACTAGTTTGTTTAAAAACCACTTCTGTGAAGTGCTATGCAAATACATACTATTTTTCAACTTGAGATCCTTTAATATGATATTCCTCTATATAACTTATCTTTACCTAAAGAAAGAAAAAAAAACCTGATTTCATTCTAGACAAGAATTTTTTGCATATCTGAAATCATTAGTTTTTATTTTGTAGTTTGTGTTTTGAATCCTTTATCATTTTTCCCTGATGAATGCCATTTACCAGTCTCAGCCTTTACAGTGGTACCCTAGGGTCTTGTGTCTGGATATGAAGTTCAGGATGGATCATGGATGTGCAGATTGAGTTTTCCTCTGGCACCTGAAGGAAAAACCTCCAAAGGAATAAAAGAGAGATGGCTTCCTCTTGGGCTTTCACTAAGGTTGTGAAAGCCCTTTGAATAGAAATTTAAAATTAAGATCTCTGCATTCCTTTTTAAATAATTAAGTTTGGTAGCAGGTAGAGTAATTGACCTCTCTTATCTGTCTTTGTTTTCTTTGGTAGTAAAACACCAAAGACATCATCTCACTTAACATTTTCAAGTAACTACTTGTTCTGAACCCAGTAGACCGAGCATGTGTTTCAAGAGCCAACAGATTATAATCACTAAAAAATAGTGAAAGAACATAGTACTTGATATTTCGATATAGGCATATAAAAGCCAAGACCTTGAACATTCCTTCTTAATAGGTCTGGAATTGGGCCTGGATATATTTTTTAGAAAATATTCTAAACGATCCTAATGTACCTGAAAGTTTAAGAATCACCATTTTATATTAGCCATCAGTTTGTTTTTCTTCTTTTTATGGCCAATTTGTCTTCCTATGATTCAGATGCTTTTCAAGACACCATTTTTATTATTAACAAGCAAGGTTGATAAATGCAGGCCACATTCCTCCTCCCCTTTTGAATTCCATTATGTGAGAGAAGTTGATAGTGAAGGGACACAAGTGTTATAGCAATGGTGCAGGGAATGGGAAGGCATCTAACTAACCAAACAGATTTCAACACAACTTTTTGAAAATAGAGATCAAAAAGCAGAATGATAAAGAAGACAGAGGAAGATGCAACCTGTACAATATCTAGAAGAGGAATCAGTTAGTGAGAGAGATAATCAGACTTGTAAGCCATGGAGATCCTTGACACTCTAAGTGCACATTACTGTGGAAGGCAGGAGTAAGAATAGGGTACTACTGAGAACAGGGCTTGTTACTGGAACTAAAAACACAGCTTTCTATTAATTCAACCACAGTTAAATTGTTCAACCTTCCAGGCATAATTTCTCATAGCTTTCTTTTCCCAAGGCAAAACAACAATAAAAGAAAGCTTTAAGAGACATAAATTGGCCTAGAGATAAACAGAAAGACCTTCATAATCTAGCATGGTAGAATTCCACAACATGATGAATAGCTTCTTGCCCACATACTCTAAGGCAAGCCCAGCATTATACAAGATCTGCAAATGTACAAAGATCCCTGGCAGTTTTTATTTTTAATCACCTATTTTCTAAATAAAAATAGATAAGCAAATATCCCCTAATAGTTGAAGAAAGCCTAAACCCCAAAAAGATTTAAGACAAATAAATAGAAAAGAATGGCTCCAAAATATAGAGATACATCAAGGAATACAGTGAACTTAGATATTTTAAAAAATTCAGTGCACAGCAGAGTGATCCAAGAAAATGTTTTATCCAAAATTAACATCCTGCTTCAATGCGAAAAAAAAACACAGAAGATTTCATGAAAAATAAAATATAATCACCATAATAATAAATACATCTGAACATAAAATCAAGTCAAGTGAATGACATAAGATTAGAAGGGGAATTTTTAAAACATAGAAAAGCATTCTAAGAGTTGTAACTTCTATTAGGAATTCTAGATAGATGAACAGATAATAAAAAAAAAGAATTATACTACAGAAATAATGAAAAAAAGAGTATTCTGTTCTAGATTACAAGAATATACCCAGGGTCAAACATATTAGTAAGTGATCACAAAATTTCAGAGCCCGCAAAGAAAGAAGAAATCTCCTAACCCATGAGGTAGAGAAGATTGAGCAGTGGCAGGTCAGTTTTTAAAGAAAGAGAATTAAAATGGCAGCCATTATATTGCATGCTAGAAAACAACAGAAGAACTTGTCGAAAGTATTAAAGGAAATGCATTCAATTTATCAATTTGTACTCAGATCTATCATTACTCAGCTATAATGTTATAAGATTCAAGACTCAAGGGATTTCAACGCAGAAGGAAGGGAAACCCCAAGTAGAAAGTTGTGCATCTGGTCTAGAAATAAATAATCCCAAACTATAGCAGCAGGGACATGGATCCTGGGGAAGATATCTCTAGAATAAGAAAGAAAAGAAATAATACATATATCAAGCACTTGATTGAAGCAATTGAGGGTAACAAATAATAGAAGTATAGAAAATACAGTGTTGAGAATTCTCTCTGGAACAGAGTGGTCCAATAGGAGGTGAGTGTGGCGGTGCCAACCAACCCAGGAATCAGTCATGGGAGGCAGTGTTCATGACACAGCTCAAAGATTTATTGGAATACAGGAGCTTATATACATAAGGTGTTCAACCAGAGGATTAACTAATTGACTTTTAGCCAATTACCTAAAAGGTCATCTTAGTTGGCGAGAAGCCGGAGCTGATATCAGTCCAGGGCCAGTATCAGTCTGGAACCGGTATCAGTCCGGGACTAGGGAAAGCTAGCAAAAAGCCGGGCCCGGCAGCAAGGAGCCAAGGTCAGAAGAAGAAAGCCAAGGTCAGAAGAAGAGAAGTCCAGCTGGACACATCAGTTGGCAAAGAGCCAAGGCCAAGGGGAGAGAAGTCTCCAGGCACATCAGTTGGCAAGGGACAGGGGCCAAGTCTTGGTGTTCTAAGACCAGAGAGAGCAGGGTGTTCCCGCCTGCTCAGCCTGGCAGCTCATGCTGTAACACACTTGCGTGACCAGGTCTCCTACATCCAGGAAATACAAAAACTGGTTAAAAAGTCAATATAGAAAGAAGCCAAATATATACACTTTTCTCTGAAGTAAATCACACAAATACATAATAATAATATCTTTTTTTTTTTTTTTTGCGGTACTGGGGATTGAACTCAGGGGTAACTCACTGAGCCACATCCCCAGCCCTATTTTGTGTTTTTTTTTTTATGTAGAGACAGGGTCTCACTGAGTTGCTTAGTGCCTCGCCATTGCTGAGGCTGGCTTTGAACTCGCGATTCTCCTGTCTCAGCCTCCCTAAGTGCTGGGATTACAGGCTTGAGCCACTGCACCTGGCTTAATAATAATATCTTTTATGGCATTATTCATTGAACTAATTAATCGGGATATAACCGTTTGGGAATATAAAAAAGAGGATGTAAGATATGTTTTTAAAAGCCAAAACTAAGCTAGTTGTCATGATAGGGAGCCAAGATCTTGCCTAAAACTGTTAAAATAAGAAATATTGTTAAAGACACAGTATTTGGGGATAAGAAGGAACTGCTTATAGTAAAGGCTGCAGGAGATAAAATGACTACATTTGGAGACAAAGCCTAAGAAATTGCTAAAACTTAGAAGAGATTGAAAAATCTTCAGTAACATTTGATTTAACTATGTGCATTTTAATCACAGTATGAAAAGTACATTCTGGAAATTAAAAAGTGTATATGAGAATTCTGAAAGAACAGAGGTGTGAAAAGCCACCCAGAAGCTACCTTGGGTGAGGTTGGGATGAAGCTTGTATGGTGTTAATATGACAGATTTTAAACATTAAAGTAATATTTCCAAAAAAAAAACCATTTTAAATATATTTACTTCAGTGATGTAACTTGTTTGTTCATCCATGAAATGTACCTTATTCTTTTTCATTAATCTTATTTGGAAATAATTTTAGATTTACAAATTGTTTTTAGATTTGAAAATGATACAAAGTTCCCACATACACCTCGCCAAGCTTCTTTTAGTGTTAACATCTTACATAATCATGGTACCATCACAAAACTAGCAATCTAATCTACAAGTCTTAATTGATTTTCACTAATATATATTTTTCTATTTCAGAATCCACTCAGGTTCCTAATCATGTTTAACTGACATGGCTCTTTACTCTTCCTTAGTCTTTGACACTTTCTCAGTATTCTTTTGTTTTCCATGAATTTGATGTCTTTGAACAGCCAGCTATTCTGTACAATGGCCCTAAATTTGGGTTTTTCTGATGTATTCTCATGACAAGATCAAAGTTATTCTGTTTTGGTAAGAGCACCACAAAAGTTATACTGTTCCTTTCTCAGAGTATTATATCAGGAGAAATATGAGTTTGTGTCTCCTAACTGGAGGATTTTACTTGATTAAAGTGCTCTCTGCTAGGTTTTTCCACAATAAGTTTATGAATAAAATAAGTTCTCAACTTTCCTTAAATTTAGCATTTTATCTGTCATTAAATGTGCATAAAACAATGAGAGTTATTTACCAATTCTTGGTATTTTGATGCCTTTTGCAATGTTTTCTTTGCATATATTCATTTATTCATTCAATAAGTATCTTTTTAATTATTCAGAATCATTTCCATAAATCCAACTTCAAACTCGTGGTAATTTTTAATATTGACTCTAGTCTTTCCCAGGTTAATATAAATTTGACCTCATCCTGCATAAAAACCATAGATAAGTTTAGTTATCCGAAAGAAGTCTTTTAGTCTTGCCTAGGATATGGGAATATAGTTGTCTTTCAGAATTTCTCAGTGGTGATTTTTACACGGGAAGGCTACTTTGCTATCCTGAGTGAGCTCTACATTATGAAATCCATGCACGATGAAAGCTGATCAGAGATATGCAAAGTCTCCTTACACAGAATAATCTCAGTTCAGCCTTCCATGACTAAATTGATTGAATGCATTAACATACTTAAAGAAGAACTGTGTCAGTCAGAAAGGGACTAACCAATCTATGCAAGCACAGAGAAGAGACCTTTAGAAACATCAGCAGTGACCACCTAAGCAGGATCTGAACCAGAGTTTTGACCTCCTCTAGAACGGCTGCATCTAGGCTTGTTGCAATCAAAACTTCAAGGACTAGAATTAATTCCTGTTTTGAGCCTAGTGGATAATTCCTGTGTTTAGGACACAAATATAGCAAATTGCAAAAAAAAAAAAATTGTTTTCAAAGAACATGATATTTGATATTTTAGTGAAAGTTCAAAAGTATTCATCATGGGAAAAATAAAAACTTTGTTGGACTTCCTTTCATATTTTTACAGTTTTTATTGTTTATATTTTGAATAACATAAGGGAAGTTGGGAGGCATGCTAAAATACTTATGGCCTCTAGAGGTCTTAATCTTGCCCTGTTCTGATCCCATGCTCACCAAACAACCTTTGTGTTATGAGTTAGCTCCCCATGTAGGAGTTGTTATATGAATTCCTGGAATAGAAAGTTGACATTAGTATTCGGGTCCATGTAACAGCTATTTTTCTCGTTGTAAATCAATAAATAGGCATTCTGGTTTTATGCATTGGTCTGTGAGCTTGTTTAATTTGACTCTGCCCCTGAGAGATGGGGTACTCTCAGTGAATGGCAATATCAGGTCTGCAAGTCTGTCAGTCTAAAACCCAGAGTCTGGTTAACGTAGCAAACAATGGAAAATCTTGGGTGGAAGTGTCATCTTCCTCTTAGACACAAGTTTTTAATTTAATTTTTATTTTTGACATTAATTCATGTTTGAAGATTAACTCTTCAAAATCAAAGCTCTTTATCAAGAAAGCACCATATGTTCATGTTTGAGAACACAAGAAATATTTATGCCTACCAACTCAAAATAATGTGGATTTCAGTCCTGTACCTGCAGAGATAGGAGTCTTAACTTTTGAGCTAAATTAGGGAACTGGACTTAAAAACAAACGGCAAGGTTACTGAAGTTAAGACTCAAAGAAAATTATTCCATATTACCAGTATTTTGTGATTTTTTTTATGGATTTGATAATCTCCTATTCCAAGGAATTTAACTTTGGTGAATAAAATAACTATACATGTGCAAAACGCTTGTTGCCGAGTTTCCTATACATGGTGAAATATCAGCTGGGAGGAGCTGGTTTCATGTACAAGAAATCTCTTGAGATGAACATACCTAAAGTAGGGTTGAGGTTTTTTAAAAGAGGAGAGTTCAGTCAGTAAGAGTGACATGACAGACTCGGAAAATATTATTGGGCAGTTGAGAAACTGGGTGAGATGTAGAAATGATCAAATGAAATTCGGAACTGTGAAAGCAAGAGATTGCAAACCTGACAGTAATCTACAGGTAGATAATGAATAGTCTTGAAGTCATGTTTGTGATCTTGACATCTCACAGCAGAGGCACATGAGGCTCTATAATTTTGTAGGTAATGGATGCTTGATGTATTGTACGTACTCCCTTCTTTTCCCACAGAAAAAGACAGTGATTTCTGCTAAGTGTCAGAACAGAGAAGGAGGTTCTGAAGCAGAGGCATACTGAAGTTTGATGTGCTTCTTTTTTATCATAAATACTAATTTGTTTTTTCTCATTATTTTTCTTTGTGAGCTCTCGAAGCTCTCTTTTAACTTAAGGAAAATCTATTTTTAATTAATTTTTATTATTGTATTGTAATTATACAGAACAGCAAGATTTGTTATGTCATGCTCTTACATGCACATAACATAATTTGATCAATCTCATTCCCAATTCCTTCCCTTTCCCTACCCTCTTCTTTCCTAAATTCACTTGCTCTACTCCACTGATCTTCTTCTTATTATAATTAGTGCATTATAATCACACTCACACACATACACACATGCAGTATTCATTGTGGCATATTCATATATAGATGTAGCATAAACGTATTTCAAACAGCAAGTGACCTAGCTAATAATTTTGCAAACATATTGAGAATCTATTATCTGGGCAATTAGTCAGGATTGTAGAAGGGAAAGAAGAAATTAATAAAATGCTTAGAATTCAGTTAGGAAGATAAGATTTACTCATATAAAATGTACGGACAGAATATTTATACCATCAGAAAAGGATTTTATCTTTCTGGGCATTATTTTATTGATCAATAAACTTAGAGGCTTGTTTAAAAGTCCTATGAACTGAAGAACCAAAGGAGTGGTTCAGACAATTATCGATTCAGAAGAGAAAGTACAAGTAGGGCGAGATAGTCAAGAAAAGCTTTATGGAATCTGAGTCCCTACGAACGTGGAGACTAAGGTTGAGGAAAACTAGGACAGAAGTTTTCAGAATGATGTATGAAAATCCTTTGGCTTTCTAAAAGTAAAAATATAATAGATTTTTAACATACTATATCTACCTTGATTCCAGTTGTCTCTTGCACATTTCTTTAAAAATAAATATTTATTCACCACTTCTTTTTCAAAAGCAGACAGCTCTTCAGAGTAGCTCTCTTTAATTTCTCTAGTCTCCTCTTTGACTATTGCTTATAAAGTCATCTGCTTTTGCCATACTAACTTACCTTGAATTCCAGATGTTCCTCCTGCTCTGGCAAGTACTTATTTTGTACTTCCAAGTGTCTTCCACTTCACCTTACTTATTTGACAAATACTTTCCAGATCATCCTCCACATGGCCAGGAAAGAATACCTCTTCCTCTATGAAGTATTTCCTACATTTTCTGCTGTTCTTTTCTTAAGAGTTGATCACTTCAGCTGGGCGTGGTGGCGCATGTCTGTAATCCCTGCACTTTGGGAGTCTGAGACAGGAGAATCGCGAGTTCAAAGCCAGCCTCAGCAAGGGCGAGGCGCTAAGCAACTCAGTGAGACCCTGTCTCTACATAAAACACAAAATAGGGCTGGGGATGTGCCTCAGTGATCAAGTACTCCTGAGTTCAATCCCTGGTACCAAAAAAAAAAAAAAAAAGAGTTGATCACTTCTTCCTTTGGCCTTAAAATGTTATGATTTAGATATGAGGTATCTTCCAAAAGCTCATGTGTGAGACAATGTAAGAATGTTCAGAACTGAAATTATTAGATTATGAGAGCTTTACCCTACTCGGTGGAATAATCCACTGATATAGATAAACTTAATAATAACTGTAGTCAGGTAGGGTTGGCTGGAGTATGTAGATGACTGGGGCATGCCTTTGGGTTTATATTTTGTCCCTCTCTGCTTCCTGGTTGTCATGTCCTGAGCTGTTTTCCTCCAGCATGCCCTTCTGCCAAGATGTTCCGCCTCATCTTGGGCCCAGAGACATAGAGTCAGATGACCATGGACTGAACTTCTGAAATCACGAGCCAAAATAAGCTTTCCTTTTCTATGTTGTTCTTGTCAGGTCTTTTGGTCACAGTAACACAAAAGCTGACTAAAACATAAAGGAATCACCTTCCATTGGTACATATACACCTCTCTCTTGTAATCTGATTTCATGCTGCCTCCCAATAGCTTGCTTACACAGCCTTTTTCCTATTTGTCTGAGTTCTCTTATATTAGGTGTTATATGTCTCATTTATCATTGTCACCTCAATACCTAGCACAGTACCTGGAATGGAAAAGATAATCACAGATGTAAATACTCTGAGTGAATAAGTTAGGTGAATACTTCTGGTGCCTGATTCTTTTTCTGTCTTGCCTTAAGTATTGAGATTCCTGTGATTTGTGTAGAGAACAGATCAGAGATAAGATATTGCTCTTCTATTTTGCCATACTTCAGTGTCTTGATGTTATGAGTATTTGCCTTCAGAAACATGTTTCAATAATAGATTGCTAAGTAGGCATAAATGAAACCAAAATGAGTGCTCCATGAAACCCCGGCCTTTTTACAAGAAACAAATTTTATGTATCATTGCCATTTTGAATTTCAAACCTGGTATTTTGTCCTAAGGGCTCTCTCTCACTAATGACTTGGAAAAAAACTGCAAAAAGAAAGTTATCAGATCTATCAATTGTGCTTACCACTAAAGCTATTGTCATCCCCCTCCCATGAATGTTAAATAAAGGGCAAGTCAGATTACAATTTAGCTAACATTTGTCCTTTCAAAATAAGCAAAATAGATGCTAAGCGGAGCAGAAAGTATTGGTTTTCCAATTCCATTCTTTAATGGCCTGATAGCTGCCTGAGAGGGACTAACTAGCTTTTTGGAATAGATAACTTTCTCACTGCCCACCACACATCAGGTTTGATGCCATTCCTGCCATTCGAAGATAATAAACCATCATCTACTGTCAGAAATAGAACTTAATGAATGAATAGGAAAGCTGGCAATCATAAACAAGAAAAGTGCTTCAGTAGCATTTTACACCATTCAAACACATCTGACATAGACCCTTTCTGTCTTTGTGTTACTTCCTTGCCATTCTCTAAAGTTCTTAACTGGTGCTTTTATTTCAGTAGAAGTTTCTTCCTTTGCCCAACTCCGTCACATCTCTCCTTATTCTATCTTAATCACTCAACCTATATAAAGAACATGTTTACATACATGCTTAATGTTCCAAACATTGAAACTGGGACTATTTTGCTCTCTACACTCTTTTATCTATGTAATTATTTTAAAACTTAATAAAATCAAGAGTTTTAAATTGTTGTACATAGAAATTCCATCATCCTTATAGAAACAATGTCAGATATTATTGTGAAACTCTTCCCTAATTCAATACTATTTTTAGAATTCAATAAGAGAATACTGGCACATTTTGCCAGGACCTACTCACTCAAATTGGAGCAATAACACAATCAAGGAAACAAGTAAAAAACTGTGTGGGTAGGAAGAAGTAGGTATATAATAACTTAAAGGTTCCAAATTGTAAATTTCAGTACTATTTTGTGTTGCAATTTTGGTATGACCCGGTAGACTCCTTGTGACTATGATCAGCCTATATGAGCAGTGTACTAGCTTACTGCTATAACACCAAAAATTCTTATCTAATCCCAGCTTCACTAGTTCCTGGGATCACTCTCTTTCTGGGTTTAACTTATTCATCTAAAGTAAAGAACAAAAATGTTCAAGCCAGGGCAGCGAAAGATGAACTCCCAGCTCTAACATAGACTAACTCCTTCAAGAAGATATTAAAGATTCTGGACTTTGCTCTCCTCCTCTGGGAAATGAGGCTTTTACCTCTACCTACACTATAAGGTTGTTATGAAATAGTATATTTATAGCACTTCAGATAGGATATGGCACATGGTAAGCATGATGAAAACTTTCATTATAATTAGCATCTGTATAAGGAGTATATTAATTCTTACTCCATACTATTTTTAAATTGGCATAAAATTAAATTATAGCTAGTATCTTCATGGAAATTTTAGTGTACATAGCACTTTTCACATGTACAAGAGGGACATATTTAATATATTCATATCCCTCATCAATAATCTATTAATGTACAAATTGAAAAAATAGATATCTGCAATCTCCTATTAAAATTTATGTGCTCTAAAGTGTAAAAATATATTTAAAAAATATATTACAAAATATGCATTATATTTAATGGTTAGTGAGTCATGTCTATGAGCTAGTCATTAAGATAAATGCTTTTTATATAAATGCCTCTTTTAATCATTATATAAGCCTCCAAGGAAAGTACTATTAATAGCTTAAGCTGAATAAATGGCTTAATGTTACATATCTAGTTAGTTACTGGTAAAGTCTTAAACCAGGCATTCTTATCCTAGTTCTTATTTTTAAAATATACTGACTGATTTTTCAAAAGTCATATGGGACCTCTAAAACAAATCAGATAAATAATTCAAACCATGTGTAATGGAAAGATAATTATTCATTTGAATAATTATTCATTGCTATTTGGTATTTCCATTACCTTTGATATTCAGTTCTTTGGTTTTTCTTTGATATCAGTTCTATACTGATTACATCAGTTCTATACTGTGATGTGCCTAGATGTGGATTTCCATTTACCCTATCTCGATTAGGATTCTTTGGACTTCTTGAAGACATAGATGGTGTCTTCAATTTCTTCTAGAAAATTATCAGCCATGTTTACCTCCGATAGTGTCTTCATGTTGTTGTTTTTTTTTCTTACTTTGATTTCAATATACATCGGGTCTTCTCACTATGTCTTCTGTACATTGACCCTGTCTTCTGTATTTTATTTGTGTCCCTTTATGCAATATTCTATATTAATGTTTCTCAAACTTACACATACTTATAAATCACCTACAATCTTATAAAATGCAGGTTATGACTGAGGCAGGTGAGGCCTGAATTTCTGCATTTCTAACAAGGCCACCAGTTTGTGCTATTGCTCTAGTCATACATACTTGGAATAGCAAGGTTCTAATTAACTTTTTTAAACCTGCCTTTCTATACAATAAGGCTCCTTTCAGCGGTGTTTAATATGGTGTTAAATATACTAAGCTCTTAAATTTTTGTTATATTTTATTTGGATGTTTTATTTCTGGAAATTCTATTTATTTTTTTCTACCTATAATCTTATTTTTATAGCATCTTGCAATATTTAAAACATGTATTTTGTTTCTTTAAATATAGTTAAGATCACTAGTTTTAATAATTGATCATTTCAATATTTCTGTTCTGCTGTTTATTTATTTTTGATACCAGGAATTGAACCTAGGAGCACTTAACCACTGAGCAACATCCCTAGTACCCTTTTGTATTTTATTAGAGACAGAGTCCTCTGAGGTGTTTATGGCCTCGCTAAGTTACTGAGGCTGGCTTCGAACTTACGATCCTCTTTCCTCAGCCTCCCAAGTTGCTGGGATTACAGGCGAGCACCACTGCACCCAGCCTTTTTTTTTTTTTTTTCATTTATTTTCTGTGCTATTATCTTAGTATTTGAAACATTATCTATGGGGATAATTTGAGCCTTTAAATAAAGCTCTATTTTTCCTGAGACAATTGTTCACTTCCGTCATTGGTCTGGGTCTTCTCTTCTATCTGAGAACATTTTCCAAATGAGCATCCTGGCCACAAGGTCATGTAAGAAGACATTTACTTCCAGTTAAGTTTCTCCCCAAAATATAAGCATCCAGAGCCTCAGTACAGAAGTGTACTCGCCAGGTAAAGTGACCCTCACCTTTTAGTCCCATAAAAGCATCAAAATTAAAGCTCAACTTCTTAGTCTCATTTTTCCCAAATGGAAAAATGCCCTCAGGGAAATCGTCACTAAATAATTTGTTCCTACCTCTTTATATTCTTATCTACTCCAGAATTTTAGTTTGGTAACTCCTTGTCGCAAGTGTGTGTGTGTGTGTGTGTGTGTGTGTGTGTCTGTGCATGTGGGTAGTGTGTCTTTACACATCCATACATCCTCGCATTTTTTAGTTTGTCTTGAATAGAATGGTTATTCTTAATTCCCTACCCTCTTGTTATTGAAAGAAGAAATTTCAGCTCAATATGCTTTATGTCAATGTTTGTTTTCAATTTCAATGCTGTTTTAACTTTGAACAATATTAAATCTTCTTTAGGTAGACATCTATTACTAGTGCTACTCCCCATCCCTAACAACTTACCAGAAATCCAATTGTCAGTCCAAAGTGTGGCTTTGCACTCCACAGACGCAACTAACACCTCCTCAGCATTTCAGTGCCTTGCCCTGCTACATTGCTCCCAGATACCTCATAAATCCTGCCAAGGTAGGGAACTGAAGAGAAGTAGTGGCTTTCAGGAGAAAGGGAGCCAGAGGCACATGGTCTTTAACCTGCCCTGAGTGAGGACTGGTACTTTCAGGTGAAAAGATGAAAACCATTAGCATGATACCATATGCCTAAACAATGTTTTTTCTCTGACACTCTCAAACACTTACTGTGAATTCTGATTTCTGACTCAGTTCCATTCTTTCAATTTTTCCCTGACTCTTTGCTAACACGTTTCTCATTCTGTGCTTGGGAAAAGGAAAGTTAGTTTTGAGAGAAATCCTAATATCCAAGGGTCACTTTTATGACCAACACAGCAAATGCTCAGGTTTTAGCAATGGCTTTAGAGCACAAGAAACACTGGTAGAATTATTTTTGCTTTCTTAGTTCACTGAACGTTTAGCCATTTACCAAGAAACTACCTTGAAGAATTTAATTCCCATTGGCATAATTTTAAGAGAACATTTTATTATTCCATCTACCAACTGATTTAAAACAAAAGAAGTAATAAGCACAGGGTTCCTATCCTCACCTTTGTTAGAATGATGATATGCCTTTTTAGATTTCATTTAATAAATGCTCCTACTTATAGCAAATTGCATATCACATTATACAATTAACACTGACTTCATCAGTTGTCTGTTGATAAGCCCCAAACAGGAGATTTGATGAGTAGCAAGCCAAAAGAAAGAATTAAATCAATGCCTGAGAAATTTTGAAAATGCTAAAAAAAAGGACTCATTAATTAGTCAAATCCACATACTTTTGACCTGCTAAGAATATTCAATACCATTTAACAAGGGTTTACTGGACCATAACACTATGCTCAAAATACCAAGAATTTAAAAAAGCATAAAACATGGTCTGTCATTAAAAGATAAAATGATTCCTGACTTGTTTCCAAAACAAGACATATGCACAGCTGAAGTGAGCAGAAGTGGAAGGAGGAAGAAAAAAGGAGCAACAGTGGAGACCTCAGATGGATGGAGGAAATGCATGAGGAAAGCAGGAGTATATTAAGTGTCTGATAAAGAGTGTTAAGACAACAGGCCAAATGCAAAAGTTCTGGAGACGGAGGACTGAAAAGCTTTAGCTAAAGAATTTGTAATGGATCATCTACTTTGGAGCCATTCTAAATTGTCTGCTCAAGAAAAAGCAAAATAAATAAATTTGTATGGTCATTAGAGATAGTTTCCCAGTATTTCTGAAAGATTTTTTAAAAAAGGAATTGAAGTTGGGCAAATCTTAGAGATGAAAAGAACAATTTTTTTTAAAAAAGTGATTTTAAAAATAAAATGTTCAATTAAAGTAGGCTATGTCAGAATGGTCTAAGATTGTTTTCAGAGAAAGATCACTGGGCTCAAGTGCTGATTATGGAGCTTTAGTTAGTCTGATGTACTACCTGATAATCACCTGAGATACTCTAGTCATAAAAGAAAATAAACATCTAATCTTCAATAATTGTAATAAATATGATGAAGAAATTTATCAAAAATAATTTCCCATAAGGAGCCTCAGTGGTACTTGAGTTCCTGACATGAAAAGCAGGGGGGAGAGATGCATCCTAGCAAACGTGATTCTTAAACTGACACCTACCAGGTAAACAACAAATGTTGATTGACACAATCAATCCTTAAAATTTTGAAGTTAGAACTCAGTAAAATAATGTTTTTTAAAAAGAATCGGAGAAACTCAAGCCATTAGATGTAAATATACATTACAACAGAATAACCAACTCTCAATCTCCCCTGTGATAACTGGTAATTTGATTATCACTGATAATCAACTGCATACCAAAAAAAATGTATAATCAGAGAGGAACTGATCACATCTAATTTCCCCAGGTGCATAGTTCAACAAAGCAGAAATATTCAGGCATTGTTATCCAGGAGAAATTATACCTGGCCTGATTTTAGGGAGATAATTATTTTCTTTCTAGATGCATTCTCCTGTTCTGTTAATCTTTAAAATGAGTCAGTTCTAGAAGTCAGTGTATTGTATATGATCAGGAGTCGGAGCATTCTGGCTCTGTTTTAAACTCCTGAGTCAGGAATGAGGGAGGAATATACAAACAATCTCAATGGGTTTCTTCAAGTAGGTTTCAGCTTGTTTCTTTACCTATCCAGCGAGAAAAGTGGATGAAACAATCTCTAGATCAGTTCTGGTTCTAACTTTGCTTTCTGTTCTTTTATGAGATGGTCAACCAGGAACGGTTTCAAGTAAAGATAGTGGAGATGTTCAGGAAAACTAAGTTTATTTTCCTTACAGGCTCTAGATACAAGACGTACACATGCCACGCAGGGTCACATGGGAAGCAACAGGGTGTCTGTCAGGAGGCAGAAAGCAGGAGTGAAGGGAGGTTTAAACAGAAAACTTCATTTCGGTTTCTGCAGTAAGACAGAGCAGATGAATAGTTATGATTAGCCAGTTTGAATAATTTCTGAGGGCTCTAAACTGTAATGGTGGTTCCTAATTCCTGGTACCTGGCACTAGGATAATCAGGGCAGAGAAATAGTGCTGACTATTCACTGGGTCTAAGGGCCAGATAGAGGAGATATGGCTCTGGAGTGGTTCTTTTGTTTACCAAAAGCACACTCTAACTGGGATCTTTGAATGTGTGAATAAAGTACACGTGCATGTTTTATGTGTCATGTCTACATAAACATAGCATTCATTGAAGTTAATAACTATTTAAGCCCTCCTCTGCTCTCCCTAGGTGGGACAGCATCTTGACAGCCAAAATGGTTTTTTAAGATATCCAAACATCTTTATATACAGAATGTATATGTACATTTGCAGATATGCAGCGACACAAAAATATAGTCTACTCATTTCAGCGTCTGTACTAAATGATCAGTCAGATATTCTTATAGGGAAGCTCTCTAATTTATATCTGAGAAATCCCTGAGGAAATTCAAGATTTGCTTGTTCTAATGAAAATTGTAACAAATGTTGCCTTCTTTTTTAATTTCTTTTAGAAACTGATGATGGCAATTATATTAGTAATAATCATACCATCTTTTCCCTCTGCTCTTCCAAGAATGCATAATAAACATTAATGCATGAAAAAGGAAAGAACTGGATAATAATTTTAATATATATTATCCAATTATCCTCTTTCCCAGGCTTCCCATGGGCTGCTTGAATTTCTTTAATTCTAATATAACCAATACATTTAGTAATTTAAGAATGTCAATCATCCAGCAGATATTGCAGAAACAAGCTTGCGTTTTATATCCTATACTATTATTATAGGATATTTGAATAATCATAGAGACACTGAAATAAATAAATTATAGTTTTGAGGGGGTAATGTTAAAAAATCTAACTAACATGGTATTTGGGCTTCAAAAATTTATTAACTTCAATGAACTCTCTTCATACAGAGGTTGACACATAGAACATGCATGTCTTGGATTCATACATTCAATGTTACCACTAAATGACTCAACACAAAGGTGTCTCTACTGATACAAAGGGTCATAAAGAGATATTCCACAACTCCTTGTAGTTGCCAGTTCTCATAGATTTACTATTTTATCCTCTTACCCATTCTCCTCAGGGAAGTCAGGTCAGCTCTTACACCTATATTTAACTCTTATCTTTCCTTAAAGGATGTGCTCATCTCCAACTTTCTTCCATCTCTCTTTAGACTGTGTGTGCATAGGAAAGAGTGCACATGTACAGTTCTGTAGATCATCTGGCTCCCTCAGTTCTCTTTAGCCACTTTGAACAACACAAAAAACATACAGATGGACATATTTAAGAAAACTCACTGAACACACTATTTTTGCCTCAGTTACAGTCTAAAGAACAAAATAGTTTGGTTGGGCCAAAGATGAGGAAAATGTAGTTAGGCAATCCCTTAAAAACTTCTGTGTACTCTGAGTCAACCAGCCCCCTAACTGCTAGAAACTACAGGTTACTTCAAAACACACTGAAATGTTAAGGAACACTGAAACAGATGTCAAGGGTCTCAGGAGATATATTGGAAAGACTTTGAAACTGGCTCATAAATGTTTTTCATTGATGTTTAGATGAATTTGATGCTCTGAAAGACCCCAAAAGACCCTAGATTGAAATAAAATACAAAGGAGTGCTTTGTACTGAGGTGAAGGGAAAAAATGTGTGATAGAATGGGCCAGAGAGATTTAGCCCAGCTCTTGAAGGAGAAGAAGAAGTTCCAAGGATATTGTGATCCGGCTATACTCACCCTTCCCTTGACATGTGCTTTCTAGGAGGAAGAGTCCTTTACATTAAAAGAAAAACTACATCACCAAGATTCAATAGCTATACCACCAGAATACTCTTAAAAAGAGCAGGTCAAGAGATGCACCATTCAAGGAAATCAGAAAAACAGATTGAATCCAAGACTTTAGGAAAGGCAGGCAGTGATGGATAAAGATGGTGGGATTAGGTAAAACCCCAGAGTGTTCTGTCTACCTCTTATAGAACCTGTAAAGTGAAAACTTGGCAGTTGCACTCATCATCTGGCTCCTAGTGCTCTCTAGCACAGAAATTACTGGAAAATGTTGGCCTTGCTGATATAAGGGGATCAGGATAAGAAGCACTGACGATGGGGTGTTGTGACCTACCAGTACATTATTAACAGGTAGATCTATTGGTTCTGATTATTTTATAACTATCTTAGTCTCAATAATAAAAACTTTTAGAGAAAAGTTTTATAATATACTCAGTCTTTGCTAAGTTTTATATATGGATTATCCAATCTAATATTCAAAACTAAATGCTCACACTTCCGTGTAATTGGGATTATTCTTATTATATAAATAATTGTGTAGTTTTGTTTCATGTTGCTATAACAGAGTACCTGAGACTGGGTAAGGCACAGAGATTTATCTCTTACACTTATGGAGTCTGGGAAGCCCAAGATGGAGAGATGACAAAGGCCTTCTTGCTGTATCATCCCATTTCAGAAGAACAAGGAGAGAAGATAAGCAATAGAACTCACAGTCTCAGGCCCTTACACAATCAATGTGAATCCACTTATGAGAGTGAAGCCCTTATAACCTAAACACTTCCCATTATGCCCCACCTCCCCAGACTATTGCACTGAGGATTTAGTTTCTAATACATGCTTTTGAAGGGGACATGGCAATTAGAAACCTGAGATACAAAGAGTTTAAGCAATTTGTTCAAGATTACAGAGCTATTAAAGGTGGGAATGGGATATAAACCTGGATAGCCTAAATCCATAAGTAATGTTTTTATTCATAATTTTATACTGCTTTGACAAACAACTGAGTATCACTTTAACTGAGACAAGAAATGCGAGTTGTTTCCCTGAGGCTACTACTTTTGTCTCTGAAAGTTCTATAGAGCAAACTAAAGGTGGCCATTTTTTTTTCCTCATAGACCCTATTATGTTGTGTCTCCAAAGTACAATGAATGACTTTGTGCAAAATGCAAATGGCCTAGGCAGCCAGTTCATTGATGGAAAAAGTAAGTATACCATCTCATACAAGAAAATTTAACTTCATTTTTA
The DNA here is from genome assembly GCA_028644305.1 of Xerus rutilus. Lineage (NCBI taxonomy): Eukaryota > Metazoa > Chordata > Mammalia > Rodentia > Sciuridae > Xerus > Xerus rutilus. The sequence continues at coordinate 41,950,767 of CM053411.1, read as the reverse complement.
GAAAAGCTTTTCCTTTGCCCGGGTCCATTGCTGTCCAAAGACATCTAGCAGATATCTTTAACTTGCAAATCACTTTCTAATTCCTTCTTCGGGAGCACATGGGGCTATGTAATAGAATTGTCTCTTTATGAGGTGGTGTCCTTCTCTTCATTTAGCAGTTCACTTAGGAAGCAGTAGGCTAGACAGAGTTGTTGCTGAGCCTTCCTTAATACAGAGATCCCTTGGTGTTCTTGCTCTTATCACTGTTGCTATCTTTGCAAGGTATAGAATAGAACCCAGAACCACATGACCTGGAAGATGACAGAATCCCCAAACATAGCTCTCTCTGACACCATTTACTTAAATATGATGCCCTGTCAATGTGTATACCCACAACTTCAAGTCCCATCAACCATATATATCTTTGGTGACATAATTTGCAGTCATCTTCACAATTATGAAAAGCCAAATCTCTCTGGGCTCATTAAGATTACAAAAAGATAAACTTTTACTTTTTGCACCATATTTAAGTCTTATTGAGAGAAGGAATTAAGAAAATAAAACTCAAGCCAGTATACAGCTATTTTAATTTTTTTTAATATTTTTATTTTTTAGTTGTAGGTGGACACAATAGCTTCATTTTATTTTTATGTGGTGCTGAGGATCGAACCCAGTGCCTCCCATGTGCCAGGCGAGCACGCTACCACTGCGCCACAACCCCAGCCCGCTATTTGAATTTTTACCTCCTCCATTTCTCCTAAGCTATCCTGTATCATGCATAATTTTTTAAAAATATTTTTTAGTTGTCAATGGACCTTTATTTTATTTATTTATATGCAGTGCTGAGAATCAAACTCAGTGCCTCACACATGCTAGGCAAGCACTCTGCCACTGAGCCACAACCCCAGCCCCATGTATAAATTTTTAATCAAGGTGAGTAAATGAATTGTAGCACTATCTACCATTTTACATTAAAAATCGCCTCTCACTCCATGGGCATATCAGTCATGCTTGCAATGAGAACAGTGAGCTTCCTCTTTACTTCTAATGGGGCAAAATCATAATGTCACTTTGCAATTTAGAGTTGGTTTTGCAGTTGTCTGCTGCCATATTCTTGACTGTCATTGATGTATTAAAGAGAGAAGTTACAGAAGCCTTATTTCAGGCCCTTATGTAGCCTCAGAATGTGAACTGAATATATGAATCAGAAAAACCTCTCCAACATAAGGTAATAAAAAATACAATTTGGTATTGTTTTACTTATGATCAGCCAAGGCCATAAGACTCTCGTATTACATAATTTCCTCAAATGCTATGTTAACTATTGCAACCATATGTGAATTTTAGGTAAAAGATTATTTCTGTATTTTCTTTTGAAATGAACAGCTCCCTGTAAGGGACAGAACAGACAAAGAGTTACATATAACCAAAGGGGGAAGCTTTAAGTACAATGGTGCTACTATAATCAGTAGATTGCAACTTGTATGCTTCAGGGACCAGAAGGCACAACTCCAACTTCAGAGGTTTCCAAGTAAAGAAACAGAGCTATTCATTTTCTAAGATTTTCAAATAATATTATGGAAAATTTGGAATAGCCTGTGATAGCACCAATCTCAAGTAGATGTAAAATTGTGAATTAATAACAACGATATTAGAATATTACCTTTAATACAAAGTATTTTTGTCTGGAGGGGAAGATGTGGTTTAGTATTACTCACAACAACACATTCCATTTTTCTCCTAAATTCACTCATGCTTAATAGCATTTTGTTGGTGTTCTGTCTTCTCTTGTCTTTATTTTCCGTAGAAAATATTGATTTGGAATAAATTAATCTCTTGAGGCAATCCTTCTAATGAATTTGGTCTAGAAGTTGTTTATATTGCATGCAGTCCGATGCATTCTAGATTAAATGCTGTCAGTTGCCAAATATTAGGTGGTGTTCCAAGACTTTTATATACATTTAGTTTTTGGAACCCTACTAGGTACATATCATTGCCATTCTCTCTTATGGATTAGAGCACTAAGACATAGATAAGTTAAATTACTCTTTCATATAGTGGAAAATAAAGGAATTTATATTTTGATCCATGTATTGATCCAAGGTCAAAGTCTGTGCTTTTAAATAGAGTGACCACATATAATTTATTATTCAAACTTTGATAATTTTGAGAGTTAAAGGATGTGATATTCATAATTACACTGAGCTATAGGTGAAAATTGAGATGATTGTAGGCTAAACAAAAAAATTCACTAAAGACTTAGATATCCATTGGAACTTTAAAAATCTCTGGCACATACTCCAGGCAAACCAGGGTACATGGTCACCATGCCCTTACCCTTCATTCTGTATTGCCCCAAATTTACTGACACACTATGTTACCAGGTCAAGCATATATGTAGCGTAATTAAAAAATAGCCAATACAGGCATTTTATCATATACAAAAGCAGTATATAAATAGTTAACAAAGATTTCCATCAGTAATGAACATTTTCCTCAATTTCTCTTACAAAGCAGAGTATGAGCTGCTATTAAATGTGCCAGTTTAACTACACTCTTTCAAGTGTCCCCTTACTTATTTGTTAGAGGAAATTACTCCTACTTATAAAGAAGAGGTTGGCTGCTGTGGAAATGAAGTCCAACTTCATAAATTCCTATGGCATAGTACCCCATCACAATGTAAAGCTAATGGTGACAAGTCAAAACAAATTAAGAAGTAGCAGCTTTGTTACTCTTCTGCCATAACAACATTGTTTCCAGAATGCAGATGAGGCTAAATGATCTTTAAGATAACACCCAATATATTCTTTTGATGAAAACACATCTAAAATTTATTCTAACTCACTGAATAGAGTTACATTCTAAGAGACTGATGGTGTTCCTCCTAGAGACAATGAGGATTTAGCTGAAAAAATTCTCATTTACAGTGAATAACTAAACCTCAGATGATGCCTGCAGAAATCAACTACTCAGAGTCAGAGCATTTTTCTCACACATGGGAAGTTTTTTTTAAAGAAAACATGTGAAGCAGCCATAAGTCAAATGCAGGGTCATTATGTGTGCAAATTAGCTCTTATAACAAATAGGTTTACAGACTCTGAACTTTAAACAAGCCAATTGTAATAAATGGGTACATAAAGGAGATTTAACCTAATCAGGATGTAGAGTCTACATTAATTCACAGGAATAACCCTGTAAAATTCCACATATATCCAATCATCCTTTACTTTGGCTTAGATAACAAAATATTCCATATAGCCTAGTTGAACTAAGAGAAATAGTCATTCCAGTAACTCAATGAAGGAAGGGAGGGTGAACACTACTATTTGCCTGAACAATTATGTGGCACAGGCCATTTAGTTAAAGGTCAAAATAGTGATTATCAGAGGATGTCATCAGAAATGGTAGAGTAAAAAACTACTAAAATCTGTTTCTCATAAAATATTGAAAACACTAGTAACAACTGTCAAAATTCACTGAAGACTGAGATATCCATAAGAACTTTAAAAAGCTCTAAAACATACTTGAGAATCTACAGGGCCATGTTCATGTCTAGGAAATACCTAAGAAGACCCTAAACTCCTGACTCTCACTCACTTTGAGGACTGTGCAAGCAGGAAGTAAAAACAATGTAGCTCAGGAAGTAATGCTAAGAATCAATAAGTGCAATACTGTCAAATTATAAAGCTTCTGCACAGCAAAGGAAACAACAGCACAAAGAGAGAGCCTACAGAATGGGAGACAAATTTTGTAAGCTACTGTTCTAACAGAGGGTTAATACCTAGAATGTGTAAAAAAACTCCAAAACCACAAAAAACTAAATAAACCATTGAATACATGGGCAAATGAACTAAACAGACACTTCTCAAAAGAAGGAATAGAAATGGCAAATAGTTACATGAAATACGAAAAAAAAGATGTTGATCTCTAGCCATCAAGGATATGCAAATCAAAACTAGTGAGATTCCATCTCACTATAGTCAGAATGGCAATCATCAAAAAGACAAATAGAAATAAATGCTTGCAAGGATTCAGGGAAAGGAAACACACTGTTTATTGGTGGAACTGTATATTAGTGTAGCCACTGTGGAAATCAGTATGAAGAATCCTCAAAACACTAACATTGGCATCACCATATGATCCAGTTATAACACTCTTTGGTATCTATCTGAAAGAATTAAATACAGCACACTTTAGAGATATATGCATTCCAGTGTTTATAGTAGCACAATTCACAATAGCCAAGTTATAGAACCAGCCTAGGTGTCTGTCAACAGATGGATGGATAAATTAAATGAGGCATATATATAAAATGGAGTTTCATTCAGCCATAAAGAAGAATATGAAAATGGATGGAACTGGAGAGCACTATGGTAAATGAAATAAACCAGACCCTGGAAGAGAAAAGCCACATATTTTCCCTTATATGTGGAAACTAGAGAGAATAAAGAAAAAAAAAGGAATCTCAAAAGAGAGGGGTCAGGAGGATGGAAGAGGTGTGGGTAAGAGGAGGTCCTGGGGAGTAAAATAGATCAAATGATGTTATATGCATGTACAAATATGTCACAATGAAATTCACTATTCTGTATAATTAGTATGCATCATAATTTTAATTTTTGGTACCAAGCATTGAACTCAGGAGCACTTAATCACTGAGCCATATTCCTATCCTTTTTTTATATTTTAGTTTGAGACAGGGTCTCACTGAGTTATTTAGGGTCTCAATAAATTGGTGAGGCTGGCTTTGAACTTGGAATCCTACCACCTCAGCCTCATGAGCTGCTAGGATTACAGGTGTGTACCACTGTGCCCAGCCATAATTTTTTTTGAAGAATTAACCCCCAAACATTTATAGATTGTATTTTTCAGTACAAACTGTATTGTTATATATTAAATGTTAGTCATAATCCTCTGGACAACACCTAAGGAAACAAATTTTTAAACACATAAAAAGAAACAAAAAGCAATTAAAAGTGATGCTTTAAGAACCATCTATTTAACACAAATGAAGACATTGATAGAGAAGTATAGAAACAAAAATTCTAAGGCATATACACAACAAATAATAAAATGAAAGATGAAAATCCTACCTTACCACCTTCTTATCTTATCAATTACTTTAAATAGAATTGGATTAAACACTTCAATCAAAAGGCAGAGACTGGAAGGATGAATTATAATATTCATTCAACTATAAAAGAATGGAAAATATATACCAAGAAAACAGTAAACAAAAGAGAGTGTGACTAGCTATAATAATACAAGACAAAATAGACTGTAAGAGAGAAGACATTAGAAAAAATAAAGGGCATTTCCTAATAATTTAAAGGCCAATCAGAGGACATAACAATTATAAACATACATGGGCTTCACAACAGAGCTTCCAAATGCAGGCAGCAATATCTGACAGAACTGGGGGAAGAAAAGTCAAGTCAGAAATAGATGGAGGCAGGCATAGTTGTGCACACTTTTAATCCCAGCTATTCAGCAGCCTGAGGTAAGAGGATCTCAAGTTCAAGTCAACTTAGTGAGACCCTGTCTCAACACATAAAAAAAGAACTAGGGTATAGGTCAGTGGTAGAGGCCCACTGGATTCAATCTAGTACTGAAAAAAAATCACATTTGGAGATGTTAATATCCTACATTCCATATAGAACTAGCCAGAAGATCAACAATTCAAATAACATTATAAGCCAACTAGACATAACAGATATCGACTTGATACTTCCTACACCAAAATACATTTAAACATTTACAAATACATCAATAGTACACATAAAATACTATTTAAGACAGACTATACATTATTCCATGAAATAAGTCTGTATACATTTGAAACAACTGAAATCATATAAGATATGTTCTCTGGCAAAAATGAAAATAAGAAGAAATTGATACCAGAGGGAAGTCTGTATAAGTAAAAAAAAAAAAATGTGGTAATTAAATAACAGCAACGAATGGATCAAGGAAGAAATCACTAGGAAAATTAGAATGTAATTTGAGATGAGTGAAAATAAAAAGACAATATTACTATGCTTATGAAATGTAGCTAAAAGATCATTGCCCATATGGAACTCCAATTGCAACAGATAGAGATAAACAATCAACCTAATAAATATAGTATAATATTAGGTAATTCCCTCAAAGGCTGCAGTTGTGATGAAAAAAAAAGTGTATCCTATCTTTGCCACAGTTTTCATCAGGTCAGGATAACATCCACACCATACCATGGTAAGGTGTGAGGAATAGACTGTTTTGGAAGGAAAAGAAGCACAGATCATATCAGCAAAACAAGAAATGCCCTGCTTCAGAAGCCTCCCTCCTAAAGAGGTGGTCCGTGGCAGGCTTCTCTGCGAGACATGTACCATATTCCAGGATGGAATCTTCCCTTAATCGTTTATTTTCATAGGCAAGTGTGAACAAAGCATCTTGGTTAGTGGGAGCACACTGAGTACATTTTGGGCTAAGACACTCTGGCTTTTTGTGTCATCTGTTTAGAGTTATGATCTGGGAACCTAGAACGCTTCCCTAGTGCCATCACACTGGTCCCTTGTTCCCAGACGATGGGAATTTGTGGTCTCCTCTTTCTCCCTTCATCCATGTCCATCTCCTGCGAGAAGGAGCCATTGGGCAGTGGGAAGCTGACATGGATACCAGGTCTAGGACTGGACCCTGTTGACTCATTATTCAGGTACCATGATAAGTAATTCTCATGGTGAGTATATATATCTCTCTAGTCCAGTTTTGGTTCAAGGAATTTTTGGTTACTAACCAAACTGATATCCTTGACTTCATTTTAATTTTTTTATGATACATTATTATTTTTAGCATATCTCAAAGACCCTGAATATCTTGTTCTAAAATATGAAAAAATATAGATGAGTGAGCCATGAGGCTAAAGAAATCTCCTTCCTGTCTTAAAGTGAAGGGATTGCCCATTGACAACCACATACTGACAAGCTAAATAGATTTCAACCTCAGACTTACTCTCTCTGGAAACACTATTTTCATGGTACATTTAGCAAATGCTTTATTATAATTGAACTTCTATGAAACTACATATTATGCAAATAAATTAATTATCATTTGTAGCATTACAATGGCTAGTAAATCAATTCATAATTATGTGACACTTAAAATAAATAGAATAACACTCTTTAAATTTCCCTGCTGAAGTGCTAATGCATAATATGCTCAGTAGCACAGCATAAAACAGTAGAAGACAAAGCAAAGTCTTACCCTGAATTGCCACTATTGGATGCAGAATGAAGCCAGGGTGATTGCAAATTCTCCTCTTTGCAGCTTTACACAAAAGTCTTTCTGACCCTGAAGTACTTACTACCTATACATAAAGCTAGTATGCGTTTATCTTCACACTCAGCAACTGACATAGTAGGACAATGTTAAAGTTGAAAAAACTTTAACATTTATGTTGTTATGATCTGGAGGATAGTTTCTATGACATCTCCTTCATCGAGGGGACTGCTTTGCCGAGCAAGAATAACTGAAAAGGTAAAAGTTTTAAAGTAATAATAGTGGAAAACTTTCACCTTAACATTGCACTTGCAAAAGCCCCAGGTAGCACACAGTACTACTAGTAGTACTCTCCCAAGCATATCAATGGAGAAACCACTCCAGATATCAAGATACAGTACAACTCTAAAAGGCAGACATCAGATGAATCTGGAGCCCTTGAGAGACAGTGAGCATAAAGCATCAATCAGGGACCATTCCCTATTTTGTGTTTCTTCATTTCCTCAGTGATAGCTGAAGATTCTTTAATACAAAGAATTCTTGCAATCCAAATGTCCAGGGAAGCATTTGACATACCCCAGACAGCCATGCACTTAAAGGCCTTCAATAGGTAAGAGAACCAAGTTGGCATAGTTTATTTTATTGCTACTATAGAAATTGCACATGTACACGTACAGTAAGAGCAATGCTCCAGAGAGAAAATGGAATGTATAATGAGATATGGCTTTGACATGCTTGGTTGGCAATGTTTTCTCCATTCTATAGTAAATCATAAGAATGGCAGCAACATGCTGTCAGAATGTAAGATAAATAATAATTTTCCTAAGTCCCAGGAACTCTAAACCTCTAGATGAGAAGAAAACCAATTTAAAAGCAGTTTTATTTTGTGGAGTGTGGTCACAAGAGCACAGTACTAACAACAGGGGGCCTGGGCTATCCAAAATACTCATCTGTGGACTTGGAAAATTCATTTACATATTCTAGTTCTAAAATATGTAAAATAGGAAGATTTAAAATCTTACTGATTCACCTCTGATAAAATGATGCAAGCTTAAGATTAATGTCAAAATAATAGTAATTATTGTTTGTTCCATATGCAATGAAATTCTGTATAGAAATTTTGCTCATTACATCACATAATTGATTTATTTCATAATTTTTGAAACACATGATGAATAGTAATTGTAAACACTTTTAATATTTGTCAAATACTAATTAGTAAAATAAATTCAAATATCCCTACTCAATTGTACTAGAAAAGAGTTTTGTCATTCAATCATTCTTTCAACAAACATACATTGGGACTCTGGTAAAGTCTTGGCTAGGTTCAGGGAAAGCTATGAAGATGTATATTGCTCTCTGGCAACATACTACAAAACAAACATATTACAAAACAAAATATTAAGTTACTATTATATGTTATATTTAGTTTTGTGATGTGTCTTCAGATAATATCAAGTTTAAAGTGGACTCATGTCACCTGAAATGTCCATTGTGTTTTAAATATTGATCACACATGCTACTATAGAACCTGTAAGCCTACCCTCAACTTTCCAAACTCCCCAGGGCCTACCTCTTCTGCATTGACATGTAACAACCTTGTCTCCTACGTGATATGTAATTTACCACCTCTCTTGTTCAGGTGTTCTATTCCAAGGCCTTCTGCTACTGTGGCTAAGGAAAACACTAGTTTGACCATTGCTGTGAGAATATGGGTACTCACTACAAAGTTTTCAAAAACCACATGTTGGCCTGCCTCTGGGGATCTGCCTCCATGCCCTAGCCACCTTTCCTTCAGGCACCTCCATTTACACACCAGACTATGGAGTTCTGTTCTGTTTTTAAGGTACTAAACCACAAACCTTTTTGCAGCACAATGGTTTCCAGGCTTTTTATGTGAACTTTTAATTTTTTTTAACTCATACATTTCTCTTCCTATAATGGAGACAATAAGAATGACAAAAGTTTTCAGAATTTCATAATCTCAGAATTGTAAGAATATAGATTTGTCATCATTCTGTAGTTCTGAGCATCAGAAGAGTTAAACTACTTAACTAGGGAACACTGTTAGTAGTGAGCCATAGGTTTTTTTTTTTTCTCTGTCACTGGACTTTATATCCCAAACCACCTTTCATTTCTACTGAATAGGTCTTCCCATCATAAAAACTACTTCTCAAATTAGCATTGGTCACGTCACTTTGTTTATGCCAGGTGAACAACATTTCTAAAGAACCACAGTGTGAAAAAGAACTGAGATTCTCTCTCACCTGAAGAGCTACTGGGAGTTTCTGAAGAAACTGTGAACAGTGGGAATTAAGATTCATGATATTTAGAAAGTGTCCTCTCTTTATGACCTAATTAAAAGATCAAAAATAAAATACTTCACGAATCACAGGGTAGAAAATATTGACCTTTTTTCCTTTGTTCTACTGTTACCTCCTATGTTCTTACTGAGCATTCAAATTATATTTTAACATCCAATGATGAGGCGCATCCCCAAGAAACTTTTGATTTGTTTTGTTTCTTTTTCTCCTTCAAATATATTCATTTAACATATCCATCTCTATTTATAGATTTGGAAAATATAATGCTAACTTTCTCTTCCACTAGTATGCTGCAACAAACTAAAACTTTAACCCCAAATTTTACTGGTGCATCACAGGAGGAAATCAGAAGAATCTATTTTGTACAGTTTGTTTGCTCTGGATGATTCATATAGAGCCATGAGGTGATGCTCATGTATATATAGCAGAAAGAAAAAGATAATGCTTTGTAGCACAATAATTCCAGGGTTAATATTTCTTAGTGGGATAAAATCTATTATAGAAAATATGCCTTCTTCATATGAATCTAGATTGTGTAACTAGGTTGTGTAACCTAGTTACACAATGCTCTTGGGGGACGGATTATATTTGACTTTGGGAATTTAGTTAAGAGCTTGCTTAGTCCTGTGTAGGAGATAAATGGAACTAGAATTAAAATACTCATCACTGACACATTTCTCAGATAATTATAATCTAGTTTTTTCCTTCTTTAGAAAAAAAATGTTCATTGATAATTCTTTGAATCCTGAGGCAACAAAGTTAACAAAACCAAAAATGACCAAGGGTCATGAACTGATTATTGTGTGAAAAAAAGACGAGAGTTTTCCAAAGGGTTTTTATGCAAAAGGGGGCAGGGAATAGAGTGAAAATCAAACGCAAAATGACAAAAGATGATTAAGGTGTTTAGGTGACAGAGCAGCAAATGTCCAGATGAGGTGCACTGAATTCTTGTCATGCTCTGGGAAAATACATGAGCAGTTTAGGAAATATAAAGCCATAGCAGCCCCAGGGTATGCCATACATATCTTTTATTTCATGGGAATATTTCATTGGATCTTGCATATAGTCTAAGAAAGTCAGGTATGACCATTCTTAGCATAAACTTCTGGGATCTGATCTCCAGGTGGAAGATTAGAAAGAGATGAACATAGGAGAGTTCTTGGCCCGCCTGTGATAGAAAATTGGATAAAGAGGTTTTTAGAAAAAAAAGCAGCAGATGATGCTTGGAGCATGATAGAAAGATTGATTGAAGAGTCAGTTCTCCCAGTCTCTTCTTTGGAGTGTACCGAGGGACATTACTTACATGCTTGAAGAAAAGTTGTTCTTACATTGAGGTTACTATGACGTAGAAGCAAGAATAAATGGCAAGGTTTTAAAGATACTATTCAAATTTATCTTGAAGCACCCAATTATGAAGATATTTTTATGTTTTTTAAAAGTTACCCCTAAAAAGAAACTATAATCTGTTTTTAGAATATATTATAGGAAGTTATGCCTAAGAAAATCAGAGATAAAAGAGACAGATGGGCTCATCAAGGGAAAAACTGATCAAAAAGAGTAGTCTCAAACACAAATGTTTGGAGAGCTCAAAAGAAAATTTATAGAGAACTATGAACAACCTGTTTAATAACCTAATCCCATTTATAAGTAATGGCAGGATGGTTTAAAAGAATAAGTGGAAAAAATCTTATCTATAGAATAAAACAAAAGTTTCTATGCAAGTAACTACTGGTCCCATTTCCTTGACTACCTTAGCAATGTAATTTGAACCTGTTGCTCTGAATATACATTTTTCTCCAGGACAATTTTCTTTGTATGGTCCATGGTTTCTAATACTTGATAATACCTTTAAATTTAAGCTATTAAAAAGAGTACTCAAAAATTAGTTTAGAAATGTGTGAGCAAGTGCCAAACAATTAAAAAAAAATCGTTTACTATCTTGCTGTGTTTGTTGATGAAATGCAACTGACCTTGCAAAGGGTTATACCATGTTCTCCAACTTGATCCTAAAGCCTGAGGATATTGGAATCCTGATAGAGTGGAAGAATTGTGGGCCTAGAACCCATCAGATATGAATGCAAATCTTAGCTTACGTCTATTAGTTGTGAGTAAACTCCATAATTTCTCTAAGTCTCAATGTTCAATTCTAGAAGATAGAAAACAATATTTTATTTATTTATTGTACTGTAAGCCTGAGACTTGGGTACATTGGTATTTTCATGTTATTTTTAAAAAGTCTCTCCAAGGAGATTCAAGATGATAGAATAGAGGAGAGCATGTTCCTGACTGCTCTGTGCTATGAAACCAAGAAAGCAGACAGGCAGCTTCTCCACAAAGTGGGTAAACAAAAAAGGGGGATAACTTTACTGGAAACTAAAACTATATATTCAAAGCAGACCAGGGACACAGGAGGTTGGATATAATAAAATAAGGAAGAAATCCCCAGCGGCACAGCCACTGCTACAGCTGGGCTGGGAGCTTCAGCCAGAGTGGTCCCTTCATGAGCATAGTAGAGGGATAAAGGAATTAAAGGAACCTGCATTTGGGGGAGGCCCAAGAAGTGTCTGGGTATGGAGTGTTTGGAGAACAAGGACATTGCCCAACAAACCTGAAGCATGTGCGGCACAATAATCGAGTGTGGGGAAAGAAGCCACCATCTCTCCAGGTGGTATACAGAGGACAAGGGAAGGAACCATTCTGCAGCTATGGTGTGGAGGTCTGGAACTGAGGAAGCTGATTCCTGGCAAACCCAAGTTTGGCTCGAAATACAGGCCTAGTAAACACACTGAATGGCATAGAGTATGGTTAGGTGACCAGAAGAAAATCAAACATGGAGAGAGGTTTACACAGGGGATGACTGGTGGAGGAAATCCACACAGCTCTACCCCTACCCCTCCAATCCAACTACTTGTAGGATCGGCAGGGAGAGATGAGTCTGGCGCAGAACTCAGAAGGGTGGGAGCGGTAGAGATTGGAGACTGAACCCAAGACCAGAAAACATGGTGTCTGCAAGTGACCGAGGGAACTAAGAATTGGCTCCCCACCACACAAATGGAAGCTACAGGAGATCTCTGCAGTAAAGTCTTCCAGCATGGACCAGCAAGTACTGGGCACTGGAGATTCTCTGATTTCAAATTTCCAGGCCAATTAGCACTCAGAAAAGAGCTTGGAGCCTCCTTAAGCCTAAACTCTGCCTCCGGGAACTCCACCTAATGATTTACCTCTCTCACTTCAGCAATCCAAAGGGTGGAGCATCACACTCAAGAAGACCACACATAAAACTGCTGAGAAGAGAAGATGAGAATGAACTGCAATGGAAAGAATTCTTTAACTTTTCATGTTTTTTTTTTTTTTTTAATTTTCTTCTTTAAATTCTTTTTCACTGTTTGTGACCTTAATGGTACATAAACATTTATTGTTTCCTATTTTTTTCCTCATCTCTAGCATTTGTGAAGCCAGTTATTTTATATGAATTAGTTTTTGGTGAAGTGAGATGTTTGATTAGTTTATTTTAGTTTTGTTATGCATTATTTTATTTTTATTTGTAATTTTAAAAAATGTTTGCTTTATATATATTTTTCTCCTACCTGTTTTCCTTGATTCTCTCTTTTCTTCTGCTAACAGCCAATCCCTATAGTTCTCTTTCACCTTTCCTTTAATCTTTTACTTCTGTCTTTTCTCCTCCTCCCTCAAAATCATCACATCCTATATATCTCTTCTGTTCTCTTCCTATCCACCATCTGAAAATGTAGCCCTTTTGCAAACTTGCTGTTTTTATTATAGACAATAACTGATCATATCTGTTTATTGGCAGACATCATTCTAGGAACTATCTGGTTTAATGCTCTAAATTGTTTGCATTATTTGTTGTGTTATTTGTCTCCCCCTAAACAGCGAGGTACTAGAAACTTTCAGGGACACTATAAATCCACAGGGTAGAAACTCTACTGCCTCAGATACAAACCATTAGATGGGTAGACACATAAACAACATGAAAAAGCAAGGGAATAAATCACTCCAAGCAAACTAAGATACTCCAATAGCAGAATCCATTGACACCACAGTAGAAGAAATTTCAGAGAAGGAGTTTAGAATGTACATGATTAAACTGATCTGCAAAGTAAAGGATGATGTAAGAGAGCAAATACAGGTAGCAAAAGATCACTTCAACAGGTAGAGATTCTGAAAAAAAAAACAAATTTTTGAAATGAAGGAAACAATAAACCAAATTAAAAATTCAATAGAAAGTATCACCAACAGGCTAGACCACTTGGAAGACAGAACCTCAGGCAATAGAGAAAAAGTGTATAATTTTAAAAATAGAGTTGACCATGAAAAGAAGATGTTAAGAAGCCATGAACAGAAATTCCAAGAATTATGGGATAACATGAAAAGACCAAATTTAAGATTTATCAGGATAGATGAAGGACCAAAGGAATGCACAATCTTTTCAATGAAATAATATCAGAAAATTACCCAAATCTAAATAATGAAATGGAAAACAAAATACAAGAGGCTTGCAGACCCCAATTGTGCAAAATTACAATACACTCACATCAAGGCATGTTATAATGAAAGTGCCTAGCATACAGAATAAGGATACAATTTTAAAGGCTGTGAGAACAAATATCGTATTACATATAGGGGGGAAAACAATACAGATGTCAGCTGATTTCTTAAACCAAACCCTCAAAGCTAGGAGGTCCTGGAAAAACATATACCACACTCTGAAAGAAAATGGATACCAATCAAGAAGCCTATATCCAGCAAAATGAAGCTTCAGATTTGAAGATGAAATAAAAACTTTCCATGATAAACAAAAAGTTAAAAGAATTTGCAACCAGAAAGCCTACACTTCAGAATATTTCCAACAAAATATTCCATGAAGATAAAATGGGGGGAAAAAAGTGAAAATCAGTTAAGGGAGGAACTACATTAAAGAAATAGTCAAGCCAGGCATGGTGGCGCAAGCCTGCAATCCCAGCACTTAGGGAGGCTGAGACAGGAGAATCGTGAGTTCAAAGCCAGCCTCAGCAACGGCGAGGCACTAAGCAACTCAATGAGGCCCTGTCTCTACATAAAAAACACAAAATAGGGCTGGGGATGTGGCTCAGTGGTCAAGCGCCCCTGAGTTTAATCTCCAGTACCAAAAAAAAAAAAAAAAAGAAATAGCCAATCAAGGAGAAACTAATTGAAATTATAAACTAGAAATAAACCAAAATGCCTGGGAACACAAATCATAACTCAATAATAACTTAAGAGCATTAATGGCCTAAACTTATCAATTAAAAGATATAGAATAGCAGATTGAATTAAAAAACAAGACCCAATAATATGCTGTCTCTAAGAGACTCACCTCATAGGCAAAGACATCTACAGACTGAAGTTGAAAAAATGGAAAAAAAAAAAAAAACATCACTCACATAGATCACGTAAACAAGCAGGGGTTTCTATCCTCATATCAGATAAAGTGAACTTCAAGCCAAAGTTAATCAGAATGGACAAAGAAGGACATTTCATACTGCTTAAGGGAATTCTATACCAACAAGACATAACAATCATAAATATTTATGCCTCAAATAATGGAGCATCTATGTACATCCAACCCTTCTCAACTTCAAGAATCAAATAGACCACAACACAATAATACTTGGTTTGAACATTTTTATGCATATATATGAATACAAATATGAATATATATGTAAAAATATACAAAAAATATTTAAATGGATATGGATTTGTACATAGTTACTTTTCTCTTGAGATGGATGTTTACAATTTTGGTAAGATATAGGATATGATTATGTAACTGAATATATATGAAAATTTATGGGTAGAATTTTGGTTGCCATTAGGGTACATATATGTATATATTAATGTATATAAACATATATAGAATATTTATGTGAAATACATATAAATATCAAAGTAACATTTATAATTTTTGTTTTAAAGTCTCATAATTATGGATAGGGTTAGGTTTTCTTCTGAGTTATGGCTTTGGTATAGAGGATGGGTTACCTTTGAAACATATATATCAATATATATGAATATAAATATGAATATAGAGGTAATATATATAAAAATTTATATGTATACTTTTATATTTATATAGATATACTGATATATTTATATATATACTTTTATGTATACTTTTTTTAAGGTAAGCAATATTGTTATATTACATGCAAAATCTGGGTTATGCCTATGGAAATAAGTATATATAAAATATCTAGGGGTTTTATGTGAATTTAGATTCCCAAATACATAGGTACATTTCTGTAAAATTTTATGGTTTATATGTATAGATGTTTTTCTAAGGTGTATTTGTAGGTATAGGACTAATGTAGAAAAATAGTTAAGGTTATTAGGTATACCTAAGTAGAATAAATAAATTAAAAAAAAAGATAAAAAGGAAAATAGTTAAGGTTAGTTTAGTTTATGCATATACAGGAACATAAATATGAATATATATGTAAAATATACACTAAAATATTTAAATGGATATAAATTTGTATATAGTTATTTTTATTTTGAGATGGATGTTTACAATTTGTTTTGGTCACAGTTTATGATTTTGTAACTAAATATATATGAAAATGCATGAGCAGAA
Organism: Xerus rutilus; assembly: GCA_028644305.1. NCBI lineage: Eukaryota > Metazoa > Chordata > Mammalia > Rodentia > Sciuridae > Xerus > Xerus rutilus. Next base: position 41,934,597 of record CM053411.1, on the reverse strand, counting down.
ATTTGGTTGCCATTAAGGTATATTCATATGTATATATGAATGTATATAAACATATATAGAAATATATATGTGAAAATGTGTATGATATTCAAATTAAAACAATAAACTAAAGGATCTGAAACTAAAAAATATAAAAGAAAGTAATACATATGGAAATATTTTATTATGGAAAATTAGAAGGTAAAACAAATGTTTCTTGATGAGAAAATATGTTGTCTGATAAAGTAATATTCTTGGGCTAAAGTCCAAGATGAAAGAGGATAAAACTAAGGATGTAAATTTGTGAATATCGAAGTAAGTCACAGAAGATGTGTGGAAGGTAAATTTGAAAATGTTTCTGTTTCTAATTAAATCGGCTATAAATTAACACAGTTAAAGTTATTTAAACTTTAATGTACTGATATGAAATAAAGTCTAAAATATTGATCTGCTCTTATCTATCAATAATTTTCTTGTATTTGTTAGGTTTTATTACTTAGAAGCTGTCTTAAAGGAATTAGGATTTGTACCTGTTTTAAAGTCTTAAATGATTACTTTGTAACTAGTTAAACAAACAAATGTTATTTAGATTATAACAATATTGTTGACACTCAAAATATATGTATGACTAGGTATATGTATGCATCTGAGAACCATCTGTCTAAGCCTTGTCTAAATGTTATGTAAAAGTTTATAAAATGAAAGTCTATGTAAGTTCACTGGCAAGATCACCCATAAGTGCTCTCTTTTATAGATTGTGTCTGGTGTAGAAGAGCCACACTGTTGTTTGAAGACCTGTCTTATATCTGTTTGCTTTGACTATGTCAATTTCTGATTATTAACACTGTTTCCTATATGTGTAAGACATTTAAGGCTAATCTTTGAGTTTTGTCAACCCATGCGGACCTATGATTATTTTTACTGTACACTCTGGATTCTAATTATAGTTTAAAAGTTAAAAAATAAAATACAATTTTTAAAAAATCTTTTCAGTAAGAACACCTTCTCAGATAAACCTTTAATGTTTTCCTCCACCTCTTCATAATTCCAGGCAAGAGCACAAGTTTTTATGCTCACCTTTAAGCTAGAGGACAGATGTAAATGGTGAGGCCTGTGGGGAACTGGCCACTTGGCAGTCATATGTGAGAGATAGTGGCTATCTAACTTTTTTCTCCAGCTGGATAGAATATTCAATGAGCAAATATTGTCAAATATTTCTGTCCCAATTGAACTCAAGAGCCTTTGAAGATGTTCCCATTGTATAACTTTCAAAAATACAACCCATCCATTATTGCTGTATGGAGCCATTTTAAGTGAATGATGATTTTATTAGTTTTGTATTTAATTTTACCCTGAAAGATATGTAACATTACTAATACTTTAGCAATTATGACCAGATATTATTTCCTATCTAGCTATTGGAAGTGTCAAAAGAGACCACTTCAACCAGCCAAGGAACATGTTCAGGGCAAGTTATCATTTCTCTTTTCACTGCTGTTTTTGCAGCTGAATTTTCCTTTGGGGACCTTTAGCACAATGAATTTTCTGCTTGATGCAAAACAAATAAATCTCAATAAATAGTGAAGCAAGAATAATATTTTAGCAAAAAAATGCATACCATCTAGGACACCTATAAATATTCCCTCCTCCAAGGAGTAGCTGATTAGGAACAGATGCTCTAATGGAAATTCATTCAAATATATCCATCCTTTTCTTTTACTTCTAGTCATTTCAGACTGGAAAATTAGGGAGAATAATGACACTCCATGGCTATCCATGTCTTCACCTGAAACATGTATGTTGCATTACTTAGGAAAGGAGTACTAAGGTTATAGATGGAATGAAGGTTGCTAATTAGCTGACACCAACACAGACAGATCCATCCTGGATTATCTGGGTGAGCCTGATGTAATCATGAGGTACTTAAATGTGAAAGAAAGTTAGAAAAGGAGAGCAGAGTGATGTGATGTGACATGAGCTCTACTTGCTATTACTGGCTTTAGAAATGGAAGAATGGGCCCATGATTTAAGAAAGATAGGCAACCTCTTGAGAAGCTGAAAAAGACCAGGAAACAGATGCATCTTTTGATCATCTGGAAAGGAATGCAGTTCTACCAACAACTTGATTTTAACCTACTGAAACCCCTTTCAGATTTTTGAATCACAGAGCTGTACAGCAGTAAATTTTTGATGGTTGAAGCCATTAAGTTTGTGGTAATTTGTTATAGTTGCTATAAAAACCTGATATATACTTAGATGAAAGTTTTTCTAATGTTCCCTTACATGTAAGTTGGCATTCAGTGCCAAGAAATTTGGATGGAAATTTCATAATTTGGTTATGAGTGAAATATATTTTTCTATATTCTATCAAACCTATGAAAACTAAAAATACCCATCTAATTGACAGAAATTTTAAAATTTTCAGACTTTGTCTTCTATATTATATAAAACAGTACTTTATACATGTTCATAGAGCCACAGTTATTGTTATTTACTTCAAGTTTTTCTTAAAATATAAAACTTTCATAATTTTTTTTCAGAATGGCTACTCATTTTTATAGCTATTTGGAGGTATATTGACACTTGTGTTACTTTTATAAATGTGGCAGGGTACTGGAAGAAACCTAAGTATGTTCATCCATCCTGAGAAAAGACCTCCAGGGTGAAACAAAAAAGTAGATTCAGAGCACTTAAATATATACTCAGGGCATCTTTTTTGATCCTCTTCTCTTCTTTATCCTTCCCTCTCTCCCTCTTCTAATTCAGGCTAATTGAAGGAATAAAACTCCTTCTCTGAGCCGGGCGCGGTGGCTCATGCTTGAAATCCCAGCACTTAGGGAGGCTGAGACAGGAGAATCGCGAGTTCAAAGCCAGCCTCAGCAATGGCGAGGCACTAAGCAACTCAGTGAGACCCTGTCTCTACATAAAACACAAAATAGGGCTGAGGATGTGGCTCAGTGGTCGAGTGCCCCTGAGTTCAATCCCCGGTACCCACCCCCCAAAAAAAAAAAAAAAAAAACTCCTTCTCTGAAGGGTGCCTGGAAGTAACTGGAGGGAGAGTTAATGGAGTCCTGGAGAGGAAGTATGGTAAACCCACAGTGTTACATAAAACTTGACTGATTTTTAAAATTGGAGAGATTAAAAAGAAACAAGTAGCTCTGTGTGCACACTCATGTTTGTGTGTGTATGAATGCAGTCTCCTCTGCTATGTGACCCAGGGTGCACTGAAGCCACTTTCACTGACAGAGGAAGTCAGGATCCCTTAACAACCCAGGCACGAAAGAAGTACCCTGAAAAACTGAAGCTGAAGGTATGAGACAACCACCAAGGGCATCTAAATTTCAAGAAGTCTAATGCTGACCTTTTACACCGAAAAATATTAATGAAATCCTATAAGTTCTCCAATGAGTTAAAGTTATCCCTTGATATTATTAAAATTACTGAGACCCTCTTAGGGGAGGGAAAGAGATATCTGGCAGAGAACTACTCTTGAACACAAACATGTGAAATGTCACAAAATTTGTTTTATTGACTCTTCTCCTATATTAATGTTTTTGTAAAATTTACTCGATGCTCTCTCTCTTGCTATATTAACAAAAGGGCTTAACATAATAAGAACTACTTTACTAAAACCTCCATAAGTGATTGAGTCAAAAGTAATATAATATAAACATTTGAGGAAGCCATTATCTACAAAGAAGCTAAAGGGGTTTTTAAATCTTTTCCAAAACTCAATGCTGAGTCAAATGGTGGTTCCATTCCAAGTTTTCTAAGGAATCTCCATGCTGCTTTCCAGACTGATTGTACCAATTTGCAGTCCCACCAGCAATGTCTGAGTGTGCCTTTCCCCCCACATCCTCGCCAACACATATTGTTGTTTGTATTCTTAATAATTGCCATTCTGACTGGAGTGAGATGAAATCATGTATGCTGTGATTCTATATCACATACAACCAGGGAAATGAAAAGGTGTGCTCCATCTGTGTACAGTGAATCAAAATGTATACTGCTATCATGTATACCTAAGTAGAATAAATAAATTAAAAAATTTTAAAAAAAAACAACTCAATACTGAACCTATTGCTGCCATGCTTAATGTCCCTGGTGACTTCCCACTGCTTCCATTTGGACTTGGCAGCCAAGGTCCTCCCCACAGATGACTGCATGGCCTTACCTTTAGTGCATCTTCTGCCTACCTTCCTCTTCCCATAACCTACCCTCCCTTGGGTTCACTACACCTTAAGGGTACCGATGCCTTCTTTTCCCAAAACATGACAGACAGCATTAATTCCTCAAGGATCTGCACACATTTCCTCTGCTTGGGATCTTCCTCCTTCAGCTTATGTACTTTCTTCTGATCTCAGGCTAAGGGTCCTTCTTCTGAAAAGCCATATTGTCTCTATCTAAAGTGATCTCCAGTTATTCTTCTTTGCATTCCGTCAACTTTACATCACTTAATACAATCAATAATTAAATTGTATAATATGCAGTTGTGTATATTATTTTTAGTCCTCGTAAGACCATTACCTCCATGAGAGCAAGGATTTCATCCTTTTATTTACCATTGTGTCTCTAGTATTTAGAATAAAAATTGGTACATAATATGCACTCAATACTTCTTAGATGAACAGACTTGCCCTAAACTCTGCAATATTTTTAGTAATGACATCAGCTTCACCAGAGAACTATGCATGTTACAGAATTTGAGAGAGGAAAAACCTTTGCAAACTAGTCTTATTTCAGCAAGGATGAAACAGACTTGATGTGGAAAAGATCTTGGACTAAAGCTACCATGGTAATGATTATATATTTATCCCTGAGCCTGCAGTCCTGCTACAACTACATCACCAAAGGAAGCAAGCTCCTGTAAACTACTACTGAGGGAAGTAGTCTGGTCAGAGTATTAAGTTTTTGAAACTTATACTATTTATTTACACCAGCTAAGCATGTTTCTAACATTTGTCACCTGGATTGAAAATCAGTCTTGGGCCTGAATTCCTGTGAGAAATAGAAAAAACTTTTTCTCAACTGGTGTCAACAAGTAGTTAATAAGTTCACACCTATTTTCTTGGTGCCTCTGGAAGAACTATTCAAGAAATCACCACAGATCCCCACGGTCTTTAGGACACCTCCTTACTCTTTCAATCGGGTATGTGTATCTACTGCTTTCTATAAATTTTGCACCTTTTTTATGGAGAAAGAAGGAGTAAGGAGGGTTGCATGCATACAAAGCATGTAATTCTAGTGCAGGGATAGACTACGGGATAGTCATCACCCAGATGAAACTGTAGTTGCCACAAACCTTCAGAGTTGGATGCATTCACCTTTTGCAGACATACGACTGAAATTTAATTGAATTCTTAACATCTGTTAGGAATCCTGCTGAGAAAGTCCTGGCATAAGCAGAGGAATTGGGATGTCCTATGCTATCTCTCTGTATTTTATCATATATTACTTATGGTTAAAACAACAGATGCCACAAAAACTACTCTATGAAACCATATCAACATTCCTGGGTTGCCAACACACTGAAGTCAAATATACCTATAATTTTTGTTCAACCATCTCCTCTCTCCCTTTGTTTCCAGAGTTTATCATTTAACTTTTTCATTACGCTTTCATAATGTATTTTTCAGCTCACAACACTAGGAGGGATTTTGTTTATATTAACATCCAACAGGGAAAATACTATTATCCAATCTAATATTTTGTTGAAATTAAATTTAATCACTTTCTTCATCAAAATAACTATTACTGCATAATGAAATTCCACAAATGCCACATCAGCTGCATTATCAAGACAGGCATAAATCAAGAAAATGACATCAAATTTGTGAAGATTAAAATAATTCTTGAGAATATTTAAAACTGTTGTAACACAGCAAATTTCTCTTGGAAACATTATTTTAGCAGAAAGAGGCATCTAGAGGTCAACTAAGTCAATTTTATGCCACTGGATAGAATTCTAGAAAACGTAGTGTCCACTCTAAAAAATCAAGAAGCATGCCTGGAAACTTGAAGAGAAGATGAAGGAAGGAACTTCCCTACCCAATTCAGTAACCTACTAGAACAGTCAAGCCTCAGATTTCTAACTATAGTGCCTCTCATTGAGGTCATGTCTATTTTCGCTGCTGGTTATATTTAGAAGCTTCCAATTACTAGCATCATATCAAACTTGAAACCAGACATAGGTAGAGAGATCTGAAACTTTAGATGTTAAAAAAAAGGAAGAGGTACTGAATTACACGCATAGATGAAAAATAGAACTACTAAAATACATTTTTGAAAGAGGTATACATTTCATATAGTAGAGTGAGAAATAATGAATCTAAACAGTAAAAGCAAATAAAGTACAGATGAATTCTGTGCACTTGGCTGGCAACCAGCAGCTGGTGTTCTAGCCCACTGTTTGATATTCCATAAAACTGTCTCCACATGAATAAATATGCTCAGTGACAATCCTTCACATAGAGCAGGGGTTTTGAGAGGAATGAACAATTAAGAGTAGCAGTCACTCATTGTCACAAAATTGCTGATAGTCTTCCATATATATGCATATTAAGTGTACAAAGTGACAAATAATTTTACTTTTTTTTTTTTGTACTGGAGATTGAACTCAGGGGCCCTCGACCACTGAGCCACATCCCCAGCCCTATTTTGTGTTTTATGTAGAGACAGGGTCTCACCGAGTTGCTTAGCGCCTCGCCATTGCTGAGGCTGGCTTTGAACTTGTGATTCTCCTGTCTCAGCCTCCCTAACTGCTGGGATTACAGGCTTGCGCGACAGCGCCCGGCTTAATTTTACTTTTAATTGTTCATATTTTAATTTGTGGACCCTCTTATGACCTTAATGATTGATACAAGATGGAAGAAGTAGAAATGAACTATTCATGCCTTATGCTCTACTGCTAGAACTTTAGACAAAAAACACAAGTCACAGTAGTCGTATTACTCAGATCATTCAGAAGACCAAGCCACAAACCATTAAACCAAACCCTGTTCCTTACTGCTATACAAGCACAGATTCTCTGGATTAAGATACTCATATCTGTGACAATGTCTTTATTCAAGTCATACTACAACGTCATCCTAAACCATAAGACCAATAGCTAGGATCTAGTGCTCCCCTTAATCATCAAACTAACAACCAGACCTTTGTCTACCATAAATCACAAAGTATTCTATTTTGACTCATAGTTCCACTGTAACATAGCACATTAACCTGAAATAAGCATTTTGGCCATCCTGTTCTCATAATAAGGCTGAGAAGATTTACATACACACAAACCTGTGCCCATTCCCACCTACTTGGCATAAAAACAATGATGACACTAACCCAATGAGAATGACTATGGACATTCTTTGAGAGGAGGCTTGAAAAGATGTATAAAAAGCAAAATGCTGACTTTGTACTTTAATGTGAATTGTGCAATTTAGAAGGTAACCAAGTTTCAGAAATATTCAAGACAACCGAGCCAAAACTAGGTATTTTTTTCTCCCACAATTTGACTATCCAAATGAGATGAAAAGAACTCTCAGCTTGGGAAGAGTCCTCTGAGAGCATGGTTGCTATGTGGTTCCAAGAATATTTTCAGCAGCTAAATGCACCATCACTCAGCTTCAGTGTAAAAAAGTCCACAGGGAAATGTGGTTCCAGCCTTTGGCTGATGGACACAACAGAAAAACAGAACCAATTTTACATTTCGGAGGAAAAAACAAAGGCGCTTGAAGTCAAGCACATTTATTGGTAGAGGGTTGCATGCATAGAACTGAATTTCAGGAACTGATTCTGAGTATTTCTCTTCTCTGGAGGCTCTTTACCTTCAATTCTCCAATTTCTGTCTCAAAAAGACTAGCTACCAGTAGTCTGGTGTGAGAAATTCTCACTTGGTGCCCAGATTTCTGTTTTTCTCCTTAGGTTTGCCTTTTTTACTTAATTCTCCTCCCTAAAGAAATCCCCTTTATTGTTAGTCTGCAATCTGCTAAGGACTTCAAGGTGTTCTTTATAATGCATATCACTTCCAGGAGGTAGAATTGGAATCAAATGCACAAATAAATAAATAAATAAACAAACCCATTGGCTATTCTAATGAATAACTATGCTCTCTGGGTAGTTAAGTTTGTCAGTATGCAACTCAAAACAACAGGGCCAAAGGAATATGCTATTTCTTTTTGTTGTTGTTGTTTTTGTTTTTGTTTTTTTGGTACTGGAGATTGAGCTCAAGGGCACTTGACCACTGAGCCACATTCCCAGTCCTATTTTGTGTTTTATGTAGAGACAGGGTCTCACTGAGTTGCTTAGCGCCTCGCCATTGCTGAGGCTGGCTTTGAACTCGTGATTCTCCTGTCTCAGCCTCCCTAAGTGCTGGGATTACAGGCTTGAGCCACCGCGCCCGGCTGCAATATGTTATTTTTATAGATATTGATTAAAATTGGTGAAGTAATCATTGCACTTACACCTCAAAGCCTGAAATATTTCTTTCCTATGTGTGATTCTTAGTAAATCCAAAATGGTCTATGACATCCTTTTTTTTTCTCTCTAAAATATAGACATCTTTTAAAAGAAAAGGTACTTTTTTCCTATCTCTTTGTGTTTTCTTTTTCTTTTGATTTCCCATATTACTTGCTGCTTGAGCCAATTAGGCTTGAGTATACACTGTCTTCCACAATCCATCTCTTAATTATTGCTCTTATTTTATTTTTCCAATGAAATTATAATGTATGTTACCCTCATAGCACTTTTCCATATAAACTGAAAAACTTTATTAATAACTATTTATTTATTAATAACTTTATTAATTGTATCACAGCACTAAACTCTAGTAGTCTTACTCTTCTTCCAACTTGGACTGTGGCTCTGAGCTTACTTATATTCTTTTGTCCATTTGTAGTGATTTACAAAAACATCAGTGTGGGTCATATGGACTTTTCCCATCTCAGTTATGATCCTGTTCTGTGATTATTGGTCCTGACCATAGAAATATAATTGACTAATAGGTCAATGCTTCATTTTTAAAAAATCTAATAAATTATTTTAATAAATATATTTTCTATTAGAAAGGAATATATTTTCTATAATGAGAGTTCAATATACATACAAAAATATCTCAACATGATATCCACATTTTTATAGTTTGATCCCTCAAAGACTAAAATACTAATTGGAACTGAATCAATGCCTGAGGCAGAGCTAAGGGCAGGGCAGTGTTTTAGCATCAACTAGCTAAAACATGTTCATGGTGGAAACAATGAACTGATAGGTAATTATGATAAAAAGTCACTGCTGGAACCACCCATCAGATTAATAGTTTTGGCTATGATTTTCCATACTCGAATTCTTATTCAAACTAAAATGGTGAAAATGTGAAACAAAAAGTTAAACTTCCTAAAAATATTTTGGAGGGTGAGGTCATTTTCTTAGAATTCAAAAAAATCAACTTTGTTCTGGATCCTGAGGGAGAAGGCTTCAAGTAACCCACATCAGTTAAAGAAATTCTCTTTTGTCCTCCTATAGGACTCCTAAGGGAATATATTTTAAAACAAAGACAAAAACTCAAGCAGTATTATTTGCTCTGTTTCTTTGTGTAATGCCCCGTTGTTTGAGACTAGTCCAAGTTTGTGTGCCATATATGTTGATTGCTATCATCTTAATACAGGCTAAATAAAGATTAATATTATTGAAAGGATAGATCTTTATTTCAAGGAGACATATCTTTGTGGCAATTGCTTCTCAACTTATAGAAAGAGAAATAAGACAAGATGGCAGAATACAATTAATGAACACAAAACTATTGGTTGTAAATAAAATAACCAATAATGGAAAATAACAGATAATTTAAATTGTATAAAGGAAATATATTTACTGTGAGATTCTAGAAGAATGCTATTTTGACATAATGTTAGTTTTAACAGCTGATTCGTAAGGATTTTTAAAGGTTTGCTTGGGGTCATAATAATCCCAGGTATTTAGAATTTAATACCACTTGGACCTTATAACCCAGATGAAGTGAGTGTGACCAAAGGGAATACAGCTTAGAAACTGTGGCATGCCCTAAAAAGACAATCACAGAAATGGCCTTGAGGATTTTAAAGCAAAGTCACAGCTTCTTCACATAACTCATTTGCTTTCAAGAAATAACTCTCAGCTTAGCATTCAGGAGGCAGAGTGCAGGGAGGAGTAAAGAGACCAATCCTTGAAGCCACTCTGTTTAAAACCTATATCCCTCCATTAGCTGTGGCTATTGACAATGATACTTAAACTGCCAATTCTGCATGTCCTCTCTCTAACAGAGGGACAATACTAGTACTAATTTTTTAGGGTCATTGCACTGATTAAAGAAATTAATGTACAGTTCTGACACATATTGAATGACCATATTCACATTTCTTATTGTCATTTTATGATCCTGGTGAATAAGGAATAGCTGTCCTTGGGAAACCAAATTTTTAAGCAACTAAACTACCTGATATAAACTGGATGTTATCTGGTCCACCACATGCTAGCCTGTTCAAAGCCACTCCCTCATCAGTGGCTGCGATGTATGTATAATGAGCCTCCAGACCTAAAGAAGTCACCAAGTATCTTGGTGCACCTAATCTTGTTGGTTGTCACTTGTCCTTCCACTCTTTATGTGAAACCCTCCCAAAACCATTAAACTAGGAAATACATATCGGATGATTCTTCATGAAGCTGGCACAGTGGTGCATGCCTATAATCCCAGTGACTTGGGAGGCTAAGGCAAGAGGAATTTTAGTTTGAAGACAGCCTCAGAAATTTAGTGAGAACCTTTCTCAAAATGGGCTGGAAATGTAGCTCAGCAGTAAAGTGCCCTGTGTTCAATACCCATACCATAAAAGATTAAAAAAAAAAAAAAAGATTCCTCATGATATTACGACCCCAGCTGGAAGTGGAAGGCTGCCACACATCTATTGTCCTCTTGGCTGTAGGATGGTTGTTACTTGGTAAAAGGAAAATAAAGATTTCATAAAAAAACTCATCTTGAGAGAATTTTAGATGAGCCTCACAGATGGAACATAGAGTATAAGAATATCTACATCCCATATGAATGCCGATCAAAGAATACTATCTGCAGAAAGGATACTATCTTTACCTGGACACTCTTGTCCTTGTTCAAAGGCTCAAAAATAAAGTGGCCACAATGGTGAAAATGTAGGTTACACAAAGACTCAGTAAAATAAACTTCCCCATAAGGTAGTTGATCAGATCACCATTACTGCTGAGTACCCAGTCTTCCAGAGGCAGAGATCAAAGCTGAGTCTGACACAGCAGCATGACTCAAGAGAACCCAATCATAGTTCATTACATTTTGACTCCAACTATCAAGATATATTCTTGCTAGACTAGATACTTATTATGGGTATGTCTTCCCTGACAACCACGTTCTGCCAGTGTGTTTTTGCAATTTTAAGGTATCTCAAATAATGTTACTTCTGGCCAAGGAACTTAATAGCAAATAAGAAAGAGAATTGGATTTACACTCATAGAATTAACAGATCTTAGCATATACTCAGTTATTCAAAATAAAAGTTCTTATTTTAAAAAGTGGAAATGATGCACAGAAGATCCAGCCATGATGGCATCTATGGAAAGATACCTTGTATGGTCAAATTCAGTCTCTGTAGTTAGAATATGTAAATTAGGAAACCATATACATTTCTTGTTGAACCTTATCTCTATCAAAAATGTTCACTAAGAAAAAACTATTAGAGAATTTTGATGCTAAGTTATTGATTATTGAATTATTGATTCTGGTGATAAATACATCTCTTATACAGTATGGAACATTATTTCCTGAAATATGTTTCACAGATCACTACTTCCCTATTAGTAAGTGCTCTATTGAGAAATGAGGGATTAACATGCTTACATAGATTTATTTATTATAGAACTGTCCATAGTCTATACTATGGCAATATGTTTTATAAATTTCCAAAACGAGTATGTAGTAGCAGCACCCCCACATCAATTTATTTGATCATAAAACACTATTTTTTATGAACTACTTTTCTTTTATTACTTTGCTACAGGGAAACTTTCAAGAGAAGATTTGAACAGATGTTTTGGATAATGGTATCTGGATAAGAATTACTGAAATAAGTGGTGATGATGAAAATATTGCTGGTGTGTTTTTAAAGATTGAAAACTTTGCAATAAAAAAGCCCTGGATAAATAGTTTTGTTTGGTATAAACATACTACTTGATAGAATTATTTAGTTTCAGAAAGGTGAGTATCTAGAGGTGAAAGATTATCAACCTAAGGATAGTCCCATTTCCACATCCCCAGTGTCTTCATTGACTAGTATTCAGATCACAGCAGTGAAAAATACGCCGCTATGTTCATAGATATTTAATCAAGTATACTTAATTATTTCTAAGAAAATATTGGAGATCTATTTTCTCTTATATACATAACAATATTCAATTAATTATTTTTTAAAAATTAAGAAATAAGCTGATCAACACCTCTGTCAACTAAGGTAAATATATGAACATCTGCAAAGTAAAGGCATATTTTTTTTCAGAACATTTTGCAACAAAAAGATGGCATTCGATTCTCAGAAACTGACAAAGTACCAGGTAAACAAATGGAACTGTCAATCTTCAACTGGTGGCTGAAGATGCAAAAGTAACTAATTGAGCAACCCTACTTGATTTGATTTGTTTTTTTATTTCTAAGATTAGAAAAAAACTGAGGAACCTGAGTGATAGGCATGACACATTACTTACAAATGAACAAGCATTTCAAATCCATTGCACTTAAGGGGCATTTGATTTTCGTCATCAGAAGAGAAAATCATTAACTGCTTAGTGCTATTTTGGAGCTCACAAAACCTGACATTTTTAACAAATGATACTTGTATAACCTATCTTGTAACAAAAATATCACTTATATCATATATCCACTTTTTTCTTCTTTTTTCTCCACAAATATATTTGTTTTCAAGTCTATCAGGGCTATTAGAAGACTTAGATACTCCCTATTTTAAGTTTTCCCAATTAGAGTGAGTCTAATTTTTTGTTTTGTTTTGTTTTTGTTTTTGGTACCAGGGATTGAACCCAAGAGCACTTAATCACTGAGCCACATCTCTAGCCTTTTTTATATTTTATTTAGAGACAGAGGGTCTTGCTAAGTTGCTTAGGGCCTCACCAAATTACTGACCATGCTTAGCCAACATGGATCAATCTATTTCTTCAATGCATAGAGCATAGTAGAAGAGGAAACATAGAGCTTTTCTAAGCTTAGCTTTGTTATCTGTTACTATAGGCAGCCAAGTCAAAAATTCTATCAGAGGAAGAAAGGGGCTCATTTAGTCTGATGATATTCAGCACCCTTGTATGTTAGGGCTTATCCTCTCTGATTCCACAGGAACGCTACTGTTTATCTAATTTGTTATATACTTAAGAATCTCAATTATACCCATAGGCTTAGGGTTTTGTATGTTGAGTTCTCTAACATACTATTGCAGAGACTGTAACATAAAGAATACTATTCTCGTGGTTAAGATCATTAGAAACCAGATATCCATATACACAGATATAAATCTCTCCCCCTCTCTCTCTCTCTCTCTCTCTCTCTCTCTGTCACACACACATGCACACACACACATGCACACATTCAGAGTTTTTCTACATTCTTGACCAAAAAGTGTTATAAGTTGAAGTACTCAAAAGTATCAAAGACTGGTAGAATTTCTTCATTAAAATATTCAGCCCTCGCGATTATGAGCATATACAATAATGCTAGCTAAGGTAAGCATTCAAACCACGTCAGTTCTTGATAGCATTAATAATAGGAGTAATAGCTGACATTCACTAAGTCCTTGCTTTCTGTCAGCCTCAATGTTAGGCACTTCATGTAACTCTATTGATCCTCAGAACAAAACCTTGAGATGTAAATAATGCTATGTAATAACTAAAACTCGGAAAGACCGTGTACCTTAACCAAGGTAAACTAAATGAACTAAAACAAGCCTGCTAGACAGTAGAGCAAAGATGGGAATCAAAAGCAGTTTCCCATCACTAGTTCTTGAACCATGCTACTCTGTTACTGAAGGAAAACTGTCTGGCTATCTCTCTTATGGCATTTGTCAGAAATATGCATCAAAATAAAATTAATTATGAATGTCTTATCATATGTAGCAGATCAAAAATGCCTTAAATGAATTTGAAAAAAATTGACTTTGTTTTATAGTTTCTTCCACAGATCTGCACAGTACTCCTCTTTCTATAGTTGCTCCTCCAATAATGATTTAATTAATGTTTGTTCCCAAAACACTTAGTGCAATTTTCTCAGCCATTTAAAAATGGTGGAGACTAGGAAAAAAGTGTCACAATGGAAATTCATTAACCATTTCTCTCCTTCCTATTTACCTTGGAATTTTAGGGCTTTACTAAGTTATTAACTGACTGGAATTATAAATCAAAATAAAATGAATGGAGAAAAGAGAGAGGGAGAAAGTAAGTTATATGATAACCTGTTAAAGATTTTTCTCACATTGCCTTAGTTTATGTTGTTTATTCATTCTCATTTTAGTTGATGTTATTTCTTTATTCTCACAGGTCTAGTAAACAAAGTAAAATTAATTTCTCCTTTATGCAACACAGAGTTTTAGGGAATATCCATAGTTCTTCTCACATTGTGTTGAAATCAGCTACATACTTTCCTGCCTTTGCAATGGACTACGAACTCTTTGAGAGTAGACTCTATTTCAATTTCTTCTGTCTTCAATATAAAAATACTTACTAAATGAATACATGAATTAATAAATCAATGAATGAGTGTTAAGATTTGGTGTGATGTGTCCCCCAAAATCTCATGTGTGAGACAATGTAAAAAGGTTTAGAGAAGACATAATAGAGTTATGACAGCCTTAACCCGAGTCTCTCTCTCTCTGCTTGCTGATAATCAATGTGAGCCACTTCCCTCTGTCACACTCCTCCACCATGATGTTCTGCTTCACCTTGAGCCCCAAGGAAAGGAGCCAGCTGTCTATGGACTGAGACCTCTGAAACCATGAGCCCACAAATAAACTTTCTTCCTCTAAAATTGTTCTTTTCAGGTCTTTTAGTATCAGCAGCAATAAGAGGTGACTAAAATAATGAGTAAATGGAATTCTCTTTACTGTATTAGTTGCAAAGCACACTCCAAAAAATGGTTCAAATGCTACCTCAGCTCTTGAAGACCTTATAATCTACTATGAAGGACAGATTTAAAGAAATAATTACCAAAATGTAACTATAACTGTAGAGCTATACAAATAGGAATGCAAAGAAATGAGACCTATTAATAAAGTAGGGCCCTTGTGAAGTCTCTGCAGGGAGAACCTTGGGAGAAGACCTGTGAAGATAGTGTGATTGGGTCTTTGATAGATGAAGGGGAGAGTGTGGGAGGAGAGAGCACACCAATTAAAGGGGAAAACATGAACAGGTTGTAAATATGAGAAATGGTGTTGTGAGCATGACAAATAACAAGTAGTCACATTTTTTTCCAGAATATCATGGAGAGAGATGAGTCTGGAGAGGTGAACTGGATTGGACTTTTGATCAGGATCTTGCATTTAACCCCACGGGTCATAGGAAACCATTTATAAGTTTTAAATAGGCCTTCTGGACAATTATGGTGACATGTACATTTGAGTGGGGGAAAGCTGAATGTAGTTGAACAAGAAGCTCTTTCACTAATTTTAGAAACAGATATTAATGGCAGACATAGGGAAAAAAGGGGTCAAAAACATTAAAAGGTAGAATTATTTTCTTCTTTGTGACACAAAGACTTCTTATTATTTCACAACACTTAGCACATTGCGTTAGAGTTAGCCACATTTAACTTAGTTCAAACTTGAAATTTGAGCAGGTATGAGAAAAATGTAAATGGTTAAAGCTTAAAACACATACCAGGTTTCTAGCCCAGTTTACTGGGAAGATAATAGTATTGAGATAGAAAATATAGAGAGATAATTAACTTTGGACAAAGGGTGGAATTCAGAATGAGATAATGATTATTGATTCATTACATAATATGTTGAGTTTCAGAGTTCTATGATAAGTCAATAGGGAGATACCCCATAGGTATTTTATTATGAAGTTGATTATGATTGTGAAGTGCAGCCAAAATATCTATAATTAAGATAACAATAACAATATTAGTGTTGTCTGGATGTTGAAATTCTAGCATATTAGAAATTTCAAGGAGACAATATAAGTCAAGAAGAAAAGTGATATAAGAAGACATCCCTGAGGCTGGGGCTATGGCTCAGCGGTTGAGCATTTGCCTCGCATATGTGGGGCACTGGGTTCGATCCTCAGCACCACATAAAATAAATAAAGATATTGTGTTCACCTACAACTAAAACAAAATATTTAAAAAAAAAAAAAAAAAGACATCCCTGAGAAATAGCTGTATTTAACAGTGAACACAAGAAGAGCTCATGAGGACAGCATGGTAAGGTAAAACACACATAGTTAAGGCATAGCATGGTAAGATAAACAATATAATCAGAAGAATTTGGTGTATGAGAACATAATGGAGTAGGAAGTTTACTATTGAAGACAATAAATAGTGTGAAACAGAATGCCATAATGGCATTTTTACAAATATGCCCTGTATTTGACAGGACAGGATCCACAGCAAAAAAGAAGAGGCAAAGGATGATGTTGCCATGGTGCAGAAGAAAAATCTCTTGGAGATTCTTACTGAAGTCTAGGACATCAAAGCTTCAAGAAGCAATGCAGTGAAAATTCTGTGCACATTTATTTTTAGTCTGGACCTTCACAATTCATCACTCTACTTTTTTTTTCAAGTAACACAAATTAATGTAACAGTGGGATCTGTGTTAAGAAAGATGGATGGTAGGATCTATATATTTAGCAACATCTGAACTTATACAAAATACTGAATTAAAAGCAAGCATCTTAAAGTGAGTAACAGGTTTTGTAATGAGGAATAAATCATTCCTGAAAATTCAATTTTTAGGAATTAGATTTATTTCTAAATATCCATTTGTTCAAGAATACTCTTGTACCTTGACATTTGGTTCCGCTGTATATAGAGGTAAATATGCTAAAAGAGGAGTAAAACAATATTGCTTTGGGGGAATGTTCAGATTTTCTCCTCTAGATTTGAACAGAAATTAAATAATGCCTTAGTATATTGCTCTGAGCCAGAGGCCAGTGAAAATGCTGATGTAAAAAGAGCAAATCACTTGATCTATCATTCATAGACCCTTATGACTTGGTAGAAACAGCTATTTTCTTTCTTATAAAATCTCTTTTATTGAATTATAAAATGCTATGCTGTCAAATAGCTAGGAACCTCTGTATTTAGAGTGCATTACTGTGGTAATCTGGGACTTCTCATGCAAAAGTGCCTAGCATAGAGCTTTTTTCTATATCATTAATACATCAACATGTGAACGAAGTTAAGAATAGTACTGATTTTCATATCCCCTCACTCTCTCTCCAATTATGAGTGTATTCACAAGCATTTGTATGCACAAGAATGGAAGTCATTTTTTTTCTTCCTCTGAAACAAAATAATTAGAAGCAAATGGGAAAATATAACACAAACTAGAGCAAAATAGTTTACATGAGAAACATACTGCAGTGAATCAACCCATCATCAAATAAGATATTATTTTTAATGTACACATATATTAGAGTCTCCTTATACTCCATTGTCCATCTTACCTCAAATAACTTTTGAATCTATATAGTTTTTGTCATGGTTTAGATATGAGGTATCCCCCAAAAACCCATATGTGAAACAATGCAAGAATTTTCAGAGATGAAGTGATTAGATTATGAGATTTTTAACCTAATCAATGAATTAATCCACTGATACAAATTAACTGGGTGCTAACTGTAGACAGGTAGGGTATGGCTAAAGGAGGTGGGTAGGTCACCAAGGGAGGACCTTTGGCATTTATATATTTTGGCCCTGGGTAAGCAAAGCTCTCTCTGCTTCCTTATTGCTATGTCCTGAGCTGCTTACCTCCCCCATGCTCTTCTGCCATGATGTCTTGCCTCATCTTGGGACAAGAGCTATGGAGTTGGCCAACCATTAACAGAATCTCCAAAACGATGAACCAAAATAAGCTTTCTCTTCTTAAGTTATTCTTTTCAGGTCTTCTGGTTACAGTGATGAAAAAATCTGACTAAAATAATTTTCTATCTTTAGTTCCTAGAAGAAACTGAAGAACTGATTTAGGAAGCTATGTGAGCAAAGACTATATAGCTTTCCCCACTCATATACATTTATCTGTTCTCTGGATGCTGGTTCTAATCTTCCTCATTCACTGGTTCACAATCAAAACAAACTACAATATAACAAAATATACAACTACAATATAACAAAATCAGTATAACAGACTATCCACCTTGGAGTGAGAAAGAGTTTGATTGTAACAATTATAGAAAATCTCCTTTATATTAATTATTCCTTATTTAGATGCCACTAAATAGTCTCTCCCATAAAAAACAAGAGGAGAAACAATTGAAGCTTAATAAAATACATGGATAAATATACAGTCCACCTGATCTGTGCAGATCATTCATCAGGTATTATGGGGAATAAAGGAATGACATCATAATTTTCATCTTCAAGAACGAAGAACTAAATCAATACATGAATCACAGATGTGCAAATGGAGTCAGTTCTGCAACAGGGTTTTCTCTGAAGCTTCATCTGCATGAGATATTACTGAAAACATTTAAGTTCTCACATTTCCACATTTCTTCAATAGTTAACTTATAACCAACTTCAACATTTTGTAAGTCAGTGATATCATTCAATCGTAATGGGCATGAGCAAAACAAACCAAAGTGAGTTTACCTTAATGAAGAAAAAAGTCCTTTATTTCCTTTAAGATAATAGAAATGACAATGGTGATAAAAATGTTATCATTTCTTAAGCACTTATTATCTGTCAGGTAGGAGACTTAGAGCTTTACTAATCTTAATTCATTCAAGGCTGTCAAGCACTGTTTAAGACAGATAAAATCCTCATGTTACTAACACAGCAAGCAAAGATAATAAATATCAAAGCAATTTGTCCAAAGTTACACAGTTGGGAAATAGGGTAGCAGAGTCCAAGTCCATATTCTGAAACACTATTCTACCCTGTCTTACGTACACATGCCACTTTGTGCTTTATAAAATGCATATAATATATTTAGACAGATTGCTAAACTGTCTATGTTAATTGAATCCTGTAGCAAGAGGTTACACTTAATGACCCTAAGTTATATTCTTCTGAAAAACAGGATCGAATTACATGTTTCAGCATTGCATTTGCCAAAAGTGGCCAAATATTGCACTGACTTATCTTAAAATGCCATGCTGACTTTTTTCTATTGAAGAGTTTGGTCTATATTTCCCTTTCTTGAATATGGTCAAGTCTATACCTATGATACAAGTAATCCTATATGGCTTCTGACACTATTGATAAAAGGTTATTCAGCTTCCACCAGGTTCCCTTGAGATGCTCAGCCTTGGAACTCAGCCTCCATGCTGTGGAAAAGACAAGTTGACATGTGGAAAGACCATGGGTAGGTAGGTGGTCTGGCCACAACCCAAGTTAAGTTGCCAACTACTTGTAGCATCAGTCACAAACAAATAAGTGAGTATGCCTTTAGATGATTCCATTCCCTAGCATCTGAGTTGCCCCCATCAAGCCCTGTTAAGATCACACAAGCTGTGCATTCAAATTTCAGATCTGTGAACAAAATAGATGTTGTCATTATTTTAAGCCACTAAATTTTTGGTCAGTATTTTACAAAGCATTATATAATCATAATATCTATCTTATTTTCTGGTATTATGTGTTCTAAATAAGAAAACACATGTAAATAATATTGTGACAAACTAAAAAAAAAATATGGTGGTTATTGCTCTTGTTTTGGTTGTTACAATTGCCTTGTGAAGTCACTTCAAGTAATTAAACTTCTTCTGACACCCTCTGCTCTTATTGCTAAAAGTATGGTCCTCAAACCAACAGTACTAGTTGCACCCGGGAAGTTATTAGAAATGCAAAATCTGAGATCCCACCTCAAACCTTCTGAATCAAATCTGCCCATTAACAAGAACAAAGGGGACTTCTATGCAGAATAGTGTTTGAGAATCATTAGTATAGATCACCTGAAGGGTCCATGCTTATGGTGTAAGGCAGGCCCATGATCAATCGCATATGTTGGTTGACTATGGGAGCCACTACTCCTGTGGATAAAAACTACCTCCTAGTCTTCTACAGACACAAATGATGATCCAAGAAGAAACCTTATGCATTTTTATGGGAAAATTCATGAGATATAATAACCTTCAAAAGTTCTGTCTTGCTTTCAAGATGAGTGGAAGGCTGACAGAGGCGACCCAGCATGATCTGACAGATGGTGTATGTCAGATGGTTGAGTGAAAAAGAAGAAAGAGAGCATTTCAAAGTACCTGATTGTAGTTTTAGTAAAAAGCTGCCTTTTGGATAATTGTCCAGAATCCAATAGCTTCCAAATATTTTGAATCAAGGGCTTATTTATCTAGTATTTTGCAAGTAATTGGCTAGCTGGATTGCCAACTATCTACATGGGTAAAAGTGAGCATCTCTGTACTTGTCCCTAATTAAAACTGCTAGTTTGAGAAACAAATATGTCATTGATAAGATGCTGTGTGATCAGAGCCTCTTCAAGTTCAATTTAACATTGGATGCCCACTTCAAAATTTCTAATCAGATTTTAATTTCTGTGTTTGGCTTTTGTGCTTAATCTAACTATTAGTGTATATTTTTACTTGGATAAACTGATGAACAAGGCCTGTAACATTGCTTAGATACTCTATTAAAACTTCAGAAAAACAGCTATGGTTCCTTAAATAGCATTTATGGTCTAAGTGGGAAAAAAGAAAAATCAAGTCCACATGTTTTCTTAAAGTAGTGTCAAAAAACATGATATCTAGCTGGGTGCGGTGGCGCAAGCCTGTAATCCCAGCACTTAGGGAGGCTGAGACAGGAGAATTGCGAGTTCAAAGCCAGCCTCAGCAATGGCGAGGTGCTAAGCAACTCAGTGAGACACTGTCTCTACATAAAAAACACAAAATGGGGCTGAGGATGTGGCTCAGTGGTCGAGTGTCCCTGAGTTCAATCTCCAGTACCAAAAATAAAACAAAAAACAACAGAAAAAAAAACCCATGGTATCTTTATTAATAATAATAGTAACAATAAACTTCATAATCATGGGATATTTGAAGGTTTATAGTTGCCCCTTTCATCATCTCTATGAGATTAACAGGCTCTATTTTTCCCATTTTCGATGAGAATGATGAAACACAATAGTTCAAAAGATTAATACCAGATAATATCATCAATTAGTTGTTTTATGATTGAAGAAAAACTAATATACATATTTTCTAACTCCTTGTGGAAATTTCCCCCTTTGGAAAATAGTAAAAAGCTCTTAATTTTAGGTATAAGTTACACTTAAAATCCACCAGTATGGAACCACAGCACAACACTGTTCAATTCCAATAGGACTTCTCCAACTATGGGAATTCTCTTTACCTGCACTGTCCAGTGTGGTAATTACCAACAACATATGGTTGTCGGACACTTGAAAAACAATGGCTATTGTGACTAAGAAACTGAATTTGGGGATTTATTCATTTTTAATTTACTAAAGTTAAATTTAACTTTGCTTCAAAGAGAAAAGCATGAAAGACTAAGATCAGACAGTGATTTTCAAGTATGTTTTTGCACCAGGCACTCTATTAGTCCAATAGGTAGAAACCTCAGAATAGAAAAGAAAGTGATAGAGTGACTATAGATCAATGAACTAGGAGTCTGGGGAGACAGATTAGAGTGTTGGACTCTGCTAAATCATTTTAAAATAAATAAATCTACAAGTTCTAAAGGACTTTCCAGTTATAAAATTATGTGATGTTAGCAAGATTTCAACTGGTTTTTCCCTGTCCCCTTTTCTGTCACTAATTTCCTCTCTCTTTCACATAATCTTGGGGTTTCTTCTAACCTTACCAAATTCAAAAACAGCATTTCCAATCTGCAATTTCATGTTCCCTCTCATAAGCCAATTAAGGATAATTTTCTTGTGGTTATCATTTTCCACTTTAAAAGAGCCAGGTAGCATACTTATCCAGCTGCTGAGATACAGCAAAAGCAATTAATTCAAGGCATGACTTTGTTCTTCCTATTCTCTTGTCCTTTCAGTCATGAATCACAGTTATTTGGACTTGGTGCTTATACTTGTTTTGCCTTGGGATGTTCCAATCTTTTTTTACAATGGTCTCTTCCACAGCTACACTAAGAAATATGCTCTGTGCCCTAGGCAGCTCTCTTTTTTCTTCACATTAAATGCAAAAGGGAAATAGTGTATAAAATCCTTCATTTCCTGATAACTTCTCTTTAATTCTCCACTCTTCAATTTTACTAGAGCTACTTTTCTTTCATGTATGTTTCAAATGCATTTGCAATATCATTTCCTCAGTAAGAATCTGGTCTGAATGACATGTTTCCTTTCTTATCCCTAATTACTTTTTTACCTTGCTTTTATTCATTCTCAATCTATCTCTTTTCCTGCCAGCCCTTTTAGATTAAAAATAAAAGTTATTCATCAATTTTATCATTTAGTTGCCAATTCTTTTCAGATCAAACTCAATTTTTGAAAATTTCCATCTCTCCCAGTTGAAGAAATGTGCTTGGGGGTTTAAAGCGGTTTTGAAATATCTCACTTTTGGAACACAGATTTCCTATAAGGTATCAAATCCAATGAAATATATTCAGGACATTAATTTTCTGAGAGTCAACATTAACCTGTTTCTTAGAATTCTTTTTTTTTTTTTTGAAGAATCTCAGTTGAGAAGCAAGAAAATAGACAAGAACATATCTAATACCCACTCTTACACTTCTGATTTTAAGAATAGGATAAAAGAGCCGGGCGCAGTGGCTCAAGCCTGTAATCCCAGCACTTAGGGAGGCTGAGACAGGAGAATCGCGAGTTCAAAGCCAGCCTCAGCAATGGCGAGGCACTAAGCAACTCAGTGAGACCCTGTCTCTACATAAAACACAAAATAGGGCTGGGGATGTGGCTCAGGGGTCGAGTGCCCCTGAGTTCAATCCCCGGTACCAAAAAAAAAAAAAA
>CM053411.1:41816900-41903122 GCA_028644305.1 Xerus rutilus | reverse complement strand
ATTATGTCATAACTCTCAACATCTAATAATTTTATCTCTGAACATTGCTGCACTGGATTCATATTTCCAATACATGATATTTGGGGGGAAACTTTATTTCCAAATCATAACAAGTGCTGCTATACCTTTAGGATTTAAGTTCCTTTGAATTTATACCCTGAAGTAGGATCACTGAACAAAAATTGCATGAATTCACTTGTTTGTGCATTCTAAGAAAGTTAGATTTATAGTAGAGGATGAAATGATGGTTACCAGATGCTGGGGAAGGGTGAGATGGGAGGGATTGAAGAGTTTTTGATCAAAGGTATAACATTTCAGAAAGACAAGAGGAATAGATTTTCAATCTATTACAAGCAGGGTGACTAAAGATAATAATAAGGTATATTTCAGAAAAATATTTAATATTATTATTATTTCAATATTATTCAAAATAATAATGAAAAGGAAATTTCAAATATCTCATCATAAAAAAGTTAGGTGAAGGGATAGATTTGTTAACCAGATTGATTTAATCATTCTGTATTGTATGTGTACCTGAAAATATAACATCATACCCCATAAATGTATAATTATGATTTGTCAATAAAAATAATAATAGCTGGATGCAGTGGCACACACCTGTAATCCCAGTGACTTGGGAGGCTGAGGCAGGAGGATCTCAAGATTAAAGCCAGCCTCAGCAATTTAGCAAGGCTCTCAGCAATTTAGCAAAACCCTGTCTCAAAATATAAAATGAAAGAAGGGCTGGGGATGAGATTCAGTATGAAGCATCTCTGCAGCAATTATATTATATTATATATATATATATACACACACATATATGTATGTATACACACACACAGATATATATATACACACATATATAATTTCTTCTAAAAGATTAAGAATAAATAAAAATAAATTATTGGTAGTGGAAAAACAAAGTATGTATATAATAAAACCTATCATTAAGAAAAGATCAGTCCAAGCTTTTTTATTTCATTTTGTAGCTCTAATCTGACCCAACTTGTGTCCCACAGGATACTTAAAATTATCTGTCTTCGGACTGGAGTACATATGCTTCTCAATGTACACAAAAATGTTTCCAGAGAATATGTGAGAATAGATAGCTTTAAAATAATTCATTTATACATATATGGCTATACATAATACAGATACACATATAGATACACACATACATATATATGCATATATAAAATATAAAATATATATAAATTTTTCAAAAGTAAAGTATTTTAACAACAGATTGTTACCATTGCTATTTCTTTTCACTTAGCTTCTCCTCCATTACAAGTCTCTTTATGTCCAGTTCTCTTTAACCAGAAAGCCCTTATTGATATTCTCTGCAAGTCAAATGAATTTGAAGCAGCCAAGGTGATTCTGTGATTTGCTTATGGGACAGTTGAATAAAGGGAACACAGACACATTTGGTTTAGATTTAAAAAGACATATTTGTGTTGTATGCAGTCATTTAATTATACAATACAGTTCTTACATTATTACTCTGAAGTTTCCATAGATCTTTTCCTAGGAATGCTTGTGCCACACACTAGGTCCTCTCAGCTGGTATTGTGGCAGAGAGGTAAAAGGCAAGCAGCTATTTTATAATATGAAGATCATGACAGTGTTTGGCCAAAAAAAGTATGTGGTTATTGTAGTAGAAAAATATTTTAAACTTATGGACCTAGGAAATTGTCTTCTAAAGAGAAGTCTTCCTCTTATTTGATGTGTCAAACGGGGAATATCCACCCAGCATTCCTTATCAATGTCCTGTGAAAATTGAGACTCTCCTCAGTCAGGAGTACACTTGTACTGCAGCATAGGCAATTATAATGTACCACATTTTTTTTTCTTTTTGATGGCAATCATGCAAAATAGATTTTTTCAGAATTCCACTTTTGTAGGTCATGAATTCATAGAAGCAAGTTAAAAATAGTAAATAGGTCTGCATGAGGTAATAAATGAAATTGACTTGAGATTTTCCCCCTCACACACAATTTGTCAATTAATCTAAAATTTTGGGACTCTCAGTAATGAGTTGTGAAGTTAAAAGAAATTCTTCAATACTATCCATCAAAAAATGTTTTGATTAATTATCCAAAAGAAAATATTAAGTTTTCTTTATATCCTCTCTAAAAAAGTAATATTACAAAACTGCAGTCATGTGAAAAGAAGATCAAAAAGCATCAGACAAAAAATATAGAGAAAACAAATAATACATGTGTCAGGCAGTTAAGAAAAATAGTCTGATCATTTTTCAGGATTTTGTAATGTCTGTGGTATTTTTCAGTTTTACTTTAAAAATTTATTGAATAATAATTAAAGTATATTTTCCCAATAAAATATGATAATATGGAATTTTAAAGTAGTACATGCCTATAAAATAATTACCACAATCAAAATAACAAATATGTCCATAAGACCCAAACTCCTTTTATGGTCCTTTTCAATCCATTGTCTCTTCTCATCTTCAGATAATTATTGATGTAATTTCTTGCAAAGTAAACAAATGACATTAAAACTTAGTGTACTTTTTCTAATATTTAAATAAGTGTAATAATGTAGTATATACTTTTTGGAGAGGCATTATTTATTTAACCTGTCATAATGATTCTGATTATGCATGTTGTTGAATAAATCAATAGTTCATTCTTTATTGTTGCTGAGTAATATTCTATATTATATGTAGACCACACTGTTTTTCTGTTTATCCATTCACTTGTTGATGGACATTTGGGTTGCTCCAGTTTTTGACCATTGCAAAGTAAACTACTATGAACATTTGTGTATGATACATATTTGTGTGGGCATATGTTTTAATTTCTATTGGGTACTATGTAGCTCAGAGAGATCCTACTCATATCCTTTGTAATTAGAGGGAAAGATGCTTCTGTGTCAGGGGCAGATATATGGGAATTGGGCTACATGCTCATACTGTTTATTTTCTCTTTATGTTCCACTATTGTTCAATCCTGAGTTTATCACTTTCATCTTATAATAGACTTTTCTTGGACCTATCTTATGAATCAGTGGTACTGACAGAACCTAATTTATGATGTACAACTTTGGCTACATGGTTTCTTGATGTAGCAAGGTCAAGCATTTCATCTTTACCAGGAGTATAATTTTCTTTTGTGGAGGACCAAAAGTCTGTGTTATGATTCTCCTTGGCATAAATTCATTATGGCTTCTGTTCCCACCACTGATGCTAATGCTGTAGTATCTGCTGGGTCTTCTGGTCCAGGCAGTCAGGCTATTGCAACATGAACTGGTCCTTGTGTGGAGTGCTTTCATATCTGTGTTCCAAGCACAGATAACAAAACAATATATCTTATTGAGAAATTTGCTACTTTCACAACTGAAGATGCCTATAAAATATAGTGCTTTCTTATTTATAGTGACATGAACAATATGCAACAATTTGTTCTTTATTTTGCATAGGATATTTCAGCATGTTCCTGACTACTGGCTCCTAAAATTATTACTGATATAACAGGACAACCAAATTTCATAGGTTTATTTCTATCTCCTCTGAAGGACCACATGGCTTATGAAGGCCTCCAAAATGGCACACTTGCTCATTTCAAGATAGTGAATAAGTATATTGTTCTGCAGGATGCCAAAAGAGTTCACAGCTTCTTAAACAATATTATGAAAGTAGATGAGAGAGCTCTGGGGGCAAAACTGTGAATTTATACTATTGTCAATTCTAGGTGAATGCATTACTTGTGAATTTCCTTCCTGTCAAAGAAGGAAAATGTATATTGATTAAGTCAAAACTAGCATACCATACACCTAATATTGTGTTACTATACTGAAAGATACCACATCTGACATAGTAATTAAAATTAGGGTCACTACTTGAGTTTGTGGAAATCTACTGTTAATTCTCCAGGATCCATATAGTTTTTGCAAATGTCAGAAAGATAAATACAATGGATATATGATGAGAATTAACATACTAGCATTCTTGACAAGTATATGAATGGCACTAGTTTCTGACATTCTCCTAGGATAACTTATTAATTGTTTTAACTTTCTTGACTTGGGAGAAAAGGACAGGAAGGCAGAAGCTTCTACTTGGACCATGCTACTATAATAACTTTTGCTCAAAGGACCCTATGTGAGCCTGTGCCAACTATTAAATACGACTATGTCCATAATACAGTAAGAGAAGAGTGAAATAACAAAATTCCGCTGATTATTTATCTCCTATATTCCTGACTTTAACAGAGGGTCATGCCATAATGACAGTTTAGATTTCTACATAACAATATTAACATAAAATTCATGTCCAACATTCCTTAATATTTGGATATTTCCCTTTTCCCTGCACACAATTACTGGAATAAATGTCCAAAAGTTCCTTTGCAAAGAGACTAGAGGATACTATGTGCACTTTCTATAGTGTTGTTAAGCACTTCCTTTAGGGCCTGGATCCTTCCATCAGTATGTTGTATGTCCAGAAAACAACTGGACATACAACAATGAGGTACATTGGAGAAAAGAGTGTAACGTTTTATTGGGACAACTCTATTCAACTTCTGAATTATCCACTTCTGATTTATTTTGATGCTATAAACTCATAATCTTTTAACTACCCATCTATTTAATTTCTAGGGTCTTATTAACCATCTTTATTACTTCCTAGAGTGAAAAGGCTTCTTAATGCCAGGCAGTACTATAATTGGATCTACCTGACTTCTGAAGATTAAGCTCTGCATTCATGCCTGTTCTGTTTTAGGCCATCATCCACATGGTTATGCATGCATTGAAAATTTTATATTGTCTCCCTTACCATCAGTACTGGTCTCCCTAGAATAGGTATCAGTGAATTTCTTAGTGATATGAATGTCCCTTTCATCAGCAATTATCATATCTCCACAATATTCAGTGTGGGCCACCACTTTTTCTATGCTTATAAGAGACATGGTAGTAGAAAATATATATCATCTCCTGGGGGCTTATTAGGAAATTAAATTCTGTATCCTGCCAACATGCTCCCAAATTAATAAACTTTTTTACTCAAACTTTTATTTTGATCACTTTGGTAAAGAGCACCTTTGGAACTAGCAGGACCACTCAGAGATTGTCCACATAAGGCCAATATGTCTGGATTTTCATATCTCCACATCAATCAGCTGTTCACTGTGAACCATTCCCATAAAAGCTTGTGCTCTTTGGTAAAGCATGTTTTTGAAGCTAAGCCTATCTCTGAAGAAATGATAGCAAAGGCTGTGTCTGTGATCAGCATTCTGAGCAACTAGGCCAACAAATTGTTCATTGAATAGTGTTCACAGTAAAGATTTAGTATCTGCTATGCGAAAATTTTCTAGCAAAATCATTTTCATTTTTTCTCCTGATCCATGATAAATGTTTTGGTTTAAATTTATGGCATCAAGGCTGAAGGTATAACTCAGCAATAGAGCACATGATATCTAACACCAAAAATAAACAAAATAAATAAATAGATCTTATGGTATAGAAGTAATAACTTTAGCTGGGCATGGTGGCACATGCCTATAATCCCAATTTCTCTGGAGGCTGAGGCAGGAGGATCTTGAGTTCAAAGCCAGCCTTAGCAAAAGCAAGGTGCTAAGCAACTCAGTGAGACCCTGTCTCTAAATGAAGTACAAAATAGGGCTGGGGATGTGGCTCAGAGGTTGAGTGCCCTGAGTTCAATCTCCAATACCAAAAAAACAAATACAAAAACAAAAAAAACAGAAGTAGCAACTTTAATAATAAAATGTAGGATATAAAAACTACCAGGTCAGAAAAATGGTGTATTTGTTCCATAAACCAACTTTCATTTACTCAGTCTGAGACTTTTATCTTCTTCCTCTGTGGTAGTCACACATTTTAATGATATGTGTATTTTCTTCTACTGAAACTTGGAATGATATGTGACTTAAAGAACATGGTAAAAATGACACTGCCATTTTGGGGCCTAAGTTTTAGAAGGTCTGTCAATTTCCTCCTGGGAAATTGACTTATATGTAAGTCTGACTACCCTCTGGAAAGGTCATATGAAAATACATGTAGAAGAAGAATAGCCCAAATGAGCTCAGCCTTTTAGCCATCTCTACCAAGTCACTACACAAGTAAGTCATCCTGGCCCTCAGCACCAACCCAGTTGCCAGTTGAATAACATCAAGTGACCCTAGTGGTGATATGTAGAGCAGAAGCATCAGTTAGCTGAGCATTGCTCAAATTCTAGATCCATGAATTCATGATATATGATAAAAATTTTCTTGTTTTAAGCCACTGTGTTTGAGGATTAGTTTGTTGTAGAGCAATGTGTATCTTGGTTGACTATATCAGCCACAGAACTTGAGGTACTATGCATCACAGAAAGTGGCTAAGTGTTTGATTAGTATTTATTTTACTTATCATTTATTAACATTCACTAAATTTTAGGGGCATCACTCTGCACTATTGTCACATTTAGTCATTCAGTTAGAAAGCAATACTGATCAATCATCCATTGTCCCTAAGCAACAAATACATCTACCCTCTGTGATGCTGGACTTGGGACTCAGGCAATTATATTTTCAGATTCATTTTCTGATTGAATTTCAGTTAGATTCTACCAGTATAAAGTACCAAAGGGAGATTGAAAGGCAAGAGAAGAAAATAATGCCCTTTCATTTTTGCTGTTCTTGGCAGCATCATTTCAGCTACAACAACTGTCTGCAGTCTCAAGCATCTGAAGTTCTCTTCTCCCAGAATCAGTCTCAGCATACTTTCTCAACAGTACCTGAGGATGTGGTTACCCTATGCCATCTCCTCATTGCACCAGTCCTAGAGGGACTCTTTCCAAGTTCCAAAGTTGTTTTACAAATTTCCTGCAAGTCATCCAATAATGAAATAAATGATGCTTGCAGATAAAGATGTAATTGTATCCTCTTTCCAATGTGATCTCCTGCTCTCCAAGGAATTTCATTCATAATATTTGTGGATATCCTTTATTTGATAGCAATCATTTAAGTTTATTTTTTGAATTTTTATCAAAGAGTTATCTAGTTACATAGAATTCTAGGAAAAATTTATAGTAAAGCATTGTGTGTTTAATTACTTAAATAAAAACACCAGGTCCAGAGTTTTCCTCAGCATCATTTTAAACTACCATTGTTAGTATATAAAGATATAACCTATTTCTTTTGTCTGATATATAGCATTCAATTGTGTGAATACACCACTATTCATTCATTGTGCTGATTTTTGTTTTAAAAACACCTTTCACCACTTGTTGGGAGAAAAATAAGTCATTTTTCTGAGATCAATTTTACCATGTAATAATTTTCTAGAAATGTTAAGAAACTGCATATACAAAAGTTTCTAGAATGTTAAGCTTTAATTAAAGCAAATAGATGTTCCCCAAAGAAAATCCCTCTGTATAATTCCTTGAGGTCTCTGTGGCATATTCAATGTTATTAGCTTAGTTATAAAGAGAAGAGTAAACAAATAAATGAAAACTTCATCTCTGGAACAGATATGGCCAAACCAACTGTTTTCAATATGTTTTCCAGCTTTAGTTACTAACAATTTAACTACTCCAATAGACACACACTGAACAAAATCTTCCATTACTGAAGATCTCTTCTGATACAGAATGCTGCTTCTCTTTCCAAAGGTACTAATTACAAACTGATGGCATTTAATTGAAAAATAAAAAGCAGTTTTCAACTCTGATTAGGTTATAAAATTGGAAGCAATAAATTAAGAAACCAGTCACAGAATATGTGCTTCCTTACAGTGGGCTATTTATCCCAATTTGTCCAGGACAGTCATGATTTCCATGGACTTAGACTTTATAAGTGTGATAAGACAGAACAATCTAAACAGGGATAAAGGATGAAAATCTGGATTTACCACAAATTGTTGAGTCCCAGTGTGGCCACATGGTGTATATGTGCCTTCCATTTTCTATGACTGATCAAGACCTATTTAACAATTGACTCTGGCTCTAATCCCAGAGTTCAAATAAAACCATATAGTTCTTTGATACAGCAACGTGATCATAAAATTAAACAATCAAACCAGGCCATTTTGAGAGTGAAAAAGAGAAGTATGAATAACTGCACCAGGAAAATGAAAATGGAATACCCATCTTAACTGAGCATAGAATTAAAATATTGAACATTCGATATATGTTTCAACTGTCACTCAAGATCTACACCATATTTTGTTACTGGTTAAGCTGCCATCTACCTACAGGATCATTTTGGTGGCTTTATATAGGAACTACTCATAAATCTTTCTCCTATTAGCTTAAAATGGTATTGCTCACCATTCTGTTCAATAAGAATTATTAAAGCTTTTTGAGTGGAGCAATAACAACAACAGCAAAAAAAACAAAACAACAGAAATAACCTTTTTTTTAAGGTGGTATGTTGTGGGGAAACAATACTAGCACTTTCTTCAAAATGGTTTAATTAGAATGCTTACATTTATTTACTAACTAGTCATCATTCATTGACTCCATACTTGTGAGTTTACCTACTTGCTAAAATTATTTGTAACTCTAAAATCAGTACTTGGGGCACCTTCGTGGTCATTTTATGGATATGTCCAAGGCACTGCAACACTTACTGACCAATGTGCATATTCCCAGCTGAGGAATTAGGACATATATCTGCCTTTCTAATTCAACTGTCATGCAGCAAGCAAATGTCCTTTAGTGTTCTGTTCAGTGCCACCTGTCCCCCCATTTTTTGATCATCTTGCTGCTTAAAACATAGAGTGAAAGCATAGTTCTAAAGTGCTGCATAGTGTTCCTAAGTGCAAGTCTATTGTGATATGCCTGTGCCAGACATGAGTTAGAATGCTTTTGATCCTGAGTTCAATGTTAACAGAAATGTACATAGAACATGCTTATTTATATCTCAGTGGATGTGATAGTAATCAAAGGCTTGCAGGAAGCCAGCCCTATATTTCCCGTAGGAGTAATGGTTCAGTATTTGCTATTGAATACTTGTGGTGATTTTAGAAAACGTTAACTACCCCAAATTTATCCACTTGTGTATTCATCATTCAGTATCATGAAGAAAAAAAAACAGTCTTTTTCCATGTTTATATTGTAGAATGAATTGTCCTCCATTTTCTGATGCTGAATTACTGACAGCTTTGAAGTCTCATTCCTTCCTCTTCTCCTGGTGCCTCACATCTGGAAAGTTGATAAGAAAACCCTGGCACTTCCTTTGTTGGCACCAGTGGGATATTCAAATTATGCAAGTCCCCACGCATAGTCACAGAAAAGCACAGCCAGACACCTTCTTTTTGCTCCCTCAAGTCACCTCAGACCTGCTATAAGGCTTGTCCTGCTGTCCCCAGAGATTTCAATGACATAAATATCTTCATTTCCTCTTTTTTTTATTTTTTATTTTTTTGGTACCAGAGATGGAACTCAGGGGCACTCAACCACTGAGCCATATCCCCACCCCTATTTTTGTATTTCATTTTAGAGTCAGGGTCTCACTGAGTTGCTTAGTGCCTCGCTTTTGCTAAGGCTGGCTTTGAACTCACTATCCTCCTGTTTCAGCCTCCCAAGCTGCTGGGATTACAGGCATGTGCCATTGCACCTGGCTCATTTTCATACTGATGTGTGGTATCAGTCCTAACATGGAGACTGAGTTTGGGGTGAGGGGTCTGTCTACCTCTGCAGACGATTAACTTATTAATACACATTAAATTTGTCTTTTTAGCGATCTTATGTAATATGTCACTTTATGTAGCAGAGACATCCTAATTTTGAAGAACAAGGTATATAAAAGATACATTTCAGAGAAAGAATCATAATGTTGTGTGGTAAGGCAGGTTCTGCATCTATGAATGCCATGGGGATTAGAAAATAGAGGTATATTTATCCAACATGATAGCAAAGTAGTCTATTCATGTAACACATTAAAATGATGGCTTGCATTTTACTTCTGTCTTTATTTACTGCTCTGTATCTTTTCAGACTCTGATTTCTTTTCTTTCTTTTTCCTGTCAGAGTAGGTGAAATTTATAGCCATTTTGCAAGTTCCCCAGAACAACAAGTATTTATCAAAATGAAAACCTGGCAAATAGCCAGAATGCTTCCCTCAAATCCTGAAACATTCAAATCTGCTGGGGTTAGAAACTAAATCCCTGATCTAAACACATGTAGATCTTTATAGTGCTTTTGAAGTAATGCATTACTCCTAGCCCTAGGCATGGATTTTACCAGGCCTTAAACACACACACACACACACACACACACACACACACACACACACAAATACATGAGGTACTAGCCATTCTGAAATACTTTCTAGTTTATAGGTCAATTCCTCCTGTGGCTCTAGACCATTATAGCAAGTCTAACACTTAGAACTCCAAATTGCAAAACTTACCCACCATAAGAGCAGACTCAGGTGCCAGGATCCAAAATGAGTGTAAATTCCTCCATATCACCCAGAAAAATTTCTACACAGTTTCTATTTTCATCAAAAGAAAAAAAATGCTGGCATTCACCACTGCCATTTTAGAAGTGAAAAAAAAAAAAAAAAGCTGGCATATACCACCACTGCAATTGTTAAAATAGGAAAGCAACACCTCTCCAAATGCATAATTTAAAACACTGGAATTAAGAGCACTATTATCCAATGATTTAGAAAGAAAGATTACTCAAACTGGACAATATTGCTCACAAAGGTAGCAGGAGGATGTTCTGTGCCTTACTCCTCAACACAGCTTGCTTCCTAGCAAATAGCATTATATTACTTAGAACATTTACTTTGCATATATTTCTCAAGTTGCTTTCTGAACCAGCATTCAGATGTTGTAAATCAAAACCACTTATGCACTTGATTTGAACTTGGACAAGACGCCTGCTGTGTGCTTCTCCTTTTCCCATCCCTCATACTTATATCCATAATTTAAAGGTATCTTCCTTCTTGGGGTAGAAGCAAAATGTGAATACTGGTATTCCTTTAAAAGAACATTGAATAAGATATTTATAGGTTTCAGGTTGGATGTAAGGTATGAGATAGAAGTATTTTTTTCCTTTTTCCTTCATGTTAGAAGAAGTGAAAAATGATAAAGAAGTCTACCGTAGTTTCAAACTATACCTTCCTCTAAAGTACCTACCATAGTTTAATTTTTGTAACTGAGAACATTACAGGTTGAAAAGTTTGTGGCAATCTTTAAATGTTCCCTACAAAAGCCTACCCCCTTATATATGTTAACACCAGTATGATGTTGTTCAACAATCCAGTGACTGTGTGCTCCATGAAACACTAAGCTTCTCTTCAAAAGTAAAATAATTTCATTTCTTTTGCTAGTGGTTGAAGTACAGGGATGCAATTTAGCCATTGGACATTGCATAACATCTTCTGAAGGCCTCTAGGAAATTGCATTAGCTCTTAAAAGGAAACAGAAGAAAAGATAGCTTCTCTTCCAGCTTTTTACATTGTTTCGTGAGGATGAAAGGCTTGGAATGGTAATTTATATATACATATCACCATATATATGGAGTATTATGATATATATGTACTGACATGTATATGGTACATATACATTATAACTAGGTAAGGACCATTTGAAGGCAGGAACTAGCTCTGGGAAGATGACACAATATAAAATTCAGAAATACAGGCCAATGCTTATGATCATGAAAAATTAATAAATTTTCATTTTGGCTCAAGACATTTTTAGTAAGAGCTTCTCATAGTTTTATGATAGATCATCCTAAATAATTTGTAGGTTAAGTAACATGCCCATATATAATCCTACATAATTTATGGAACTTAAAATTCAAAGCCAGATTTTTCTGACTCTAGACCCTTATGGTTACTTCTCATTCTTTGTTGATATGAAATAGCTGATTATTGAGAATTAGGCAAAACATAGGTCTTAATTTCCTCACCAATATGAAAGCTGAATTCTGTAAAGGATGGGAAAAAAAGAAAGAAAACTAGGTGTATCTGGTTATGTGATTACTATATGGGACATGTTTATTGTATCTACCATTTCTTGTGTAACTAAAATTATAGCCACTAATTATAAGGGGCTTTAAAATTCTTTCACTTAGCATTAACTCCCACTTTAAAATTCTAGAAAACTGGCATTTCTTTACAACTGTCTCTAGTTCTTAATTATAAACTATATTAGATGAGATGCAATCTTATCAGCATCAGTTGCATCACTAGCACCACCACACCACCACCACCACCATCATCATCACTGTTTTTCTGTATCATTTTATCTTCTCCCTTCATGGGTAAATCCAGGGAAAAATAAAAATTCTTAGAAAAATTCCTTTGGCATCCACAATTTCCTCCATATATGATCTAATTCACACCCAATATCTTCTCTGTAAGAGAGATGCTTAAGTCATACACTAAAGTCGCCTTCTACAGTCTTCTTTCCTTGTCAGGCATTGGTGACACTATGCCTCACCCCTACGTGCCTCTCCCTGCCAGGGTACTGCATGCTACTCCTTCACAAATCATCTTCTCCACATAGATTTTCCTGGCGTCTTCCGTATACAGATGGCATTCCACAATATTCTGATTATAGCTTCATCTATTTGGGGATTTTCTATGTTTCCATATTCTCTGTAAGCATCTTTAGGCAAATAGTATTTAATATGCCTCTATTCATCTCTCACACATTGTTGATATTCATTAAATATTTGATAAGATGTATATATCAGAATATATATTTATTCCAGAAATCAAACAAAATTCAATGTAAATATATAATTATACTAGGTGCCAATAACTATTGCTTTAAGAGCTTTAACAGTATTAACAGTTTTTAAAAGTTTTAACAGTATTAATAATCCTCACAGTAACTTACACAGCATATGTAATATTTTAGTATTCTCATTTTTATAGAAGAAGAAACCATGGTGAATTAACTTACCCCAAATCATAAAACTGAGAATTAGTGGAGTCAAAAATTTGAGTGCAGAAATTCTAGCTTCCAAGTTCATGAAACTACCATATGCATGTAAAACTATATTAATGTAAACATTTATCACCTACCCTTATGAGTTAAGTTGGACTCATTATTGACAGTTCACAGTGTTTGGCTCAGAATCTAGTTCAGTTAGAAATGAATAAACATCTTTTAAAAAATCACTAATAATGATTAAGTATTGTAGAGGAAATAACCACCTGCCACCAAAATGTGTCCTTCCTCTCCTTGACTATGGATTTGTTGCTGAGGTAAATATCTAGAAGGGATAACATTTCCAGACCTCCTTGCATATAGTTGCAGCCAAATAACTAGCTCTTAGCAATGGATTGTGAGAAAAATTGACCTGTCTCCCTTTGGAGGCAAAGTTTGTAAATTTCTTTTCCTTTCTCTGAGGTAGATGCAGAAGATTATAAGGCCCTGTTTGAGAGCAAAGCCCAAGGATAAAGGAGTGAAACTGAAGTTTTGAGATGAGACTAGATTTCCAGCTTTGCCATTTTCCTTTGGGTTCTTCTCTTGCAAATTTGAAGAAAAAAATTGTGGACAATAATAAAAGGGAAGAGTGAATGAACAGGATTTATTTTAGAAGAGACAGAACTTCCACAGTACAGGAGGGGGCCTGTATAGCAAGAAAACCCATCTTGGTGTGCTAGCTTAGGGGCTTATAGGAGTTTGGGTCATGAGTATTATTCAAAATCTATGTTAAACAGACATTGAAAAAGTATCAAGACTATTGGTTGTGTCCTTTAGCCCGAGGTTTTTTTTTTAAATATTTTTTTTAGTTGTAGATGGACACAATATCCTTATTTCATTTTTATGTGGTGCTAAGGATCGAACCCTTTGCCTCACGCATGCGAGGCAGGCGCTCTACCACTGAGCCACAATTCCAGCCCTTAGCCCGAGTTTTAATCCTTCATGTCACTCCATTGGGTCTCACTCCCATCCTCTATTTTCCCTTCCTCTCAGGGAAAAAGGAGTTGGCTGGAGTGTTCCCACAGGTGAGCCTCGTGGCCTTTCACATTTCTACCCATTAGCATCCTGGTTGGCTCTCTGCCTTTGAATAAGACCTTAACTGGAGCCTAGTGCCTAACCATTTCTAATTGGATTCTTAACCACACATTCTCACAGGTTTTGTGGTTAAGAGGAATTATCCTTTTCTCCCTGAGTTCCAGGATCTGGTCTGTGAAAAGGTGCACAAAGTCTCCCCCTTCGAGGTAGTTTGGGTTCCTCTTATCCACGCCATATCTATTTCTGGCCTGCATTTCTCATGCAGATAAAAGATAATTTGCTGAGGAATGTGACATATCCTGTCCACGTAAGCCAGGCAGGGCTGCAGGTAAATAGCTTCTTGGAAGAGAGAGCATGTGAGGCGTCAACACAGTAGACCCATTTTATACAGTCATTTCCATAACCTCATGTTCCCCACTGCTCGAATCTGTCTGCCCCCTATCAGGAGCACAGGTGTTTGTGAATCCTTCGTGGAGGGAAGTCAGAACTGCTGAGAATATTCACATTTGACTTATAATTAAGAACCTCAGAGTCATCTACTCTACTGAGCATTTATGCAGTTTTGAACTAGGTTTTCAACAATATAAGCTTGTAATAGATACCAGAAATGGAGTATATATGTGCTCACCTGAATAATACTATCTAATAGGAGGTAAGTACTTTTATTTCTGTAAAAATTATGGTTCAGAGTTTGGTTGGTTTGACTATGGTTGTACTATTCAAGAGGATCTACTTCAAAAGCTATACAATGTTACCAGAACATGGTGTCTATCACTTGCATCTTGCTCTTGACCTTAAACATTAAACATCACAGTACTTCTTTGCCATTACACCAATATAAACTGTCATCTCAGGGCACATTATAGTCTTTAGGACAGTCTAAATGACTCAATCAATATTTGAAAATATTGTTTGTATTTAACATTTTTGTTTGTAGTCACACCACTGGGTACAAGAGAACTTTCTAATAGAAAATCATCCTAACAGCCTTGGTTGGTTTGGGGATACCTCTGTATGATAGATCACTCTTAGCCTAAGCAAGTCAGGACAATGGGTTCCTCATTTTCTACATACTCTTGCTGTCCAAGTAACAAGTTCATATGGGAGTTACTGAGAAAGCTTTTCTTCTCTTGTGGAGAGAACAGAAACAATTAATCTATCTCATCCATTCAAACATGGATAGGATGATGGAAGCTGTCCCATGTATTTTGCAACTATGAAGGAAAGGCCAAAACCCTTGAAGAGAGGTATGAATCAACTTCAGTAATAACTTACCTTTTAACTTTTTGTATGAGAAAAAAAATTCCTTTACATGTAAAAAGTATCTTTATACATGTGTTAGGGTTTCTGGTATTTAGTGCTGAAAATGATCCTTATCAAAGAAACTATTGTTCGAGAATTATTTTTTCACTGTCATCTATACCAATATATACTTAAAGCTTATCAGGGTACATTATGGTTTTTAGGACACTCTTAATGAGTCTTTATCAATACTTGAAAATTTCATTTTTACCATAAAGCCAGAAATTTATTTTCCATAGCTTATCTTCATAAAAGGAGTTTAGCTTGCTCAATATAAAGGTTTTACTTGTTAAAATGCATTTATCCTACTTGGAGATTTTTGTGTAAAGGAACCTTAGAGAAAAGTAAAGGAGTGGGAAATCTGAGAGATGGGAAACACCACCTTATTATCTGATATGTGAAATATTAAATCAGACAAGTTACAAAATTAAAAAGGGAAGATCATTAACTTTTTTTCCTATTTTAGTTTCATCTGTGTAGTCTTGGGTAGGTTGCTTTACTTTTCTGTGTCTTGGTTCCCTTGTCTATGAGATGGTACTAATGACAGTATGCAGTTTCTTGACTCTTGTTTCCAATGTCATGCACAGTGTCATATACATTGAAAGCTCTCAAAAAAACAGAACTGTTGTTTTCATTATTCTCATCATCTAATAATGATAATGGTCCTGAAATATCAAGATATCTTTGATAAAGGCAGTATATGAGTCTTTGAAGTGATAAAGGAGGGTCATTGTGTTCTCTAATTTCTTTTGCATGAAAATCTCATGATAACTAAAATTTATCATTGGATGTATTCATTTACTCAACAGCCTTTTAATTTCAAAATATCTTAACTTTAAAGCTATGTTTTAGTTTCAAAGAAATAGACAAAAACAATATACAATTTATGGCCTGGGCTAGTAATAATGTGAATGCTAAACAACTTTCTACTCTGTCTCCAAAGTTATTTTCAAGTATATGAC
The DNA here is from genome assembly GCA_028644305.1 of Xerus rutilus. Lineage (NCBI taxonomy): Eukaryota > Metazoa > Chordata > Mammalia > Rodentia > Sciuridae > Xerus > Xerus rutilus. The sequence continues at coordinate 41,886,905 of CM053411.1, read as the reverse complement.
AACGATGTAGCTAGAATAAAATTCTAGTTTAAGTTGGCAACTTTGAAAAGAAATTAGGGTCTATAGAGAATACTTGTCCTTTGTATAAACTACTTTTAATTCCATGCTTCATCCTGCTAGGTTAAGGGTTATTCTAACCTCAGCGGAGTATAAGAAAATGTAGATGGCCCTACAGTCTCTTTTAAGTTATCTTTCTCTGCTTTCAAAATAATAGAACAAAATTGATCCTTTAAATGGATAAGACATCAGGTTGGAACTTGATAAAATACTTTGAATCATTGGAAACAGACTGGATAAAACCATTTGATCTTTGTCTCTTGTGTAGTTTATTTTAATTTTCGAGGTATTTTATATACTCTGCCTTTCAAATCAGGTAGTTTTGCAACTTCAAAATTTGTGTGGGGCAGCTCTCCCATTGCTTTGATACTAGGTTACTAAACATAATCTAGGAATAAGTTAATATATAGCTCTAATTTTAAAATTTCTGCATAATTTAGTGAGCTAACCATTTAAAAATCTAGATTCAAAACCAAACACTGATACTAAATATAACCTATGCCATGTCCAAATCCTTCTTCCTACTTTTAGTCTTAATGTCCTCAAATATAAAAGCAAAATATTCTATTAGATCTCTAAGGCTTCAGTTTCTTCTAGCTATACAATTTTATTTTTTACAATGCTTATTTGTATTCAGCCAGAGCTGTTTGTATAATTACACAGAACATAAGAAGAATTTTTGAAGTCTTTAAGGAAAATAAATTTTACCCATAGAAAAATTAATAAATGTTATGATAATAAATTTACAAAGGAAGTACATGAAAAATACTCAGCTTCATTAGTAATTGGGACAGCTAATAAGAAACACGATAAATTTGTTACCCACTGAATTGTGAATAATTTAAAATTTTAATAATATTAAGTATTGGTGATGCTTTGGAGACACACATCTCTCATAAATTGCTGTAAGGAAGGTATATTGGTTTAACTACTTTGGAGGACAGTTCAGAAACATCTTTCAAAAATCAAATTGCAAATTGTATACCACCTCAAAATTCCATTTTACTATATTGTTACTAGAGAAACACCTGCCTGATTCTTTTTTTTTTTCCTGCCTAATTCTTAAGAAGAAAATACCCAAGGGTATTTTATGTACTAGAAATACATTTAGGGAAAAAATACTGATTATCCATCAATATAAGAATCCCAAAAATGAAGTATAATGTATCCATACCATGGAATACTATATAGAGGATAATGCAGATTTACTGTGTACAAATGTTTAAGATCTATTATTGATTTAATATAAAGAATATAAACATCCTAATACTGAATACATGTGTGTTTGTTGTGTACATTTGCATGTGTTTGCATGGGTGTGTTGGTAAATATATTTCAAATGACTAGAATCTTAAAGACCCAAATAATGACAGTATTTCCCTCTGGGGATGCAGGAAGGGCACTGGTAAAAGAAACTTCATGGTTAAAGAACCTTCTCTATAGCACCTATCATGTTCACAGGTATAATGGGATTGTATATTATGTGTGAAGCATTATAGAAAAAAATCTAAATATTGTATATTACCATAAATTTTGTCAACAATATATTAAAAACAGATTCATGGTTATTTCTGGATTCTGAACTCTATTCCATTGATCTACAGGTTTCTCTTCATGCTAGTACAGCACTGTCTTAATTAACATGTCCTTGTATTTCTGGCATGCCTAATATACAGACTTTCAATTCTGTTTTCTTTATAAATTACACATAGATTTTTTTCCTAAAGCAATATGGCTAAATATCTTTCTTTACACTGAAAAGAAATAATAAAAAGCACAACTATTAAATTGATACTTTACAAATACTTTTACTACGTTTTAGAAGCAATAGGGAATATGTTGGCCTATGGGACTATCAAAGGTGCCATATTGGTTTCTCCTTGATTTTATGAACTAGTTACATTGAAATTTCAAAAGATTTTTCAGGAATATCAGTCTCGGTTTCTCTTAGTATCTCTTCTTAATTCTTGTTCTTTCTCCTCTCCTCCCCCCACTCTCTCTCACACACACAGACACCCCTTTCATTCTTTTCCTTTTCTCAGTAGCTGATCTCTTATAAAAATTTTCTTAATGACCTATATGGAAATTCTTCAGTTTGCCACTTTGTAAAATAGTCATTAGTGGAATGATGACAACCATAAGAAGTTACATGAATGAGGCACTTTAGAATTTACAAAGAACTTTTAAATTCTCTTCTATTTATCCATATATTTTATGCAGGAAATATATGGTTATCATGTCACATGTAGGTCACATGTAAACAGTTATTATAACTGTTTTATGTTATCATAAAACAGTTTATATAACAGTTATCATAACAGTTATATATGTCACATGTAAACAGTTACCATAACTGTTTTACATGTGACAAAACTGAGAAGGGGATGCATAAATCACTTGAACAAATTCAAACAATGAGTATATGGCTGAGAGAGAAACTAAAAAATAAGCGTTCTAAAATGGCTTTATTGTAGTAGATTTGACATATAATAAACTGAACATATTAAAGTCCACAATTTGAAAGTTTCCTTCCAAACATCATCTCTATACTCAAGATAATAAACATACCCATTACCACAAAAGTGACAATACTCATACTTCTTTGGAATCCCTTCTTTCTAGTGCCTTTAGAGCCCCAACTCCAGTGTTCCCTCCTACCATGTAACCACTAAACTTTTATCACTTTATTTGCATAAAAATAAGTCTTTTTATTCCAATTAATTACACTTATCTTTTCACCGTGGACTTACTAAGGAGGTGATACACTTGAAAAGAGTTAGCAAACTTTAAACACCAAAGAAATGTTTGGGTGTTACTTATTGCTTACTATTGTTAAGCAGAAGAAAATTAACATACATACCAACCACATTTTTTTATTAGAAAACTGCATATGTAGGAAATCCTCTCTGAAGCAGGCCCTAGGAGATCCCCATGGTGAGACTCTGTTTCATTAGTCAGATGGAATTGAGATAAAGGAAAGCAGAAGCTAGAAACCCTTTATTCTATAGGCTATAATAACCATATTAAAAACAATAGTAGTTGACCAATTGGTGGTGTTAAGCTATTTGGATGGAGCTAATATTTCAAACTATCCCATTAATAAGTATACAGCATATTTAACCAAAAAATTTTGGAGAGAATAGAGCATATTGGACAATGGCACAAAAAGCTATTATCAAAACTAAAATACTTCTCATTCTCTACAATATCAGATCTATACAAAATCAGTTAAAATAATTTGTCTGCTTAAACCCCTTTCTAAATATGTTCTTGCTCAAAGATCCACATGAGTCTAAGAAATAAAGTAAGCTTTTCAGTTACCTGTTGTGTCTGTTATCAGTTTTATGGCTCTCAGTTCCAAATCCATTCTTCATATAGATCTGCAATAACAGAGATGGGCCCTATAAATACTTCCCTTTGGTCAGCTGGCCTGTTTTTAGGCACTATCAGTAGAGGGCAGTGGAGGAACATTACAAGAAGACATTTTTTTCTCTTCCTACATCAGGGCTGATCTTCTCCACTAGGTTCCTGCAGTGCAGATGGTCTCTCGGGAGCTCCGTGGCCAGTAGCTCGTCCCCGAAACCCTTGAAGTTGCACTGCTTTTCTGTGAATACCACTCTTGGAGACCCTTGGGAAGTTCGTAGCAAGTTATAAAGTACAGAAACTCCCTATGGGTAATTTCCCTTGATGTTCCAGAGAGCAGATTTCCAGCATTTACTGCTACAACATCTCAGTGATGTCTCTACCATCTTTTATCCATGATTGTTCTCTCTCCAAACAGGTCAGGATCTGAGTCCCAGATGGGGAAGATTTTTGACATCTTGTTCTTTCCTTGGTCATTTGATCTAATCCTAGAGGTAGAGAGTACTTTATATTGTCATTTCTTTACTCTGTAGAATTATTCTTTTATTGGTCAATCCCTCATTAAATGAATCCCCTGTTAGAGCTAATAATGTTTACATAATTTTGTGTTCAGATAAAATTTACATTCCAAAAAATTTACTAATGCCAATCTAAAGTGCACACTACAAGAGATTTTTTTAGTATATTCACAAGGCATGTAACAATGGCCACTCTCTAATTCCAAAACACTTTTAGTAGCCCCCCAAAAAAAACCCATATCCATCAAGCTGTCAATCCCCATTGTCTCTCCAACCAGAACCTGGTAAACGCTAATCCACTTTCTGTCTCTATGGACTTCTTTCTCTATTTAGACATTTCATATAAATGAAAACATATAATATGTGGTCTCTTGTGTCTGACTTTTTTCATATAATATAATGTTTACAAACTTCATCCAATTTGTAGTATTTATCAGTATTTATCTTTTCTTTTTTTTGACTAAATACTACTCTAGGGGATGACTATATTGCATTTTGTTTATTAATACATCAGTTGGTGCACATTTGGTTTGTTTTTACTTTTTTCTATTATAAATAATGCTGCTTTAAATATTCAGATACAAAATTTTGAGTGAATGTATGTTTTCAATTCCTTTAAATATGACAGGAAATTGATGGATCATATGATTACTGTATAATTAACTTTTAAGGAAGACCATAGTAATTTCCATTGCTTCTGCACTATTTTACATTGATGCATACAACAATGTGAGAATTTCAACTTCTCTATATTCTTAACAATAAATATTTGGACATTTCTGTGTCCTTAAATACGGTCATCCCAGTGGGTATGAAGTAATATAGCAGTGTGTTTTGATTTGCATTTACCTGCTAATGATGCTAAGCATCTTTTCATATGTTTGATAACCATTTATTTTTTTGGTGGGGGTACTGGGGATTGAACTCAAGGGCACTGGACCACTGAGCCACATCTCCAGCCCTATTTTGTATTTTATTTAGAGACAGGTTGCTTAGTGCCTCATTTTGCTGAGGCTAGCTTTGAACTCATGATCCTTTTGCCTCAGTCTCCTGAATCACTAGGATTACAGACTGCTTGCCCAGTTAGAATTATTTCTTAACACCATTTTTAATTCGTTCATTGCCAAAGACACAACTTATGTTTACATATGGATATAGCCTGCAATCTTCTTGGACTTGTTTATTATCTCTATTTGTTCTTTTTTGCTCTTTAGCATTTTCTAGGCATAATATAATATTATCTTCAATAAAAATGGTTTCCTTTATATTCTGAGTGCATGCCATTTTTTATTTTCCCTGGATAGAACCTCTAGAACAATGTCAAGTGCTACTAAAAGTCTTTTAATTTTGTTTTTCTGTACAAATATTTTCTTGTTTCATTGATATTCTTCATTGTTTTTATTCCTCTCTTCCATTTATTTCTTCTCTAATCTTTGCTCATCTTCTCTTTGTTTGCTTTGGATTTAATTTGCTTTCATATTTCAAGTTTCTTAAAGCAGATACTAGTTTCTTGATTTAAATTCTTATTTTGGATGCTGGTGTTTTAGCTATAAATTTTCCTTGAGTACTGCTTTCATTGCATCTCATAATTTTTCACAAGCTGTATTTTCATTTTCATTTATCTCAATCTATTTTTTACTTCTGATTTATTTTTTGACTCACTGGTTATTTAGAAGAACATTCTTTCAACTTCCATATATTTGTGAGTTTCCAAAATTTCTTCCTCTTATTGGATTTTAATGTCATTCAAGTGCAGTCAAGAGACCATATTTGGTATAATTTCAATTATAAATGAATCCTCATTTGATGGCCTAACCTAGAAAATGCTTGAGAATATACTTGAGAAAGTTCTGTACTCTGCAATTTGGAACATATTTTTCTGTAGATATATCATACATCCTTGATTCATGTAGATACCATTTATATGTTCTGACTCCTTGCTTATCTTCTAAGTTCCATCCATTATTGAAAGATATTTAACTCTCCAAATATTATTGCTGAATTTAGTAATCATAATACCTGTCCCTTCAATTTTGTTAGTTTTTGCTTCATATATATTGGAGGTCTTTTTTATAAGTGTTTGTATGTGTGTATATATATATATGTATTATGTACACATATATGTGTATATATTTATAAATATTAATGAATTGATCCCTTTATCTTTAAAGCATTTCCTTGTTTCTAGTAAAAAAAAAATCTTGAAATCTATTTTGCCTGATATTTGTCTGATATTATCTCACTTCTTTTAATTGCCTTTTGCAAAAAAGTTTTTCCAAACTTTTATTTTTAACATATTTGGCCTTTTAAACTAAAGAGTATTTTATATACAGCATATATTTAGTTTATCTAATCTACAAATATCTGCCTCTTAACATGGGAATTTAAACCACTTACATTCAATGTAATTACTAATAAGGTAGGATTTACATTTTCCATTTTGCTATCTCTTCTCCACATGTATGATGACTTCTTTGTACTTGTATTCTTTCATTATAGTCTTATGTTAAATATTTTCTAACATTTTAATTGCTTATTTATTTTACTGCATATTTTTGAGGTTTTACTAGTGGTTTCCTGGGGACTATAATTAGCATTTTAATTTATAATAATTTTATTCAGATTAATACTAACAATACTAACTTAAAATCAATAATATTATATAAAAAAACTTAGCTCCTATATAGCTCTATTTCTTTTCTATGTTGTTAAAGTCATGATAATCTTTATATATTATGTGAGTGATATTTTAAAATTGTTTATATGTATTTATTAGCACAGATTTATAGTTACTGTTTTATATAGCTGCCTTTTAAATCATATAGGGAAAAGATTTACAAGTAAAATATATTTACAGTTTCTATGCTTACTTTAATTAGGGTTGTTTAATTATTTTTGTGGATTCAACTTACTGCTTCATTTCAATTTGATACAATTTCCTTAGCATTTCTTCCAGGGCAGGTTTGCTAGCAACAAATTCAAGGGTTTTTGTTTGTGTGTTTGTTTTGGTTTGTTCTTTTTGTCTAAATCTGGGAATATCTTCATTTTTTTCATTTTTTAAAGATATTTTTGTTTGAAATAGAATTTTTTGCTAACAGACTTTTGTTTTTTAAAACTGTAAAATTTGTGTTCCATTACCTTCTCATTTTCATGATTTCTGGTGAGAAAATCAGCTGTTAATCTTAGTGCTGATAACTTCTGTGTGATTAATCTCTTCTCTCTTGCTGCTTCCATCATTTTCCATCTGTCTTTGGCTCTGGATATTTTGACAATGATTTGTGTAAGTGTGGATCCTATTGAATTTCAAATATTGAATTCAAAACTGCTCAAATTTGTTGTTGTTTTATTTTTAGAAAGTATTAATACACGTGGGCCACTATATTTCAAATATTTTTATATCATCTTCTCTTTCTCCTCAAGTTGTCTCACAATTACTGAAACTCTCTTTTTTATTTATTATTTTTTCTTTTTGCTCCTCAGATTAGATAATCTTAATAAACCCATTTTCAAGTTCACTGACTCTTCTTCCTGATCAAATACACTATTAATCCTTTCTAGTAAATTTTAAATTTTATTTATTGTATTTTTCATCTCTAGAAATTCAATTTGGTACATTTCTATAAATTCTATCTTTGTTGAAATTACCTGTTTATGTAGACACTGCTCTCTTACTTTTCTTAGATTTTTAGAATGTGGATTATTATTACTATTTATTACAGTTACTGTTTGGTAACTTTTATAAACAAATTCTATAAATCCTGTATTCTTTGTCCTGTTTGGGCATAAAAGTCATTATTTGGTCATCTAGCAATCGGCTAATGATTAGATAAATTTTTCTGACCATGGCAGAAGCTAATAAATCTCATATTTTTAAATAGGCTCTGTGTTTTGTAGCATGCCTTGACTTCTCAGGAAGTTTAAAATTCTACCTTAGCTTTCATTTTCTGCTTGAACAGAGCTGGTAGAATTTCCTAAAGGAAGAGTTTAGGGTCTTTTCTGCTCTGTCATAAGCATGCCTGCAGGCCTACACATTCACTTGGCTCCTTAGAATCCCAGGAGTACATCAGAGCTTTTCTTTAATAAATTCTCCCTGGTTAGTGCAAGCAATCTGGTTTGAACTCAGCCATTTATTTATAATTCCTATGTGGGTTCTGTCTCCTGATTTGGATCTTACTAAAATGCCTGTGGTATATCTGGTTATGAAATGATTGAGTTAAAAATCTGAATGGGAAATACTGCATCCCTAAAGTACTCACTAATAGGTTGAATTAAAGGTCATGATGTAGAAAGATGAAAAAAGCCACAGTAACTCTGCAAATCAAGCATATGAAGACTCAAAGGTTATGTCACCATAGAAAGGAAAAGAGAAAAGGTGCTGAGAGAGAAGCCTAGACAGTACAGTTTATGAAGTGCCTATCGTGACCATTTCCCTTACTTTATAGAACATACAAATCTCAGAATATCATCTTTATCTTAAGGTAAATTGAGTCAATGTGTGTTCCTTGAAATCAATTCATGCAAGAACAAAAGCTAGCTTTGACCTTGCTTTCTAGGACCTAAACAGCCTGGCTTTTCTTCCTCTAGGAACTCCCCATCATCACTCTGCACAACACACTATTGAGTTTCTATGTCTTTGCATACATCACTCTCCCACACAGAAAGTACTATTAGAGCTGAATTGAAAAATCATGAATCTGGGCTTAGAACTATTAAGTCCAAATCTCAAAACAATCCTATAGTTGTTTTTTTGTTTTTGTTTTTTTTTTTTTTTTGGTACTAGGGATTGAACTCAGGGGTACTCGACCACTGAGCCACATCCCCAGCCCTATTTTGTGTTTTATGCAGAGACAGGGTCTCACTGAGTTGCTTAGTGCCTTACCATTGCTGAGGCTGGCTTTGAACTCGCGATTCTCCTGTCTCAGCCTCCCTAAGTGCTGGGATTACACAATCCTATAGTTTTGATGTTAACTTTATTTTTCTTCATTAACACAAAGGAAAACGTAAAACCCATACTGAATGATCATGCTTAAATTATCATGCTTAAATTATGTTTTCTATGAAAAGTGAACATTACTATGCTGAACACATTTTAAGTTCACCATAATTGTTAGTGAAAACTCTTTCTCCATCTCTACCTACTCCAAGTCTTACTCATATAGACCCAGATAAAATTTATCTTCCATAGAGAAGTTTGAATTAAAATATAATATCCATGAAAGTCAAATAAAGCTATACTGCTCAAGATTGAACTAAGCCACATTGACTGGCACAAGAATTATTCTCAATAATATGAATTGAATTAATTGATGAATTACATATTACATATTATCCAAGACTTCACCAACTTACTCCTATCTGTAATGGATTAGTGTTATGTAAAGGTGCTACTTATTCTTTTTCCCTTTAAATTAGATAATATTTCTTCCTCTCTCTCCTCTGTCCCTCTCCCTCCCTCTCCTTCCCCCCTCCTCTTCCATCTCCTCATTCCATCTCCTCATTCTTCTTTTGTATTCCTAAAGTAGCTGGCACAGTGTGGGGAAATAACAAGTACTCCAAACTACATATTGATTTAGTAAATGGTATTTCATAGATTGTAATACTTCTATTAGCATAAAAGTATTGAATTTAACCTAAAATTTAACTAAGCTTATCCATCTTTTCTGTACACATCCTACACAAATAATACTACTTTCTGCACTATAAAAGTTGAACAGCAATGCAATTTTATTCTCTGGCTGTTTCTCCTCCTGAATCTGACATTAATTTTCACTCACTGTCAGAAAGGCTGACTCTTAGTATGAACTAATCTTTAAGCCAAGGATAAATGCAAGCTGAGTTGCACTGAGTAATGTATCTCTCAGCCTTCAAAATGGTTGTCTTTTCAGGCAAGGTAAGATTTCCCTGAAAGAACCATGCCTTGATAGTCAACCCTCTTCCAGCATTTCAATGGTCAGTCCACTAACCATGAGAATACACATAATCACACAAAGAGGGGAGAAAATTAGTTCCATGGAATTCAAAGTAAGTGGTGAATAGTCAAGTATAATTCCAAATCTGAACTCCTGAAGGGAAATCAGAAAATGTAACAGAAAGAATTTTTAAGGAGAACATTAAGGGGAAAAGGAATTAGCACAGACCTTAGAAAAGTGGCATGATTTTAGAGCATGTGAAGTTGAACTATCTATAGCCTCAACGACAGAGACTTTTCAGAACTGCCAATGAAAGCCCACAGTTGACAAAGTACATGTTTAATAAGTGTTTTATTTAGATAAACAAGAAAAACACAAGCCATATATATAAATTATTAGTCTTAAATGAGATTGACTATAGTGAGGATATAAGAAACTGGTGCCAGATATCCTAACTGAAGTATATATGCTAGAATCTCTCTGTGTTCCTTTCCCTTTTAATAATACACAGTTGATGCTGATGATAATCAGACACTTGGGTCATTCCATCTGAATTCTGTCTGGGAACCTAGCTGTAATCACCTGCTGAACTAAAAAAGAAATCAATAAGCCAATTAACTTTTGCTTGAGAATTTCATAATTTAAATTTTAGTGTTAAAAGTTCCACCAGAATTGGATCAATCTATCCCACATAGACTAACCTAAACCATGGTGGTTCATCTTCTCAGAATAAAAGAAACTAGTGATTTTCTAGACTATTCCATTTGAGTAAAATAAAGTTGTGGTGAATTGTTAGCTTGAAGCAGAGATATTGATTACAGCCATTAGCAGATGAGAGTGAAATTAGATTAGTCTCCACTTGAAAAGTTGGACCACCAGCTGGATAAGAGGTTGCAGGGAAATTGCACAAGGCAGGATGATTAGTTTGTTTGTACATCTTGGTATGCTATCTCCCACTTTACCTCACACCTCTGTATAGAGGATTTACCTCTTGCTGTGCATTTCCCTTTATAAAATGAAGATACTTTTGCTTAATTTTCAATGAACCAAAGGAGAGCATTCAATTCTCTATCAACAGATAATTAAGACTCCACCATGCTCTCTCTGCACATGAATGATCACGAGCTTAGTTTTAGCCTAACTTTGTAATGGCAAACTGAACAAGGGAACATCTCACAGGGGCATATAGTGGGAAGGAAATGAGGCTGTCATGAAGAGGAAATCATCATTTCTCAACTTCAGAAAAATGTCAGTATCTCTATTAATACAATATTTTAAACAGCAAGTTAATTCAAGGTTGTGTTTCTTAAAAAGCTTCATTCAGCTCCCTGCTCTATATCTGCCTTTCCAGTGCCTACTCATGTCTCTTTCAAGTCCCATAATGGGCAGTAAATTCTGCAGAAGATCTTACTTCCCTTGACCTCTAACTCAGACAACCACCTATCAGGGTTATGCTACATCTCCTGAGGTTAATGTCCTCACTTCTATTGAACAAGTGAAGACTATGGCAGAGCTACACAGGAAAATGGGAGGGAAATAAAGTGAGGTAGAGAAAGAGAATAAAGTACAGAAGTGTAGCAAAGGAAGAAATGAATAAAAATAAGAAAAGGGGGGGAGTAAAAGAAGAAGCTGATAAAGAGGAAAAAATACTAGAACGTGAATGAGAAGAACTTTTTGTAGATTAAACACAAGCTCTCTGCTCCTAACTTTAGAAATATCATTTGCTCTTAGTTTTCTTGTGTATAATGGAGATGGGTATCTACCTGACCTACTTCCTTGGGTTTCCATAGGAATCCAATGACACAAAGCAGTGAAAGTGATCTATGCTCTGTAAGTATTATAAGCCTCCATACTCCATGTTTTCATCTCTATTACATTTAAGCTCTCTACCCTGAGGTTTGGATGAAATTCAGTGCCACAATCAATGCAGGTCTAGACAAACATGCTAGTTACTAATACATACATGGATAGACAAATAAAAAATGAATGCTAAAATAAGATGGTGACAACTTCATCAAGATTCCCTGGAGATATACAAGAAGTCAGAAGGGAACTTGAGAAGATACAGCCCTAGAAGCATAGACATCGTGAAGTCCAGGTTGTGTGTGCCTTCTCTGAATGGACTTCTCCCAAGAAATGAGTTACAGGAAAAAAGTATGATTTCCTTGATACAGAATGAAGGCCAGTGGCAGAATTTATCATGGAAATGACTATTTAAAACATATGTGGAATGTGAATGAATGTCTTTAAGCAGACAGATGTTAGTACTGTCTTACTATTGCTCATCTCTATTTGTTTTTTGTATATGCATGAACTCAACAACAGTGTTGGGACCCTGATTAGAGAAATATCCCAAATCACTATAATCTATAACTGATCCTAACTTTAAGTAGTGTGACAGTTGCTTATATGTTTGATTGAAAAGACCTTACAGCCTGTTCTGCCCAACTGTCTGCTGCTGCCTTGAATTTCATGACTGGTACCCATCCCTCTTCCGTGTAAGAATAGCTAGAGAAAATGTGATTCCTTCCATTTGATTCTAGAGAGTGGGAGAGGTACAAGCAGCTCAAAGGTAACATAGTAAAAGCAAAGAACAATACATAAAAAAACAAATTTTGTCCACCTCACAATCTCTCTCCTCATTATCCCATCTTCTGTCTTCTCTCTCATGTTCGGAGGTGATAAACCCAAAAAAGAACATGAGGGATTATCCATGGATTATAGTAAGGTAAAATCTTGTCTACCCTTCTTCCTTCTCTTGATCTATTTTATGTTTTGACTTGGGCTTGGTAATTTGAAAATGTAAGCCTATTCAAAGGATATTTGTCTTTGTGCTTTCTAAAATTGAGAACAAAGAACAACTTAAGAATAAAATATGGCACAATCCTTAGGATTCCATTAATTTGAACTTGAGATAACCCTGGTATATATGGAGATGGACTTACAATGTGTACACACAGTTCTGAAGTTTTTAAGGTCTAATGTTTGGGGAAATAATCTCTTTAAAATTATTGGCATTTTCAAATCATTAAAATGGTTTTAAAAATCATTAAAGGCATTAAAAGTCCTTTTTCTTGGCTGCATTTTCTTTATCCAATAATTAGTTCTCAAATATTGAAGTGCTTTTATATTTTGAATTCATTATTATGTAAAGTAGGTCTATTTCAAATTGCTATTTTCTCATTAACTTATCTCACTTTACTTACTAGTGTATAATTATATGTGTACGTGTGTCTTGAAAATTTTAAAATCCCATTTGTAAACAGATACTTTAACTGCCATATTTTTACTAGGTCATTCCAAACTTCTCAGGTAATAAAGACCTAAGTCCTCTAGTTCTCTAACACAATTCTGACACAATTTCCTAAATGAACTACCTTCCTTCCTTTCTTCCTTCCTTCCTTCCTTCCTTCCTTCCTACCTTCCTTCCTTCCCATCCTCCCTTCCTTTTTCATCACTGAATTTAGCCTTTTAAAGTCACAGAAAAATCCTTTGGCAGTTTTTTCCCCACCCATTGTATTGGGCACAATGACTGTATAACAAACATTATGGGACCCTGAACAAATTATGATTTTTGGCAACTTCATGGATTTGCACAACCTACTTTATGGACCTACGTGCTCTTCCCCAACAATTTGTCTCTTCTTCCCTCCAATGACAGCAGTCTTTCCTGTGAAGACTTTCTCACTCTTCTAAAAAAATTTTAGCTTTTCACTCTGGTCACACACTGTGTCTCTTTATTATAGTGTTCCATGTGGTTCCTTGTAATTTTTTTCTCTGTGATTGTTTCCCATAAAACAATCAAGGACAAACATACCTTATTTACATTTCCAACCCATACAGCAAACTCTTGATGGTAGATCTTCAGGGACTATAATTTTGAGGTTTTTCAAATGCAACTCCAATTTCTCTGTATCATTCATGAGAAATAAATGGCATATGTATTTTGTTTCTATCAAGAAAATTGGGCTCTGAAGAGAGTTCAAAAGTAGTTAGAAGTTTTCATTAGTTCTCCAGTGGGTAGTTTTCTGGAACCTTCCACTGTCACTCTACCATTAGTAGCATGAAAAAGTATTATATTATTTAACCAAAAAAAAGAGAAGGAATGGAAACAGGAAAGAATCATTAAGGGGAAATTGTACAGCATGTGACTTTTTTTCTTTTTTCTTTCTTTCTTTTTGGTTGTTGTTGTACCAGTGATTGAATTCAGGGGCACTTAACCACTGCGCCACATTCCAAGCCTATTTTCATTTATTTGTTTCCTTTTATTTTGAGACAGGGTCTTCCTAAGTTGCTGAGGACTCACTGAGTTGCTGAGGTTGATTTTGAACTCGTGATTCTCTTCCCTCAGCCTCCCACGATGCTGGGATTACAGGCATACATCAGTTCACTTGGTGCGTGTGACTATTTCTAAAGTTAATATGCTTAGGAGAAAAATCTTTTCAAGTGATATGGTTTAGAAGGGATGTAGGAAATCAAGTGCTTGTGGCATTAAGTATGAATATGTTAGCAAGGAAACAGGAAATGTGAAATAGTTCAAAGGCTGATCATGGCTGTTAAAACTCTTTGTGAACAATATGAGGGGGAAAAATGAAAATAAGGGTACAAATAATCAGGTGGGAAATAAAATATTCTAGCCTTCAAATCACCAAAACCTCACAAAAGCATCAACCACTATCCTTTGCACATCTCTTTTAGTCAAAAATCTGAAATTGTTGGGCCAGGCTGTAACCCCAGGTTTCTAAGCAAATTGTCTTCTTCACAGCCTCACGTACACACACACACACACACACACACACACACACACACACACACGGCACTTGAGTTTCCCATCTTTTGCTGCTGACACTGTTCTCTTCAACTAGCCTCTCATTTTTTAATCAAAGTTAAAGTGCCACTGATGTTCAGAAATCCAACTTTTAAAATCATGATCGAGATAAAAACATACACAGCTGGGCTGTCAGATTTCTCAAGAGGAATCTTTTATGCTCTTCCATGAAACGATGCTTGCTTGCCTCTCTCCTTTATCCTCCCACAGCTTACTGATGAAAAGTTTTGACTAATTCTAGGGAGTCATATAATTGGATATTCACTATTCATCTATTCAGTTGATAACCTAATCAGTCCTTGGGAAATGTTGATTTACCCATCATCCTGTTATAATGACTATTTATTATAACACATACACATATCCTCACAATCAATTATCAAACTACATCATATAGTTGAATTAAATAATTCATTCTGTTCTTGATCATGATTCTATGCAAACACAATGAGCATCATCACATTTTGTAGGCTACTGGCTTTTAATTTTGGACTCCCAGTTTTACTAAGATTTGCATAATTCAGCATTCAAAACTATTTACAATCATAATTCAATGATGTGAAAAAAAAAACAGAAGAAAAAAGCTTAAAAAGCGCCCAAAAAGGAAACAGGAGTACAAACTAAAGCCAATTATAACAGAAATAAAGAATGATTCCAGTGGTTTATTTAAAAGACTGAAGGTTAAGATTTAAGAACACAACATGAGAGTTTATTTTATCTGATAGCATTGTATTATTAATATTTAATTTGGACTGCAAAATTAAATATCAATGAGACATTTAGAAAAAACCTTCCATTTGTAATATAGGGCATGTTTAAGAGCTGAAAAATAAAGGAATAAGTATGCAAAAGCAGAACAAATAATATCTTCAGTAGCCATTTGCCCATAATGAACATCAACCCACATACGTTGAAAGCAGCTGCACTTACATCAGTGCTCTCTAAAAACACTTGACATAATCCTTCTTAAAGAGTAAATTTTAAGCATAAAATAATGGGTAATAATGCCTTAAGTTTTTAAGCAATGAAATAATAAGATGAAAAGGAATTCTACATTCAAAAGGTTAATTTCTTCACTTAAGAACTATATTTGGTTTAATTTGAAAAGAATTTTAATGGAAGTATATGTCCTGATTGAATATCCTGAATGAGAGAAGAAAGAGGACAAGTAAGAACAGCTATTGAACAGTAGCCATGTGCCAATAATGGAGCCAGGACCCCTGCCTGCCTCTTCAGACACACCCTTCATTGTTCTTCTTGTTCATGCCCTACTCCAGCTAGGTTATGCTGACTGAGGCTCACTGAACATACCATGTCTCCTTGACTTTTGCATAGTTGTTTATCCATGTATCTTTCTCCCTAGCTTTTCTTGGTCTACTGGTTAGCATCACTTTAATGTACAGATCACTCTTCATCTTTTATATTAACCTTTTGGGGGCTCCTGAGAGGTTAGTTACTCCTTCTACTGATGTTTGGTGTATATGCCCATCTTTTCCACTAGACCATGATCACCTTGGTGGTAGTCCATGTCTTTTCAATTGCCTATCTCAATACTCAATTAGTATCTATGAAAAATTCACTACACAACTGAGCCTCTGGGTCGATTTTCATTTAAAGTGTCGTCTGAGTATGCAAGACCTACCTCAAAACTAGAGCCTAAATGACTCCTTATGTCCTTTGCTAAAATGTTTGATCCTTGGAAACTATAGATATTTTTTATGCCAAATAAACAAAACATCCTAACTTTGGACTGGCAATTTTTATTTCCAGTATTATGGTATCCTGTGATAAGAAAATTAGCAATAAAAACTAATGTAAAACTCATACATTCTTCTTTAGCAGAAAGATACATTGTATGATAAGTCTTTTTAAGGCCCTTTAAATATTTTATTTTAATTTTCTAATTAGCTTATTCATTTATTTAATAAATATTACTAATTTTTTCACTAATCCGGTCAACTATCCTAGGCACTGGTAAACATATGAAAGGTATATGATGTCTTTTCTGTTGCTTTGTTTACATTTGAGTGGAATAGATCTATTTTCATCAAGCACACATAGTTTTTTTAAGATTGCTATTGCTAAATGCATTAAAGAAACAAAACAGGGTAGGTGAGAGTCATTAAGAGTTTCCTTATTTTCACTTATGGTCATAAAGACTCTCCACATGAGGTGAAATCTGAAGACACCTAAATGATGAGAAAGAGCTAGGTATAAAAATACATTTGCAAAGAGTGTGTCAGGCTGAGTGACTCAGTGTAACGAGCTCTGGCGAGGACAGGAACCCTCTGTGTGTGAGCAATAACAGAAACCATGAGTGATACAATGACAAGAGATAAGCAGGTGGGAGCCTGATGGCAGAGGAACTTGCAGAAAATTGTAGGATGTTTGGTATAATCTACATTTTCAGAGTCTATTCCTACTTCAGAGTGGAAAGTGAGATTTGTGGAGACAAGAGTGAACTCAGAAAGATTATGAAGCTATTGTAGGATCAGATAAGAGGTGATGGAGACAGTGATGAAAAAGGAAAAGATTTAAGGTATGTGGAAGGCATTTAAAAGATGGCTTTTTGTAAGTAAAGCTAATCTGCTATTGAGCTAGATATGGGGGATGGTGTGGGAAATGTTGGGGAAAATAAGGACGACTCCTAAGCTTTCAGCCTTAGTATTGGGTAAAAGATAGTATTGTAAATGAAATGGAAACATAGAGAAACAGAAAAGTTAGCAAGAAAGGTAAAGAGGAGAGTTAGCCAAGGTGTTGAATGGATGATCTCTGTTAAGTTACCAGGAAGGAGAGCAAGGATAGTTCATGGTAGGAAAAAAGAGGGCAGGCATTTGCTGATTTTTAAAGGATAGCAGGTTTTAATGCAAGCAGTTCATTATGTGACAGCAATAAGGAAATCTAGTGGAGAGCAGAGTCCAATCTCAGGCACTTCAAAGGAACTGAGAATCTGAGGTATAATATAGAAAAATTGTCCTCAAAAATCACTAGGAGGCAGGACCAATCCTATCCCACAAGCCCCTGTGGCATATGATGCACATCTGAGAAAGAGGAGGACCTTCTGTACTTGAAACCACAAGAAAACCTGTTCCTTCAGAGTAAAACTATCATAGAGAAAAGAAAGGTATTGAGGACAGGGAGTCAGTTCATAATCATGGCCATGAGTTTCAGAGGGCACTATTATAAGGCTTAGGAGTCAGATAGGATTGAAATATGAGATCAGATCTAGAAATGCACAAATCAATATGATGAAAATATGATTATAATAAGCAACCTGGTAGCATGGATTTGGGGGATGGCTCAAAATGAGCATCCTACTTGTTAAAATATTAAAATATTTCTACATTTGATAACAAATCATCATCCTGAGCTCCCTTAGTGTCCATCTCATAATCCTGGATCTTCTGGTCCCTTTTCCCAACACTCTTGACCTTCCAATGACATGGTAATCCTAAAGGAGTATCATGAGGCACAACAGAGCATTTCCAGAATACTCTTCTGTGTAATGTCTAGCATCTATTTTTATTTATGTGTACAGGTATGCTTGTTTAATATTTTGAATATCTCATTTTTCACATGGCACACTCTGATGCCTATGTAATAATCTGAGTGAACTGTAATATAAGGCAGGATGGTCTCTCTCCAGAGAGAGAAGGAACATAGGCCTTTCATATAATAACATCCAACAAAGGTTTGGTCTTTTAGTCAGAGCTATGAAGGTTTCCATGTAGCAAATAAGGAAAAAGACGCCCAATAAAAACACTTGAAGAACTATCTTCCTTTAGCATATAGGGTCATGGCCAACACAAAAACTAACTTCTAAAGGAAAAGACAGTTTTACATGCATACCTAAAATCTTCTGCTATCAGGACCTCATGAAACAGATATTATCTCCACATTAGACACAAGGACACAAGTTCAGAAACCTTGTCCAAGAGCATATATTACTGACAAATAAAATAAATTCCAAGTCAAATTTTTCAGACACTAAAATCTATATACTTTCTTCAACATACACACTATACCCACACATACATAAATATGGCATTATTACACCTCTTTAACTCTCACTACAACCTACAGGAACCTTAAAAATATAAAAGATGCAAACACCAGTAAACAGTGGTGCATACTGTAGTCTATTCTGCAGATATATTGCAATCAATATATTTTACTTGAAAACTAAAACAAAGGAAAGAAAATTTTAATAAAGCCATAATACATGTAAACATTTAATACCACAAACAAAAACAATTTTGTACGCAAATTTTAGAAGTTCTGCCTAGGATTTTTTTTGGAACACTTGAAATAATACTGATTTTGCAATATAACTATTTGCATTAAGCAAATTATCTAAATACTGGGGTAAAGTACCAAAGGGAAACTTTATTGAACTACCTTGCTAACATGATACAACTTAGTTTAAAAATAAGTAAATATAAAAAACTCTATTCTCTCTCTCTCTCTCTCTCTCTCTCTCTCTCTCTCTCTCTATCCCTCCCTTACTTACTACCCCCCCAACATAAACAAACATATTATGTCTCATTTGGATTAAATCCCTGCAAGGAAATACCAATACCTAATGGTGGATTTTTTTTTTTAGTGGGAGTGTACTAGTGATTGAACTCAGGGGCACTCAACCACTGAGCCACCTCCCTATCCTTATTTTGTATTTTATTTAGAGATAGGGTCTTACTGAGTTGCTAAGTGCCTCGCCTTTTGCTGAAGCTGGCTTTGCTTATGATCCTCCTGCCTGAGTCTCCCAAGCCTCTGGGATTACAGGCATGCGCTACCACGCCCAGCTGCCTAATGGTGGATTTTTAAAAAATGTTCTAAATATACAATGTATAACCTATAATATGTTGGCCTTCTTAAAGCTATTTGAAGTTATTAGAGTTAGTTTATAAAGTTACTTCAGAATATTAGGCAAAATAGAGACCTTAAAATGAGACTGAATTGATCCAGTAAACAGAGATTAGCCAACATGATTTTTGTAGGATATTTCATTTAATTCTCAATACAATATGATTCTAAGAATGTCTTTTAGGGACAATAAGGAACACTAGCATGGATGCTGTTGTCACAGATTTTATAAAAATTATGTCAATTTCAACTATAAAAACTATACTTTGAAGTTGAACTAAGTAACATCAATTATACTAATACAATTTTTATCACACTGCCTTGCATATAGGTAGTAGCCATGAGTGTTCAAATTAACACAAAGTATGCTTGTGATAGTACTGGCTTATGTCATTGGGGGTTAATTTCCTTAATAATACACTATTTTGTGCTCAAATTTGTCCTGGTTTGTAATATGAAGTACACAAATATGCCAATTACAAATGGAGTGTGCATCACCTTAGCAATTAAAGGTAAAGAACCAAATATTGAACAGGAAAACTAAGGCATCCAAATGTCAAAACTACATCACCACAGAGAGCTTAATATGATTCTTCTGAACAGACATTTACTTCCCAAGCCATAAGGAAGCTATAATAAGGTGTTCTTTTCCTACCTTTTTCAGAGACAAAGTGACCTTACATCTGTCCTGTCCACTATATGCTTGATTTGAGGAGGACAGTGGATATTAGTGATTAAGGCAAGAGCATTTACATCAGGGAAGTCTGGGCTTAAATCTGAACTTTGATCCTTCATGGCTGTGTGACCATGGGTAATTACTCAATATCTCAGTTTCTCATCTACAAGATGAGAATGAGAGCATCTTCTTCATAAACTTGCCCATTGATAGAATTCCAGAAATGAGAGAGAACACCATTATAATAATTATCATTGCCATCCCTATAACTGTCTTCAGTTATCTCTTCTTCTTAAATCAACTATTTCCCTCTCACATCTGGCTTGTCCATTTCTTCGAGTCTAAACTCCAAACAAAATAAACACAGAGAAACAAAACACATCCCAACCAATGAACTTTGTTTACCCCCATCACTGGCCAAACAACTTCAGAAGATCATCTTTTATTATTGTCTCCTCTTTGTCCTCCATTTTATATCTCCTGTTTTTCTCTCCTTCTAATGTGTTGAAACAGTACTCTAAGGAGTAACCAAATTCCTCATAACACATAGAAGCCAAAGTTCAAAACCCTTTGCCTTGCTTCTAAGAGCTTCCGTTGTACATAGAATACTTTTGTGTAAATTACAAAAGGTTGTAATTTTCAACATTAAAAAAAAGTTTTTATACTGAACAATGTGATTAGAAATATGCTGTGATTCTTGGAAATCAAAAGGACTTGCTGCTGTAAAAATCATCTCAGCTGGGTCAGGACCTGGCTAGGGGAGTTTTCCAGGGTCCTGATGGCACCAGTCAGGAATGCATGTACACATTGTATACATGTGCCCACACACTCTTGTTTATCCACATCCTGATGCCAAGAAGGATATGCCTCAGCAACCCTACTATTCTCATGCCTTGTCCAGCAGATGAGGTGGCCATATCAGATTTGCATTGGAGAATCAGGCTTCCAAGGGGCAACAGCAGGCAAAAGAAATCTTTGTGACGGTCAGGAAAGGACTCAGCAACATACACATGCATTTAACTCCCTGTGCATGTCTTCATGAATATTTCTAGGCAGATGAATGATACACTATTCCAGGTTAGCATATGTCCACCATGTGAAGATGAACCTTAGATTGATACACTTATAAAACCATCAACTTAAACAGCCATGCGGAGTGGCTCCAAAGTTTTCATAGCATGCACCACATCATTCCATCAATTTTCCCCAAATATCTGCCTTGAAAATTCAGGAATCATGCCACAATTTTAACAATCTTACCTCTTCACTTGTGTCTCTCCTTCTTTAGCAATTCTTTAGTCCTGTCCTTCACATGCTTACATTCGTCTTCATTTGAAGGATACATACCAGAGTCTTCTTTGAAGCTCACATATATAAACTCACATACACTGGACAGAGAAAGCCTACCCTGCAGATTTCATTACCCTTGTTCCTACTTTCACACAACGCTTATTAATTTAAAATTACCTGTTTCAGAATTACCTGTTTCAAAACCAACGTTCATGTTATTTGAGTAGTACACCTGTATCAGTTATATTTCTATTCTAAACTAAAGCACCATCGTTGCCATGAGGCAATAGAAACTTTAAAAATTTGAGATGCAAAATAAAGAGGTAGTAGGGAATGGTCCTTCAAGTCCAGTTACTTTGCAAAATGACTTGAATTGATGAATACTGAATAATAACTGCAGCATGTGTCACTTGAGGACAAGGATACATTCTGAGAAAGGCATCATTAGGCAATTGCATTGTGTAAACATCGAGTGTATTTACACAAACCAAGATGGCTACAATATCACTACCCAATATAATTTTATGGGATTACTATCATATATGCTGCCATTTACTGAAACCCCCTTATGTGGAGCATGACTATGTTAAATTCATTCTAGTATTTGAAAAGCCAATTTATTTTCTTTTAGTTTATTTTCATTTCTTTTTCCTTCCTCTCTCCTACTCTCCCTCTCTTTTTCTCTCCCTCCCTTCCTTCTTTTCTCTCTCTTTCCCTCTCTCATAAATATTAAAATACAAGTCTGACACATATGTGGAAAAGGCACTCAATTCTTAATTTAAACTGCTTGATGAATTACCACAAGTAAATTCACTGCTCTCAGATAAGGTTAAACAATATCACCAGCACCATGGTAGTCTCTGTGCCCAACACTTATCTTTTTCTTCAAAAATAAGCATTCTTTTCATATCACAAGAGATTGATCTTGCCTACTTTTAAATTTCATGTACATGAAAGTTAGTATGTATTATTTAGTATGTATTATTTTATGTCTGGTTTCCCTTACTCAAAATTACATTTGTGAAATTTAGTCAGGTTATGGTTCAGTCATTCTCATGAACAATTCTACTGTATGGTTATGCCATAATTTGTTTATCCATTTTACTATTGATGGGCATTTTATTTTTGCTTCTAACCTTTGGCTATTATGAATATAACTACTATGACTATTCTGGTCCATGTCTTTTGGTAAAAATATTTACCTCCTTCCAGTGACTACATTCCTAGGAGTTGAATTGCTGATAAGAGAGTGGGCATGTGTTGAGCTTTAGTGGATGATGCAAACCATTTTACAAAGTTATAGTAAAAATTTACTACTCCAACCAGTGTTATATGACAGTTATGGTTTCTACATGTACTCACTAATTCTTAGTACTGTTACTTAAATTTTTTAAAAATAATCATTTAGAGCAGTTTTAGTTTCATAGCAAAATTGAGCAGAAAGCATATAGTCCCCTTTTACCCACTCGCCCCTCAAAAATGCATAGGCTTCCTGTGCTAGTCAACTTTTTATACCTATAATAAAATACCTGAAATAATCAACTTGAAAAACGAAAGACTTGTTTTGACTTACAGTTTTGGAATTTTAAGTCCATGGTCAGTTGGTCCCGTTGCTTTTGGGCTTGTGATGAAGCAGCACATTATGGTGGGGAAAGGGTGGCTGAGAAAACTGATCACCTCCTAGCTGGCATGGGTAAAAGAGAAAGAGGAGGAGATCTGGATCCCACAATCACCATCAAAGGCAATGACCCCCAGTGACCTTGGAGGTCCGACTGGACCCCACTTCTTAAAGATTTCCACCACTTCCATACAGTGCCATATGCTGGTGATTGACCTTTTAACACGTGGATATTTGGAGGACATTGCACATCCAAACTATAGCATTCCCCCACTCTCAAAATCCTACACTGAGTGGCACATTTGTTAAAATCAATGAAAACACGTCAACATAAAATTATCCCCCCAAAACCATAGTTTATCTGTGGCTCATAATTAGTGTTGTACATCCTATTTTTTAATGTTCTTTATTTTTTAGAGTAGTTTGAATTTCACAGAAAAATTGAGCAAAAGATACCAAGTTCCCATATATGTCCTCCCTCCCACACATAAATAGGCTTCCCTGCTGTACAAAATTCTGTATCAAAATGGTAAGATTGTTACAATGAATGTTGTCAGTTAACTTTCAATATATTCCTTTTGGTAGACATGTTTATCATTATTGTTTAATTTGAATTTTTCTGGTGATGATGTTGTAAACCATTTCATGTGTTTATCAGCTATTTGTATATCCTCTTTTGTGACATGCTTATTTAAGTCTTCCCATAAATTTTTTATTGGGTAGTTGGGTTTTTTTTCATATTGGTTTGTAAAAATTATTTGTATAATCTGGATGTAAATCTTTGTTGAAAAAAATGTATTGGAAATATTTTCTCCAACTTTTACATATTTATCCTAAAACCCAAAAACATCTGGATTATCTGTGAGCTGTTATTATTATATGAGTTTTTTATTGTTTTCTGCATCATCTGAGTCTGCTTTCTGGCAGGGCTAATAATTCTTTATTGAACGCTGTATACTATGTATAAAAAATATGATGACACTAGATAGTTGTTATCTTCCCCTAGGGAAGTTTTAATTTTCTTCCAAATAGCAGATAGAAAAAAAGCAGATCACTTTGATTCCAGGAAAGCTGGTCTATATCTATTTGCCTTTTTCTCCTAGAGCATAATGTTTGGGGGCTTTTAATTGAATGCCTGGGGTGTTTACCAGAGCTGTCTTCCTCAGCAGGTCCCCTTCTCCAATTTTCACCTCCCCCATCATGAGATCAAATAGAAATACAATATTCCTACCAAGTACATTCTTTCCTTAACTTCTTTAAAATATCCCCAACACTCAAAACTTAGATAAAATGCCACTTCTTCCATGATTTCTTTTCATATCCCACTGGTCAGTGTTGAATATTCTATTTCTCTATCCACAATGAGTCTATTTATAGATCTAGGAAAAAAGATGAACTCTTCTCAAGGGGCACATGCACCCTACTTTCTAAATCATACTCTGCATATCCTAGACCACAGAATTATCTGAACAAATGCCCCCCAAATATTCTAGGACATGTGGGTCTTTGATCTCAATCCGTCCCAATGAAGAGTGGAAATAGTTATCAGAGTGTGTGCGAGTTTGGTCAATGGGTAAACACTTGTAGTTTGGGTTGACAGATTAAATAAAAGATATCTCACTCAATTATAATTTCAGATACACAGCAATGTATTGCATAGGACATATTTATACTAAGAAATTGCTTTGTGTTTTAAATTCATATTTAGTTGAGAAACTGATGTCTTTTCATTGCTAAATCTGACAATCTTACTTGCAAGAAATGTTAACAAACATGATTTTGTGGGATAAGGTGTCTATCATGGATGTCCAAAACCCTCTGCCTTACAGGACAGTAATAGGAATGGAAACACGGTAAGCCAGGCTGGGAGCCAGTGCACAAGAGTAGGACCTAGTTCAGACTCTCCCTGAGTTCCCATCTTCTGGCATGAAACCAGAACTAAGAAGTCTGGGCTTTCTAACTTTGGTTGTCTAAATTGTTATAGAAATATATCTGTGAAGACACTTAAATTACCTTGACAAACATTTTTAACATTTGGAGTCTAAACATGTGGTGCACAGGCCTCCATTTGAATGTTTTCCAAGACCCTGTGACTGTTGGGGCAGGTTTTTTGCCCTTGTCATAGGAATTGATCCACACTGATGCGTGTGAGCTAATCTTCATATTGAGTTTCAGTTTCCTTTATTTAATCATATGTACGCATTTAAGATCCTTCCAGGCAAAAGCTGGCACCCTGTGCTTTGTGTTTACTGAGATGTCAGGCTTTTTCTAAGTGAGGAAATTGAAGGCAAGAAAGAAAGGTAGCTGAACACTCCGATCAAATGTCAACATCCTGGCTGGAAGTAGAGAGTCTACAGCAGATTCTATGGGAATTTCATATATCACTTCTGCGCCTCAGTTACCATATCCATGAAGTCAGAAGAATGAATAATATTTTATCATAAGTTATTGAAAATATTAAATAAGTTAATATATGTAAAGCAATAAGAATGTTCATTAGAACTTATTTATCAGAGGACAAATGTTAGTTACATTTACTGTCTGGTCTTAGGGAGTAATATAAGCCTTTTGCCAAAATAGTCCTGTCCTGCCATACTGCCCCTGTTATCAAAAATATTGATAATTCAAATCCATCTCTATTAGGGAAAGTCTGAAATTCCTTATCTGTGACTCTTAAAATGACTTGCTGTGTTTATCAACACCTCACAAGTGTTTCTCGGTTACCACTTCTAGAAAAAGAACTGCCTGAAAGCAAGTCAGAGGCACAAAAGCTCCCAGCAAGAAGAAACAAGGAAGTTTAAAACGTCTGCATCTCAGTAATGTTGCTGAGGAAAGCAACCAGGATCTTGAAAATAGGAAATATGCCTGCTTTACAGAAAACTTCTTGCTACCCCAGGCTGTGTTCTTGCTTATAATAATTGCACATGAAATCTTGATGAGTTCTTTGTATTTTGACTATAGCAGATTTCTAAGTAGATAAAGTTCTTATTTAAAGAGACAGATGCAAATTATTCCTTAATAGTTCAAAAAAAAAAGAGTCTCACACACACACACAAAAAATAAAAATCACTGGGTGACTACTCTTTGCCAGATTCCGGGCCTCCTTACTTGACTCGTGTCCAGAGAAACTCAAACCTAGTTCTTATCTATTTCTCTGTCAATCAGGAAGGCTCTTTGACCCTAGCAACCATTTAACAAATTCCCCAAAGCTATAACTATTTTGTAGATTCTAGTTATTCTGAGAACACTATCCATGGGGAATTTTCCTTCTGTAAAGGCTGCTGCCCTCCTTGTGCCCAATACTATGTTAAACGTCAAGCAATGCAAACGGGAGGCAAAAGAGTATAAAGTAATGTCTTTGCCCTCAAGGACCTTATGCAGTAATTGAAGAATCAAAATATTTATACCTGAAAACAATTTCAACTAAAAGTATGAGGTTTTATACAGTCAATGTTAAGTGTCATAAAATAGCATAGAAAGCAGTAACAGAAATGCTGCTAATAGTAGTGATACAAGACAAAGTTTAACATTGGAGCATTTATGATATGCTGGCAACTATTCTAAGCATTTGCATGTATGTATCATTGCAAAGAAAAGTGTATTTGTTTTCAAGGCTGCTGTAACAAATTACCACAAACTAAGTACCTTAAAACAACAGAAATATGGACTCCCACTATAGTCTCCTGAGTATAAATATCTGAAATCAAGGAGTCCACAAAGACTTGCTCCTGGATGCTCTAGGAAAGCATCTGTCCTTGATACTTGCTAGGTTAAGGTGGCTCCTGCAATCCCTGGCCTTCCTCACTTTGGCACTACATCACTCCAATCTCTGCCTGAGTCATACTGTGACCTTCTGGCTTGGATCTATATGTCCTTTCCTCTTTATATAAGGACACTAGTCAGGGGTTTAGGGCCAACCCTAATCCATTCTGACCTCATCTTATCTACTTTCGCAAACACCTTACTTCCAAATATGGTCATATTCTGAGTTTCTAGGAAGACATGAATTTTTCAGAAATACTACTCAATCCACCACAGAAGATTGACTGAGACCAATTAGGATGAAAATCATCATAACATTTACATGAAGATATTAGTCCTGAGACATGAGTGACTTTCATCCAAGTATTTATTGAACAACTACTCTGTCCTAGGTACTATGCCAGGAGCTAAGGGAGATTTAACCCTCATTGGTATTAGCATTTATTATGCAGTTTCATAGAAATAAAAGGGCAAATATAGAGAGGTTTAAACAAGACAGACATTTATTTTCTCTCTTTTAAGTAAAAAAGCCCTGAGAGCAGACTGTCCAGAGTAGATATGGTGGCTCTGAGTGCTATCTATGCCCCTGAATCTCAGCACCACCATCATTAGAGGCACAACAGTCCAGGATGGCTGAGGTTTCTGCAGGAATCCAGTAGCAAAAAAGATCAGAGAACAAACACGTCGCTTTTCCTAGCTAAGTCAATCTTTTTGGAAGGTTTTACCATAGCATTTCCCTATTATAACTTAGTCACATGGACACGGTTAACTACAAAGAAAGCTGAGCCCATTGTATTCCTAAACCAAATAAATAAATAAATAAATAAAATAGGATTCTGTACCAAGAAGAAAGGGGAGAATGGATGTTAGAACTCTTCTCTGTCCTGACTTCAAGGAACCAAAGGTCCATTTGGAGAAGAAATTATATTAATAAATGTATTGGTTTTCTATTGCTGCTACAAAAAATTACCACAAACTTAGTGCCTTAAAACAACATAAGTTTATTTTCTTATAGTTATGGTGGTCAGAATTCTGAATGGTCTCACTATGCTAAGATGCTAGAGGAGCTGCTTTCCTTCTGGAAGCTCTTAGGGAGGATTCATCTTATAACCTTTTCAGATTCTAAAAGTGTCTCTCATTCCTCATTTCATAATCCCATTCCTCCATCTTTGAAGTCAGCAAGATTTCATTTTTTTTTTTTGTGATCACTCCTGTGTTTTCACATTTCCTGTGACTCTAACTGGAAAATAAACTTTTCCTCCTCTAGGTTGTTCTTGTCAAGTATCATAATCATAGCAACCAAAAGCTAACACCTCTCCATCTCAAGGTTCTGAACATAACAACCTCTTCTGCCCTGTAAGGTAACGTGTATGAATTCCAGGAATAAGGTCATGGACATTTACAGCAGGGCAGGGGTGGCATTTTTCATTCTTCTACCACAGATGATTAAACTAACATAGGATAGTTGTAATGATAAAGTAAGTACAGGTTGATACACAAAACAAAGAAGAAACTCAGCTTCACCATTTAGTATGATATCTTTGGGGAAAAAGGTTCCACGTGTGGAACAGAAACTTCATATAAGGAATCAGAAAAGATTTATATTTGAAGGAAAGAGATAGGAGAGTTAGTAGGTTTTAAAATATCCAGCCTAGGAACTGAAAGTTAACTTGTACACAATTGGAAAGTAGATGATTCTTGATTGAAGGGGTAACTTGATAAAGCTAGTGACTGTGAAAGATAAATCTACTAAAGCAAGTTTGAAAGAGAGCCATCAACAGATTAAGAGGATGCTCCAGGGACTTATGTTTAAATGAGGAGATTTTAAATTAGGCCAGAGATAGAGAAAAAGACTATTTTTTAAGGAAATAACAGATAAGAGAAGTGGAGGCAAGTCAAAATGGATTCTGAGATTTTAAACATGAAAAATCAGAAACAATAGCAGAAAGATAGTTCACAAGGTAGGGGAAGCAACTTGGTATATCAAATAAATGTTTTCTTAGAGAAACATTAATCCTCATGTCCTAAGTTTATATTAGAACTGTCAGATTGCTTTTAGGAAAAAAACAAAATCTCCTTACTTTTTGCATATAAGTAATGGAAAACACATAATATGTTGCATCTTTGGTTAGTTTTTTGAGTTAGTTTGACACATAACATTGGGCTTCCTGCTTTTTTTTTTTTTTTTTTGGTCCTGCTTTCTTTTATCCCTGGAGATAAGCCTTCCAATTAGCAAAAATAAATAAATAAATAATAAATAAATTAAAACATCGATCTATTATCTCAAGGCACTGTCAGCAAACACAGCCCATGAATATACTGTGATCTTTATAAAAACACACAGAAAAAAAATCAAGTAAAGTAGAAAATAATCACAATATAGGTGGAATAATTGCCTGACTACCATTGTTAAAATAGTCTCTCTTTTTGGACAATACACTTATTGTTGAAAATGCAATTATGGGGAGCATTCACGTCAAGAACAAACACACATTTTTTGAAAGTCCTTGAGAAAAATTACTTGCATGAAACTGCACTTTGTGAACTTCATGGACCTTTTTTTCTGCTTCCAGAAAGAGCTTTAGTGAAATCAAATTTTAATAATTTTGAAGTTGATATTTCCAGAATTATCTTAACTTGCTGTGGTCTTTTTTAAAAAATTTATTTATTCTACTTAGGTATACATGATAGCAGAATGCATTTTGATTTGTTGTATACAGATGGAGCACAACTTTTTATTTCTCTGGTTGTACGTGATATAGAATCACATCAAATATGCAGTCATACATGAAGCTAGGGCTATGATATCCATCTCATTCCACTATCTTTAGTGTCCCCATGCCCCTCCCGCCTCCCTCCCCTTTAACAAAAATTCCTCCATTCTGCTCGTGTCCTCACCCCATTATGGATCAGCATCCACTTATCAGAAAGAACATTCGCATTTGGTTTTTTTGGGATTGGCTTACTTCGCTTAGCATGATATTTTCCAACTCCATCCATTTGCCTGTAAATGCCATTTTATTCTTTTATTGCTGAGTAATATTCCATTGTGTATATAAACCCAGTTTCTTTATACATTCATCTCTTGAAGGGCATCTAGGTTGGTTCCACAGTGAATTGAGCTGCTATAATAATTAAAGTGGCTACATCACTGTGGTATGCTGTTTTTAAGTCCTTTGTGTATAGGACAAGGAGTGGGATAGCTGGGTAAAATGGTGGTTCCATTCCAAGTTTTCAAAAGAATCTCCATACTGCTTTTCAGATTGGTTGTACAAATTTGCAATCCCACCAGCAATGCATGAGTGTGCCTTTTCCCCCACAACCTCGCAATCTGTTTGTATTCTTGATAATTGCCATTCTGACTGGTGTGAGATGAAATCTTAGGGTAGTTTTGATTTGCTTTTCTCCAGTTGCTAGAGATGTTGAACATTTTTTCATATGTCTGTTGATCAATTGTGTATCTTCTTCTGAGAAATGTCTGTTCAGCTCCTTAGCCCATTTATTGATTGATTTGTTTGATTTTTAGTGTTAAGTTTTTTGAGTTCTTTATATATCCGGGAGATTAGTGCTCTATCTGATGTGCGTGTGGCAAAAATTTGTTCCCAAAATGTCAGCCCTCTGTTCACTTCATTGATTGTTTCTTTCGTTGAGAAGAAGCTTTTTAGTTTGAATCCATCCCATTTATTGATTCTTGATTCTACTTTTTGTGCTATAGAAGTCTTGCTAAGGAAGTAAGGTCCTAATCCGATATGATGAAGATATGGGCCTTTTTTTCCTTTTATTAGGCGTAGGGTCTCTGGTCTAATTCCCAGGTCCTTGATCTACTCTGAGTTGAATTTTGTACATGGTGAGAGATAGGGGTTTAGTTTCATTTTGCTGCATATGGATTTCCAGTTTTCCCAGCACCATTTGTTGAAAAGGCTATGTTTCCTCCAATATATGTATTTGGCACCTTTGTCTAGTATAAGATAACTGTATTTAAGTGGGTTTGTCTCTGTGTCTTCTATTCTGTACCAGTGGTCTACATGTCTATTTTGGTGCCAGTACCATGCCGTTTTGTTAGTATAGCTTTGTACTATAGTTCAAGGTCTGGTATTGTGATGCCTCCTGCTTCATTCTCTTTGCTAAGGATTATTTTGGCTATTCTAGGTCTCT
Organism: Xerus rutilus; assembly: GCA_028644305.1. Lineage (NCBI taxonomy): Eukaryota > Metazoa > Chordata > Mammalia > Rodentia > Sciuridae > Xerus > Xerus rutilus. The sequence continues at coordinate 41,855,866 of CM053411.1, read as the reverse complement.
TATTCCTCCAAATGAATTTCATGATTGGCTTTTCTATTTCTCTAAGGAATGAAGTTGGTATTTTAATTGGAATCATATTGAATCTATATAGTGCTTTGGGTAGTATGGCCATTTTGACTATATTGATTCTGCTATCCAAGAGCATGGGAGATTTTTCCATTTTCTAAGTTCTTGTTCAATTTCTTTCCTTAGTGCCCTTTAGTTTTCATTGTAGAGATCTTTCACCTCTTTTGTTAGATTGATTCCCAAGTAGTTTCTTTCCCTTTTTTTTTTTGAGGCTATTGTAAATAGGGTAATTTTTCTAATTTCTCTTTCTGAGGATTCATCACAGATGTATAAAAACGCAATTGATTTATGGATGTTAGTTTTATATCCTACTACTTTGCTCAATTCATTTATTAATTCTAGAAGTTTTCTGATGGAATTTTTTGGATCCTTTAAGTATAGAAGCATGTCGTTGGCAAATAATGATAGTTTGAGTTCTTCCTCTCCTATTCATATCCCTTTAATTTCTTTCATCTGTCTAATTGCTCTGGCTAGTGTTTCAAGGATTGTGTTGAATAGCAGTGGTCAAAGAGGGCATCTCTGTCTTGTTCCTGTTTTTAGAGGGAATTTTTCCAATTCTTCTCCATTTAGAATGATGTTGGCCTTGGGTGTAGCATAGATAGCTTTTACAAAGTTGAGGTATGTTCCTACTATCCCTAATTTTTCTAGTATTTTGAACATAAAAGGGTGCTGTATTTTGTCAAATGCTTTCTATGCATCAATTGATAAAATTATATGATTCTTGTCTTTAAGTCAATTGATGTGATGGATTATGTTAATTGATTTCCATATGTTGAATCACCTTTGCATCCCTGGAATGAACCCTACTTGATCATGATGCACTATCTTTTAATATGTTTTATTATGTGATTTGCCAAAATTTTATTGAGAATTTTTGCATCTATGTTCATCAGGGATACTGATCTGAAATTATCTTTCTTTGATGTGTCTCTGTCTGGTTTTCATATCAGGGTGATGCTCACCTCATAGAATGAGTTTGGAAGGGTTCCCTCCTTTTCTATTTCATGAAATAGTTTGAGGAGGATGGGTATTAATTCTTCTTTGTAGGTCTTGTAGAACTTAGCTGAGAATCCATCTGGTCCTGAGCTTTTCTTGGTTGGCAGGCTCTTGATGGCATCTTCTATTTTCTTCTTTGAAATTGAGCTGTTTAAGTTGTGTATGACCTCCTGATTCATTTTGGGTAGGTCATACGCCTCTAGAAATTTGTCAGTGTATTCAGGATTTTCTATTTTACTGGAGTATAAATTTTCAAATTAGTTTCTAATTATCTTGTGTATTTCAGTAGTGTCTGTCATGATATTTCCTTTTTCATCACAAATTTTAATAACTTGGGTTTTCTCCCTCCTCCTTTTCGTTAGGGTGGCTAAGGGTTTGTCAATTTTGTTTATTTTTTCAAAGAAACACTTTTTGTTTTGTCAATTTTTTGAATTGTTTCTTTTGTTTTAATTTCATTGATTTCAGCCCTGATTTTAATTATTTCATGTCTTCTACTTCTTTTGATGTTGGTTTGTTCTCCTTTTTCTAGAGCTTTGAGTTGTAGTGTCAATTCATTTATTTGTTGACTTTTACTTCTTTTAATAAACGAGCTTAATGCAATGAACTTTCCTCTTAGCATTGCCTTCATGGTGTCCCAGAGATTTTGATATGTTGTACTGGAATGTTCATTTACCTTTAAGAATTTTTTTAAAATATTTTTTTAGTTGTAGATGGACACAATGTCTTTATTTTATTGCTTTTTATGTGGTGATGAGGATCAAACCCAGGGCCTCACGCATGCTAGACAAGCACTCTACCACGGAGCTACAATTCCAGCCCCATTTAAGACATTTTTTATCTCTTCCCTGATGTCTTCTGTTATCCATGCATGATTCAATAGCATATTATTTAGTCTCCAGGTTTTGGAGTAGTTTCTTTTTTTTAATCTGTTATTAATTTCTGATTTTATTCCATTAAGGTCAGAAAGGATGAAGGGTAGTATCTCTATTTTTTTGTATTTGCTAAGACTTGCTTTGTGACATAGCATATGATCTATTTTGTAGAAAGATCCATGTGCTGCTGAGAAAAAAGTGTATTCTCTCATTGATGGATGGAGAACTCTATATATATTTGTTAAGTCTAAATTATTGATTATTTTATTGAGTTCTATAGTTTCTTTGTTTAGTTTTTGTTTGGAAGATCTATCCAGTGGTGAGAAAGCTGTGTTAAAGTCACTAAGTATTATTGTGTTATGGTCTATTTGACCCTTGTAGTTGAGAAGTGTTTGTTTAATATATATAGATGCCCCATTGTTTGGGGCATAGATATTTATGACTTTTATGTCTTGTTGATGTATGATTCCCTTAAGAAGTATGAAATCTCCTTCTTTATCCCTTTTCACTAACTTTGGTTTGAAGTCCACTTTATCTGATATTAGGATGGAAACTCCTACTTGTTTATGTGGTCCATGTGAGTGATATGTTTTTTCCCACCCTTTCACTTTCAGTCTGTGGATATCTTTTTCTGTGAGATGAGTCTCTTGAAGGCAACATATTGTTAGGTCTTTTTTAAAATTTTTATCCAGTCTGTCAGTCTATGTATTTTACTTGATGAATTTAGGCCATTCACATTCAGGGTTATTATTGAAATATGATTTGTAATCACAGTCATTTTGGTTTATTTTTGTTTTTTACCTTGACTTGGCTTCTCCTTTGTTTGGTCTTTCCTTTAGTGTAGTACCCCTCTTTGTATATTTTCATTGTTAGTTATAATTTCCTCCTCATGGAATATTTTGCTGAGAATACTGTGTAGTGCAGGCTTTCTTGCTGTAAATTCTTTTAACTTTTGTTTATCATGGAAGTTTTTTATTTCATCATCAAATCTGAAGCTCAATTTTGCTGGATATAAGATTCTCGATTGCCTATTATTTCTTTCAGAGCTTGGTATATGTTGTCCCATGATCTCCTGGCTTTTAGGGTCTGAGTTGAAAAATTACTGAGATCCAAATTGGTCTCCCCGTATATGTAATCTGATTCCTCTCTCTTGTGAGAGGAATTCTATCCTTTTATACAATGGGCATTTTCATTATAATGTGCCTTGGTGTAGATCTGTTGTAATTTTGTATAGTTGGTGTCCTGTAAGCCACTTGTATTTGATTTTCCAATTCATTCTTCATGTTTGGGAAATTTTCTGATATTATTTCATCGAAGAGATTGTGCATTCCTTTGGTTTGAAATTCTGAGCCTTCTTCTATCCTGATAAATCTTATATTTGGTCTTTTGATGTTATCCCATAATTCTTGTATGTTCTGTTCATGGTTTTCTACCATCTTCACTGTGTGGTCAAACTTATTTTCAAGACTGTATATTTTGTCTTCATTATCCAAGGTTCATCTTCCAAGTGATCTAGTCTGCTGGTGATGCTTTCTATGGAGTTTTTTATTTGGTTTATTGTTTTCTTCATTTCAAGAATTTCTGACATTTTTTTTTTTACAATCTCTAGCACTTTCTTAAAATAATCTTTTGCTACCTGTATTTGCTCCCTTATCTCTTTTTTGATGTGATCAATGGTTGCCTTTATTTGCTCTCTTATCTCTGTTGGAGTGATCAATGTTTGCCTTTATTTGCTCTCATTTCTTTTTTGGGGTGATCAATTTTTTGCCTGTATTTGCTTGCTTAAGTCATTCTTTAATTTGCAGATCATTTTAATTACATTTGTTCTGAATTCTTTCTCTGACATTTCATCAACTGTGCTGTCAATGGATTCTATTATTGTAATATCTTGGTTTATTTGAGGCACTTTCTTCCCTTGTTTTTTCATGTTGATTATGCATCTTCCTTTCTTCAATGCCTATTTGAGGTATTGCACTTTCTATCCTATAATCTTGTAGTGACCCTACAGATTACCTGTATCTCACCTTGGAGTTTACTTCCAGTCCCCAGCATGTGTCCCCAGATGCACACTACTGACACTAAAGATGGTTGCAGCGGTAGTGGAGGTAACTCAAGGTGGCAGTGGGAGTGGCCCAAGATGGATGCAAACACTTTGAGAGATGGGGCTAAAAGGGTGGGACTTACAATGGCTTTGGGCTGATTGAACAAAGATGTAGCACTTTAGAGGGCCACTGACTCCAGGCCCTGTCTGTTGCCCCAAGGTAGAGGCTAATAGATGGGAAGAACTATGGGATGGCTGCAGTGTCCAAGAAGGATATAGGAAGGGAGCAACAGCATGGATCCCCACTATGTACAGGGGCGGTCCTGGGCCTGGGCTCTCACACAGACCTATGAGGGCAGTCCTAAGCCTGATCTTGGCCTAGACTCCTTCAGGGACTCCAGGTGGTGGGTCTAGCCCTGAGCCTGGGCTCCTGCAGATTGGCAGGGACTGTGGCGCTGAACTGAGGGCAGTCTGGGCCTCAGCCACCAGGGTCCTGGAGGCAGTCCTTGGCCTGAATCTGAGTTTCCCTGTGGGTGGCGGATTGGTGGATAGCAATCTTGGGCCTGACCTTAGCTGGGCTCCCATAGTGGTCCCTGAAGGTGGTCCTGGGCCTTGGCTTGTGCTCCCACTGATCAGCAGAGACTCTGGAGGGAACTGGGGGCTGTCTCAGGCCTCACTTAGGCCTAGTCTCCGAAAGTGTGTCCCTAGGGGACAGTCTTTCCCCTAGGTCTGGGTTTCCCTGTGATTGGTGGATAGCAATTTCAGGTCTGTCTTTGGCTGGGCTCCTGCGGGGTCCCTGAAGGTGGTCCTGGGCCTTGGCCTGTGCTCCCACTGGTCAGCAGGGACTCTGGCATGGCTTGCTGTGGTCTTTGGGCTTTAAAGTCCACGTGGACTTCTGGACACTCCACATGTAAGGGGATATGTTGAGAGTATCACTATAAGCGGACTTGCAAACAATATTTGTAGTCTGTAACAACTCCAGCATAGGCAAGGATGGTGATCCTTCAACATTCTCTTTTCCCCAATGTCAGGGCTGAAAAGCTCACAGCTTTGGCATTGGAGAAGGGCTCAGGGTGGTGCACAGGGAAAATACAGTGAGAATCAGAGAGGAACTGAGGTATTTTTAGTGTGGAGGGAGAGAGGGAAATGGCTATGTGAGGAAAAAAGGAATACCCAGACACCAGGAATGTTTGCAAGCACATATGAAACATCTACCAAGGACTTCTAAAATAGTTGACCAGGAATCGGCATGGAATTAATGATTTACACAGACAGAGTCCAAGAGTCAGAGGAATTTGACCAGTCACCCTCAATATGAAGTCCTTATGCTCTCAGGCCAATGCATTAGGGGAAAATGAAATATTTCTACACATACAACATACACACAAATACACACATAAGTAGCAACAAAAAATTTTTATTTTTAAAGAATACTACTTAGTAGCTTTTGAATGCACAAACCAAGCTCTCCTTAGCCACTTATCAAACAAGCTGAATTTCTTTTATATTTTGAAGTGAGGATTATTTAGGTTCAGATATTTCTGCTTCGAATATCAGTTTCTCTATTGTAAACATAAATTTAGGCAAGTTATTAAGCTTTTGTAAGCCTCAATGTCCTTGTTTTTAAAATGGAAATAATAAGAATATGTTCCTCATAGGGGTTTGGTGAGAATTTAAAGGGATAATACATGTAAAACATTTAGTAGGAGCTTGAAAGATAGTACAGTACTAAACAAATGGTTTAAAAAAAAACTTCTTCCTTAAAAAATTTAAGAAAAGATTACCAAAGAGAAAAAAATACTCCCAAATTAGAGACAGACCGAGAGACAGAGACATACATAGAAACAAAAAATAGAAAAATATATTCTGTGTTTGTATTGCTGTATTGTTTTATTCAGCTCAAATACACTCATCCCCAGGCAGAAGCCTTCGGCATTAGAACAGTTCACCACCAAGCTGACAGCTGGAAGACTGCAGATTTGGAGCTCCATAAAAAATGTTTTTGCTGTCAGTATAAATGAATATTTACCAGCCAATGTCTGTGGCAGCCCTCTGGCAGGGGATGTATAGGGGTAAATATTGGTTTTACCTTCTAAAACTAGAGTCTGTAATTACAAACCAGGAATCCACACACCTTAAATGAGATTAATTAATTATAAAGCCTCATTAAAAGTCGAACTAGCCATTAGCTTAAATAGCTATCATATGAACTCTTAATTTATTAGAGCTGAGAGATTCTGACAGGATTTTTCCTTTTTTTTTTTAGCTATAGTGAAATAATGAAGTGACTAATTACCACCTGAGGACAGATTATTCCTTCTGGCTCTTAAATATTAGACAGTCTGCCACTGGTCAAGAAGAAGAGCATGTACATTTTATTCTTGATTGCTGTCACATCCTGGATTCAATATCCTCTCAGTGCTGGGAACCACATAATCCCATCATAATAAATCACTTGCAATTTTAATGAATCACTAGAAAACATAGTACCTTATGATCAATGAGCTATTCCAAAAAGTGTGGTCAAGCTTCTTTACCTTTGGTCAAATAAAAAAACACTTTCATATCAGATATACAAAAGTCATGCTATAAAATATTGAAGAAGCTAGTGAGCTAACTCATAGTAAGATTCACTAATAGAGGCATAGATTGAGAACTGGCAAGAATCTCAAAACTTTGAAAGATCAAGTTCCTTTCCTTCAAGTAGTAAATGATTAAAGACTTATCTAATCTGAGAAAAAGTATCGTATGATCTTGTAGGGTTTCTTTTTCTATTTTTTTCTAGAGTGAATTATGATGGTGTGGACACAGACAATTTCAGGAGCTAGGAAAATAATGAAAAAATATAGCTAAGAATAATGAAGGACTCCCATTTCCTCCCATGGGAAGGACATAGCGGGCAGAGCATACAGATGCTTTTCCTGATTCAAAGAAAATACAATGAAGAAAAAAATAAAAATTCTTTTGCCCATCCAACATCCAATCACACGTTTTCAAGTGAGTCTGCTAATGCACCTTTTTGAGTGGTTAACCATACATTCCTGTTATCCAGACACCATCTTTGTTTATACCTGTTACTCCTACATAAATATTAATAGTGCCCCTTTCAAAGTTCTTAAAAGTTTACTTGTTTGGATAAAAAATCATATGTTCATCCTACTTTTAGGGGACTTCACTACTAGGTAGTCTTTATGAATTGAGGGGGAAACTTCCAGTCCCCAGTGTCCTCTCACCTCTCGATGGCTCCTACTATGACTGCTAACTATTAGAACAGAGATAGGCACAGAGGCATGGTTGATTAAACACTCCTAGAACTTTGAATTGTGAGTGAGTGACATAAAGTTGGAAGATTCAACTAATCAGATTCATCACAGTTTATGTGAAGAGGCATGAGATCACGGTGGTGCTAGCCATGGCCTTAAGTGAAATCCTGACAGCCTATCATCTGGAGTTCACTTTGCCTGCTATTCATTTCTGCTCATGCAGATGTCAGTTCAGGAAGATCCTGATTTTTCTTCAATAATTCCTGGGCCAGCCCCACTCCCTCCACTTTGTTTTTTTCTTAAAACTGTTCCTTTTGCTTACAGAGTAGAATCCATATTATCAATCTGCTAGAGCAAATCAATAAAGTAGCCAAATACAGGTAGGAAAGCAAGTAGAAAATATATACAATGCTTGTCTTGGAGCTAACATTCTATTGGAGGGAAAGGCAATAATAATAAGATATATATGTATATTATACACATAATAACAGCATAATACATATAATAACATAATAACAGCAAAGGAGATCAGATCTTTGAAAGACAGAGAGAGAGAGAAGAGAAGGAGGAAGGGAAAGAAAAGAAAAGAACAGAATGAGGGGAGAGGGGAGAAAGGAGGAAGAGGAGGGGAGTAAAAACCAGAGTAAAGAAGATCGAAAGGCAGAATAAGAACAGGATGATTTTGTACTTGCATGTTCTGTGGGATCCTTACTGGCTAACACTGAATCCTTGTGTGAATGGGAAATGGCAGTTCCTTCAAAATTATGAAATGTAAATAATAAATTAATTATTATCATATATACTTTAATCTATCCCAAGATTTTCCCATTAGCATCATGAATTTGGGTGGATATTTAATTACCATAGGCAAAATCATGTTTAAAAGTCCCTTAGCAGCTACCCTGATAATTTTCGAATGGAACTGATTTAGTTAATAAATTAATATTTGTGAAGGTGTGGGATGCCTAAACTGAAGCAATAACTCGTACTCTTATTCTCCATTAAAAGTTAATTTGTATTGTATAAACATGGTGCCTGGCGGGCAGGGAATGGTGAAAAGGAGTTAAAAAGGACTCTTTGAAGAAAATTACTTGATCTTTAACATTTTTAATAGCTCATTTTTATACTCCTTGAAGTACAATTGACCTATAATATACTGAACATCATTAAGGTGTACAATTTTTATTTATTTTTTGCACATATATGTAACTGTGAAACCAATGTCAGAATCAAAATAATTTTTCGTAATCTACAAGTTGTTAAGTATTGCTTTGTCATTCATCCACCTCTCTGTTCTTCTACTTCCTCCCATCCCTAGGAAATCACTGATCTGCTTTGTTTCTATGGATTAGCTTCCATTTTCCAAACATTTATTTAAATGAAATCACATAATATATATTCTCAGTTTTTAAATGAGCTTTGTTAAAGCAAAATCTGCACAAAATAAATTCCTGATGTTTCAAATGGTGTAAACTCTATTTTGCCTAGAGTTTTTAACTTGGTATATTTACTTTGAAATTCAACCATTTTGATGAATAGACCAATAATTTATTCTTCTTTATTGCTATATACTATTTAATTGTATGGATATGCCAAAATTTGTTAGCTGTTTTCTTACTTATTGGCATTCCAGTTGTTTCCAGCTTGTCACTATTGAAAATACTATGAATATTTGTGTACAAGTCCTCCTATAGATGTATGTATGCTTACCTAACAGTTGGTTATACTATAGATGCATGGCTTCCTTTTCAGGAAACTAGCAAAGTGTATTCCATAGCAGCTGCATTAGTTTTCATTCCCACTCAGTGTATAAAATATCCAGTTCCTCCATATCTTTGCCAATATTCAGTGGCAAATAAAAAATAAAAAAATATTTTCTTCCTGTGATTGAGGTTTTCAAATGTTTTATATATTATTGGTTTAGTCTTTTTTGGATATATTTTACAAATATTTTCTCTCAATCTGTAGTTTACATTTTTTAAGTTAACAAACATTCTTTGAGGAGTAAAAGTTTTTAATTTTCATGAAGTCCAGTTTAGTTTTTAATTTTATGATGCATACCTTCTGCATTTTTGATGAGAAATCTTGGCTTTACACAGTATCACTAATATTCTTTCCTATTTTTTCCTAAAGTTATATAATTTAGGCTCTAATAGTTTGGTCTTTAAGCAATTTTGAATTAATATTTGTACATAGTATGAGGAAAGGTTAATTTTTTTGGCACGTCTATGTAATAGTGTCAGCAGCACTGATTGAGCCTTGGCTATGTTATTGAAAATAAAGTGACTCTCTGTAAGGGTCTCTTTCTAGATTCTCTTTCCACTTTGTCTTTAAACCTCTACCACACTTCCTTGAACTTGTAGCTTTATATCAAGTCTTAAAGCCAGGTAATACAAGTTCTGTGACCGTTGTTTTTCAAAACCATTTTGTTCTTCTAGATCTTTGGCATTTCCATTACTTTTAAACTTAGCTTGTCAGTTACCACAGAATCTGCTGAAGGTCTGCATGAATTGTCTTTGTAGATCAATTTGTGAATAATTCATATTTTAATTCAATTTGGTTTCCCAGTTCATAAATATACCTCTCCATTTATTTAGGTCTTTGTTATTTTTCTCCTAGCAATAGTTGTTTTTTTTCAGTGTATAAACCTTAAATATCACTTGTCACATTTATTCCTATGTATTTCATAAGTTTCTATACTATTATTAGTGGTGTTTTTAATGCCACTAATTAATTGTCTATTATTTGAGAAATAAAATCCATGTTTGGAGTTCGGCAGCCTCTAAAATGACATTCAATAATCCCACATCCAGGTACTCAGGACTTTGTGTGTCAGATAATTAACAGTGACTCAAATTTGGAAAATTTAATAGCATGTCATTTCCAAAACTATACTTCAAAAAAGAATGTGACTTCCCTCTTTTCATCTTCTTCCACTCTCTTTTGGAGCCCTCACTCTGCGAGAAACCAGTGGACATGTTATAAGCTACATTATGCAGAAATTCCCATGGCAAGTAAAGATGGAAAGCTCCAGACAACATCCAGCAATAAACAGGAGCCTCAGTTCACCAGCTAAAAGAAATCTGAATGATGGCAACTACGTGAAATTCCAAGTAAACCTTAAGAAGAGATTAAGCCACCAGCTTAATCACATCGTTTTGTAGAGACTATGAGGAAGACGCATTCAGCTGAGCCCAACCCAAGTTCCTAACTGACTGAATGGTTAGATAATAAATATTTATTGTTTAAACAGCTATGTTTTAAAATGATTTATTACACAGCATTAGGCAAGTAATAAGATGTTTATATATTGGGCTTTTAACTGGCAACTTTGCTGAATTTGTTCATTAGTCCTTTTTCAGATTGCTTATGATTTTCTACCTATGTGATGATGTCATTTATAAATATTTATTTTTCCTTTCCAATATGAAAATAAAGGTGTATTTTTCTTGCCTGATTGGACTGGACAATACCTAAAGTAAAATTTTAAAAGTGGTGAAAGTAGACATTCTTGCCTCATTGCTATTAAAGAAAACTATATAGGCATTCACAACTAAGTATGATAGCTCTTGGTTTTGTGAAGATTATCTACTTTAGATTATCTACTTTAGATTGAGAGTCCCTTTATTTCTAATTTGCTAATGAGATTTTTGTTTTTAATTATAGATATTGACTTTTGTCAAATGTTTTCATACATGGATGCATTGATTAAAATAAACATTTTGTTTTCCGAGTTTTGCTGTTGTTACAGTAAAAGTCATTGATTAATTTTGGGATGTCAATCTAAATTTGTAATTTCTTGAAAAATCCCATTTGGTCTTGTGTACCATGCTGTTTATATATTGTTGATAAATTTGCTAAAGTTTTGTTAAATATTTTTGCATCTGAGCTCATGAGAGACATTGGTCTAGAATTTTCTTTTCCTATAACATGTGGTGATATTTGCACACACACCCCATGTGTATAATATGACCTTCAGGAATGAATTGATTGTTGTTTCCTCTCTCATCAATGCTCTTAAAAGATTTAGTCTACAATTGATATTATTTTCCATAAATATTTGATAGGATATATCAGTGAACTCACATATGCCTGGAGTTTTTCCTGTGGAATGTTTTTATTTTAATAGTAGTTTTATTGAGATATAATGCATATTCCATACAATTCATCCATTTAATATATACAATTAAATGAGTTACAGTTTATTCACCACACTCAATCTGATAACATTTCAATGCTTCTAGAAGAAATGCCATGTCTCTACCTTCCTTTTCTCATGCCCCTCCTAGCCCTGAACAACCATTAATCCACTTTCTGTCTCTGCAGATTTCCCTATCCTCGCCTTTCCTGTGAATTACATCACATAGTATACAAGCTATGCGACTGTCTGCTATCACTTAGCACAATGTTCACAAGGTCCATTCACACTGTAGTATATATCATTACTTCATTACTTTTATGACTGAAAACTATTCTAAGGACTTTCTCCATGTTGTTCGCCCATTCATCTGCTGATGGACATTGGAGTTGTTTTCAAAATCTGAATATTGTTAATAATGCTACTATAAACATTTGGGTACTAGCTTTTGTGTAGGGACACATTTTCATTTCATTTCATGTTTTCTCTATATACTTAAGAGTGAAAATGCCGGGTCATTTGGTCCCTATGTTATATCACCTGAGGAACACTTTCATAAAGTATCTGAACAATTTTGCACTGCTACCAGCAGTATATGAGGGTTTGAATTTATCTTCAACATTCACAAGATTCATTGTTTGAGTCATTGCTTATGCCTTTAGAAAATACGAATAAAATTTCTAACATATAGGGGAGGTGAGCCTCGGAATTTCACTTTTTTCATTCATCCTCTTAAGTTCCACACGCACACATCCTTTATTTCCCTAGTCCAAGTACCTAGTGCCATCATGTCAAGTGTCTGTTCAGGACTCCATGTCATATAAATCAATTTTCAAACTCCTATTCAAAATATTACTATCAAAATTTGCTTTGCATATTCCAAAATTGTGTTAGTAGTATGTCTCTTCCCTCACCATCTCAACCTTCAGATGTTTATAGCCTTTAAAACAACTTTCTACAAAGTTAGACATAGAAGGCAGTGAAATTGGGTGAATATATTCAAATAGTTCTTGTTCTAATGAATTGTGTCATTTTTTCTAGCTGTTTGTCATTGATTTAAAATGATTATAATTTGATATGTTCATATGTATATGACCACCTCTAAATGAAATAGCAGGTATTTGTACTCAAAATTTAACTCAGAAATTTTTTAAACTATCAATTTGAGCCTATAAACTAGTGCATGAAACAAATTACCATGAAGGAAAATAAGCAACCAAATGTATTTTCATGTTCTCTGAGTCCAACATTTATAATACTAGCAGTATTATGTTTCAAGAGAAGTTTAACTACACATAGTGTCCTTATTCTACAGATAAGAAATCCAAGACGGAGAATGACTAAACAATTTGCTTCAAATCTCATTGAAATTTAATAGCAGGATGGAAGCTCATCCTATTTGTTTATTGGTTACTTGTTAATATTCTATCATCTGCAGGCCAAAAATTGTCTCCTAGCCTGGTTGCTGAATAGGCATGCAGGGCCAGAAGTGAATAACAAATTATCACTGGGGTTTACCTTGAAACATCTTCTTTCTTTCTCAGTTTCACACACAGAAATATAGCAAGTCAAGGATTTGGAGTGTTCTGGATACCTTGGTAACAATTCATTGGCTCTCTACCTTCCATTGGTTTTCTCTGCGATATAGTATGATCTTCAGATATAGTTAGATTGATGTTTCATCTTTTGATCCTGACTCACGCTGTGCTGCCAGACTGAAGTTTGACTTCTACTTAATCCATGTCTTAGTTCTAACTTCCAACCTTGACCTTGTATTGGACACAGATAGTCTTCATCACTTATCACTTAAGTTTGTTTCTTATAAGGGATGTAGATGTGCATTCTGACCAGGATGTCAGATCTGTGCAGAAGAGTTCTGGGGAGCATTCCATAAGATTCTGTAACCTCCTGTGGGAAACAGCTCTGAAAATACATTGCCACTGAAATGCCTTGGAATATGCTGTAATATCTTTTTGCCTAAAATCAAAATTTTAAAAATACCTGTTTCCTCATAAAGAATAACTATTTCTTATAGAAAATAACCCTGATGATTATCCAACAGAATTTATTTAACTTAAAAATCTCTCTCTGCACTCTTACATGTAGTTGTTACAAAATATCTTACAAATATTTTTAACAGGCTCCTTTGATTTGAAGGAGGACTTGCCACTGCCTTCACTAGCTCTGTTGTTTTCCTCAGACCTGTTTTCTCTTTGAGTTATTTCTATTCCCTCATGCAAGCAGATATTCCATGATGGGAATTAAAACACCCCTCAGGCAATAACAACCCCCTACTGGAAGCAGCAGGACCTTGTATGACCAGACCTAAAATAATAATCAACCAGACCCCTGGGCCCAGGCCTCCAGCCAGCTTGACCAAGATCACTTCACTACACACACTTCTTGGCTTCTGCCTTTGTTTGTCCCCTGTATAATCTCGGAGCTCTTGTCAGTACCTTGAGGCAGTATTGAGGACACTAGTCCCTCCTTCCTTCCTGTGTTGACTACACTGAAATAAATTCCTTTCCTGTTTCACCTGCACTCTTGCTGTTCGGCTCTTTCAGGGGAAGTGGCCAAACCTAGTCAATTGGGAAACTCCCACCCGCATTGCCCAAGCCAGGCGTCGGACTTACAACTCCAGTTGGTAGACAATAGGAGTCAGTGAAATGGATAAAAATAGGCAGATTGAGGGATGGGGAATTCAAAACTGAACCAAAAATGTACAGGTGTTTTTGGCTAGTAGAAGACACACATTAACAAGTCAAAGCCATTCTTAATGGAGAAACACTCAAAGGAGAAACATCTGTGCCTATCTCACATTCAAAGAAGTCTAGTCTAGCAGCATGATACAGATCAATTGATGCGAAACATCTGCAGCTCTGAATAGACCGGATGCTAGGAACTATCTTTGGAGGTTAAGTGGTATAAGACCTCTGGTTGCAGACACCATTAAGTCACAGAACTTGACGGAGGAGGAAAGTAAAAATGAAGTCTGCATAAAATACTATTTAGGTGATAGTAGATTCAAAATCATGCACATATATAAATATACATTTATAAATCCTATGTAGTGCTAGGGAAATTATTATAATTAATCTTGCAGTACTCTTTGAGCTATAAGTGTTTATGCTCCATAAAAATGATTTTATTTATGACAAAATGTATTTTAAAAATAAGGAAAAAAAGCAAAAGGAAAATTTTTGTTTAGTCAAAGTTTTCATCAGATGGATGGCAGTTTCCCATTGCCAAGTACTGGACTCTCTATAATTGAAAGCAATCTGGATAAATACTTATTTAGTTACCCTATACTTTTTTTTTCCCCTAAAGACCATCTAAGTTACTATGCCTTGGAAAACTTGCAAGAATAACATAAATGAATGTACTGTCATGGGACTTACACGGCAAACCTCTGAAATTACTGAGCACTGGTCAGCATGTACAGCCACACACGTATGGATACATGTGGATTCAAGATTTATCCATGCCTTTAATAAACAGGCTCATAGAAAGCAGATTAAGCAAGCCAAAAGGTAATGCTTGAAACACCCTTTAAACTTTTAGCAAAAGGCTTTCCTCCATGCAAAAGATCACATGTGTAAGTTGGAAGACAGGCTGCCTGCCTGGTTACCATTAAGCCACTCTGTCAAGTTGATCTGTACATTTTGAGCATCAAGATCATAACTATACCAATAAAATAAAATTTTAAAAATGATCATAACTATAAGTTTTGTCAAAGCCTCCCAAATTCGGTAACTTTACAGAATCAACAAAAGTGCTAGTGAGACAATGAAATGAAATGGCCACTTATTGACTATCCCTGGTCTGCAAGGTACCATGTTACATTCTTTTGTGGTCCACACAATTTTTCAAAATTAAGCAAATAGAAACTACATCTAATCCATTCACTTATGGAGTGACATTGAGAGGGGTGACACTAAAGGTGATGCAGAAAGCCATGTGTCTGCCCAAAGGGAAATACTTATTTTCACTTTGAAAATAATTTGAAATTGAATATCCCAATTTACTGAATATCGACCAAGAGCAGACTCAATATCAGTGAATTGATAACAACATTTTATAAGAATAGTGCAAATTTATAATATCTTATCTGCAATTATGAAATACAAAAAAATCTGAGAACCAGAAGGGCTTCTCAACTCTGGCAGCAAAATCTAACCTGAACTAATTATAGCTTTTTACAATTCCCTTCATGGCTATTCAGCCATCTCATTATAGAAATAGTAATATTTGTATGATGATTCCCCAAAACTACAGAATTACATAATATGCAGTTTATATCCCTAATATTTTTCTAAAATCTAAAAAATATGAATTTTAAAATACATTTGGTTTCAACAATTTCAGGCAGGGGATTTGGATCTATACTTCTCATGATTTAAAACTCCTGGGCTCATCATTCATTTAATAACAATAACTTTAAAGAATGAGAGTATTCAAATAAAATATTCAATAATCCCTATGTTAGATTTTTCGATTCATGTCATAAAGTAAAATGTAATCCAGAGATAATATATTCACAAATTCAGAAAAGTTTTAATCACATTCTTAATATTGATTTGCAGTTTCTGATTTTTGATGGTTTATGCTGAATTGATTTATTGTCAATAATTGATTTTTTTCAAGAGGCAAATAGCCATTTGAAAAATTGCTATCTGTTTTCTTTAGGATGCAGACCTAAAGGGAGCAGAGGCCAAATGATTCTTAAACCAGGAATTCTACTTCCCATTTGGCCAGTGTGACAATAACTGTCTCTGTGGCAGTGTTATAGTCTGGTGCTATGGACCTTGAAGAGAGCAAATGAATATCGACTTGTGGTGATGGAGATGACATGTCTCGGGAGGATCCCCAGCGGTCACAGAAGACAAAAACTGAGAAGTAATGACACTGGCATCACTCTGTGAATAAAAAGGAGCTGTGGAGTGTCAGGGGCGGACAAGGATTACTAACTGGGCGGTACACCCTTCATGCTAAAAGGGAAAGAAGAGATCGTTGAGGGCGAGTTCTCCCTCTCAGAGACATTTGAGAAGCAAGTGTGCTATTCTTGACATACATCCAGAGATTACAATGCTGTGAAATATCACCTGGAAGATACAGTCCAGAAGGTCTGTGAATGAGAAATGAAGCAATTTTCAACTTACTTATCAAAACATAAGCTTGCAAGGATTTATACATCCTCAATTAGTCATATTTGCTGATTTTTTGAAACACAGCATGGATTATTTTAGAATATTGTCTTATTTAAAAAGGCAACATAGGCCTCTATTTTCTTCGATATCCTTTACTTAAAGTTTCAAAAGCAGCTGCACTTTTCCAAATAAAATAGATTAAATGTGAGTCACTATCATGTGGAACGTTGGAGTTGATGCTTACATTCTCTAACAACAGCCATGTGGATAATGGGTAAAAGGAATAAGGAAAAACTCCAGTTATCTTGGAGCTTAGTTTTTTTAACAAATACAAGACAGGCTATCAGAACAGAATCTGAATTATCCCATATTGTCCATTAGGAAACCAATATTCTCAAATAGCCTGAAATTCATCTTCCCTTTTTACTTCTTCTGTTTAGATATTCTGGATAAATCTTTTTTCCATCAAAATTCATAAGACAGCTGGGAACTCCCAATGATGCTCCAGTGTGATCTCCATATATATATGAATTATGTTTTGTGGTTCCCCATGTGGCTCTTGAACCAGCAACCCCAGCAGCAGCAGCAGCAGCAGCAGCAGCTCCTGTGCATTCAATAGAACTTCTCAGGCTTCACCTGAGACACTGATTCCAGAAGTCTGGAGGTGGAACCAAACATTCTATAATTTAATAAGCCTTCCAGGTAAATGAGTCATGCTCAACTTTGGAAACTACTAGCTTCTATTATGAAACTTGATTGGTGACAGAAGTGTAGATCAGGAAATTACCTGACTTGGGGAATTACTCGACTGCTTTAGGATTCTCTTGGCATAATAACCCACAATGTGTCAACACACCTACACTAAAATCAGTGTTCCTTCACACCATCTTGACTTGATCCTCACCGTGTGAACAAGAAACAGGATTCACAGGACTCTCACCATCCTTCTCAGAAAAATATGTGGATAACAAATTTAAGAAGGACCAAGTTATCTGGAAAAGTACCCTAGGGAAACAAAAAGCAAAAAACAAAAAACAAAAAACAAAAAAACACCATTTCTTGAAAGCCATGGTTGGTTGCTCTGGAGGTCAAAGTGATTAGGGGAAAACCAAGTCTCATCTGCAAAAAAGATGATTACAGCCCCTGTATAGTCTGTATCCACCTCTGTTTAAAGGTCCATTAGCACTTGAACTCTTATTTTGAAAGTTTTTTTTTTTTTTTTGTTCCCAGCGATTGTATTGGACCACTGAGCCACATTCCCAGCCCTATTTTGTGTTTTATGTAGAGACAGGGTCTCACTGAGTTGCTTAGTGCCTCACAGTTGCTGAAGCTGGCTTTGAACTCAATTCTCCTGGCTCAGTCTCCCAAAGTGCTGGGATTACAGGCATGTGCCACCACGCCTGGCTTATTTTGAAAGTTTGAACTTGTCTTTAACATGCCAAAGAGAGCTTTGGAATCACAATATAAAGGAGTCTTACCACCTGGAGCCCCTGTAGCAGTCAGAGGAAAATAGTGTGTCACAAAACCTCAAGATGAAGACAAAATTCAAGAAGGCAGGTGTCACAAAGTGAGTGACCCTGATTTACTAGATTTTTGATCCTATGCCCACCTTGTCTGTTCTAAGTTTTCTCTTATTTGGCAGAGCAACATTCCTTTATATGTGACAAGATCCAGAGAACCTGCATTCCACAGGGATAAGGGCCAAATCAGCTTTTCAGTTCCAATGAGGAGGTAGAATTCAGGGCACAGGAACTCAGCAAGAAGTTGAATTGTGGCCTCATCCATGAGCAGAGAGCAGGTCAGTTTCTCTCAGGTCACTGCAAATGCATTTCACCTTGGGTCTCTAACTGCTTGATAAATGTCAAACTTTCTCTTAGATGCCATCTTGTTAGAACTGACTCAAAATGTTGTAAGACTAAGCCTACGGTGAAAATGAACCCAGAGAAAATAAGATAAAAGAGACTTTAACTCCAAAAACAAAGCAGCCCGGGCCACTTCATTTCAGAAAAATTAACTACACCAAAAGAACCTGAGAGTATTATAGTACCACAGAACCTCACAAATAATTTCACAATGTGACTTCAAATAAGGCAAGGAGCCATAAAAACTATGAAATTAGAAATGGATATTATAGCTTAAATGTAGGCTCCAAATCAGCTTATGGTCAACAAATTAAGGTTTTAAATTTTTATAATACAAGGATGGTCCTGGTATATGTATTAGTTAGAGTTCTCCAGAGAAACAGAACCAAGAGAACATACATAATTACAAAAGGAGATTTATCAGATTGGTTTACACCATCAGAGGCTGAGGAGTTCCACAGTCTGCCTACAGGCTAGAGAGAAGGTAAATGGGTAGCTACTCAGTCCCAAGAAACCATAAACTCAGAATAAGGACCAATGATACAGCCCCAGTCTGAGGCTGAAGGCCTAGAAGCCCTCTGGGGAGTTGCAAGTGCAACTCCACATTCAAAGGCTAAAGAATCTAGAATAATGTCCACTGGTGATCATAGCAGCAAAACCTTCCACACAAAAATAGTTGACCATGCCCAAGAGAGTTTTCTCCTTCTTTCATTATTTTTTTTAAACTTCTGAGCCCCAGCCAATCTGATGCTGCCATCCACCTTTATAGTGAATCTTCACTGTGCTGTTTGCTGACACACATGCCGATTTTCTCTGGAAACACACAGATGCACCCACAAATATGCTTTACGAACTTTCAAGGTGTCTCTCAATCCAGTCAGGTTGACAACCAAGATACAATACATGTTATATCAAGAACATTATATATTTATAGAAAATATAAATATCAATGGGAAAATACGGACAATTTTTTTTTCTAATTATATCATTAATTAGGCCAGCAGCACACAGTGTTTTGTATAGTACCAATATTCATGCACATACTCCTACACACTTTTGGTCTTTAATTCTATTTTTTTCTAAGAGAAATCACTGAAACTTGGAGAGTACTTGTTTTCATGTCTTGGTAAGGAGAAAAATTAAGATGATCTTGGAATATTTTATTATTATCATAGAGAAAAAAAATAATGCACAATCTGAAATACATTTCAAAAGTTTCAAAGGGAGATTGGAAAAAAAACTAAAATAAATGAATACCCACTGGCCAATTTGACAATTTAAACATGTTTAAAGAGTCATTATCTGGGAAAAAGCTATCAGTCATAAATGGTACATACTTCATGAGGGAAGGGCAGGTTAAAGGTCACAAAACATATACAGGAAAAGCTAAATGATATGAGATTTGAATTATAGTTGTCCCTCCATATCCATAGGGGATTGGTTTCAAGATCTCCGAGGGTACCAAATTCTGCAAATGCTCAAGTCCTTTATGTAACAAAGGGGTAGGATTTGCATGTAATACATGTACATCTCCCATACAGTTTAAATCATCTCCAGATTACATATAATACCTAGTATAATGTAAATATTACATAAATAGTTGCTATGCTCTATTTTTTAAGACAACAATGGCTAGAAAATCTGTACATGTTTAGTAAAGATGATTTTTTTCCAAATATTTTCTATCAAGAGTTGGTTGAATCCACAGGTGTAGAACTCAGGGATACCAAAGGGCTGGCTGCAGAAGTATATCCTGTTCATTTTCTGGCTAATACCTAGGACTATAACCATAGTTATATAATCAACCAAAAGAATTTAAAATAAACCTTTCCATGAGGTCTGAGTTACATATAAATGATAGGGCCCTGGAGCTATGCAACCTCGATGAAGTAAAACCTAAAAATGTACCATTTCAAGAAAGACAAACAGGTGAATAACTGAAACTGGGAAGTACCAGCAAAGGTCATCAACTATATTTTAAAGGTTAATTATTTTGTCACACATAGCAAGGTCAGGCATACAATCCATTATTTTGGAGTCGTCCTTGAATTGATATAACCTAGTCTGAGATAAAGAGATTTCTTTCTCTGTGGAGACTAATAAGGTTAGAGTAACATTAAATTTACACATGCATACACATAAATCAATCTGATGACTATATTTTTGTTCTAAATTTTCGTAAATGCTTTTGAAATTATTACCAGATTTATATCTTTTCAGATGATTGAGGTAATTAAAAGAATATAGTTTGCTAGTTTTACAAGAATCTACTAACTTTATAAAATATGTTTAAATATTCATAATTAATTTTAATTAATAGTTTTATAAGTTGATTTTAAAGTTTTTAAGAATTAAAAAGGTGGGCTGGGGTTGTGGTTCAGTGGTAGAGCACTTCCCTAGCATGTGTGAGGCACTGGGTTCAATTCTCAGCACCACATATAAATACATTAATTAGTTAAATGTCCATCAACAACTAAGAAAAAATTTTTAAAAAAGAGTTAAAGAGAATCTGACAGACTTTTGATTAGTTTAATAAAAGTTTAACTAGTTGATTTAATAGCCAGTTTAAATATTTGAAGAAATAATGATTAGCCATATAATTAACATATTTCAATGATTAGCTATTATTTACTGAACCTACAAACCCAATTCATTGACCATAAATTAAGGTACAAAGTGTCTGTGGAAGTTTCCAATGCACAAAAGTAAGAGCTCACAACAGAACTGAACCATGGATAAGAGTTTGTATTTCCTGATAACTTCTGGTTTAAAGCAGACAAGAATACAGCACATGTTTCTGAGAATAATTCCATCAAAAGTGATATAAAGAGATTTGGGGTTCTTAAAGGATATATGTCAATTATTTGGAAAATGCAAGTGTAGGAAACATTTTATTCCCTACCAATATGGGATAAATGAAGTGTTGCTGTACCAGCTGGTTGGCTTATTTGAGACGTTCTTCATGTAATGATGCTTTCTTAATACATATGCACATCTGAAATGAGAAGAACTTGCTATTTCTATAGCAATTTCCAGAGGTAGCCTAAATATCCAGACAATGTGAACCAATTCTGAAAAGCACAAACAAAGCTTGCTGTTCAGAAAGAAGATATATTCTCCTAGACTTGTAAAATCATAAACCTGAAAGAAATTTTAGAAAAATTCTAGCCCAATAACTTTATTTTCCAGATAAGGGAACTAGCAAAGTGAAGTTGAGCATTTTATCCATGTTTCAAAGCTGGTGATTAACAAAGAAGCCCAAATTAACATCTCACAAGGCCCAATCTTACGGTCTTTCTCCATTAGAAGTCTTTATTTTAGTTTATATACATCTGTCATTGTAGTTAACAAGGCTATTATAGTTAGGTTTATTATAAGAGGAAAAATATATACCATAAGAAAATATTTATTATGAGAGGGAAGGGAAGTTTGCAGTAGGATTATGAACTTGACAACTCTAGCCTCTGGAATTGTGTGTTCACATTTCAATAAGAAAGTGATATGATTATAAAAACAATAATATTAATGATGTCAATTTCTGATATTATGACACTATTTTCTCTGTGTGTTCATGTCTCTGGCATCTACCACTTGATTTTAGCCTCCAAAATATCCCACAAGATCACTAGCAGAAGGTCTTACTATACCAACTTTATATAGAAAACTGAAGTAAGCAAGCCTCCCTGAAAGGGGTTGCAAATTCAAATGTCTGTGGGGATAAACACATATACCCATACACACAAACAAATAAATGGCAAGGCCAATGGAAAGAAAAGAGGGAGTGGGGGAACCTTGTCATCTGAAGTGTTTATGACCACATAAAAAGATTCAGCTTTGCCAGGCGCAGTGGCACACAACTATAATCCCAGCGGTTTGAGAGGCTGAGACAGGAGGATTGTGAGTTCAAAGCCAGCCTCAGCAATAGCGAGGCACTAAGCAATTCAGCGAGACCCTGTCTCTAAATAAAATACAAAAAAAAAAAAAAAAAATAGGTCTGGGGAGGTGGCTCAGTGGTTGAGTGTCTCTGATTATAATCTTCAGTATTAAAAAAAAAGATTCAGCTTCATTAGATATATATACATAAGTGTATATGCATGTGCATATATACACATGTAGTTAAGCAACTGATTCAATAGACATATATATGTATACATTAAATGCACATTATACAGAAAGTATTCATACACTGGGACAAATGCTACAGTTTACATTTTAACAGATGATCTTCAATTTCTGCCCATATAGTGTCAACTTAAAATAGCAATTTTCAAACTTTTTGTTCTTAAAAATTCTGAGGATCCCCAAAAGTTTAAAAATTATTGAAGATCACAGAACACTTTTGTGGGGGTTATGTCTATTGATATTTATGATAATATAAATGAAGATACTGCAAAGTGAAACGCTTAAAATTAACAATATATTTTGACAAAAACACAATAATTAATGTCATTTATGAAAAGTAACTATGCAAAAACAAAAAAACTGCATTTTTTAAACTTTTACAAGTATCTTTAAAATTTATTTTAATAGAACACAGCTAGATTCTCCTACCTACTTCTGCACTTTTTTTTTTAAATCGATATATAATTATCATGGACCCTGATGATCCTCTGACCACATCTTAGAGTTATTGTCTATTGTCCTTTAGTAAAGGAAGGAACCAGTGAAGAACTTCATGTTGGTTCAGATCAGTTTCAGATACTCATCTGAACTTCAGAAATCATCTGCATAAAAGTAACAAATAATTGAATGTCACATGCGACTACTTCTTCCTGCTTTGGAGATTCATCTGTCATAGGACCTCATGTTCCTGCCTGAGGCTGTGATAACATTTCTTTGTCATTATCTACATCAGAATCTCTCTCAATAGCCCTATATCCATACCTCCTTTCTATATAGCTATATAAAAATCAGAGGCTGCAAACAGTATAATATAAACCAACAGGGTTTTGTGCATATTTTTAAAATAAAATGGCTCTGTAATACACATTCTGAGTTGTTCATTGATAATAACCCTGCTAAAGTGAAGATATAACCAAAATGAAGAGCTGAAGAATGACAGCTTAAATACATATCAGCAGTGAAGGCAAATAGTCTTTTATCATCAAAATCCAACACTCTGTTTAGGATGATGGAATAAGTCTATGAATACATGATAGAAAGACTTGGCTACCATGTCAGAAGTCAGGCAGGCTCATAGACTTGCCCTTTCCTTTAGGGTTTTATTATGACAACCACAATTACATGCTTTCTAGGTCTCAGTCAAGGCTGTAAGCCTTCCTGTAAAGATGAGTTATGAAAAGAAAAAATCCAAGGTTTCTCAAAGATTGCAACAGATTGTTCCAATTCCCTCCCACTCCAGTAGACCATGCTTGACAGAGAAGCAGGATTTGGGTCTCTTTCCAACCTCCCACCCCCCCAACACACACACACATATGCCCTCCTAAGCTTCACACCTAAATAAACTTCTACCTTTTTGTCTTGGGCAGCAATATCAATTTCCTAAGATAAAAGTTGTCTCTAGTTGCTACTTTTCAAGCTTTGGACAGCACTGGCTGGCAAGTATTTCCAAAGAAAGTATTTATCATTGTCAAACTTGTTTACATGAATCAAGCAACAATGTCACCACAGAATAAAAGCTATCCTTTTTTTTTTTCCTCCTTCTTCCTTTTTAGGTTTCTGTGCAAGGTCTATGATATTGAAAATGCATTTATGTTGGCTTAATAAGGACTTTTTTCCCCTAAAAGTAGGTGTAATTTAATGGCATTCTCAAATTCACAAACTCTCATTTCTGTAATTGGGATAGTACACCTCTGTCAAGAGCATGGATGGGAGACAGGATATAATGTGTTTGGAAAGGAGAATCTGCATTTTTCTTTTATCAGCTGGGTTGATGCTTCGTATTTTTATTTACCTTTATGTTTCTTTCTGCATATCTACAGAAATGCAAATAACTCATGCATGCTTGTTTTGCAAGCTACTGCTAAATGGTGGTTATTAATTTGTTATGTCTTAGGATAAATGTTTTAGCAATTTTAGATGATACACAGAACCTGCTGTGCCTATGACCTAGTCTTTCTGTGACTTTTTATAATGGCTGTGATAATAACTGAGAAATGATTCAAAAGAGACTTATATGCCATAAAATGTAACTGGCCTGAAGTCTGCAGAATGATCATTTTTAAATCCAAGGATACATGTCAGAATTTACTATCTAAAATTGGTGTCACTGACAGAGACAAATGTTTATAGAAATGATACCTATGGTGACATCAATTAAAAGCAGTTGTGTTTTCAGTCTTGCTATCTTATCAGCACTGTTATTTTAAATAAACTAGAAGTTCAGAATAATCATTAATTCTTTCATCAAGTATTTTAATATTGCTGAGCTAAGTAACTATGACCCTACATAAGTTATTTAGCCTCTGTGAACCTCAATATAAAGTAACAATTGCTATGCTACTAACCGGATCTTTAACTTCAAACAATATTAGACAGCAATTAGTGTTTTGTGCTATAAAATACTTTTGTATTTATTTTTTTTGCCTTTTTACATATTGTATCTATTTTTTATCATGTGAAATACAGACAGTTCATTTAAATTTTTTAAAAAATGATTTTTTGTATAAGTATGCCCCAAGCATGGGACATGCTATATTTTTATTTGCCAAAGTTATAAAACCCTATACTTGGAGAAATGAAGATAGAGAAAGGTAATTTAGCTAGTCACCTATGTTTTGGACCTTGTCCTTTTGACTCCAAATCCTATGAAGTTTCACTGTGTTACTACTGTCCTCAATATTTTTAAACTTCTATTTTCTATTCTTTGAAAAAAAAATGAACTATGCATGGCATGTATACATGAAGTCCTGGGTTTTATCCTCAGCATCATGAAAATAAATAAATATAGTAGGAGTGGGTCTAAATTAGGTAACTGTTAAAGTCCCTACCATGTATTAGAAGCTGTGTTCATTAGGATATTATGAGGGTGATATGAAATAATGCTACAAATATTATAAAGACAGCATTAATCTAAGTACTTCCTTGTAATAAATTAATGTCTTTCTGAGTTCATTAAACTGGAAAATAATGACTGGATATTAGGTAGCTCACCAGAAATCCAGAGGTTTGGAGGCTACAGAATGAGGAATACTCTCCAAATTCATGATTATAACTGCCCAGTGAGTACTACCATGCCACTACCACTGAGCAGAAGCTCTGTAGCCCATATGGCCATGCTAGAAATAGGACACTCCTTCAGCCATTAACCGTTGCCTCTAGAAGTTCCATGTTTCCCCACTACCCTCTGTCCTCCTCACAAGGATGGATTCTGCACATAAACTCCCTCTTGATATCACTCTTCTCTGAATTGAATTCTCCAATTGTGTCTAGTTGGTGGAATCTAGCTTAACCCCAAGGAAAACTGGAAAATCAAGCCTCTGGCTTTCATCTGACCAGCAAAACTCCCCACATATAGAGTAGATGCTCAGTGAGAACTGGAGAGCAGAGAAAGCATGCTACATGATTACTTTATAAATGTACTAAAATGTTGTTGACTCTACTAGAATAATTGTGCTCATTATTCATACATACCATACTCATTCAAACCACACACGTGCATACTAGCTGTTTTAACCTGGATGATCTTAACCATTCTCTTAAATCCTAGCCAAGATTGTACATATTCTATTATGAATGTTAATCCATATAGCACTTGACCTAAAGCACTAATTAATAAATTCAAATTACCATCCCATCTGCTTAAAGAGCACTGAAATTCCCAGTAAATTTCTCATGTCGTTTTCCAGATCCCCAGTTCTCAATTGATTGAAGGTGGGAAAATACCTCTCCCAGAGAAACTCCAATGACTTCAAATCCCTATATTCCATGTAAGTTATTTGCTTCTCAGTCAACCTCTAGAAATACTATTTAAGGCAATGACAGTCAGTAATTTTTATTATGAATATTAGAACTGAAATATGTGTTTTAAATCTAAGCTATCTCTGAAGATTTAAATTATCTACTCATATGGTTCATAAAGGTTTACTGCATCTAGAACTGACATTCAGAATACCATACACAGGTCATGAGAAGAAGAGAGACATTGGGGAACACATCCACTGGTTTTTTATGGACAAGAGAAATCCTAAATGAACCAAGAGTAGAGGCCTCACATATAAACCATCCAGCTACCTCATTCGTTAAGCTTGGAAAATTACCTTGAAAAGTCCCAAAACTATATTCCTCAGAAACATGCTTCTCACTTGTGCTGGCTCAATGACATTCTTATTGCTGTAAGCGGATCCAAGGATTTCATTAAGGCAAGTAAACTTCAGAAAGTAACACTCATTTGTTGAGTTTTATCTAACTCAATTAATTTTTTATTATAACTTTTTTATTTGTTCTAATTAGTTATATATGACAGTAGAATGCATTTTGACACATCATACATAAATAGAGTATAACTTCTCATTCTTCTGGTTGTACATGATGTAGAATCACACAGGTCGTATAATCATATACGCAGATAGGGTAATCATTTCTGATTCATTCTACTATCCTTCCTACCTCCGAACTCCCTCCCTCCCTTCACTCCCCTCTGTCGAATCCAAAATACCTCTATTCTTCCCTAACCCACCCCACGTTTATTGTTAATTAGCATTTGCATATCAGAGAAAACATTTGGTCTTTGGTTCTTTGGGATTGGCTTATTTCCCTTAGCATAATATTCTCCAGCTCCATCAATTAATTTTTGATTCTTGGAAATTACCTCTGAAGAATTATGAAGAGGGAAAAAAACAGCTAGTTGGGTATGAGAAAAGTTTACAATCTTCTTCAAAAGGTCTTTATTTCTAGTATAAAATGTTGTATAGCATATTCTAGTATATAATGATGTATAACTCTAAAAAGAAACTTGCATTCAATAATATTCAAGTAAAATTCCAAATTTTCCCTAGAGCTTTATTCTACCTATTTCAAGTTGGGTGGAAAAGGAAAAGATAGAGGGTTAGATCCCGGGGCAAAAAGATTTCCTATATGAATAAAGAAAAAAAACAAACATGTTTGCCTGGTTAGTAAGCTTTCCCTTTCTTTTCTTTTTTCCTTTTTTTTCTTTCTTTTTCTTTTTGTATTTTTTTGTAGCTGTGATTCAGTAGGGGAACTTCTATCTTTCCTCAAACTCTTATGATACTTCAATCTCTTTTAAGTTCTCAAGTTTTGTACACAATTTAGTTAATACTGCAACACCAAGGCCTTCCCCAAGAAAATTTTGACATTCTTCCTAATTGCTTTTTCTTTTGCAGATAGAAAATAAAATCTGTAAATTCTATTTATACTGAATTTTCTCATTGATTGTATCAAGTGATCCCCTGGGATAAGCAAGTTTAAGAAAATCCACATTTATTTTTTATTCCTCCATATAATCTTGACTAAAATTTCAAGTAAGTCTTGACGGCTAAAAAATTATTAGAAAGTAATCACTAGTCTTTGACATGTGAAAAAAATGATATGAGTATTTTTTGCTAGCTAGCTGGCAAAGAGTGTTGACAGGAATATACGGTGAGAAGATTGTGGTTAAGGATTGATGGTATGTGTTATCAACATCCAATCCCTTCCTTCCCAGTGACATCTTGAGTACTGCCTGTTCTTGGTCCATGTATCTGTAAAAGTTTATAATAAGGTGACAATGTCTAAGAATGTCTTCATACACCTCACCTGGACACCTTGAAAATATCTCACAATTAAACTCATGTATGATAATATATTGTTTTGACAACCCAGGGTGCTTGGTCTTCATCTGTGATGTTGTTATGGTTTGGATGTGAGGTGTCCCCCCAAAACTCACATGTGAGACAATGCAAAAAGGTTCAGAGAAGAAATGATTGGGTTGTGAGAGTCTTAACCAAATCAGTGATTTAATCCTGTTGTTAGGGTGTGGCTGGAGGAGGTGGTAATCAGGGTGTGGCTTTGGTGTATATATTTGTATCTGGAGAGTGGAGTCTCTCTCTCTCTCTCTCTCTCTCTCTCTCTCTCTCTCTCTCTCTCTCTGCCTCTCCTTGCTGATCATCATGTGAGCTGCTTCCCTCTGCCACTCTCTCCTGCCATGAAGTTCAGCCTCACCTCAAGCCCTGAGGAAGCCCTGAGCTAGCCTTCTATGGACTAAGACCTCTGAAACAGTGAGCCCTCAGATAAAATATTCCTCCTCTACGGTTGTTCTGGTCAGATCCTTTAGCCATAGCAGTGAAAAAGCTGACTAAAACAGATATCATGGGCTCTAAAGGAGAAACTTACAGTCACTAACTCTTTATGCAAAACCAAGTAGAACTTTAGAAAGTTGATGTTCTAGGTAGTGCTGTTTCTATGTAACACAGTAACTACCTACACCCATGCATTTGTAGTTAATGTTTCTTTTCCCCCCTTAGCTTTGCTGTGTTTTCAACAAAATGTCACAAATTTCTCAGAAAGCAATTAAAAACACAATTTAACCACTGATACCTGACATTATTTATCTCATTATCACATGTGCCAGATATATTTATGAAGATGACAATTATTTACCACAGGAAACATATTTTTGTTCAAGGAGCAATCAAAAACAGGAATAAGGTCAGTACATATTATGATATAAAGTGACAGGTAACATATCTAAGCACAGAATGTTTAGGCATGAGGGAGAGAATTTAATGTTGGTACAGCATCCTATTTCTGAAGTTTGATAATTTGTTTGAACTTTTATAGGCTTTGCCACTAATGAATTTTCTACGTAAGTAGTTCAAACAGTTGGGATATTTTGCTTCTGGTTGTTAAATACAGCACACAAAATATATTGCTACCCAATTGCTTTCTTTTCCTTAAATATTCTGGAGAAAATGTTGCTACCAAATAGTTTGAGAATAATAACGATATGCACTGTGACTGAAGGTCTACAGGGGCATACAGAGGTATGTAGCTTGTCTCCTGTACCCAATACACTTATGAAGGATGGGCAAGGGCTGATTGATTTTTAACTGCCAAGTAATGATTTCCTGGGCTTCTCAGTCATTTGTCTAAGTATCCTGGCTTGGTGTTTATCATCTCACTGGAACCAGAAGACCTGATTGAATGTGTATTTCTGAAAGCTCCAGAGATTATTAAAGTCCAATTGTCAGCCCATAAATCATCCTAAGTTTTTATATTACGTGACTGAGGCATCCATGCTACTAATTGCAGATTTCCTTCTAAGGCTTTTACAATAGCCAAACTACAATTCTCAATCCCTCTGTGATCTACTCTGCCATTTATAGACTGAGTAATGTCACCAGCCAAGCTGCAAAAAAATGTTACAATTTTGTTGGAAGGCCAGTAAAATTATGACTGGCTGAAGCATCTATCCTCTGTTTTCCCAATAACTGATATTATTTAGCTATATAATTATAAACCGACAGTTTCCCACTGTCTTTTCTTTATGTCAATTATTTTTAAGGTTTGTGCTTTTTCACTTTTCCCTAAAGTATCTACCAACGCAGTATCATGTTATTCAAGATAACTGAGAAAATACTAAAGCACTACTATGTTCCAGGCACTATCTCAGGGTATCAGTGCTTACAAAATAAAACTTTCAGAAGCCCATAATCTAGCTGGAGCACATAGGGATGCATTGACAATAGATTATTCTGCAAAGTCTTGAATGCTGTAGTACATATACAGGGAATACAAATACGTAAAGCCTCCTTAGAATTTTCCTTGGGCTATAAGACATATAAGAGCACTTAAAGGAAACAGATGCCAAATGCAGAGGACAGAAAAATCTTTCTGAGGGAATGGTAGCCAAAACAGCTATATAGGTATGGAAAATCCAGGCCAGAAACTTGGAAGGAATCTAGGGCTACTTACAACCAGTTATAGGCCCTCCTTTGCCTTGTTCTTTTATAATCACCTCAGTTTTATCCATTCCTATCCAAAATCATAGAGAGGTATGTCAGTTCCCAGGTTGCCTTCTTTGACTAATTTTCCTGTCTCTATACTATTTTCTTTTTCTTTCTTTCTTCTAATTCAGTCATTTACTCCATGGACAGAATGATATAGCTGAGGTACAAATCTGAACCTCATTACTCAGTGTCTCTGTAGCTCCCACCTGCTGTAGCCCAAGTGTTCTATGATCTGGATCTTGCTCCTAACAGTTGATACCAAGGAAGGAGATCTCTATTGAGCATCTCTTGAAGTCAGTATGCTCTCTTCTCTCTCCACCTTAACTCAAACTGTTTTTTTTTTTTTAATTTGATATGCTCTCTTCTCATCCCTGTATGTCCCTGGAAACAAGTATTCTTCTTCAAAGACTTGGATCATAAAGGCCCACTGGGGAACACTTTCCAGAACCCTGTTCCCCTAACTCCCAGGATGAGCTTCTACTTCTACTCTGCTCCAAGAGCACTTTGCACATACCTCAATGAAAGCATTTATCACATGCTGATTATAGCTTTTGACCTCTCTTATACTTCAGTTATGAAAACTACATCTAGTTCATCTTTCTCCCACCAGGACCTAGAACTAGTTTCTGGTCTATATCCAAGGATCCATTTAGGAATGAATTTAATGAATAAGCAAATGAATGAATGATATGGTCTAAGTCAAAGAAATAATTACAGGGGTCAGCAGTCATTTTACGTAGAAAGGTTAAGAAAGGTTAAGTAGAAGTAGCCCATGAGTTATTGGTGATCTTTACACTAATAATATCTCTAAAGACTTTGGTAGCTTGAGAAGTGAATTATATGAAGAAATGATAATATTTTTAACATGAACATATATTTAATACTGAGGAGAAAGTAATAATAATAGGTTGAAAATAAAACAGATTTGGGATAATTGATGGGAAAAGATCCCCAAAGAGTTCAGGAATAGGTTAAAACCACATTTGGGAGATTGGCCTTGGAGAGCAGGGGTATTTCTTCTCTTTAGACAAGTGCTAATGAATTACGCAACAGAGCAACACACTGAAAAAGGTAGAAGAAATGGGATTTGTAGCAGGAACACATTCATGCTCGTGTCTTGTTTATGTAATACTTCAATAACCCTTTGCTGAATAAATGTTAACTATATTTCAAGAGAGAGGAACTCATTATTGGATGATAAGAACCCAAGAGAATAAAAAAAAAATTGAAACAACGAATAAATCATTGTAGAATTTAGAGTAGTACAGCCAGGAGGTGTCTTAGAGGGAATCAAGCTTAACCCTCCATGATAATTATAAGGTACTTTCCAAAAGTTTAAGTAAGAATAATAACAGGCATAGACCATTAACTGTCCTTCAGTCTTTGGGGAAGCGTGACTGAAAGTATCTTAGAAACTCTGACTGTATTCCTGAAACTGTAATAGACAAACTAAATAAAAATGGAATGCTATTATGCAAATTCAAATTCAAGGCAATTCTCTGTGCTTCTCTCTATCTGGATGATCAACCTTATGATCTTTTTACATAGAAATTCCAGCACTGTCCCCAGACATCCACCACGTACACCAAATTAGAGAAGAGACTAAGGTGGAGTTTAAAAAATAATTAAAAGCAGCATAGCACAAAGGACCACCTCAAGGTTTGTCTCTTAAATTTTTCTTTACTTTATAATATTTTGTTTTAATTAGTTATACATAACAGAATGCATTTATGCACCTTGATATATCATACATATATGGGGTATAATTTCTCACTTTTCTGATTGTACATGTTGCAGAATCACATCAGTCATGTAGTTATATATGTACATAAGGTAATAAGATCAGTTCCATTGTACTATCCTTACTATCCCCATATCCCCTCCCCTCCCTTCTCTCCCCTCTACCTAATCTAAAGTAACTCTATTCTTCTTTGGTGCTCCTCCCACCTTATTGTGGATGAGCATCCTCATATCATAGAAAATACTCGGCCTTTGGTTTTCTGGGATTGGCTTATTTCACTTAGCATGATATTCTCCAAATTTTCAATAATATTAGTTGGCAATGTTTTCAAATTATCTCATTTGGGTCTTGATAGGGTAGATCCCAGTGACATGACATATTTGAAGGTGCTGAAGTGACTACAGGAATCTTTGAGAAAAGCCATAGAGGCATATAGAAGGGTAGCTGGGTGTGGACCAGTTAAGCACAATTTATTCTTCTTAAGGAATTAAGGATGGAGGTTATTTAACTAGAATGTCAGTGGGCATGTTAGACAATATTTGGGGAGAGAATAGATAAGTATAGAACACTGTCAAGAGAAAACACTTGTTTGGGGCTACCACCGCTCTCTGAAGCTGGTTGTTTTCTATGGCTTCTCTTGCTCTGTGAACTCAGAAGGTCTTCTCATGACCAGCAGAAATCGATAGGTATTTGAAGTTAGTTTAGGAAAGCCTATGGATAATTTCTTAGCATCCTTTCCTTTTGGTTAAATTTGTCCTAACTCATGTATTATGTCACACATTCATTCAGCAAATACTTATGGAATGCTACCTCTACATCATATACTATTCAATATAAGAGTAAACCAAGAAGCCAAATGTCTGTTTTTAGAGAACTTAATATTCTGGACTGTAGAAAAGAGATCCTAAATAACTCTAAATAACTTTCTTTTTCTGTGTATTTAGGATTTCTAAATTGTAACTATATATTTTGTAAATTGAAAAACATTAAAAATGATAATATAGAAACAGAAAAGGATAACCTAAATTAGGAGATTAGGAAAGACCACTGTTATAAATTCAAATGCTACCGAGAACTAACAGACATCAAGAAGCCAGCCACATGCCCACACTGATATGGAAAACAGAGGTAATGGCAAGAATGAAAGTCCCAAAACAGGAATGGACCTGCAATGGGGCTGAGACACAGCAAAGAGATATGAGAGAGTAACATGCTTGAGGAAGAGAGAATGAGGAATAAAGGAGTACTAGGTAAAGGCAAAGGAAAGACAGAAAATTATTTTTTAAAAGAATGCACAGGCTGTGATAAATGGGCTGAATATTATCCCACCTGGAATGAGAAGCTGCTAAAGGATTTCAGCAGAGGTGTGATAAAATCTGATTTGTATGTCAAACTTGAACTTTCCCTGGGGGAGAAAAAAGAATTTGGAGCAGAAATAGGGAGGTTATTCTTAGGCAGTATGGCAATTGTCCAAAAGATGGTTATGCTGACTAAAATGGCAGAGGTAAAAGTGGAGAGAAGCAGATGAATTCAAAAAGTTTTCAGAGATGGGACTTGGTAATTGATCGAGTATACCAGACATGAAAGAAAATGAGAAATATAAAAAAAAATCAGTTCTAGGTCTTTAGTTTGTCAAAGGTATAGTTTTTGGTAGGCTGAAGTCTGATTCAGGTCTACCAGGGCAGTGTTGAACCCAAAAAAGAGACCGGGTATATCACTCTGGAGACAGAAAGATCTACTTGAGATGAAGAGTATGCAAATTATGATTATCAACCAAAGTCCTTTACGGAGCTTTCTTCAGTGCTTCTCATCCCTGTGCCATGACCTAACTCCTAGCAACCCAGGCTGGAAATCTAGTCAACTATAACGTCTCCATTTCTTTCACTTACCTAATCCAGTCTAGCATCCAGCCAGAGGGATTTTACTTGAAAAATGTCTCTTAAATATGTATCCTCTTTTATCACCATTGGCATTGTTCAGGTCTTTTCAGTCTTGAATGGACTGTTGCTTAGCACCCTCAATGTTTTTCTCTTCTTCTTTCCCTTTCTCTGATCATCCCTTCCAAAGTGCAAGTTACTTGGATAGTCATCTTTATAATCAAAAATAGCATGTATGCATACATTTATATGAGACAGAAATCAGATAAAAATTTTGATGACTCTTAACTTATTGTGAGTTAAGGCTAAATTCTTGATGTAATTCATGCAATATAATAGACTTTTTCTAAAGTACATAAATAGAGCAATACCAATCTTTGATCAATTTTAACTGGTCTGTGATAGAATAAGAAAAATTAGACAATATTACTTTGAAAGCAATATCTATATGTGTATCTTTTATGATTTTGTTGTATACATTTGCCAGCTCTCCCTTCTTGGTAAGGACTGATCATCACCTATATATTATGTCCATTAGATATGTTCAAAGAATTCCAGTCACTAATCAGAAGATTCTCCCTATTAGTAGAAGTCATTTCCAAGGGAGTTTCAAAAATCTGAAACACTGGTAGGGATGGGTGATCTGAGACCATACCAACAGTTTCTACTCCAGCCCCCCAGGTAGAGCAAGAGAGAATGACCCAAATCAGTAGAGAATACAGAGAATTACACAGTACTGGAGAGGATTCCTGGTGATAAAATGAAAGACACCACGGAACTCTAGATTATTGTATGTGTTTGCTTAGAGATCTAATATCATGTGATGAACTGTTTTAATAAAAATCCCTTTTGCCAAAGTCTGGTTAAAAGGCTTATCCACTCAAAGCATAATTTGGGATTCTGGTGTGTATTTGAAAAGAGTGTACAATCACTATAAAAATTAATATATCCTGTGTCACAAGTAAAAAAGTAGCATCAATTTATTTTATTCAATTATATTCTTGCATTTTCAGATGAATTATTTTATATGTGTAAGTTCTGACTCTCCAAATAATTTTAAAATATGTTTGTAGGATTGGAACTTTGTCTAACATCCATATATTTTCCATAAATATTGAGGACCCAGTTAGGGTTGTGTTTGAATATTTGTTAAGTTTAAATCAATTTTTTCCAGCTTTAATAACTTACTCATATTAGCTAAAGTCTTCTCTGGAATTAGCAAAGTGAAACATCAGGAGATAGAAGGAGAATTTCTGGGTTGCAGAGGATTTCTGATAGTAAGAAGGGTGGGGGGACCTATCAGAAATAAATTTGTTATACTGAACAACGTAGAAAGAGTTGAGCCTTGGGAAGAGATATACTGCCTGGTCTTTCTGAGATGACAAGGCATCAAGTAAGGTTTATAAATAATAAATCCATATGAAATTACAGAAACAGCCAGCTGAATTTAAAGCAAAATAGACTTTGAGTCCTCATGAATTTCTTCCAATGCTAACCTCATAAAATTACCATTAATTTAAAATTCTACAGTCAGCCCCCCAATGGTGCACATTAGAAGTGTATCAGGTAATTACTCATTTTTAGCACTACATACAATTGAAACCAGATTCAGTCAGTGCAGTGTATATCATTTAATGGTGGTTTGGGCCAGTGCTGGTTCCCTCACCAAATATTGACTAAACAGCAATCTAACTTTGGTATAAAGTCATTTTTCAAAAATTCTTCTTGGGATCTGGTAAAGCCACTAAAATCTTAGTGGAAGTTGAGAATATGAGCCTTAAACACACATTTCCTAGACACAGCCTGATATGATAATGCAGAAAGTATTTCCTACTTTAATATTGTGATGCCAGCAACTGCTGCAGAGGTGTATCTGCATTCAGAATGTGCAGTCACAGGAGCAACATGATCTAAAGGCTTGTCATGTGTTAAATGGCTCACAGTGTTTTGCAGACAACAGGAAGTTTCACTTGCACAAAGTACTAGAATTAATGCGTTGAGGTAGGTGACAAGTTCTTAAGCTGATACATACATCAAGGAACCCAGCTCCTCATAACCAACCTGTCATACTTGATTATGTTCTGAGAAAGTACCCCACACACAAATGTGACTTTGTTTATTAAATCTAACATATTAAATGCAGTCTGCTGCTAAAAATTACTTCCATTTTTATATAGGAGAATGTATTTCCATAAACTATATAATGGAGAATAATTTAAACAACATTAAGTATAAAGAGTTTGGAGAAAATACTGTTATAGTTTGCATTAAAATGTCATGAGATCAGAGAGGCTTAGAACAAATGATTTGATGGAGTCTTATTTTCTTGTAAGTCCATTCTATTTGAAGCAGGATAAATACTGCCTTAAAATATTCTCTCTCATAAACAGACTGTCTCAAGAGTTCTTAATGCAGACATTCTGAAATTGTTCATATGGGCTAATGACAAATAGTAAGGAGAGAGAGAGGGGGAATCAGGTACTCCCAAGGCAGAACTTGCAAGTGCTTTAACTCTCAGGAATTCATTATTAAAACCAGTGTGACAGTATGATCATGCCAACCTTTAGTGAATGTACATATTTGCACAAGGACAATGACAAAGACCCTGTGATAGTGTGAACTTATGTTAGCAGTAGGTCCTGTATCCAGGGACTCTTTCAAAAGAATGGGGACTGACTGATGAAAGCTGAGTAACCTACTAATAGAAAGATGTAAGGACCAGCTATTGTGGCAGCATCAGGGTGTGAAAGATGAGGAGTAAGAGGACCTGGTGTGGCCTAAACTTAAAATACACAAGTCCAAAGAGGTGGAGATAGGCAGTGGAATGGTAGAGGGGACAAAATAACTATGATTTTGAACTAACTACTCCCCAAGTCACTTCAGTACAGTGACTTTACGTATGATAAATGTAGAGAGTTTATACTGTGTATTGTTAAGAGAGCAGAGATTTTAGCATCAGCAGGACAGTAAACTCTGCCATATTACCTCTATGATGTCAGCAAGTAAAGGGCATGCGACCTGCACTTGTGGCTGCAATAAAGAAGCTACCTTAGCACTTAATGTAACTGGCACATAGCGAGTGCACATATTAACTTGAATTTGTACTGCCTCAGTGCTTCGTACATTACTCTGCATCACAGAGAATGAGGACAAGGTTGAAGCTTTATCCTTGGATGAGGCCTGGCTCTGAGAACTTAATAGGCTTCAGTTGTGTTTTAGGGGCACGTTGAGTAACCCAGGGAGCTGCTAGCTAGAAAGTCTTTCTAGGTACCAGGTTCTCCACCTTGGC
The DNA here is from genome assembly GCA_028644305.1 of Xerus rutilus. Classification (NCBI taxonomy): domain Eukaryota; kingdom Metazoa; phylum Chordata; class Mammalia; order Rodentia; family Sciuridae; genus Xerus; species Xerus rutilus. Next base: position 41,818,668 of record CM053411.1, on the reverse strand, counting down.
TGCACGTTGAAGACACTTGGGAAACTTTATAAAAACTGATTGTCTTGTGGGGTATATCAGAATTTTGAAAGCTCCCCATCCGTGAGATTCCAATGTGGTCATGTGTTGGTGGTGGGTGCACGGACAGCTGGATGTTTAAGGATTTCTCTAAAAAATAGTAAATGTTTAAGCCAGCCCTGACAGGAATATGGTCTTAGAATTGATTATAAATTTAATAGAAAAGAAATAAGCCAAGAGGCATATTATTAATTGGAAAGTTTATATGTCTTCTGTATTCACTGGGGGTGGTGATTTATGAAGAAAATAAAATCAGTTATGGAAAGTTTAAAACCTGCATTTTGTGTGGCAAGTTGTGTAGAGAGTGAGAGAGAGATAAGGATAGAGATGGGAATAGCAGGTTAATGGACATGCCTGGGATGTGGCCATAGATGTAGACGTGTATTTAGGTGGGGACAGACAGACAGGGGAGCATACTGGTCTTAAAGAATGATCTTACAAATATGGAATTTCTGGCTGTAACAAAGAACTTGAGATCATTTTTGAGGAATTAACTCCAATCCTGAATATTCCTGTGAACTTAGAAGAAAAATTAACTGTGAAACACTTGATGCAGAGGAAAAAGTACTTAGAAATAATAATAATAATAAAAAATACACACCAGCATCAGCAAGAATGACAAAGGAGATGGATAATTAAAATGCAGAAGAATAAAAAGATGGAGTGGGAGGCAGAATGCAGAAGAGATGAAATTCGTATTATAGAAGGAAGCAAGAGAAAAAAAAAAAGCAAAGTCGGTAAGTGGGTCACTCCTGCTTTGGGTGGAGATTCCGATTGGGAGGGACATCTGCCCTCTCCCCTTGCTGAGAGGCAAGAATTACTAACACAAGTGTCCTCTTCTTTATTAGTAGGTGGCAAGGGAATTAGCAACCTGTCCCACATGTTTTTGTCTCTTGGGTCTCTAAATAAAAGTGCTGACATTGTAGAGACAATAAGTAAGAGCCTATGGTGAGAGCTCCCCTAAGAGCAAGGAGGAAGGCTGAGTTTGGGCCTGCATTTTCAAAGAAGAAAGAAATCTAATCACTTCTTAATCTTTGATTTTGGCAGCCAGGATTTGTTCTCCCAGTAGATTCTTTCACAGTTCCGGGAGCTCTAAACCTTAAATTGCTAACAACAGCTTTGCCTCTGTGGTCCATCTCACAGCCTCAAGGTCATCTGAGATTTGCATAATTAACAGTTCTAATTTATTTTTTTTTCTTCAAAAAAAATCAGAGTTCTGATAAAAATAGAAGTATAATATCCTCGTTCCTCAAAACGGTTTTCATTCTGGTTTGCAATTGTTTTTAGGTACTAAAAGAGTGTAATAATTAGGATCCATTATCAAGATGATTGGAACACTGAATCACTATAATGGCCCCTGTCTATATAAATCATGGTGGCATGTTCATATAAATGATAGTTTTATAGCCATTTCTGGAATCTAAACTCCAGGAAACAAAATAATGCTATTTTGCTGAGACAGCTTCTACCTCCAAGAATATTAAGTGGACTTTCCTTTTCTAGAAAGAAAGTTACAAATATCTTTCTTCAGAGTAGCAAGTGGAAGGTGATCACACTCCAACAGGGTCAGCAGATGGCAGGGCCCATCTTGACAGATGCTCCAATACCCCAGGCACCTATTGACAAGAAAGGAGAGGATGAGCTTTGTACATGGTTTACGAACTTCTCCACTCAATCACCAACTTCTTGAAAACCACAATCCTCTCTTCCT
>CM053411.1:41800745-41816400 GCA_028644305.1 Xerus rutilus | reverse complement strand
AAATAAAAGACCCTGAAAATAATATGTCTAGAGAGTGTCAAAGTTTTTACTGTCTGTATAAATTAATATTTCTACTGACCTGAGCACAAATCATCTCTAGGAAAGATTATACTTTGGAAATACCTTCCTGTCATTCAGTCTCATACACAAAAGAACATATGACATATAAAAGTAGAAATGTGTTTTGGTGGTCCCCAAGGGCACCCCCATTCATGTATTAGTAAATTCTTTCTACCTTCTAGAAATAACTATATATAATACAAATGGTCCTTTACATGATTAATTGTAGACAACAGCTACTATTGTTAAATGTCCAACTGCCAGATAACAGATACTATTTGAGTCTTCTTAATGTAATAAACCCTTAACAACTATGGCAGGGGTAAGCACACTACATCCTGAAGACCAAATCTAACCCAAAGCCTATTTATATAAATAAAGTTTTATAAGAACACAGTGTATTCCCATTTATTTACCTATTGTTTATGATTACTTTTTCCCCCCAATGGCAAAGTAGAGTAATTGTGACAGACTGCATAGTTTGCAACACCTAAAACATTTCCTATCTGACCCTTTACAAAGCTTGCCAATTTGCCACTGTATGAACCAGGTTATAAATCAAGCTTTATTTCCGGATTCACATTTCATAACATAACATTTCTAAAATAGATAAAATCTGTAGGCCAAAGGAAAATATAAATACAGACATATATAGGTATATGTATATAAACTTTACTCAACATACCAAAATTAAACACAATATAAAAACTACAACATAAGCACTCCATTTTAGATAGTACATTTCTTAAGAAGCAGAAAGGGCCTAAACTTTATAAAAGAAGAGTCATTAAATATGAACAATGCCTACATTCTCAAAACTGTGTAGTAAGCAGAACCTTTCCTCATTGCTCCAAGAATTTTCAAGCTGCATTAAAAATTGATGCCTTCTAAAAAATATATTATTTTACAACTTGATGTCCATTAATTATCTCACAAAGTTTTGAAGGGCTACATTTCAGCAAGAAATAGTTTCCTGTGTCTTTAACTGTCCCTTGGTTGAAGCATGGCAGAAGAATGAATAGCTGGGGTTGATTCAATGCTGGTATCAACATTGTAGTCATTTTGTGGACCTAATTATTGGGCTGCTTGCTACTTTCTGGAGGAAGGTCTTTTCAGTAAGTGTAATTATCCAGACAACTCAAAAGAACAAAGCAAACCATGGACCAAAAAAACATCCTTGTCCTAAAGCCTCCACCAAAGATGTGTTTACTGCACCCCATGACTTCAACTTTTCAAGGATTCCCATCTACAACCTAAATTATTCCTGCTAAGGCCAAGCTTTCATCTCTACCTTCTAGATTCTGTTAAAGTTTTATTGTAATAGTTGTACATCAGAAATGCTGTATCAGAGAAATAGATGCTATACAAAATTCTTTTGTCCTGAAGCACAATGCAGACATCGTGCTAACACATTTTTGCCATCATCTTCAGTTTTTCAGTGTGCCCTATATTTAAGTCTCAAGAGAGTGAGATCTCTATGTCGATCCTGCCCACACACTTCTGAGCTGCTGCTTTGGTTCTGCAAAGACAGATCTGGGTTGGTATTTTCCTGTACTGGCTACTACAACCTGAAGGTCTTGTTTGTCCGAAGGGAGCAAATAGCAGTTCCCCTTTATATTCAGCACCTCTGATCTTGAGCAGGAGCTAAGTGTTGAAACCTCTTCTTAGGGATTATCAGAGTCTCCAAAACTGTTATGGAGCATTTCATCTTCAGAAGAAAGTCTATCTCCCTTCCTTACCATGCCTCACAGTATCTAAGAGAGGGACAGCCCAGACATGGGGGAAGTGCCCTGGCAGGCAGTGATAGAAAATTCTCACAATAGGGACTCAGGGAAACAGGTGAAAGCTTAATTTTTGTTAAATGTAGGAATGATTTCCTTTATGTATAGACTAAGTAAGAACAATAGTAATAATGATGATGATAATAATAATAACCTCTGGTAAAACTTATTAAATTCTCACTTTATGCCAAGCATTATGTCAAATGATATTGGTCAGAGAACAGCAGACCTTGGTCCACATATGGTCTGGCCACTCCTCTTTGTGAATGAAAAGAGTTATTGGTTTACATATTATCCAATGCTGTTTTCCTTCCACAATGGAATGGCACAGATGTAGTAGCTGCAAAAAAGACTGTGACCCACAAAGTCTAAAAATACTCAGTATCTGGTTCTTTGCAGAAAAAGTTTGCTGACCCATCATGTAGATTATCTTAATTAGTACTTGGGATAACTTGGTGATGTTAAGTACCATTACTATTCTCATCTAAATGTGGAAACTGAAATTTAAAAGGTTAGAGAATTTTTCTTTTATGGTCCAACAGAAGGTAACAAAGCCTAGGATTTGCAATGTATCAATGCCACAACCCTATAAGGACTTATAAGGTTTTATAGTAATCTTGAACAAATCATTGTAACTCTCTCCTGTGCAGAAGAAGGCTTTGGCTTAAAAGGCAGTGGTGGTGTTTCCCATGTTCAAGCTTGGGAAGGTCCAGCCTGCTGTGCCATTTCACATAGCAAAGATAAACCCAGGGCTGGGATTATGGCGCAGTGGTAGCATGCTCGCCTAGCATGCGTGAGGCACTGGGTTTGATCCTCAGCACCACATAAAAATAAAATAAAGATATTCTGTCACCTACAACTAAAAAGTAAATATAAAAAAAGCAAGGTACCAATTTTAAAAAAAAGATAAAACCCTAGTTTTCTATAAGAAGCATGATATCTATTTATGCCAAAGGAGATTTTTCCAAATTCCCACTTAGGAAAGGGATTTCACAGAAATAACTCAAGGTACAAAATGAAATCATCACTGTTTTACCAAGAAATGATGCCCAAGGACTATTACTGGTCTCCATCTTTAAGCCACATGAATACCATGTTCTCCACAGTACTGTGAATGCAATTATTAAATCTGAGACAACAGTTCCACTAATACCTATCAAATACAAAAATTACCCCTAAGTATCATGAGATATGTTATGAAAGAACCTTTTGAGCTGGGTGTGGTGGAGCACACCCGTAATCCCAGCACTTTGGGAGGCTGAGACAGGAGGATCGTGAGTTCAAAGCCAGCCTCAGCAACAGCAAGGCGTTAAGCAACTCAGTGAGACCCTGTCTCTACATAAAACACAAAAAATAGGGCTTGGGATGTGGCTCAGTGGTGGAGTGTCCCTGAGTTCAATCCCTGGTACAAAAAAAAAAAAAAGAACCTTTTGTCATCTGACATCCCTTTGATATGAGCAGGTTTAGCTCCTAACTACTCTCTTCACCACAGATGCTGTTCATTGACTCCTGTGTCCTCAGATCCTTTTCTCACTCTGCCGTTCCGTTCCTCTCTTCTGTATCACAGAAGTGCTGACCCCTGCAGGCTGCATTTCCTGGGTCCTGCGTAATTGCTGCTGCCTGGATTCCCCCAGTGGTGCGCAATGACGGGAAGACAGAAAGAAATAACTGCTTTCTGTGCTCAATTGGTCTCCCTCTCCTCTCCCTCTCCTTCTCTCTGACTGGGCAACATCTATGGTAGTAATTACATCTCCTTGGCTCCACTTTAGCTTCCACCAGAAAGATGAACCTGGGATCAACTCCTGAGCACTTGTAACCCTTTTCCGACTGTTGCTAATGTAGATTGCCCCACTTGGTTTCTTAAAGCTTACATTACCTGTGAAACGAAGTCACTGCATTAAATCTCCTTTATCTTAAATACTTACAGGGTCTTATGCTTTTGTACAACTCACTAAATTCATGACACTTGGTCAAATTCAAATTGTACAGGCTTCTGTCCCAAATGGCTGCCTCAATGGACAAGCCTCTAAGTTTACATGTCTTTCCTATCCAACCTCCATCCATCCTGAAGATTCTTCAGGATAAACCCCAGTTTTCCCAGTAACTGAAACATTCATACATGTGTCTAAACCTTTACATTTAAGGAAAAGTTTTCTTGTGAAGATTCATTAATTGTTACAACTGAGGATATTACCCTCCTTTCCCCCTAAAAAGTATAGCACAAAATTCTCATTGTCCAGAGATTTATAAATCTCTCTTGGTAGATAAGATAGTGATATAAAACTATGAAGTGGCATCGTGAGCTGTGTGATTAAGCACTTAAAGTGGGAGAACAATGGCTATGACTGTAGTCTGCAATGAAAAAAATCACTATAGGTGGAATAGTCAGGAAAGGTTTCAGGTCAGTAACCAGGTCAAAGGTTAATGTCTTGGAGGAATGAAGACAGAGAAAGGACATTCCTCTTAGGTCTGTAACATACACAAATGCACCACAGCTCAAGTCCAAGCTAATTATTACTCATTTACATGTGAATGGAGTATGCTAAAGTTAGATACAGTGATTAGACATCAAACCTTGAGCAAGAGAAAAAGTGCCTCTGTCCTTACAAAAACAGCACTGTGCAGAGAAACAAGTACTGACTTTGCAGTCAGATCCACCTGGGTTTGGGCTTTGGCTCTGCCTTTACTATTGGCATGGCCATGCATCCTTTCTTAACCTGTCTGACTCTCCATTCCTCAAATATAAAATGCTAATGAGAATTCTTCACAAGGTTGATATGGACATGAAATAAGCAGTGTGCAGAAAACACTTAACAGGATGGCTGACCATGGGCAGGCACTCGATTAATGTTTATGTTTCAGTCACTGAGTCCACTAGCCAGCCTCCAAGAACAAACAGATGACCTATGACTATCCCAGCAAAGTGGTGAAAATTAAGTGAGAGGATGGATATAAAAGCTTTCACTAAAATGGCCTTGCATGGGAAAAGTGTTTTCACTTTCAAAAGTGTTTTCCATTTGCTATTTATCAATAATATTATCACATGTATGTGATCTCTGTTCTCAAGGAGTACATTGGTTAATATAAGACCACAACTCTGTAAACAAGAATATAACTGTGATTCACATGTGTGCACATGTTCACGCACACAGATGTAATGCTGCCAGGAAAGTCCTGTGCTGAGGCAGCCTGCAGAGCAGGCCGGATTGGGTGAGATCTCTATGGGAACTGAGGTCCAAATCAATAATTAGGTAGGAAAGTCTTAAGCACCAGTACTAATGCCAATTCATAATGGAAATCAGAACTTAGGTCAGGCATGAGTCACCATATGGAAGGCAGTTTTTAGAGCACTGGGCTTTAGTTTGTCTATTTATAGAAGTATAAGGGATTGGGGTGGGAGCAGTGGACTGAAAGCATTGGGCCTGTGTGGGACAACAATTAAACAATGTAAAAAAAAAAGCAATGATTTAGGGCATACTAACACAAGTTGATATTCACACAGAGACTTTCAAGGAAAAATGCTTTTATGAAGTCTGGACATTCTAATGTCAAATTTCCTTCTCAGGGGACAAAGACGAGCGACAAAGTAATTAGTGATTAATATAATGGTTGGACAAGACCCTAAATAGAAAGGCCTACTTCAGTTTCTTTAGGCTACCCATTAGATGGAGGCACAGTATGTCTCTGTTGTGTTAATCCTCTTTCAGGGCCAATTGGACACCAGTTTCATCATTGTTAATTCTGCCAAGGGAGGAAATTATTTGCAATTATATCTTGCCCTTTGTCCTTCAGCCATACCTCAATGCCTCTTGAGGTTATAATTGCTGTTATTTTTTCATTAAGCCAAGTTCTATAACTCCAGCACTGCAACTAAGAACAAGATGTCACTATCTCATAAAAGGCATGTATTTTTAGGGATTAAAAATGACCCAGCCAGGCATGGTGGCACACACCTGTAATCCCAGAGCCTCAGGAGGCTGAGGCAGGAAGATTGAGAGTTCAAAGCCAGCTTCAGCAACAGCAAAGTGCTAAGCAACTCAGTGAGACCCTATCTCTAAATAAAATACAAAAATGGGCTAGGGATGTAGCTCAGTGGTCAAGTGCCCCTGAGTTCAATCCCTGGTACTCAAAACATAAAAATAAAAAGTGAAAAATAAATGGAGCCAAAAAATAAAAAACAATGGAGCTAATTCCTGCCCATAAACAAAATAAGTGGTACATAGAATGTCAACATAAGAACATTCTGGAATTCTGTTCTAGAAGAAGATATATTTAGATCATATTTTAAGAATATTCTACAGGTAAGTGGAGTACAACTGCAGAAAACCTGTATGAACTTTTCTTATTGTTAAAAAGTCATTTTATCATTTATAACTGGATTGAATGGTAAGTTTTTCCAGAAGGATATACAGAAAAAACGCTAGTCACATAAACAGGTTGAAATTCTATGTTGTGTGAACTGTTGTCACTGAGTCTTATTTTTTTCTTCTAATTTTTATCTACAAAGAGATAGGATTTGAATAAATGGTTGATATCAGCCCTTCAAGGAGTCACTTCTTTCATTCTGCAAATCTCCCCATTGGATACATCATATCTGAATACAATCTACTACTCAAAATTCATTTCAAGTGGAAAACAAAACAATTTTAATTTTTTTACTATTCTCTATAATCATGTTCTTATTCATTTATACATTCAACATGTGGGTCATTTAAATTACTTTGTAAATGCTAGTTATAGTGATAACATTGTGGGATAGGAGTTTCTATTAGAAAGACTCTTAGATTCAAAGACTTGCATTTGTATTCATGAATTGTATGATTATTAATACATTGTTATATATTTTAAATATGAACTGCATCGACCATTTGACAGAAATGGGAAAGCCACACATGATAATATTCTTTGTAATCTAGAGCCAAGAAATGGGGAACATAACCCTTGTTTTGCCACCAAATTTCTCTGACCCTTTCCTCATAAAACACCCTATTAGGTATTTATCTCCCCCACAAATCCTGGACTACTCTTGGACTGTGCTTTTCATTTGTGCATGTTTACTATAAATGGAGCTTATTAAAACTGAGTGATCAAATGAAGGATGACTGAGTAAAAGAAAGAGAGATGATTAGAAAGATGTTTGCCTAGTAACTTGCAGAATAACATGTTGCTCTCCAACTTCTTAAGGGGAAAAAATTACACATATATGCAACTGCAGGCTCTCAATAAGACATTTCTTCATTAACTGAGCATAAAGGAGGAAACATCATTTAGCCAAATATCAACCAGTACTACATATTTAAGATGCAAAATGTTAAAAAATAGAAACCACAAGAAATTTAAAACACAAGTAGGAACAAGATTGGTTATATATTAAGAATAGTTATGGCTGATTAATGGGTATCTGAGGTTCATTATACCATTATATCATTTTCTCTCTACTTTTGTTGAAAATGTTGAAATAGTTCCATAATGAAAAATTAGAAATAAGTAGAAATGCTGAGCAAGTGTTCCTTATGGCCAGCATCATGCTTTGCCTTGTTAATCATAGTCCATGTAGCACAAGAATTAGAAAATAGAATATTCAGTGCTGGTAGTATTCCAATATAGGATTATCTTGGGCCTGGGAACCACTGTATCATATATTGGTACCATTTTAACTGAAATGCTATAAACAGAGAAGCAGGATGAGGTTCTCACAAGGGCATACATAGCCATGAGCCAAAACAGGAGTTTCAATTGGAATTATGACTTTAATTCACAGCCAGCAGTGGGCAAGGGAGGAAAAGATAAAAGGATGGTTTAAGAGTTGTATTCTGGACATTTGGGAAAGAATCTTCTCTTCCTTGGCCAAGTTTTGATGTTCCAAAGGCAGGGTACTGGTAACCAGTAATAAAGCCAGCAGCTTGAAGTGAGCTAGTGGAGAATTCATGATATCTTGAACATTTAAAAAGCTAACTTCTCCACCTCTCTCCACACTCCCACCCCACACTGTCTCAATTTGGAAATGTGGTAGTTTTCCTCCCTATGACACACATAACATGGAGAAGTCCCAGTCTTCTGAAATGTTATCTAAAACTCCTAGCCTTTCAGCTTTCATTTGAAAAAATTTCTACCAAAAAGAAAATGCACTTCAATACTTATTATTTGGCTTTCTACAGGATTTCAGTCCATTCTATGAATCAGACAAAGGGCATTAGCTAATACCTAGTGTTAATGAACAGGACCTATCTGAGAGAATGTTCAATAAAAAAGAAAGCAGTGCTCCCTGTGTTTGCTCCCTGGTGTTCACAGATACAATGAACCCAAATCTTTGCCAATCACTGCCATATGATTTTCTCAGCTTCAAATCTCTTTTGGAGTGGTTATCCCTTTGTAACTCATTATTTCCTTTAGAGCTGTTCTTCATGTCCATTCGAGAACATTTCTTCACCTGGATACAGAGGATGACTGCCCAGAGAAACTTTCACATTTGATTTATATTAAGCAGGGCACCACCCACACCAACCAGACAATCCATAAGAATAAACATGCTAGAATCAGAGTATTTTAGAAAATACTTTCTAATGTCAAAATATAATTTAAAAAATGATTTAACCATATATGTGCTAAGAATAAAGAACTATTAAAAGTGTGAGAGTTGGTGTTTATATGTAGGGGAGAGTTACATCGCACCTTCTATAAGATTGTAACAACAGATTTGCTATAGATGAATTTATTGGAGTCACAATAAGAGCTTTTCTCATGACAAATATTTCAAAATAATAGATCAAACCTTAGGGAGAAGCTCTAAGACATTCATGTTCTGCCCTCTGGGATGGCCTCTTGTGCGCCTCATCCCCTTCAAAATGATTATTCAATTAAATATAAAGGGAAAAATTTAAATGCATTTGAAAGTGAAAACATAGTAGCAGCTTTGATTGTGTAATTTCATTTTATAATTTAGAAAACAATTTGTGCCATAGATCCCTTTCTGAAATGTCTCTACTTCTGATCTTCATACTGCTGTCTTTCTAGCTCACAGATGCCAGAAAAATCTTCACAATATTTTACTTGAATCCTGACGCTTCCCTGCTCAGCATTTCCTACCCTCACAATGTGTGGGTTTTCTCCACATCTGGAGCTATTTAATACCCACCTGTAGGCTCAGCACCACTCCAGACTTCAGGGTGAAACTTTCCAAGGGAAGTAGATTTTTCTAAATACTCACATGAAAAAGTCGAAAAGCATCTGTTTCAAAGAAGCATGTTGTGAACCTCATTTGGAGAGTGAGGACAAAGGTGAGGTAAGAAACAGTCTCAGGTTTCTCAATGGGTATCTGGGACTTCATCAGCTACATGGAGTTTTAGATGAGTAAGAAACCTGCACACCAAAAACCCAGGTAGGAAGTTAAATATATAAACCTATATATTCAGAAGAAAGGACTGGATCAAAGATAAAGGAGTGAATGTCATTAGCAAAATATGAAATGTGAAACCTAGTAGTGAATGCTATAAAGCTCAGGGAATCTATCAAATGAGAAGTGAAGAATCCAAAGAAAACTGTGGAGAAAATAAAAGTGAGGCACAGCAAGGTAAGAGTCCCAGGGAGTTAGAAAAGAAACAATCCAAAATCCTCCTCTGAAATCTGACTTCACATACTCAATTGCTACAACTTCATAGGTGCCACAAAGTTAACAAATCACAAAGTGAACTCTTGAGTCTCCCTCAAGTCTATAAACACCACTTGCTCAAACAAGAAGGCCAATTCTGCTTCCACTCACTCCCCACATCCCATCCATCATGAAATACTGCTGCTTTTAATCCTATCTCCAAGTCCTGTCTTCTCTCCACCTCCACTCTCACCTCCTCAATTCACCAAGATCTCCTACTGCAATAACTTCCGTAACATTTCTTCCTACATTTCTTAATCCAGATCATGTTACTGGACTGCCTTGTGTAAAACCTTTGACTCACTTTCCACTGAATTAAAATTTTTCCCTAGTATCTTTCCAAAGATGATAAAAGGTGCTGCATTATCTGCCCTCTTGCTTTGTGTTGTTCAACCTCATTTCCCCACCTGCACACAAACAGTTCACCAGATTTGCTGAACTCTTTTAAGCCTCTGTTCCTTCCTAGGTGCTGTGGCATCTGCTTGTGCTCCTTTCCTGCTTGTGTCTTTCTTTGCCTTCAAGTCTTATTCAGAATCCCACCGCCTGCACTTTGTTCATTGCAGGTTAAAGTGTGTTGCATTTTGTCCTGTTGATATCATTAGGTTCTCTGTTTTGTTTATATTTTTGTTTTGTTTTAGAATATAGAAAACAAAAGCTGCTAGGTACTATCACAATTAATGAACTGTGAATGGACAAGGAGTTGCTAGGTAAGCATATCTGCATTGAGGCTGATGTAATATCCTGGGAGATTCCCAAGTGCTGTCCCTATTCTGCTCAGTAACTACCTTTTTATACCTTGTTTCCTGGTGATTAGTCTACTGAAAATTCCATGCTGAATTAATTGAATAGACATTGTAGCTATAAATAAGAGAGGGATTAGTGAACTTCAAGTCATAGGGCAATAATAAATTTATTGCATCTAAAATCTGAGTGAATTTTTCACTTTCAATTATTTGAATTGAAGCTTTATGGATAATGAAAATATGTCAAACAGATTAGGTAATATTCTAATATTCTTCTCTTCTAAGTAAAACACGGATAGAAAATGGATCTCAAAGCCCAAACTCTCAGGAGTGTGGAGAGATCTTGCTATGGTTTTATGTGACTGGAGTGTGTCCCTTAGGGGTTCATGAGTTGGAAGCTTGGTCCTTATAGTGGTAATGTGGAGGGAATGAAACCTCAAAGACGTGGGGCCTAGTGAGAAGACCTTAGGTGGTTGCAGGTATGTCCATGGAAGGAATCAGGTAGTTCTAATGGGACCCACTGTTTAATTCTCAGGACAGTAAGCTATTATAAAAGCCAGAGGCTGACCTTTGAAATATTTCTGGCTTCCTCTCTGGAAACCTTTTCCTTTCATATTCACTTCCATTATTTCACCATCCAGTATAAGATACTCCTCATCTGAGGTAAGCTCATGCCAGTGCCAAGTCCTTGAGCCTTCAGAACTATGAGCTAAATAAACCTGTTTGCTTTATATGTATCTAGTCTCAGGTATTCAGTTATAGTAATCCAAAATTGACTAATACAGATCCTTATATTATCCAGATGCTCCCAATGCTATGGCTACTAATGGATAAAACAATTATTATAGAACAATTGTCATGGGCTTCACAAGGAAAAATAAGATTTGGAAATCAGAGAATAATAAAATGATTTTTCCAGTTCAGGATGGTAGAATAATCATATGCACTATCTCCTATACCCATGCCAACTCCTTTGAAGTAATAGATGATTCATATATGTATATATTAGTAGTAGTAGTAGTAGTAGAAGTAGTAGTAGTGCCGGGGATTGAACCCAGGGGCGCTTAACCACTAAGTCACATCCAAGTCCTTTTTTATATTTTATTTAGAGGCCAGTTCTTGCTATGTTTCTTAGGGTCTCATTAAATGGCTGAGGCTGGCTTTGAATTTGCAATTTTCTTGCTTCAGCCTCCAGAGCCACTGGGATTAGAGGCATGCACTGTCATGCTCAGCTAAAATACATATTCTTTCATACATAAAAATGCTCATAAAAAATAAGTAAACCATAAAATTTAAGGAACACTTAAAAGACACAAAGTAGATTAGATGAATGTAATCTAAGCAGACAATATCCTAAAATGTATGAAGAAATAATAGAGAATTCCCAGAAGTTGTGTTGGCTAAAAATAAACGGTAACCTAAGTTCAAATATTAGCACAATTGATTGAAAAAAAATGGAAATTTCATCAAGGAAGATAAACTTCTTCAAACCTCCCTTCTTCCTAGTTTCAGTCATGAAACTTACTATTTTAAAGTAGAAAATGTGGAATACCCAAAGGAGTGACTGTCCAAGTATCATATCCAAAGATAAAATTTATTTTCTCTCAAATCAGGTCACAGTGCAAGCCACAGAAAGAAACCTGAACAAGTTGTATATCTGCAATAAATCATTTAATATGAAATATCTGTTTAAAATGAGCACATAGTCAAGATCATGACATATTAATGAAGACCATGACAGAGAAATTCAAATTCATATCAAATTTAATTGCTAATAAAATAAGTAAAATTAGTATGTTCAGAGAGTAAAGAGGATATTGCAAGAAAAAAAATAAACAAACACAAGCCATACTTTTATAGTGAGGTTTTGAACAGAAAAAAATAGAAAATGTAAAATTAAGATATCAGTAAGTTCAGAGCATAAAAAAAGATTAATAATAAAGTGAAAACAAAACAAATCAATATAAGCCTAAATCATAAAATATTAGAAAGTATTGGGCTTGTTACTATTGACCTAAACTTGTACATTAATAAAAGTTCTATAGAAACACTTAAATATTTATGGAATTTGATAATTGACCCCAATTTACAGAAGAACCATTAATAAGACTAACTTGAAAAACGTATTTGAGCACATGCCTATAATCTCAGCTACTCAGGAGACTGAGGCATTTAAAATGATCTTAAATTTGATCACAAGTTTAAGACCTGCCTGGGCAACTTAGCAAAACCTTGTCTCAAAACAAAAACTAAAAAGGAATGTAGACACAGCTCAGTGGTAGAGTCCTCTTGGTTCATTCCCTACTAGGAGTGGGAGGGAGTGGTATTAAAAATTTATTCTGATACTATACTTCCAGTAAAAATTTGGACCATATTTATCTTCCATCTGAAGCAAATTTTAAAAATCAGGACGAATGAATGATGGTTTTTACACACTGAATATCCAGCAACTCAGAACAGAAGTGTTGAGATGCAGGAAACAGATGAGGAGAACCCCACAATTGTCCTATGCACTGATATCAGAGGCTTCTAGGACAGAGCAGAGAGAACCCAAGAAGCCCCTGACAAACTCCCTGGCCTAGGAGAAGCAGCTAAGAGTCTAGAAAAACAAGGCGACCACAGTTCACAGAGCAGAGCACAGACTGGAAAAAGCTGTGTGATCCAGGGTGGGAAAATTCCATCCTAGTGCCAAATCCAGTACACGTCATTTCCCCATAACCTGTGTACCAAGAATTATCTTTATATTTAGAAAGAAAGAACACGAAGAAACAAACAAGGAGAAAAATATGTGAAGGTCTGCATATAGCCTAAAGTATTTACTAGCTGATCCTTTCCTGATAAAGTCAATTTCTGAAATTAAGAAAACACTGGAGACCCACAGAGCTTCCCCTGCTCCCCAGCCTGTGCCCCCTCCCTTATGTTCTTCAGAGTGCTTGTGAGGGCATACCTGTGAGAAAGCGACCCAAAGCTCAGGAAATCAGGAAATGACTATCCAAAAGCATTAAAGGAAGTGGCACTAGGAGTTCACCCAAGGCCAGGAATATGACTGGCTTTCTAAAGCCAGACTGGAAAATTCCACAATTCACTTGCAGTTGGGTAGAGTATGTAAGAATAATTAGCCTTAAACCAAAATTGCCACACTGGGCCCAACAGATCTTAAAAGCAAGACATAAAATTATCAAACTATTTCCAAGTCATTTAGTGGCACTTCAGAATAAATTAACAGAATATTAGGAATACGAAATTATTTAGCACCCTGAAACATAAAACTAAAAATTTTTAGTGTCATATAAAAATTACCATATGAAGAAGCAGAAAAATATAATTCACATTGAGGTACAAAATCAACCAAAAGAAACCAACATGGAACTCACAGATAGTGGGAGTAATTAAGTATTAGAGTTTTATTCTTTATGTCCATAAAAGCTGAAGAAAAGGAACACATATTTTAGAGAGTCCTGAATGATCTAAAAATAGATCCAAATTGAACTTTGAGTGATGGAAAATAAAATGTCTAAGATGAAAACCACACTGGATGAGATTAACTGAAGATCAGACAATGGAAAAGAAAAGGTAGTACATTTGAAAATACAGCAATTGGAACAATTTAAAATAAAGCATAGAGAAAGAAGACTTAAAAAGAACATGAAAACAGCATTGGATAGCTGTGAGACAGATTAAAGCAATCTAGTATATGTGCAATTGTAGTCCTTGGTGAAGATGAGAGAATTAGGATATGAAAAATATTCAAAGAAACAAATTTTCCAAAACTATGAAAATGAAAACCCCACAGATCTAAGAATATCACTGAACATTAACATTGGCAGCATATTTTTTTAATGGAAACAATGCAAATGAGAATACAGTAGAGCAACTGTATTTATCTTTAAAGCACTGAAGGAAAAAAACTCTAGCAAGTAATATTGTATAACAAACTATTTTTTTAAAAAAAATGGAGGTGAAAAAGACTTTTTCAGAAATACAAATACTGAAAGAATTCATCACTAGAAGATTGAGAAAATGTTAAAAGAAGTTCTTGAGGTGGAAGAAAGATGAAACTATGGATCTGCACAAAGAATAGAGTACTGAAAATAGTAACTGATAGGCAAATACATAGGAGTTCTTCTCTCATTGTTTAAATCTCTTTAAAGGATAATAGATGGTTATTAAAAAAGCAATGTAGTATGGGCTTTATAGCATAAGAAGAAATAAAATACATTAAATAACATAAAGGCCCATTGGAGAAAAGGAAGCAAATTATGTTAGATTCTTAAACCACTATTAGTATGAAGTCACTTGAAAGTAGACTATATTGAGTTAAATTTGAACACTATAAACATGAAAACAATAAACAAAAATTTTAAAATAACTATTAAAGTTAATAAGCTATCAGAAGAAATAAGAGGAAGTAATCAAAATTATATTAATACTTAAGATAAAGAAAAAGTAAAGAACAGATAGGACAAATAGAATGTTAATGGCAGTTTAAATCCTAACTATATAAATAATCACATTAAGTGTAATAGGTTTAAAATTCTAAATAAAAGATTATAAGATTTGAATTTTTTTAAAAGTCATAATTTAATATGCCTTCTTCAAATGTTTATATATTTAGCAATAGTACTCCAAAATTTATGAAGCAAATCCTGATAGAATTGTGAGGAAAATAGACAAATCCACAATTTTCATTTGAAATTTTAAAATAGGAGAAAATCTTTAAGATTTGAGGTTATTAAATTTTTTTCTTAAGTAGAACAGAATCCATAAAGGAACTAGATTGTGGACTTAACTGGATAATTGGACTTAATAAAATCAAATCAGCTGGATGCAGTGGCACATGCCTGTAATCCCAGTGACTCAGGAGAATTGCAATTTCAGACCAACCTGAGCAATTTAGGGACACTCTGTATCAAAATAAAAAATAAAAGGACTGGGGATGTAGCTCAGAGGTCAAGCACCTCTGGGTTCAATTCCCAGTACAAAAACAAGAATCAAAATAAAAATAAAAAATAATTAAGTTATTCTCTCTGAAATTACTGAAGGAATGAAATGACAATCCATAGGGAGAAAAAAAATCTATACAAATCACATTCGATAAAGGATACATATCCAGAACATCTAAAGCACTCTTAAAATTCAATGACAAGAAAATAAATTAATTTTTAACTAGGCAGAAGATTTGAATAAAGAACAATGAAGATATATGAGAATGATAAAAAAGCAACAAAAAGAAGCTCATGAGTATTAATTATTAAGCAAAAACTACTTGAAACCACAATGATTTAACACAACAGAACTATGAGAATGGCTAAAATTACATAGACTGGCTGAAGAAGAATTTGGTGTGGGTAAGAAGGATCTCTCACTCCAATACACTGCTGGTGAGAATGTACAAAATTGTGTAGCCATTTGGGAAAGCAATT
>CM053411.1:41764728-41800245 GCA_028644305.1 Xerus rutilus | reverse complement strand
TTACATCAAGCTTAGAGAATAATAAACATTTCATTTTATAGTCATTACCTGTTCAGGATCTCTCTCTTAGATCTCTATTGTCTTTATAGGCTATGTTATTTTACTCAAAAGAAAATCAGCAATAGAGTGACTCAACGAGAAAGCAACCAAGACCAAAAAACACTAAGATTTTTATAGAAATATAGCAAAAGTCTTCCAAATTTTCCCTGAAAGATTAGTGAGCATATTGAACATTTTCCTTGATTTTAATTTGGGCAATATTCCCATTAGATATTCTACCTAATTAGGGCATTTGTTAAAAGTCCGTAATGTTAATTCAGTGGAAAAAGTCCAATAGAATTATATTAGATTTTTCATGTTAACATCATACATTTTTTAAAATGTGTTAAATAGATACTGCTATCAAAAGTTTTAACCATCACAATCCAATACTTTGTTACAAACAGCAAAATTACTTTTATTTTCATTAAATTACTTTTTTTGTAATTATTCAATGAAGAATTATATAAATGTATAGTTCATTCAGTTATTTAGCATGCTGCATACTCGGCTGTTATGACAGAAGAATTCAAAACAGTTTCTCAGAAGGAAACAAAGATATGATTTAATTTACAGGTCAGTAACTAGGAGGATCATTCTTTACCTCCATGGTATAATATGCGCAAGCATTTAGTGGTGTTCTATGTAATGCCAAGACATTAGAATACTTCCCAAGGTGAAAATTTCAGACTTTATCAAGAGAAATTATTTGAATACATGACAGTACATATAACTTTTCATGTGAATATTTTAATAGGATTCTAGGTTATGGCATGCCTAACTCCTTACACTAAGATCTTCCTTATGTGTCAGCTCTAATTTCTCTGGGCAACTCATCTATCTATATTTATTTATAAGTAAATATTTCATTACGTAAAGAGCTAATGAGAGAAGAGAATTTTGCTGAGCAATGCTTTAACATATGCATTTGATTTCTATATGTTAATGGTCCAAAGGTTTTCTTCCTCACAGTTGGTGAGAACATCCTGGTTGCACAATGTGATTGACTATGTCATGCCTGATCAGATTAGCATCTTATTTATTTTCTCACTTGGCTTCAAAGAGCTCCTGTACTAGAAGCAGAAGTCCTGCCTCTGCTGTTTTCCTTCTGTTTACTTGTGTGTACATTGTTCCTCCATTTTCAGTAAGTCCTTGTTTAACAGAAACTTATTCTAGGAGAGTTAGTTTAATTAAAACCTGATAGTATAATCCATAAATATATTTTGCCTGCTGATGTGAAACCACAGTGGATTCTCAGGCACAGAAAGTAAACAAGGGCATAAAGGCAGGTCTGGTTTAGAATCCATGAAAATGCATTTTTTAATTAAACTCCCCAGGTGTTTCTTGGTTTAAAGATCAAACTTTGAGATACTACTGCAGACTCTGGGCTCAGTCCAGATTTTAACTTAAGAAATCTCAGGGTGAGTGCTTAGGAATCTCAGCACCAAGGAAAATTTACTTTTAGCTTGTACTGACTTCACTTTCCAATGATAAGCAAGGGATATCTTTTCCTTTCCACGTAAAGCCAAAGAACAGTCTAATAAGCAATCACTCTTGTGCTCCCTTCATTCTGCCAGACCTGATGCTGACCACAATCTGGGACATATTTTTCATTATCTATTTGTTATATTCATGACACCTCCCACTTGCTGGACTTCCCTCATGCTAAGCATGCTCCTGAATCCCACTTCCTGAGGTAGAACAAAGTCCTCACATGACTTGTGTGTCTAATGTGTGCAAGACATGGTTTTAGGCATTGATTTTCTCCAGTAACCTATATAATAATGCTGAGATAAACTCCCTAAGCAATAAATGTTCTCATCCTCATTTCAAACAGAAATGAATAAATGAATATAGGTTCAGAGAGCTCAAATGACTGGACTGCGTTCACACAGACAGTAACTAGAAGAGCCAGTGTTGCTGATTTAAAAGTTTTTGCTCTAAGACATAATCCTGCCTTCCCACTAGTCTTTGCCCACCTGGACTATCATAATACCCATGCATCCAGGTGTTTCCTTTCAGTTCTTTCAATAATAGGAAACATTCTCTTCTAACACAATTCTGAAATCTTGTATTTAGGAACACATGCTTTTCTTCTGGTTATATGTAAGAGACACTATTGGTTTCCACTTTAATCATTTTTCAAATTTAGAAGAGGAATTTAGTAAGTACAATGTCTTAGAAATTAAGTGAAATCTAGTTTCTTTGCCACCATTAAGAGTGGTCATTCCCAAGTAGTAACATAAGTAAACCTAGACAGGCTAGTATACACCTAAGACTTTAACAACATTACCTGTAAAAAGCTGATTGTAATACACATACCCTATAGTTATTAATTGGTTAAATAAAAATATATTTAAAATATTTAAGAGAACCACATATGGAGGATTGACTTCTTCTCATTGCTATAATTATAGAAAACATGGAAATCCATTAATCATGTTCATCAGTGCTTCATTAGGTATTGCTTAAATAGTGAGATATACTCTTTCCTGATATCTAAGTCTAAATGGGGGGGGGGATGTCTAATTCTCTCCTTACTTAAAAACCATCTGTATGTCTTTATGCCAGTGTTTTAGATTTATTACAACCAAAATAGGGGCTCCTAGGAAAGCCTGGAAATAGAACCCTTTTCCTTTACCCCCTAATTGAATGCTTACAGAAAACCCATTTTAATAACCAGAGGAGCATGGAACAGTCAGCAGAAACACTGATTAAAAGTATGCTCAGAAAAAGAGTCAAGGGCATAGGAGAAAATTAATGAGCATCAGGTCTGAGGAGAGAGGGCAAGACCACTAGCTACAAAGAATTGTCAGGAACCAATAATGAGGAACAGGCCCAGTAGAATACAGTACATGGGAAAAGGTTTAAAATATAATTTGTAAATACTACGAAGAGAGAAAATGCTTATTATTAGTAGATGTTGATTGTGTAATGTGAGGATAGGCACACATTCCATTTCATTTGAATGAAATGAAGAACTAGGCTCTGAAACACACACACACACACACACACACACACATACAGAGCTTGTCATTAGAGGAAAAAAAATTCTGTGTTTTAGTCAGCTGTTTCTCTGCTGTGACTAAAAAATCTAACCCGAACAATTTTAAAGGAGGAAAAGTTTATTTAAGAGCTCACGGTTTCAGAGGTCTTGGTCCACAGAAGGCTGGCTCCATTTCTTGAGGCTCGAGGTGAGGCAGAACATTATGGAAGTGGAGTGTGTCAGAGGGAAGAAGCTCACATGGTGATAAGAAAGCAGAGAAAGAGACTCCACTTGCCACATATAAAATAGATACCCCATAGCCACTCCCTGAATTAACCACTCACTTCCTCCAGCCACCTCTTGCCCACTCCCAGTTACCACCCAGTTAATCTTATCAGGGATTAATTCACTGATTAGGTTAAGACTCTTGCAACCCAATTATTTCTCCTCTGATTCTTCTTGCATCATTTCACATATGAGCTTTTGGAGGACAGGACACCTGACATCCAAACCATAACACCCTGTAACAATTTAAACAAGATAATTTAAATGTTTCCTCCAGCTCAAAACATGACATTTTATCAGATTATTTGTTTTCATTTATATATATTCTCACTGTTTATCATTGTTCTATAATTTTAAATATAGATATAACCTGACTGAGCCATCTACCAGATTTACTTGCAGGTAATACACTTAAATGATATAACCGGTGCTCACAATGACTCTATATGCATTTGCCTTCCTATTTTTCCACTTCTATTAATGAAGAAAAAGACAGATTTCTTGACTTTCCCAAAGTCATACAAGCTAGCAAATTCTGATTGATCTCTTTTCAATATTTTATGTTGCCTAATTATATTGAAAATGTATGTTTTTATGAATCTATCTGGGAATTGGGGTGACCACTCAAATAGGCATTCTTTTGAGAGTAAAGTTTTTATAATAATTACACTAAAACAGCAGGATGAAACCAGCTAGGACTTTTAAACCATGGCAGGAGGTCATGACAACAGATTATTTCCAAAATTATTGCAACAATTCCTTCCATCCTATATGTCCTCTTTGAATGTGTTTTTGACAGTACTCTCATCCATTTTTCCCTCTCCTTGAATCTGGCTGGCCCTACGACGTGCTTTAACCAAATTAAAGTTAAAGAAATGACTTTCCAAGAATTTCTGGTTTTTAAACCTGGATGACACCACAGTTCCTGTTTTTGTTGTATGAGAAGGCAACTGTCTAGTAGGAGATAGAATTAGGAAGATAAGGACAGAAATCCCACAGAAAAGGTCCTCTGAAGCTCCAGATGTGAATGAGCCCTGTTTAAAGAAAGAGGTCCAACCATCCAGCTAAGGCATCAGACATGTAAGCTGAGGCCATCTTGGATCCACGAGCCCAAGTAAAGCCATTGCAGACACACCATATGAAGCAGAGATGAGCAATTACCACTAACTCATGTCCAAATATCTGATCCTTAAAGTCACAAAGAAAATAGTAGTTATTTTAAGCCACTCCCATGTTTTAGAACTCTATTATTTATTTCATAGTCAATTCAATTCCCATCTCTTCCTTGATGTCTTCCCCAAATATTCCAGCCTATTGTGAATGCTTTTGGTTTGCATCAGTTACATAAAGCCCCCTATTTTATATGATTAAATATTTATGTGCTTACATGTGCACAGTCATCTATCTTGTCCATAGGGGAATGGCTCCAGAATCCCCTACAGATACCAAAAGCAGTGGATGCTCAAGTCCTTTATATAAAATGTTGTGATACAGTGTTCCATGTAACCTCTGTACATCTTCCCACATACTTTACATCATCTTTACATTACTTATAATACTTAATACAATATAAATGATATGTAAACAGTTGTTATACTGTATTATTCTGAAAATAACAACAAGAGAAAAGTCTATACATGTCCAGTATAGATGTAAGTACTTTAAAAGTCAGGTAGTACTTTTAAAGTTAATTCTTCACAAATTCCACCTTCATTAACAATTTCATTTCAACTCTTTTCTCAGTATTACTTTCTTATATCATAATGACTGATTTTCCTGCAAAACTAGACTTCTCTTTCTCTTATCTCTATTTTAATGAAAACCCCTGCAAGAACTTTCATTAAAATAGATAAAGAAATAGACGATACAGAGATCAATAGGTGAATAGATGGTGCATATATAGAGAGAGATGATCTTTTTCTGAACTGGTCTACTTAATGGCTGTGTGTGTGTGTGTGTGTGTGTGTGTGTGTGTGTGTTACTGGGGATTAAACCCAAGGATGTATCTATGATAGGCAAATGCTCTACCACTGAGTGACATGCCCAACTCTCATGGCTATTTCTATAGTAAAATATTTTAGAAAGAAATATCAGTAATTGCCATAGATCTTTGGTTGCTTTGAGGTTATAAAGTCTATGATTTCCCTAAGAGAATTAGTTTTACATATTGAACTTGGGAATTTACACTGAAGTCAAGAAGCGTCACTAAAAATTTGTCATTAATTAAGGAACTTAATTATTCAGTCATTGCAGTAATTTCTTCTCTTAAATGATAACAAATCCCTAATATACTTGGTTAGTTTATCTGTCTCTTTGGTTACTTAGAGTTGAAATATTATTCTAGAAATTAAATTCATAGTCCCAATCTTTGTATTTATACAACATATTTGACTACTGAGGCTGGTAAGGCATGTTACAAACATATTCTCATCTGGAAGACAAATGAAAATCATAGGTGTATCAAGAATTATGAGCTGCACAAAGCAGCTAAAAATGCCTAATATTCAGATGCTGTCACATAGCTGGATTGTTTGCATCATTTCTTCCATGCTCAGTGAATTAGCAATCTAAACTCTTTTAGAGAGAGGTAGAACATGAGAACCCTTAAAACGACCAGTTCATCATAACCAAATACAAAGCAATACAAGACAAAAAGAGACTTCAACCAGACAGCAGAGAAGACCAAGCTGAAAATATACTTCCCAGATTTCTTTTCCTTGTATAGCTCCAGATTAGTTTTGACCAGAAAGAGACATTTGCATGAGATCAAGATCTCTTAACATTTTTATATTCTGAAGTTTGATAGAGTATTAAGCACTGTAGCAGCTTAGCAAGAACAAGTGTCATAACCAGCAGTTCCTCTAGCTCTCACCTAATCTCCTTCGTTCTCTTTGATTCTCAGGTTAATGGTGTTGTAGACTATAGTGAAAGACACAGCCTTTGCCTTCAGGTGACTCTCTACACCAAGGCTAGAGGTGATAAGAGACAGATGTGGATTCCAGTTTGTCCTCTTGAGTTCTAGTTGTTGACTTTTCATATCCTGTTTTTCTTCCTGAATGGTATTCTGGCCAACTAACATGACTACAGAATCAACACAAGACAGGGGGCTACATAAACTATCCAAGAGTTCCCACAATTGTGCAAGGTTTAACTCCTAAAGTAAATCCCCTAGTCTACATCTGTTGATGAGTTGTAGGGGTTCTGTTTCTCTAATCAAACCTTGACTGACTAAAAAGGTAAGCAAGAGAGATTTGTAAAGTAGGAGGGTTGCACATGGCCCTGATGATTCATGCCCTTTGTCCTGTGACTTTACAGTTTCTCCACACTCTGATTCTGACCTCAACCATGTGATGTACTTTGATTAATAGGACATTAACAAATTGATCCAAGAGAGATCCATTGATAGAAGAGAGACACAGCAAAATCTAGTCATTATATTTTAAAATCATCCCAATCTTTGTCTCTCATTGTTTACATGATTAAGCCTGTTAAGACAAAATGACAAATCTAGTTTTTGTTAGATCTGAACTAGTTTTGCTATTCTACAATTAGGCAGCCATCCAGAACGAAAACAGTTCAGAATGCCCTACTCCACCACATGGGCAGGTTATGTGTATAGCAAGAGAAAATAAAGTGATGTACAGAAAACAGAAGTGAGGGACAGAGATGGTCTGATGGGCTACAACTCACATCTGCCTCATTTGCACATGGTTGAAACAACAGATCACTTGATTGGCTGACACTCACCACTTGTTACAAGAGTAGGTTACAACCTGTTTGCACAAGTTAGGTTATAGTTCACTATGTATGGAGAAACATTTAAGCTAAATTTAAAACATAAACTTAGTTTTAAACCAAACAAGCTTCAGTGAAATTAGACAAGCCTAATCAAAATTAACAGAACAACATAGACCTATTTCATGAAAAATTTTTAAAAAGCTATTTAAAGAGTTAAGGATTTAAAGAGTTAAGATTTGCAATATAGCAACAGTTAACTAACATAGTAATCATAGATTGAATTATTGAGAAATTTTTTTTCATATCTCAGGGCTGGAAGAAAAGGAGAAAATTAGCACTTATGGACTATTTACTATGTCATGCTCTATTCCAGATTTTTAATGTATGCTGGTATGTTTAACATCACAACAATCATTTTGAAGTGGATTTTCCCCATTTCACAAATGCAGACAGTAATTTCTATGATTGGTACCCAGAACTGGTTCATTCTAAATCCCACATTCTTCTCAATTCATTTCTCACTAATGAAGGGCACACATGTGTGCATGTATGAGCACACATGTAAGCACAATGTATAAGGCACAATGGAGGCATACATGGAGCTCTTTTTAATTCAGTGGCAGTGAATGAGGGGGCATTACATTAGAATCAGACTAAATCTTCTAAAATACACAGCTGCACCCCTCCAATTTTATGAGCTCTCAGAAGACTGAAGCGTTGGTGGAGTTGAGAGCACTGTCCTTGTCTTGACTCAGATGTAGGAATTACCTTCCCTTTCTCCATTGCTGGAGAAAAGTTCTCTTCCTGTATAAATGCCTTGAGAACAGAAATGTCAAAGTTCCATTTGGCTTCAGTTACGTTTAAAGAACTTCAGGAGACTGCAGTAGAGCCCAAGTGAAAGATGTATTCTCCCCTAACTGCCTCTGACTCATTCTTCATTGCTTAAAAGACATTCATCTTTAAAACAATTCCCAGCTTTAAGGAGGCAGGGAGAGAGTTACGGTAAAGACAGAGAATTTTCTATAGTGGAAGGAAGATTTGTAGACTGGGCAAGGGGAGAAGAGAAGAGCAAATCTAGTCTCTGGGATAAGGCCTGGAATTGTTTGATATTGTGATCTAATAGATATAAGGTAACAAGTTATGCTAGGTACAATAAAATCTGAGACCAAATAAAAAGAACACAATTTTTAGGACAGTTCATCTGTAGAAAGTAATGTAAGAGATGCCACAATTACGTCTCTGAATTTTATCATCAATAGAATTTTGAGAGATGCAGAACAATAGGGAAAATAATGAGAATCCACTCTTGAGGAAATGCAGAGAAGTTAAAGAAAGAATATGATGTTTTGGCTTTATTTTAGCCCTGCTCTCAGTCTAATTTCTAACTTGCTTCAAAACCAGTTTGATAAATTAAGAAGCAGTCTGCAAGCCAAGATCAATACTTGTGACTTCCAACATTTCAAAGTTGTAGGAGAGAAACAAGACACACAGGGACTGAGTTGTTTTTAAAAAGTGAATAGCAATGCTTTGTATTAATATAGGGTCATTTTTCTAGGAAGCATTAAGCTCTGAACCTTTGATGCTATACTAATCTGATTCAGTATTCTTGAAATGTAGAACTCACAGATGACAGAACTGAGGTCAGTAACAGTGAAGTGGCTGAATTCTTAAGATCATCTTCATTCTTAAGATTATCTCTAAATGATATGTTAAATCACCTGAATGAGGTGAATGACCGAAACAGTGAAAATATAATCAAATGGTGATGTGAACAGGAGGCATTGACCACAATTCAAATTTTTGAAGTGTTTAATTTCCCTCCCTGCCTTTTTTTTTAATTAAATAAAATGAAAATAAGATGGTTCAAAGGAAAACCCCAGAAGTGGTTGCCAGGATCACTCCCTTATATTGTTAGATTAAACCTATACTCAGAGTTAAGGAAGATCTCAGCCATGGGCAGAGGGCAAGGTACTGAGGAAATACATAACACAGTGATGTCACTCATGCATTAATCTTAGATTTCTCTTTCTATTCATAATTGCATTCTCTTACTAAACAAATCTTCAAATTCACAAGCTCTAAATAAAGCAGTAAATAAAGCCATAATTGTGAAATGGAAAATTTTGACTTCCAAAATGATGGGTTTTCCATGTATTTTCCCATGTAGGGACTACCTTCAAGCCTTGCAGGGAATAAAGCAGTTTATAATGATTGTGTAGTCTACTGAGTGAAAATCACTTGAAAATCCAGACATCTAATACCATTTGAGTCCAGAACTGGAAACTGAATAACTGAAATTAGTACCAAGTAACATTTTAAGCTAATTCTTTGAAGGTGTATTTTTGTTGTTTTTGTTTTTAAAACTACCCAAAACCATAAAAATAGAGTGAAATTTATGATTTTATTCAGTATATTCATACCTTTTCAACATAGTCTACATAGAAAAGTGTGCAAACCTTTGACTAGCAAATTTTTACTATTCCATTACTATGTTCTGATACCAACAAGAACCATACACTCAGTAAGTTGGCAATAAGTACTGTCTTCCTCCTGTTACTTTGGCAAATAATTTTATGAATATATTTCACATAAAAAGAACTATTTCAATATAATGAAGGACTGTGGAATTTTACTTAACAGGCAGATAACGAAAAGTAGCATTGAGTTATATAGTCTTACAATATTTCTCTGTTCAAAAATATTCTCTGTCTTTACTGATTTATAAATTACATATTAAAATATTTGGGCAAATGACTATTGAAAAATGATCCATCCTCTATTTTCTCCAAAAAGCCCTGGGCAACCTTAAGTCATTTCTGTTCTTCACCTACAGAAATTATCGTTCAAACTTCAAAATGACCACTAGTCTGCAAGTAGAGGGTAATTATCGATTTTGTTGCAATCAAAAAAGAAAATCCAGTAAGTTTAAGCATCACCTCTTATTATTGCACACTCTAAAGATATCACTTCTAGCATCAAATTAGAGAAAACAGGACATTTCTTTTCTCTTTGGTTGCTGAGTCGCTGAGTCAGGCCATATGAAGTCAGTTGTTGCTATGACAACATGTGAAACAGAGAAGCTAACATATCTGAATACAGAGAATTCATTTACCTATGATGATCCATTTGTTTGTTTGATAGGATGCATATGCTTACTTAAGGGGGATAGACATGTATACTTTAATTACCAGATATCCATTTTAATTATATTCATAGAATGAGTGCTTATCATTTTTACTTAAGGAACAGCATCAAACAATCTACTTGCATTCCATGAAGTTTTTTCACCTCTTCATTTATTTTGCTTCCTGATTAAAAGTGACATAGGTAAATAACACATCTTTATGTATTCTCTTTCTCCTGTCTCAATTTGAAATAGGCCCATATGTTAAGAATGTAAATAAGTTTTCACTATGGCATATTGCAATAAACATTTTACTATTCAATAGTTATAGGAAGCAGAAATATAATGATTATAAGCCAGGGAAAGTAAGAACCATAATTCCCAAGGGTTATAATTCAACCATACAAATGCCCTGCATTGAAATTACATACACATAGTGCCTGCACACACAGAAATCTATTTTCAATCAAATTGTCAGAAATTATCTGTAGCTATTCTTTACATTTATGCCTGCAAGTCATCAATTTACCTGGTAGATAATTACTTCCCTCTCCACTCATATAGTGGTTTATTTTTATTATGGGAATTACCAAAGTATGGACTGTGTCTACTGATCAATTAAAAAACTTAAAAAGTGAGTATTTGGAAAAATATGCTGTTTTTATCATTTCACAATAAGGAAAACACCTCTGAAAATAGAGGATTTAATTTTCTTCTTATCATAGGAATTCATAAACCACAAAAAAATAAAATAAAAAACCATTCTCAGGAGTGATACTAGAAGCTACCCAAATCAGTTCAAAAAAAATCAAATGGGATCCTTAGCATACCATATGGAAGGAAACATGAAATTTGTAGTTTTGAATTTTATACCTGCTAATTATTCACTATGGTAAATTGGGACAAAATATTTAACTTCTAGAACTAGTAGTTTTCTCCTAAGTTAAGTAAGGATAATTGCAATACGAGGAATGCAAGCACATCACTAGCACAATGCCTGATATAAACCTGATACACTTGGTTAAAACAAAGGAAGAAGAGAAAATGCTGGAAGCCTGAAATGCTATATTTTAATGACAGATTTACCAATTTCAACTAAAAAGAGGAGGAGGAGGAAGGGTAAGTAAAATCAAGTAGAAGCAGAGCATTTTAGACCTGATATTGTTGTCATTCTTAGGGAACCTAAGGAGAAAAACATTCCAAAAGCAAATCAGGAAAATATATCATTAGAATTGAAACTATTATCTGTCAGTCACATTTAACCATGTATTAATTCAGTAGTAAACATGTAGCACGTTCCAGAAAGTATTCACTAAATAATTAAATTAATGTGACTCTTTTAAAAAACAAAAATGTTACTGGCATATATGTTGTTTACTGCTCAGGTGTAATTATCAAAGAAAGGAATGTGCGCATTATGAAGTTTAAAAAACAAAGTTTGGTGGAATGCAAGAAATGTGAACTCTGGCAAAAGTAGAAAGTCAAGTGAGTATATGTAATTTCCTTTCTCTCTCCTCAATCACATCAAAATGGAAGATATGCAAAATAAGTCTTTAAAAAAGGAAAGAACAATCCTATGAGAAAAAGAAAATGTTGAGGACTTTATAGATAACATAAAGCAAAAGAAATTAAATCAACAGTTGCCCCCAATGGAAATGATAAGCCTCAATGCAAATGATGAAAGAGAAAGAACGTATGCTAAATGAAGTAAGCCAGACACAGAAAGACAAAACCTCCCAGATAGTACTTACATGTGGAGCCTCCAAGAGTCAAATTCCTAAGCACAGAGAGTAGAATATTGGTTACCAAGGGCTAGATGTTGGGGGATATGGGGAGATATTCATTGAGAATACAAACTTTTATATATGAGTAAATTCTGGAGACATCATGTACAGTATGGTAAATATAGTTAATAATAACATTGTATATGTGAAATTTTCAAAGGGAGTAGATTTCCAAAGTGTTTTCAATGTACACACACACACACACTCAAACAGTAATTATGTGAAGGGACAGATGTGCTAGTTAGCTTGGTTGTGGTAATCACTTCACAATGTGTGTGTTTATCTATGAAATAATTACATTGCACACTTTAATTTTTTAAATTATACTTCAGCAGATCTGGGGAGAGAACAAAGGGAACCGGGAAAAGCTACAAAAGGAAAAAAGATAAAACACAGGCTCACTTAAAATGTATGTTTTTCTAAGAGAGATCTGGAATTATCCCAATTTAATCTAGCAGAGGCAGAAAGCCAGACATGTATGGTCAGACGGTGAAAGCATTGATTATTAGAGTCCATACAATAGCCACGATAGTCTCCCACTCCTATTTCCACTGGCTCTGATTTTTCCTTCAATCTAAACACACAAGAATTGGTTTTTGAATAAAGTTCACTTTATTTTAAAGATCTAAATGCTTACCTTTATCCACCTGGTGGAGGATCACTAACAGGGAATATTCCAGGATACTGACACACTTCATTTTTGCTCATTGTCTACTTTCTATAACTCAGGATCCACGGATAATTGTAAAAATGTCCAGAAAATGTGATTCATGTGCTTAGGAAAAAGCAAAGTTAGATTTAATAAATGGCTAACCTGTTTCTGCTGCACAAACTCCTCACATAATTCACTGCCCTTTTACCTTTCAGTTCAATCTCTTTAAGAGTAAGAAAATGTGCTTTAACTGTAATGAGCCTAACAGTAAGGAAAAGTTAGGACAGGAGCAATCAATTATCATTTTCTTTTATTCTGAAGATAACTGTGACACCCTCAGAGTAGATTCGATAAGCTCACCATCTGTCCTAATACCTACCCATATGCATATTTCTCCATCTACCCTATTCAATGTTTATTTAGTTAACAGGATTTAAGGGGACCTTCATTATCACCAGCTAACAAAAAAACAATCAAAAAACAAAAACAAAACAAAACTACTAGCGTCCACCAAAGAATGGTGAGAACTTTGACTTTTCCTGTTATGGCAGCAGGAGGTTCATAAAGACTGCGGACTAAGAGTAAAGGTGAGATGTCAGGCTGGCACTCTGCTTTTTATTTGATTATACAATGACTGCAGCTGTCAAGGGTCCTTTGGAAACTTCACATGGAAGGAAAAGGCAGCCATTGTTCTAGTTGTCACGTTTGAAAAGAAACAAACAAATATGGTCATGTTTCTGCCTGACTGTCTTTATAGATACATAACTCAGACAAGCCTCAATCCTCTTTTAAATCCCAGACTTAAAAAAAAATCTTCCTGTCACTTTTGATCAGGAAACAGTAAAGTGTAACATTTGTGAAAGTGGCCCCAAGGACACAGATACTATTGAAAATCCTTGAAAATAAGATAAATTACTAACTCTCATTATTCACTTGGCTCCCACTGAAGACTAATAGCTAAGTAATTTTCCATACATCACATTACCCAAGGTGCAAGGTATATAATGCAGTATGTTAGTAATCTATTGACTAAAATGTTATTTCCACAACAACTTTTCCTCCAAGTCTGAGGAATGAACATGCATTAAAAGTAAGAGAACAATATTTTTTCACTATATGTTGCTATAATTTAAGACTAATGTTGCCTGAATGCAAGAAGGAGAAAGATATATACTTCCTTTAAAAAAGATGAATTGGGTTATGGGTACATTTTCTTTACAAAACAATACTTAACAATCTTTGAGGTAAAATTAATGGCATTATTTCCATCAGTTAAGATATGAAGTACATTTAATTAATGAGAAGGCAGGACTTCTGTGTAAAATTTGTGGACGAGCTCATAGTATCTGGGATCTTTGAAGATAAGGGCAACATATTTCCTTCAAACAAACCCTGGGATGGAGGACTTCTCGGACTTGCAGTAATTCACGCTAAATGGACCATTCAAATGCCCATGAGATCTGCCTGCCGCCTGCTATGCTTGTCCACAAGGGAGTATAGGAGAACTCTGGGAAGAGGGAACTTGTAGTGACAGGAAAAACTCAACTGGCTACCCTTTTCTCCCCTAACATTCTCTCTCTAGTGCCTAGTTTTAGAGAGTCTGCCAACACAGGAGCAGGGAAAATTATTAGGTAATAAATTGCAAATAATTCATGATAGAAAGCATCATTGTTCCCAACTGTGCTGCCCTCTCACTGTATTAGGATCATACATTCTTATCTTTTATCATGTGACATCCTTATCCTTTGGTAGTGTGAGGCTGAAGCGTCTCTCAGTAAATGTACCACATTCTCCTATCCCATTAATATGAGGTCAATCATGTGACATGAATGAGACCACGTCCATTTCTGAGAGACTTTAACAGAATTGTGCACAATGACGTGGACTCTTTTGCCAAGATCCAACAGAGGGGAAAAAAATATCAAGATCAAAGTTATTAAAAATAAAATGTTTGTCATTATAAGTAAATAAGATTGGGAGGATGTTTGATAACCAAACAAAAATTAACTAATATACAACATTATAATCCATTCACTGAACAAATACTGGCTTTATAATTTTACTAGATACAAGAGTAAACAAAACAAACATGCTCCTATTTTCAAAGAGCATAATGTTCTCCTTCAACTACCCTTTTTCTTTTACCATGTGACATGATGATCTCAAAAGATTCAACTTTGTATGAAACCACTGAATTTGTCAAATCTGTATACAGAACTCTTTTTCTCCTCTGCCTTCTATTCATCAAAATTCCAAAAAAATAAATAATAAGAATAAGGTGGACATTTTTTCATGAACATTCCCTGGGCAGCCACAGATGACAGTAGTAAGCAAAACTTCAAGATGTCCCCCATGATGTCTGCTCTAGGTGTTACTTCTTTGATTATGTTTCATAACAGAGAGATTTTTCACATGTAATTCAGTTTACTTAATTGGGTTTAAATTGGGGAGATCACCTATGCTAATATAATCACATGAGCCCTTTAAAAGCAGAGAATATTCTCTGACTGGAAGCAGAGGTCAGAACCAAAGTGTAATGCACATTTACAACTGGCTTGAAGATAGAAGAGGCCATGTGGCAAGGACCTGACAGTGGCCTCTATCATCTGTGAATAATCCCTGGGCAATAGGAATTATAGCCCTATAACCAAGAAGAAGAGTCTCATGTACAGTGAGCCTGGCTAACATTTTAATGTGAGATCCCAAGCAGAGAACCCAGAGAAACCTAACATACTTCTCACATACTGTTATTCCAAACTGCTAAATTTGTTGTTGTTGTTTACATAGCAATAGAAAACTAATACAATGACTCAATCTACACTTAATATTCAATGGCTGTCCTAGCTGAAGCCACTATGCACCGCTGGCCTTCTAAATAAGTGGAGTAGATAGCCATGTATAAAGTCAGCACCAAATCAAATCAGTATGGCTTCTAAGGCATTGAAATGGAAGCTTTGACCCTAAACCTCCCTCATTTGTGCACCAGTGCCTGAAATCCCTTGAATTGTGAGCAAAGCTTTTCATTATAACATAAAGCTTAAAATGAAAATCTCCTTCAGAAAGGAATTTCAATGACTTAAAATTATTCACATTGGATACCTAAGGGAGTTCACACTGATAGAAGATGCTCTTCTTAGAACAAATTTGGACCAAAGAACATGTAGAAAATCTGCTGGCACAGGGCACCCAGTAAAGGTGTGGGGAGGGGTGAAACAGCAGAGAAGGGAGGGACACAGCAAAAGCACCACTGACTCCTTACAACTGTGTCTAGTATTAACCCCACCAGCTGCCCTGATGCAGGAATAGGAAACTAAACAAGTTCATGAAATGAAGCCCTTCCTGTTTCTTTATGTCTCTACTTTTTTTTCATCCCTGAAGGAATTTTTCTAATTTACACATACAATAATACATCTTCCCACCTTCTTTCTTTGCTAACAAAACTGAATTTTGCTCAAATAAATGAAGTGCCCAACCCCAGACATTGGATGGTAGTTGAGCTAAACTAATCATAACAAAATCTCTTTTGCCATCCTCTTAAATTTTCTTTTATCTAGTGATGGCCATGTGTTCCCTTCTGGTCAATGAGCCTGCTAGTGGGTGGAGCTTCTAACAAGAGTTATCCAGAGCTAGCAGGGCCCGTCATCCCATTCTTGAATATTGTCATATTAGTTCAATCTTCACCAGAGTCATGGGCTGTATTGTGTCCTTTTAAATTTTTTTGCTGAAGTCCTAACCCCTGGTATCCCAACATCTGACTACATTTGGAGATAGAATCTTTAAAGAGTTGAAGTAAAATAAGACCCTTAGGGTGAGCACTAATAAATATGACTTACCGAAAGAGGAGATTGGGACACAGATACCTACACAGAGATCACTTGAAGAGGCCAAAAAAGCAACGACCACCTACAAGCCAAGGAGAGATGCTTTAGAAGAAACCAATCTTGCTGGCATCCTTATCTTACACTTCCAATCTCCACAATTGTGAGAAAATAAATTGCTGATATTTAAGCCAATTGAATAGTCTGTGATATTTTGCTATAGCAGGTATAGCAAACTAACTCAATCAGTCACTATTGAATTGAGGAAAGCTCAAGAGAAATACAAAGATGGTCCTGGCATTGACTGAATCAATGCCAGCCATTGCCTGCATCTAGACAACACACTGTGGGAGAAAAATGAAAACTAACCTCTAAAAGCCACCATGTTTGGGGCATTTCTAATTAATCCAAAGCCTCATACCTTGCATCTTTTTGTTTTCTTTTTAGTTATCAAAGTACACTCCTACCACGAATGATTCTAGGAGTTTATGGTTCTAGGAGGTCAGGATAGAATAGTAATTTAAGATCAGATTTCAAAATATACTCATTGAGATGAGTATTAGATAATATTTCATTTGGTATTTAGGTGCATTTTGGAAGATTGTTCTTTTTTATATGAATATTACCATCAGTTAATTTACTATATGTGATACCTAATTAGACCTACTTAGGAAAAATATATTGGAAGAGGCTGGAGATGGGGTGAATACAATGCTTTATTTATAAAAATCACTAAGGTCCAGGGACTAACTGATGTCTGCTGCATTCTAACATGGATTCCTTCCTAGTTTCCCAATGATCTGTGCCCAGCTAGTGACAGTCATGTATATTAGGGAATGTGATCCATCTCAGAAAACTGGGGACTCATTTTGTAGCAGTTTAGCATTCCACATAGAAAACCCTTACGAAGAGTTTACTTTGGTTGATCTGGGTGTTGGAAATCTCATAAGATAAATTGTCCCTGAGAGAATCTCTAAACTTTAAAGCTTGGGCTTGATGAATCCATTCATCGAGGAAAAGTGAGAAAAAGAGGCCTCTGTGCCACTACTTTTCCTGGGTTTATTAAAGGGCCACTTTATCACCCTTGGCTAAGCTTTTCATTTCAGTAAAAAAAGTACCCCCAGGAACTTAGCTGAGAAGACAAGCCCCTGTGAGAAACATACATATGCTTTTGGAATTTCAGGTCTCTCACATTCAGCCTTCATCAAAGGACCATGACAATTGAGGAGTGTTCTCTAAAACATGTTTCAGAGTTGGGGCTGCGGATTTTAAATTGGCTTTAAAGGGAGATTTGCCTGTGAATATCTTTACTTGTTTGCCAGTGAATATCCTTACATCAGAAATATCATCAGAAATAGTAGTAGTCCCCATTATGGACTGTTTTATTTAGAAGATTGAGGAAACGTGTCAGGACTCCTGCATTACTCCTGTCTACACTAACACGGTGCTGCTGAGCATTCACCTGCGACACAGACAGAATTCTGGAAAGCAGCTGAGGTTTTCTCTGAGAAATCCATCTGGCGGGAAGCTGAAAGGCAACCTCTCACTCTTTCCCCAATTCTCCTGATTTATAGAGCAACATAATTGATAGAACTATAGCTCTCTAACCTTAGAGATTTCTTCCTATTGACTCGTTTATCACATGATCAAAGCCTTCCTTGGCTGTCAAACCACCTACTATTTCAGATACGCTTGTTGGAGGCTTCGCCTCTGTCATTTACCAAAATAGCTGTACAAGAAGCTCAAGGCTGCAACAATTCCCCTATTCAGGACTATAGAGAATCACTCTAAATCCTATTTAGGGGATACGAATAAGTGTCTGTATTCTACCTGCAGTGAAACCAAAACTGATATCCACACTACATCTCTCTCGATGACAGGATAATCAAATCCACGGTATTATTTCACATTTATCAATTAATTGCATGAGCTTTTGCAGCTCCTTTGTTACCAGAAGAAATTATGGTGCACCACAGCACTTAAAGAATTATTAACAAACAATAGATTCATTATGACATCCACACCGTTCTGCAGGCCAAGATTAATTTTAAACTCTCTTTCAGTGACCCTTTTCAGTCAGCATCCAGTGGCCACTGCATAAATCATCAACATTTATCTTACTTTGGCTTTTCAGGTGACCATTTGGTTTTCTATCCTGGCTTATGATCCCCTAATTAGGGAGCTTGATCTGAATTTGGAGCTGCTATTACTAGAGAACGAAGAGTAGCTAATTGCTTTTCATCAAAATGCCAGAGGAATGCAAGAAGGCTAAAAAGGTCAGAGCATTTTATCATTTCTCAGTCCCTAGAAGAATCAATAAACAGCTGTGAGTGACCACTCTTCTGACAGCACTTTCTTCTGAAAGAACAATACCCATTGTGAACAGAGAGCTATGGATTTTTTTCCACTCCATTGGAGATAATAAGGAAGACACTTGATAGAATCTTTTGTTCCTACAGTCTAGACATTCCGATCATATAACCTATTTTTAAAAGGTCCAGTAGAAAAGTGAAGTTTTATGCTTTTAGCTATGCCCTTATAAACCATTTCAGAAGCTAAGACAACTCAATACCCATAATGCAGAAATGAAAGAGCCCTAAACACTAACATTCCATCCTGCCTGCCATGGCCCTAGTTTCAGCTACCATTATCTGTCCTCTGAACAGCGACTCTAGTTCTAAACAAGTCTCTCATTGAACCATGCAGCTAAGTGCAGAATGCAAAGAGGGCTTATGAGTAGCTGCTGCTCCTCTGATTTGAGTCATTCATGGACTCCCCATTTTCCTCCACACAAGTCCAAATTCTGTGACATGGTATTTGAAACCCTTTATGGACTTGCCCCTGCTAAGGTCTCATCTCTCTTGACACTCCCTTTGCTGCTGCAGTGAGAAACTTGGAATTCATGGAATACACTGAGCACTCATCCATCTCCAGAGCCTCTGTCCTTGCTACTTCCCATACTAGAATATGCCTTCAGCCACTCCCTCGACTAATCCTCCATTCCTGGCTAAAACTACTATAAGTTTTCTCTTCTTAACGTTAGACTATCCCTATAAAAGTTTTCCTGTTTCTCAAAACAGATGACTTTCTTTCTTCTCCCATGACACCTTTTTCTACTTCTCTTGTAGCAATATTCTGCATTAAAAGGTTCCCTTTGTTCTCTGAACCATAAATCCAACAAGTGGACAAGAACCAAGTGTATTTTTTTCACTGTTTTAATCTTAACACTTAGCCAACTACCTGGTACACTGTATTTGGTTTTTGTTGCTGTTTTTGGTTTTGTTTTTATGTCTGTGTAGTAAATTTTAACCCATGTATGTTTTATAAAATGTACATATAAATGTACATATAAATTCTCTGTTTCTACAGAGCAGAGCAGAGCATAGTCCAGATATAGCAGAGCAGGGTTCTCTGCTTAGGGTCTCAGAGAATAAAATCAGGTTGTCAGACGGGCTGTGTGACCATATGGAGCTTGCAGTCCTCTTCCAATTTCAGTTTGTTGGCAGAATTCAGCTCTTTGCTGTTGTGGGATTTGGGTCCTTATTTCTTGCTGGCTGTCTGCTGGAGGTTGCCCTCCACAACTGGAGTCTGACCTCAGGTCCTATTCAGTTGGCTCCTTCATAACATGGCTGTTTATTTCTTTAAAGCCAGCAAGGCGTTGTGTAGTCAAACACAATGGAACACAGTCACATGAGTGGCTCTCCCATCACCTTTGCCACATAATGTAACCTAACCCAGTGAGTTACTACTCTGGTATTTACAGGTTCACCCCAAGCCCACACTCAAGCAGAGAGCATTATGGAGGGTAGGCACAAAAGGGACAGGTCACTCAGGGACCATCTTGGAATTCTACCTACCAGACACATGCATACTTATACAATTAGTAAATGAAGTAATGAGATAAGCAGACTTTTAACTGTAATGCCATCATCTAATGGGTAAGTTCTTTGACCTCTGGTAAGAAATAATAGTAATCAGGTAAAAAATAATTCTTATCTAATATACCTCCAATAGATTATTGGAGCCATCTCATAAAGCACAACAATAGTTGTTACTATTTACTGTCCAGTATGTGTTAGGCACCATATTAACACTATCTCAGTTGATCTTCAGAATGGCCTTGAAGGCATACTATTATCATTATATTACATGGAAAAATTGAGACAGATAATGTTAGGTGACTTTCCCAAAGTCACACAGCTGGAAGCTGTGAGGTCCAGCAGTGTACTGAGATTGCTTCAATTCCAAATCACATGCTGTTTTATTTACTGTATGTAGACATGTTATATGAAGGTGATTTATTGATTTTGTAATGATTCATTTGAAAAGATGTTCATGTTACCAGTTAAGGTACACTTTAGGGCAGGGGTCAGTGAACTACATCCCATAGGATAAATCATCCTATTGCCTGTTCTAGAACAGTCTGGAAGCTAAGAATGTATTTTTATAGGTAAACATTTGCAATGGATTTGATGATGGGGAACATTAATTTTGAAGACCAAATAAGTGAAACCCTGTCTTCCAAAGAAGAATTCTATTCTTCTCATTAGTAGACTTGTACTATAAAAATTTACTTAATTAGTACATGTTTAATTCATCAATAAAAAACTGCAGACATTTTTCTTTCTTCTTTTTATTATGTGTCTGTAGAATATCCTTGATTTTGCTTTTTGGCTCTCAAAACCCTAAAACATTTACTGTACACCTACCTGGTCCTTTCTAGAAAAATTTCGCCGATCCCTGCTTTGAGGCGATTTGACTAGTAATAAGCATTGCTAGGCAGACTGTGTGTTTAACAAGGTCTTTCACGATAGGAAAGCAGCCCAGTTAAAATGCCCATACCAAAATGAAGACTGCTTGCTGTACACCTCCAGGACTAACCGTTACCATCTGTATTAGTGGCATAGAGCACACCATCCCTTTCCAGATGGAGTTACTAAACTTGGCCCCAATTATTTCTAAGTAATTAGCATAACCCAAAGCCAAGAATTGGCCTTTCAATGCCTTTTCTCAAGCACTGGCATGGCCTTTCTATATGCAGACTGCATCATTGTATAATCACTGGAACAGAAACACAAAAAGCAGCAGAGGTCAGCCCATCCATATTCACTAGTGAGAATTTCTTCTACTTTGAGGATGTACCAACCTTTCTCTGTGACCTCAGCAAAATCCTGAAACATATTCTGACATTTACTGTATCATGTTGTCCTTCAGGACGTCAAGGCACAACAAGGAGGTCAACTTCCAGGGTGTCAGAGTAAACAGCTGCTGTGAACGAGGCTTGGGGGCCAGTCCCACACTCTCATTCCACTCAACCTCTAGTAGCCTAAACATTTCAGCATGCTCTCGCACTCCCAGTTTCACACCTAATAGTCATTTCTTTGGCCAAAGTATTTTACTTTCTCAGAAAATGAAAGTCTGGGAAGCAGTTGTCAACATCTTGTAAACGAAGCCTGAGAGCTTTGTTCACACCATTTTCTTGGCACAGAGAGTTTTATGCATACTTCAAGACTCAGTCAAAGACAAACTTCTGCATGAACTCATTCCTAATTTATTGAGCAAAAGTTATTGTTCATCTTTCAATAGTCATAGCTCTTATGCTGTCTGTTTTGAATGGAGAGCATCATATTATGTATATTACAATTATTTGTGTATATCCTATTACATCTACTTGAAAAACCCTCCACTGGTATACCAGAACCCCCAAGCTCTGCTTAAAATGGCCCTTCCCATGTTGTGACTTTCTCCCATACCCGTCCCCTGTTGCCTGCTGAGCTGTAGCATACCAGCCTATTTTGATACTTCTTGAATATGTGCTCTTGCTTCCAGATGCATTTGCTGTTTGTCCCTAAGGTATATACTACCTTTAGACGTTTTGCATGGCTGGCACAAATATCACCTCTGCTAAAGACGCCATCTCTGACTTCTCTGTTTTATTCTTTGTAGTGCTTTAATTTCCTGAAATGATCTATTATTTACTTATGAAGGTAATCATTACCTGCGTTCCCCATAGAGAATGCAATCTCCATGAGACAAACATTCTATCCATCTTTATACTACTATATCAACAATGCCTAGCATATACCTTAGGAAAGAATCACTTTTTAGTTCACTGATTTTAAGCTCCTTAGGACAGAAAATGTATATTTTCATCACATCGGCACTCTCCATGGGCAAAATGCATTATACCTAGTACATAATCTAAAATTATGTATTGAATGTTGACTGCTTAAGTAATTAATAAGTCATTAACACTTTAGATTGAAGTATTTTGCTAATATCCTTCTTTTAGTAACTGAAAATTTAGAAAGGCATTTAATATTGTTTTGTCCAAAGACAGAAGCCTATGAGATCTTATATTACTCTTCTAGCAGCAAGACTTGTTCCCCAATACCTAGGACTCACTATGCTCATTTTGCCTGATCTTCTCAGGAATAAGTAGTCTTTATTAAAGATATGCAGCTGAATGATACCAGAGTGAGAGAATATATCACATGGTTTTAGCAATAACATATATCTAGGTCATGAGGCTTTACCCATGAAGACAAAGAATTTTGGAGCAAAATCAAATTTGTAATTTATATTTTTAATAAGTTTTCAAAAACAACCTTTCCCAAAATGCAGCAGAACAGTCATTGTTGAACTAATCATCTAAGCATCTTTAAGCCAAACTAATCATTTTTATTTTCCCTTTGGA
This sequence comes from Xerus rutilus, assembly GCA_028644305.1. Classification (NCBI taxonomy): domain Eukaryota; kingdom Metazoa; phylum Chordata; class Mammalia; order Rodentia; family Sciuridae; genus Xerus; species Xerus rutilus. Next base: position 41,777,122 of record CM053411.1, on the reverse strand, counting down.
ATACTCTTATACCTCCAAAATAATGTGGCACTAGTCATACTAATTTTTTTCTTTTTGAAGCTATCCTTGGTACTCACGTCTAAACATGTGTGCAGATTGACTCTAGCCACACGCTTCTTAAAGAAATTCTAAGAATGACCTTGCTTGAAATTTTTGGTAATCTGATGTGAGCTTCATTAGACAGAATGATGAACTGAAGTTTCAAATAGATTATTTCACGATGATATGAACTTAAAGAGGTAAATGAAAATTGAGTTTATGAGTGACAGGGAGGAACTGCACTGCAAAACAAGGCAAGAATAACAGAACATAGGAAGCTTATGCAACCTATCCAAGAAAGTGAAAAAGCAAAAGCTTTGGCAGAAATTGCGCACGAGGCTGGTAGGATTCATCTGCAGCATTGATACAACTGTGCTGCACTATGCCTACTACATCCTACTTCCTTTTAGACAACTATTAAGTTAACATAGGAGCAAATAGAACAGCCACATATTTAACCAGCACATTCAATATTTTCCTGTACTACCCAGTAGGATATCTGATTGATTAGATGACTATTGCTTGAAAAGAATAGGGAATTTATCTTAAGAGTTTTAAGGCAAGAAAATTGAAGGGGAAAGAGGTAAGAGACTCAGAAAGGAGTTTCCTTAGGCCCATACTCCTATAACCTCCTATTGTTAGTTTCTCTTTTTGACTTATGCCCAATTTTTTATAGTGGTGATCTTCAGTCTAGAATGAAAACATTTGAAAAAAGCTATACCACAGTTCTTTCTCAAGAAAAAACTCATGGAACAACACACTATTTTCTGCTTCTTGTTCTTAATACATCTCTTACCTTATTACCTTCATATCTTTTTCTCTTTCCTTCAAAGCTAGAATTTAAATTCCATCTGCTTTGGAAGTGCCCTGATTAACTCTCTCTATAACTGAGATCATTCATTTACTGTATATTCCCTTAATATTCCAACATCTGACAGTATTCATCCTTACACCTTACTGATTATTGAACACTAATTCTTCATTCAATGAACATCTCAAGCCCTTCTGTCCTTCATGGCATTTCCCATGTGTCACAACTCAGAGTTCTGCCTATGCTCAATATCAGTATTCAAAATATTTACTTAGTAATAAGACTATATTTTATTATTTTTACAATAATATCATACAAATCTTTAATATATTATATAATAGAGATATATATGTTGTAATTTAAAATATTGTGATTTTATTTGATTTTTGCAACAAATATCATCTTTTAATATAGTTACTCTTAAAGTTTTGTGTAGTTATTCTGTTCCATCAAAGGCTATAGGTTCAATGATTTATGTTTCCCACTATAGGTGCACCCATAGCTATATTCAAAAGCAGGGACTACTTTAATGATTCCTATTTGTCTCATTAGTTTGAAAGCAGCTTATATGTTGTCCCATGTTATATCTGAGTTTTTATCCAGGAAGATAAATACAGTCTATTATATGTGTTTCTATCACACAAACTCCTAGATCTCCATAGGTGGAACAGAAAAATATGTGTGGACTGATGATGAACTAATAGAAAATAAAATTGAGGGGGCTGAGGCTATGGCTCAGCGGTTGAGCGCTTGCCTCGCATACGTGAGGCACTGGGTTCGATCCTCAGCACCACATAAAATAAATAAAGATATTGTGTTCATCTACAACAAAACAAAATATTTTTTAAAAAAAAGAAAAGAAAAGAAAATTGAGGAACTGAAGTCAAAAAGTTTGAAATATGAGACAGGGTCCATTGAGAAAATATTTTATTATGCAAAGTGATGATTATGCTTTGTTTCACTTTTTAAAATTAACTTGGTTTAATTAACATAATCTTGCATATTTAAAGAGTACAATGTGACATTTTGATCTATGTATACATTGTGAAATCTTAAACTGATTTATATATCCACCACCTCACCAACTTATCATTATTTTGTGTGGTGGGAACATCATCAACCTATTATTTTAGCAATTTGGAAATATACAGAACATTATTATTAATACATTCTTTAAAAAGATTATGCTCTTTTGAAAGTAGGACATCAATCTGACATGGAAAAATCATTTAAATTCTGGTATCCAGTTATTCAGGATTAAAAAAAACAACTGATGAACACAGCTCATTCAGAGGCCCTGGCCAATGAGTTTATGCAGGTCCAGTGGATCCTCTTAGACAACACTGGAGACTTTTTCCCTTTGGAGACTCTTCTAGTAGCTTTAATAGATCTTTCTAGAATAAGGAAATGTAAAGTATTGATTTCTCTGAGATCTCAGGCTTTCTCGGCCTTCAGAAGCACTAATACCTTTCTGAACATATGTTCTTCACTTGAATGGGTCTAAATATGTTAATTTTGAAAAATGTGCATCTAAATATGAAACAGATGGACACATTCATGGCATCTTCTGGGCAGAAGCATCTCAGCAGTTGCCTTCCTAGTGACCCATGCTGTATTTTCCTCATCTGATTACATGTCAGCATATTGAAAGGGGAAAGGTTGATCATTTTCAGAAAAAATACATACATATTTACATGATTCTTCTCAAGTTTTCTAGTTCTTCTACCCACATATACATAGATGCTATTCAGTTAACAGTGGTGTGGGGACCAGACACGGTTGCTGGGGCCAGAAACCTATGTTCATTCTTTTCTCCAACAGTGGTTAGCAACATGATCTTAAATAAGTCATTAAATCTTATTCTATTCAATAAACAAGTCCCTCTTTGCATCAGATTCTAAGGATGGGAAAATGAGTACAACATGAATAATATCTTCATTTGTATTTTTCTAGTTATTGGGAAGATAACTGAGTGACAGGTAATTAAAATATCCAACTCTTTCTCATTGCTTTGTTCAATGGAATAATAAAAATGAAAGTATCCCAGTAAACCATAAAGGATTATTCAACTATTCTAACATTGTAATTTATTCCATAAGGATATATCTTTTCATATTCAGAAAATACCTTGGATGCAAATGCCTAAAATGTCAAAGAAAAGTTTCCGTTTAACAAATGAGATGCTGCATGGGAGTGACTAGAAAAGAATCAAATAGAATCTCATATAGGTCATCATATTCATGTACAAGTTCTCCATCTCCAGTGTAAATTTAAAATGAAAGAATTCCATTTTTGTTAAGATTTTCTGCCTTGTTTATAAATGTCTCAATATGAAAATTCTGTGCAAAGCCTGTGTAGTAATTCCAAATATTCTCTGCCCCTCCTTCTGAGATAATTATAGTTCCCTACCTCATGGATATCAGGCTTAGGCCTTAATTTGCTCTAGCCAATAATGTGAGCAGAAGTTATTTATGCCACTTCAAAGCAGGTATTTAGTAGCCAGTGTGGGTTCTATCATTTCTTTCTTTCTTCTGTCAAAACATATCATACAGGTGAAGAAATAACACATTCTACAGATAAGGTAGCAAATTCACTGAGGAAAGTTCCTTTATAATCAACCCACAGAAAAATTAATCGCCTGTCTAGAAACCAGTAACACAAGGAAAAAAATGATTTTTCAATGTTTACACACTCGAAAAGAAAACTTTGGAGCTGGGGTTGTGGCTCAATGGTGGAGCGCTTGCCTTGCACATGTAAGGCACTGGGTTCAATCCTCAGCATCACATAAAGATAAATAAATAAAATAAAGGTATTGTGTCCATCTACAACTAAAAAAGCCAAAGTTTAAAAAAAAAAACTTTGAACATTTCAAGATTAAATATATTTCAAAAATGTTTTAGGTGCTCTTTTGAAGAACTGAAGATGTTAAGAGTCCTGTTTTTTTCCTTTTAATTGTGAATTAATATGGCATTTGTCAAGTGTTTTTTTTTCTGCATACATTAAGGTGAAGTATATGAATTTCTCCTTCAGTTTGTTAATGTGATAAATTACATTGATTGGTTCTGAGATGTTAAACAAACCAGCTAAAACATTTAGAAATCCATCTAAATACTGCACTATTATTTTTCCTGTTTCAGAGAGGAAGAAATTGTGTGTGGCACAGAGATGCAAGTATCTTGCTTTAAGATCACACAGCTGGTAAATAGTGAAAACAGAACTTGAACCCAGTAGTTTGATTCTAGAGATTCTATATTTTTCCATGAAGTTTACTACCACTTGTACTCCTAGTACCTCATCAGTTATTATTGGGTCATGGAAATAATGACAGAGCATTATGTGCATAATTGTTATTATGTTTCTGAACCACAGAAATAAACCCATGGATAAATCTGAAAGAATACATAGTGACAATACTATATAAATTGAAAAATCTGTAAGATCTACTAACTGGAAAAAAGTAACCCAATTATAGCCTTACTTCTCTATGGAGAGGACTTCTTAGTTGACATATTAAGTTGAATTCTTTTGTTCTGCAATCTATCAGAATGGAAAATCCTCTAAACATAAATGAATATAGAAGTCATGTTAGTGTTCTGTTCATCAGCCATTGCTGTGTAAAAAAATTACTCTGAAATAATTAGTTTAAAACAATAAATACCTATTGCCTAAAGGTATCTCCAAGTCAGAGATTCAGGAGGGGCTGAGCCTAGTAGTTTGGTTCAGTGTCTCTCATGCTACTGGAGCCAGCCATTAGCTGGAATTTCAATCATCTAAAGGCCTGCTGGGGCTGGAAAATCTGCTCACAGTACTGTTGACAGGAGGCCTCAGACCCCTACCACAGGACTTCTCCACAGGGCTTCATGAACATTCTCACAACAAGGTAGCTGGTTTTCCTCAACATGATCCAAGACAGAGCAATCAATATAGAAACCACTGCAACCATTTTCTGTATATCATTCCTTCTACTTTATTTTTTTCTTTAATTTTTTTTCCATCTCATACTTCTGCTTTATTGCATTCATTAGAAGCATCAGGGACTCCAATCTACATCCAAGAGATGGTCCATGTCTTGAAAGGAGGAGTGTCAAAGGATTTGTTGACATATTTTTGAAACTCCATAATTGGCAAATGCTTCTTAGTTCCAAAATAATCCTCTCAACTTTGGCCTTCCTGACTCATTCCTACTATTATCATGGAGAAATCTATGCGTGTTCATTCATCCATAGGTAAGCAGTCAGCTGCTAACGCCTAACGGCGCTTTGGATCTTATAAATCACATTTTGTATAAAATTATGGGACAAAAAAACCCTGGATATATTTGGGACTTAGTACAGATTATAGTCCATTGTTTAATTAAAAGTTTGGGTATTAGTTTATTTCCTTCTCAGTCCAATTTTACTGTTTTCTCAATAGTAATTGAGAAACTAATAATTTCTTTTAAAGGAAAGACATCTTATTATTCACTAAAGATGTGAACTCTCCCCAAATCCAGCTTAAGGTAAGTTACTTGTATCAATTGGAAAGTATGATTTTTACTTGAGAAAAATATCACTTTTCCAAACCAAAAACTATTTTTCAAAGAGATATTAGATTGGGAAAAGAGGAGAATGGCAATTTTCCACCTGTGAAAATTACCTGTCATTGGCATGAAGAGATATGATGTTTGAACAGAAAACATTTATTTCATCATTTTCCCCAGGTAGAGAGAATTTTTCCTATCCATCATTTAAAAATTTAATTCACATCAAGAAATAATCTCTAGTCCATATATTCTCAGCTTATTTTCTGATATGCAGACTGTTCTTAATTGTTGAAAGAACTTTCTTCTACAAGCTCACTGCAAATGTGAAGTTGAAATTCTCAAAGCAAGTTTAAAACAGATAGCCATGCACAACGTAAGAGAAAGTTTCTTAACAAATTCTAAATAAGATGCCAGAAATTTTGAGACTGGACAGTCGAATATGTTAATATTAAAAAATGTAGACATAACAAAAAGTGAACAGTGTATTAAGATGAAAAAAACAAGAATTAATACCCAGCTTATTCATTTTTCAGAATTTTAATTCAAATTGGATGTATTCAATGGCCAAAGTTTAAGACTGAAGTTTAAAAGAGGGGGATCAAAATCTAAGTAATTGAAGGAAAACACCTGTCCTTCTCCGGCTTGCATTGTGTCTTAAAGAAAAAAAAAAAATGTGTGAAGCAAAATCTATTTTTAGCTTCATTGGGGGCCAGTGTAGTCAACAAGAAATTAGGAACTTGCAAAGTGTCACAGGAGCATTTTACTCAAAGAAACATATTTTTCTCCTCTTCTAGAAAATTTTTTTGTCACTTTACTAGTCTTGAGAGTAATGGAGTGAGATCAGCGTCATGTTTCTTCCATTAATTCACCTTTTGCCTCTCTGAGCAGTTAGTCTTTATGAAACACTAACTGCAGAAAACTATAGAGGATATACTCCCTGACTAAGCAGATGATAGTATGTCTGGATTTCCTACTAACCATTACATTATATGCCTAAAGATAAATTCTTAGATTGATATACACAAGATTAGTATCAGATGAGACTATTGGGCACTGCAGTGCATTGCAAGCATCTCCACAATGCTCCTACTGCCCCCTGGAGCTCACTTGGTGAACTCCTTGGAGAGGTTTTGGTTATGGCAAGATTGTAGAAGAGAGTGGGAGTCTACTGGCATTTAGTGGACAAGAACTTGAAAATTCTAATCTTCCTAAACTTTAACATACAGTCTTATACAAAGAAGAACATTAAAGCATTTCCCATGACTTTTGAATGCCCCAAATAGCCTCACAGGTGAAAAGCCTGCTGATAATTAACAAAGCCCAGAACCTAATTCTTTCTGACATGCACACAGCATCTTTTGCAATTTACCAGGTTTGCAACAACATTGTAAATCAAAGGGAAAATTCTACTCTGCTTTTCTCAGAATTTTATCAAGAGTTTGAGTTTGGAACAACTGTGTCCTTGACTGCAATGTTGTTTGTGATTTACAAGTTGCCTATACGATGTAAGCCTGAAAGTATAGCCATAGCATCTAGGGATTCTACAGGGTGACTATGGTTACAAATAGTTGACTACTTCAAAAATGTCTTCTAATATGATCAGACTTGAGAGCTTAAACATAAAATAAATAAGATCTGGTTATTATTTTTAGTTTAAATTATTTAAGTTATAATTAGGCCATGTTTTAGTTATAGTTAGGGATATAATTGTATTTTATTGAAATAGGTTGCATGAGAAATAGAATTTCTTTTAAGATAGCACAGAGGCTGTTCTAACATATTCATCATTAAAGAATGAGATGAGCTGGGCACAGTGGTGCATGCCTGTAATCCCAGCAGCATGGGAGGCCAAAATAGGAGGATTGCAAGTTCCAAGACAGCCTCAGCAAAAGTGAAGCAACTTAGTGAGACCTTGTCTCTAAATAAAATACAAAATAGGGCTGGGCATGTGGCTCAGTGGTCTAGTGCCCCTGAGGTCAATCCCCAGTACCAAAAAAAAAAAAAAAAAAAGAATAAGATGAAATCCAGGAATGAAAGCCGCTGGTGGAAAGTAGAACTTGCCAGAGCAACTCCATTTACCTGGATTTGAATTCTGGCTCTTACACGTATAGACTCTATGTTCCACAGAAATGTTCCTAATCTCACTGGCCCTCAATTTCCTTATCTGTAAAATACAAGTAACAATATTTACCTTAGAAAACTGTGATCAAAATGAAATGAGATGCTGCATGTCTTGTACCTGGCTTGAAATAGATAATTTAAAAATAAGAAATGCTAACTTTGTCTGTGTGTCCATTGAAGGGATTTAGAGGGCATTTTTCTATTTACTTTACGGTTCAGTTGGACAAATAGAGCAGGACAAATAACCAGTCTGAGTTTACAATTGTATAGACAGTCATCCATTCCTCTATTACCATCTGAGGATTTCTGAACCCAAGCAAGTCAGTCATGTTTGAGAATCACTGTATAGACCACTCCACAGACTGGAGTAGCTGAGAAGAGTAGACAATCTGTGGAGCATAAAGTATCTGTTGCACATTTGGAAATACACCTTTCATAAAAATAATATTCAAGAACATTCAGATCTACTGTAATTATATGGAGGATAATAAATATTTTCTGTTGCAGCTTCTACAAACATTTAGGAAGGAAACAGATCCTCTTTCAGAATGCTCTCATAGTAACTGACACAAAATTGTACTTGGGATGCTGTCCATTGGTTTCCATTTTGATATCCTGGTATATTTGTTGACCAACTCTAATATGATTAAATACTGTCTTAATATAACTAGTCTTCCTCTCTTCTCCTCTATTTCACATAGCAATTCCTTCCTTTTCCTTTTATCTTTGCTAAATTCAAATCACTTCATATATTTCTAAAAAACAAAAAAATTTAAATCTATTTTTCCTATTCTAAAAAATAAAAGTTGCTTCTTAAAGTCTAGAATTCAACCAAAATACACACACATGCTACAAATACTCTTGCAGTTGATTTCTTAGCTAGCAGCAACTAAAGGTCAATATTTTATTCCCAAATCCTTCCATCTCAAGGTAACTTAAAGAACAAATATAAAAATCTTCAGTCTGTGGCCAGATTGTTGCCAAAGCCCATTTCTCCCTGTCATTAGTTAAATAATAACCTGTCTGGTACTCAGGAAACCAACAATGAGAAGCAAAAATCTGTGCCTCCTAACAGATGTTTTCAGCCAGGAAAGCACTGATGCACTTGGTGCAATCTTTTTCAGAGTAAATCGCAGACTTTTTTCAAGCTCTGATCCATATTCAGAGGCTCAGTGACTGAAATGTGAAGGAAACAAAGCCAAGAAAAGAGCCCATCCTGCAGGCAATGTAGCTTGGCACAGTCTGTAGCCAGCGAGGAAAGCAGGGTATCAGCTGTTTTCCATTCATCAGTGAGTTGCTGTGATTGGTTTTTAATCCAGGCAGATACATAGGGACCCAGGGAAGAGTAAAGTCCTACTGTAGAATTAGCAGACACTTCTGTAGAAATGGTTTACATTAAGTTGTTTAAGGGTTCGAACAGAGTTTAAAAGCACATTTTTAAAATATGAAAAGAAAAGAAAGACAGAAGAGATTAGAAAATTCAACAGACATTGCTAATGTCCACATTTTTTTTAAAGGATCCAGAGTTGGCTGTGCTATCTGGCAACATCTAAGAAAGTCCATAAAGTGGTGTGGATCCCCAAAGCATAATTCCAACAATGCAATCATTTCTTTCATGGTCTATACTCCCCATGGAGTTCAACCAAAGTGTTCTATCAATAAAATAGCATGCAAGAAACACTATTCTACCTCTCAAGTACTAAAATAGAACAAATATTTATGTGGCAATATGGTCTGCAAATTTCAGCTGGTAAAATAAACCGTGGAAAAGCCAACAATGAGTTGATTGCAAAAATCTCTGGGGATTTAACAGTACCTTCTACAAATTACTTCATCAATCTTCAGAAAATCCTTACAGAAATGCCCATTTTATAGAGATGTAAAGTAAAATATACAAAGGCAGAAGACTGACATGGATACAACAAAAGTTAGGTAGTTATGGCAGTTTTTCAGTTCCTTTGTTTGTTTGTTACCAGGGATTGAACTCAGGGGCACCCAACCACTGAGCCACATCCCCAGCCCTATGTTGTATTTTATTTACAGACAGGGTCTCACTGAGTTGCTTAGCTCCTTGCTTTTGCTGAGGCTGGCTTCAAACTTGTGATCCTCCTGCCTCAGCCTCCCGAGCAGCTGAGATTACAGGCTTGTGCCACAGCACCTGGCTTACGGCAGTTTTAAGTCATAAATCCTCACAGTCCTTGAGAATAGAATAGATAGGCTTGGGTCTGTCTTCACTATCCATATTTTCTGGTTGAATCTGCTATTATTTGTACATAAGCAATTAATGGAGACCTTAAAATAGGACTCTGATAATCTCTCCTAAGATATGATTTTAGGGCAGCCTGTTAAGTTGTTATTTTTACATTTGTTCTTTTTAAATAGATCATTCAGGTATGTGTCCTATGGAGCTACTTTTGGCACTCTTTTAATATGTACTGATGGAATGTGGTAGAATACAAAACAAGAGAGCAACCACATATATTTTCACACTAATATAGGCAAGCTACCAGTGTATTCATTGTACCCTTTCCTTCCAAGCATTCTGGTCCCAGTATGTATGTGCATAGGAAAAGTCTAGAGAGGCAATATGGCAAAGTGGCAGAGAGATGGATTTTGAAAGCACATATATGTACAAAATCCATTTTCAATATTTATTCTTTCATGGTCATTAGGAAGTACCACAGACAGATTTTTGGGCTAGCTTATCCAACTCTTCTTGAGTCCTCCAATCAGGTTCACTTGGAGCCACTTTATACCAGTTACTTACAAAAGAGGTGGAGAAAGCCCATTTGTTGAATATTACAAGCAAAGCAAAAATGAATATACCTCTCCACCTCTCCCACCTTTAGTCACACCCATGGTCTTGGCCAGGTTGGATATAATGTTCATGATTCACCCAGAAGATGTTTCAAGTATATAGATCTGCCCTTTTCCTATATACAGGGTGGTTAGTATAAAAGGGGTGTGTTTAAGGATCTCATAATAGGAATAGGGTTAACCTTTTCTGAGGAAGTTCCTCCAAATTGTTATGTCCACTGGTTATATCTCCTTGGTCCATTTTCTCCTAAGTCTTAGAAGACTGAGAATAGGGTGGAAATCTAATCATTCTTAGTTGACTTTCTTATCTAGTGAGATTATATTTCAAAAAATATTGATATCAATGATCAATATCTTCTTAGTAGGCCTATCTAGCTCAAAATATTTATACTACATGTTTAAATCAGAATATACACCTAACCATAAATAGATCAGCATATTTTTTTGATTTTGTTTCTAAGAGAAACAATCTTAACAATTTTCTGCCTAACTTCTCTTTATATGGACTGAGATTCTTTCCTCTTTGCTCATGGATTGGGTGTCCCCGAGGAGAGGAGTAATCACAAACACACCTTCAATTGATTCACCATATAACAAGTTATCTCTCAACTCCAGTTCTTCACCTGTGAGATAGAATAATACTTCACAGGGTTTCTATGAGGATTGAGTCAACAAATGCAAGTGCGAAGTACAATTATGAACAGACGGTAAATACCCAATGTTCGTTTGTCATTATCGTCACCTTCATCAGTAGCAATATTCATCCTCTGGATTCATTGTTTTCCATCTCCAGATCCATTTCCATGTTCATATATTCTCCCATTGACCTTGGAGGTTCACTGTGTCTTCAGGTTTGGTCCACCACCAAGAAACTCCCAATGTCGGGGAGGTTACCTCACACTCTCCTTGCACCATTGAAAAAAAGCCCACTCTGAATAATTCCAATTTGAGTGTGAAACTTGTTTCCTAGTGGGACCCTGACCTATACATTCACTTTATTATTGTTACCTTTATTAGAAAGTTTAACATTATGAGAAGAAAATTGTGTAGATAATTATTTGTGGATGAAGAATAGTGCTTTTATTCAGGCTGTTATCATGTATGTCTAAATTATGGTTCCAGCCAAGCAAGAAATAAAGGTACTTTAGCTGATAGCTGATGTTCAAGAAGGTGCAGTTTTCATAAATGCCGAAGATGAGATTTAATACAGGTCTGTAATCTGATAAGCATTCTTCCTTAATGGCTTCTTTTCAAATGCCTAATACAACTATTTCTATTGTTCATTTTAGATTCTTAAAACAATAACAATTCATTCTCTCTGGATCTCACTCAAAATATTGATACTACAAATATAAAAGTTTTTTGTTCTTTTATTTTTTAATATTTTCACTTATAACATTTTTCTAACTTCTTTAACCTCATACTATTAACCATATTTTATCTCGCAGAAAGAGTGCCAGAGAAGGGATAAAGAGACTTAATTTACAGCCCTGACTCTTCCAGCTTGTTGTCCATTGTTGCATAGATGTGTTCCTTAAGGGGCTTTCTTACCACCTTGTGTCTACATGTCCTTATCTGTTAAGGAGGAATATTTTATGGCATGCATACCTCCTTCAACTCTTTTAAAATTAATACAAGATAATGTAGGTGTAAAAACATTGAAATGTTTAAAACTATGTACAAATGTGAAGAATTTCAAAATGCATATAATTTATCAAATGAAGCTATTCTACTTTATTTCTGTAGGAAAAACAATAATAAGTCTAGTGCTCTTGGTTCTAAAGCATATTGAAAATTGTGTAGATAATTATGTTTTCATGTATCTGAACTAACAGAAAGAAGTAATAATTCAAGCACATACAATTGGTCTTTGTGGGACCTGATTGGTCTATCTCTTAAGAGAGTTTTACTAGGAGTTATCCATTATAGCTAAAGCTCTGGTTTGAATTTTCACTTCTTATATCTAGTTTCTCATTGTTTCCAAGAGAAAACAAAAGAAAGTATGGACTGTTGACCTGAAATGTCAGAAAAGATATTTTAAATGTGGTAGTTCAATGGAACAAAGCTCAGAATTTTTTTTCCCT
>CM053411.1:41740551-41764228 GCA_028644305.1 Xerus rutilus | reverse complement strand
CCCTTCCTCAGTTTCTCAGAAGAAAAAGTTAAGGTCCACAGAAGTTCTGAAAATTGGGAGATCACACAGCTAGTTAGTTGCAGAACTACAACTAACACTTGAATTTCTAGATTCTCTGTTTAGTACTCTTTTAGCCCTTGTAATTTGGCTTCAAGGTGCATCTCATGTGTGAATCATAAAAGCCATGCACTAATTAGATTTTACTAATGTTTGTGTGAGCAAATCAAAGAAATAGTAACAAGAAATTTCTTTTGAAAATAATAGATCTAGTGTTTTCTTTGAGCCTAATAACTCCTATAGCTAATGGAGGCTTTAATATCTTAGTGACAGCCAAGTTTAAAATCCTCCAACCAAAGAAAGTATAAACCTTACAAGAACACCATGCAACCTAGTGAATTTCCTTGGAGATGAAATCACCTTATAATAAACTGGCTACTCTCTTTCTATTTTCTACTATTGCTGTTAGCAAATGTATTCTATTCTATAGGGAATTGCTGAAACATTATGTTATTAGCTATTAACAATATAACTGATCCAGGTATTTGCTCTTTTAAGGAGAAGAACAATTAAAGTACATTAAAAAGTTCCATGTGATATTATTGAAAAGCATCTGTGATTATTACAATTTTAATTACCCAAATATATTTTAATATCCTTTTTTACCAAATTGATTATTTGAAACATGGACTTAGTGCATCCTGAAGTCATTTTCCTTTGCTAATTTCTGTAAGAATATTGCAAAAAACATAATACCTTGAGATACACATATATATCCTAGCAAACTAGAAATCCAGTATTTATGTCAGGCTCAAGAAATAACACCATACCTTTCTGGCTGCACTAGGGAGCAATATGAAAACAGCCATTTATTTTATTTTGTCGTTTTCCTGAGCAGGCTACCCACAGGGTACTTAAATAGTTGATTTTCTCTTTTGCCATCTCTCTAGGTTAACAACGAAAACATATTCAGCTACCAAGAAACTAAATAGGTTATTTATGTTTCACTTGTCAAATCTATATTTTCCAAATATTCCCTGAGCCAGATTTGAGAAAGAGGTAAAGGTAGGGTGGGGGATATTTCATACATATTTAATTTGTAATTCTAAAGAGGTACAGTTCTTTTTTTATTTTTCCCAACTAGTTCTGCTGGGCCTCTTCACTGTCAACAATAATGGCATCAGTGTGTTTTGAATGGTTTCTGTGGAATCCCATAAGTTCAGACAGCCAAATTGAATGACTTCAGTTTTCTAGTTGGAGATCGTGGCATATTGGCTCGTCCAAATAATAAAAAAGCCTCCCCCATTCTGCCCACTGTTGTCCCTCCTCAAATCATACTAAATGTATAATGACTACATGAATGATCCCTGCAACAAGACCTTACCAACTTTCCTTTATCTTAGATTTTTCCCAGAATTTCTAAAAGTGGACCACCAAGAACTATTTTCCCACAGGGAAAGTATAGAAAACTGCCTCACATCTTGGCACTGGGTTTGAAATTAAATCTTCTTCTGAAAATGCATGATCACAACTGACCTCCGTGATGGTAGGTAGCAAAAACCTTCAGTCCCACAATTTAGTTCACACTGGTCCTGGGTGCTTAATGTTCTGAGGTACTTGTCAAAAAGAGTAGGAAAGAGATTGCAGAGAACCTACAGTTGACACAAAGAAGGAATTCCAACTGATACATTTTCCAGGAATATATACACAGCCAATAATCACAGAAGTGGTATGCAAATGAGATTCCATGAGCAAAGACCAGCAGAAATTACAACCATTAAAAACAAAAATATAAAGACTCAGCTATCAGCTTTATCACAAGATAAACAATTAGTACCTTTAAAATGTTCCAAGACATAAAATAGAAATCTGAAAATGAGAAACAGCAATAACAACAAAATAAAATTGCAAAACAGTTTTGAAAAGAGCCAACTACAATACCTAGAATAAATAAAGGAACTGAAATTAAAAGTCAATGAACATGTTAGATGGGAGAATGAAGAAAAACAAAGAGTGTTAGAAAACTGGAAGACTTAGCTAAAGAAATTGTCCAGCTTCCAGTATAGACAACAAAAAGGTGAAAAATAAGAAAGCAATTAAGAGATCTGGAGGATAGCATAAAAAGATCTAACAAACATCTAATCAGAGTTTTAGAATGAAATGAGATAATGGCTAATAAGTTTCTGATACTTTTTTTAAGACAAAATTTATACTCAAGTAAAATAAAGAGGAATAAATTTAAAAACCACCCACATATAAGACATAATACAACAAAGCTTCAAAACAACAACAAAGGTTTTTATCACATAGACAAGTCTTTAACCATGATAAAATTAAGTTAGAAATTAATAAAGATGTAACAAAACTAACCAGGCATATGGAAATTAAGATGAATACTTCTAAACAACACACAGATTACAGATATCATGGTAAAATTTAAAATGTTTTAATGGAATGAAATATGCAAGCACATATTAGATATCACATCAGACATAGTTGAAATAGGTTTTAGACTGATCATCTTAATGATCACACACTAAGATGATTATAACAACACTAAAAAGATGAAAATTAAATTGCTAAGGATCCATCTTAAAAACTAAAAAAGAAAACACATTTTTATATGAAGGGATGAGTAACTTTTTTTAAATTTCACAGATATGTTTTCCTGGGGCTGGCCTATTTCACTTAGCATAATGCCCTCCAGATTCATCCATGTTATTCCAAATGAAAGGATTTTGTTCTTTTTAAGGCTAATATTCCATTATGGAATGAAAGACTAAAATGTAGAAGTTAACAAAGTAAAAATCTATAATAAAGAGGATCACCAAAAACAAACACAAATAAAATTGACAACTGTCTGGCAAGATTAAGAAAAAAATGAGTAAAAGCACAAATATCAAAATTATATTGAAAAAAGTTACATGACTTCAGTGAATATAAAAGCTATTATTAAATCTTGTTAAAATGGAAGCACAAGACAAAACAACATTAATTAAAAAGGAGAAAAGTTTCATGAGCAACGTTAAAAATGCATGCTACAGCATGACCAAGAGCCCAAGGAGATTTTATATATATATAACATATAATAAATAATATTAATAGTATATATTAGTATATATTAATATAATGTTAATATATTAATAGTTTTTATATATTAATAGTATATTGTTATATATTAATAGTATATTTTTTATATATTTCATATATGTTATATATTTTTTGTTATATATGTGTATATATACATATATATGTGTGTGTGTATATATATATATATATATATGAAATATTCCATTTGGTTCTACTCAATTCTACTTTACTTTCACAAATAACCTATAATTTGGAGATGAGTGTTTTCTGTTCTTTGTGATCCTTCCCAGCTTCATTTTTTTTGTACCCAGAACTGGACTTAGACCAACTGGTCTAGTCGACTTAGTCAATTGGTCAAGTTGAACTACCTTACAGTCTGCAACTTCCAAGGTTTCATTTGCTTCTTGAGCTATTGTTACTATCTGAAATCTTCCCCTTTTTCCTCCTTCAGACTTTGAGCTGTTATTACTATCTGAAATCTTCTCCTTTTTCCTTTTCCTTTTTCACAGTAAACCAACCAAGATACCTTCATCTGTTAAGGATTTGGAGAACTAGTCAGATAATGGTTCTTTACATAAATTTCTACACCTTGAGTCTCCTTCAGGGTCTTCTGCAATATCCCCCACCTGACAGCCATCTCATGGAAAGTTTCTCCAGGTGTAGTCATAATTGAACAATTCCATGCCTCTCTGAAAGCACTGATTAGATTCATAGTTCTCTTTATCATAACTATCTGTTCAAGCCAAGCTGAGAGGTTCTGATACACTGACTTTGGCCTTCTGACTATGCTGTTGCTCAAGTGCTGGTGGAATATTTAAGATGTTATAGTTCATATCAAGGTGCTCAATAATTGTTTAATGAAAGATTTCTCCTTTACATTGATATTATTAAGCTCTTTT
Source organism: Xerus rutilus (assembly GCA_028644305.1). Classification (NCBI taxonomy): domain Eukaryota; kingdom Metazoa; phylum Chordata; class Mammalia; order Rodentia; family Sciuridae; genus Xerus; species Xerus rutilus. The sequence goes on along the minus strand of CM053411.1, from coordinate 41,760,242 downwards.
ATACTGAATATTAAGATATTAGTCATTTAGTTCATCCCTAAATTAGCATTTATTAACAAATAACTTTGTTTGATTTCCTTGCAATTTTTTTGATGAGGAAATACTGTGTTCCCATCAGAAGTGAACATCTTGTCTGTCCAATGGTATTACTGGAAACTTAAAATTTGGCTTTTTATCAAATTGTAAGAGTACATCCATTTTCTTGATTCTGTTTCTAAGAACCAGACCTATAGTAGATCACAGTAAGCCAACCAAGATACTGTCATCTGTTAAGGATTTGAAGAACTAGTCAGATAATGGTTCTTTACATAAATCTCTGCACCTTGAGTCTCCTTCCTTCCAGAAAAGTCTTCACAGCATTGTTCAAACTAAACAGAAAAAAGTGAAAGAAATATCATTTTTTCTTTACATCTTGGTTTCTTAAAGCTACAAGCCTATTTTACATTGATGCTCTCTTGACTGAGAGACTACTACTCTATGAGTACTCTACTGCTCTATGAGTTATGGAGGCTTGAGTGAAATACAGTAAACATTTGTATGCGGAAAAAGAGTCTTCAGACTCTTTTCAGCACCACTCCAGTTGCTTCTCCAATGACAACTCTTTCCCAGGACACTCCTTGGTTCCATGTGCCATGTATGTCCAAACACTTAGTCTTGAGGCAACTGCATATTCGACCACCAAAAAAGTACCCTTAACTACATAAAAAGCAAGAGAATTACAGCTACCCCTGCCTTCCAAGTTTCAGCAGTATGAGAAGTTATGTTTCACTACATCTTTAAAACTGAAGAGGAAACTCTTAATATTCTGTTGACATGTTTCCACTGTTCTTGCAAACAACTGTTCAAGGATGGCAACAGCTGATATGCTTTGCCCATTTTCCATGAGCTGAAACAAGCATAAGCATTCCTTTAAACACACACACACACCCCACAAGGAATGCCCACTCTGCACTGCTGTGACTAAGGTAAGGCACTCCAACAGAAAATCAGTGGCATAGAGAATAGGAGACATAATCCCTGCCCTAAAAGACTTAGGAGTCTAGATGGAGGGACAGAAAATAGGTCTATATAAAGAGTATCACTTTCAATTTAAGAAGTCAGGCATGTAAGAAATAAACAACTTTGTTATTTCATACCCATAATTTCTATTTTGAACTTACATTCCACAGGGCAGAGGAAACTAAATTTAAGTTAATTCAGGAAAATACCACTCACTTTACCTGGAGTCAGATATGCATATCAACAATCTATGTAATTCTTCCACTTTTTCAGGAAAGGAGCTCTTTTGGAGCTAACATTTACTGAGCCGGCCATCAATCAACTCAGGCCTCTCCAGGTGTGACTCAGCATACTGTGTGAATATCTTTACACATTGCTATATTGACAGGTATAATTTTCATTTATGATCATTGTTTGCTTGTCAGAACTCATTGAAATGAAACCTTGAGCTATTGCTTCCCTCAGGAGAGGAACTCTTCTGAATAAAAGAGCTTGTGAGGGATCTCAGGTTATTTTGTAAACCTAGAATGTAGACAACAGGAATTAGGAGGGGAAGAAATCACTTGTTTCAGTAGGGCAGGAAAGGGTTTAAGGGAGGAGAAGGGAATGGTAAGGAATACAGAAGGATGGAAAAATGGAAAAGGGCAGATCACAAACACTGAGGATTGACGTTCCCTGAGAACTTTCTGTGAATTTCTGGAATCCACATATTAATGTTTTGCTTTCCCGAAAGCAGCTCACATTAGGTACAGAGGTGCGCTGCAGTGTCAGATAGATGAGCTCCTTTGGCTCTGACACCTGCTAATTGGGCATCCATGGGAAAGTTTCATAGCCTTTTTGAACACATATTTCATTTCCAAATTGGGCAAAATAATTCTACTTAAATTGGCATGAAAACTTCAAAACATATTTGGCACCTTGCATTGTATGTAATAGTCTCATTTGGTTCACTCCCTTTTGGTGCTGAGGCATGAGCATGCTATTCTCTTCCTATAATGGAAGTGCATGACTTTATTATTTGCTAAGTTGTAAGCTTCTCATAGGCAAGAACTTTATCATATTAATTGTACATGATGTCATACTTTGCAGAATAAAAACTCAATAAATCTTGGTGATTTTTGTGAATTTCCATACATTTTTCCAAGTAGGCATATACAGGAAACTGCTTTTTGACAACTTGGAGTTGGTTTCTCCCTTGATGGTGACCATCTAAAAATCACCTGATGATCCAGAGCTATGTTTTTAGAATTAAGTTCATCCCACAGGTGCACATGGTTGGTGCTGCTTCCTGACCTGCTGTTACACATTTCCATTTTCTTGATCTTCCACTTGTGTGTCTGCATAGCAGACCTATCTTGTCATGTGTACATCTGGTGCATGATGAGGATATCTGCCTCATCTTCTTTATCCTTCAACCCATCTCTGCTTTTACTCCCCATAAATGGAGGTTTTAATATTGTCTAAAGAAAGTATTCTCTTCCCTGACATGGCTTTGGGTAAGTTGCTCAGTCTGATCTACCATTTTCCAATTCTTTGTTTGGACAATTCCTATTCTTTCTTAAAGCCCCAGCTGAAAATTTTCTCATTTCCATGAAGCGCTTTCTGATCTTCCTTGGCAATTTCTCACATTTTCTGCTAAACATCATAGTACATATTCTTCATTGTTTTGATCTTATTTGAATACAATTATCAATTTCTACATTTATATCTCTACACACTTGTGGATATGGCCCATGTCTTTTTCCTCTCAGCAGCCTCTGGATATAGCATGACACTTGACACATAATACTTTTTCAATAACTCTTGAGGAAAAAATGGATGACTTTTCCAGGTATGAAGATTATCACCGATGGAGCTTTCTAACTGCACATCCCACACCCTTCCCTGATGCAGAATGCTTATTTCTGCCTTTGTTCCTTATGGCTGCAAGACCCATGCTTCCTCTTCCACTCTGAGCCCTTCTTTACAGTCCTTGGTCTCTGCTTATCTTTCACCTTATTCCTCTATCCCATAGCCACTTCAAGTTCCATCATGCCTCCATACATATATTTCATTTGTGTGTGTGTATGTATGTGCAAAACTCCTTTAGCTTTTGAGAAGGAAGAGGAGGAGATGTGGAAGGAGGGGAGAACAAAGAAGAGATAATAGTTATATAAGCAATTTGTAACCAAAATGGAGAAAACTTCCATAGTTCATTTCTCTGAGCATGTACAAGATATTTTCCTGGGTGCTATGAACCCTACCTGCTATCCAAGTGTCTTTAGGTATAGTGTTCCTTCCAATCCAGGTATTTCTGAGTCCCTGTCATCTACCCCTAGACATAAAAATTCTGTTTAAGAGAGCTTCTTAAGCTTATGTCCTGCACTGAGGGCTACTGTAGAGCTCTACATACAGAGGGGGTGCTTAGAACATCAGGAAAGGAAGACAATTAAAATAAGAAAGCCATTTATCCTGCTTATGATGTCCTGTACACTGCCCCCACACACACCAGCCACTGCTAATTATCAGAAGATTGGTGTGTGTGGAGCAGCCATCTCTAGCAAACTGGCTTTCTCCTGGTCCCAGCCCTGATGCCAAACATGGTGTGGCATTTCAGATGTGGCACACATTCAGATAGAAAACAATCCAAGGCTTGCATGTAGTTCCATGCCAGGGTTCTCTTGCCCATGCAGATAGGAAGCTGTGGCAGGGAAAATCCACATTCAAATCTAATACAGTCTTCAAGCTGTGAGAGTGGAGAGAGAAAAAGCAAAAGGAAACAAAGGTGGCAACATGTGTCAGGCTGGAAGGCTGTTTATTTACTTTTACCTTGCTCAGGCCTCTGCCTTGTTTCCTTTGTTGTTTTCCATTACGATTTTTAGGAGGAGATCACTTGCTCCTCACCATGGAGAAGGACATGGGAAGTACAGTTTTTTCTCTGGGAAAGGTTTGTTGCACAGAAGGTGACATGGTAGGACGAAAACCAAAATGTCTAGAGCACCAGAAATGCTTTCCTGCTACAGAAATGACAGGGTCCTCTTTGTTTAATAGAAACTTTTTTTCTCCCAAAATGGAAATTTTCCTGAAGTGAAAATTTGTGAAAGAAACAAAGCAATATAATAAATTCATACACTCTAAGTGGTTGCTGACAGGGTCTTCCTTCAGGATAAGTTTTAAAGAGAATGGAAGTTATTAATAATCAAGATAAGAGGATCAAGAAAATAATTCATTTTGCAGAGAAACACTTCTCCAAAAATAAACTAAGTCACTGTCCTGAGGATAAGTGGACAAGTGGATGCTGGTAATTTTTCAGGAACTGATTTAGGACATCTTTTTTCTTCTTCCAAAAGTCACAGAATTTTTTTTAAAAGTGTTTTTTTTAAATGTATAATTTTCACTTGAAAAATTATAAGTTTCTCTTTCTTTCTTTTCTTCCTGTAACTACCAACAGTTTCCCATAGCTAGAGCAAGAAGAAATAAATTTTAGTCATACTAAGAATTTTTAAAGGATTTATTAAAAAAAAGCATTGCTAATCATTGTACATTCTGGTAAATAAGTGAGAAAATTTCTGGAATTTTTTCAGTAGAAAATGTTAAGAGAACACAATATTCTCAATTGAAATCCTTAATCCAAACATAGGTAGGAAGATAAGTCAAGTGATTTAAGGTTTCTTTTCTAGATCAGTACAATATACTTTGAAAATATCCATTTTTATGCTTTTATCATTTAAAAAAAGAAATTAGAACTCTCCTTTCTGTTGTTCAAATGTTATCTTTTTCATGATTTTCCTCATAATTTACTTTCTTTTTATAAGGATGAAATTACTAACTGTAAAGAAGTTGTGCTAAGATTTTAGTATATAAAAGAAGAGAGATTCTGAGGCCTCATGTCTAAATTATTTAAAAATTTTCTGGAATGGTCCAGAAATGTGTATTTCACCAGTTATTCAAGAGATTCTGATGTGAGCAGTCAGTGGGATCACTTTGAAAGACTGAGCCAGGTTTCAATGATTTCTCTCAACTGCTTAAAACAGTGGAGAGAGAATCACAGTCTCTGGGACAGGAGTCCCCTGTATTTCTCCTTTGCTGGCAAAAGCAATAAAAAGACTTTTTTCCTTTTCTCAAAACCATGTCCTCATTATTGAATTGGCATCAGGGACAAGGAGCAAGATTTGGTTACAAATTTTGTACTCCTAGTGGGACCCAAAAGTAGCCCCTGTGTCAGTTTTCTTGGCAAGGCCTGGCTTTCCAAGGAACCCCACTTCCATACTGAGGGTTCAAGGTGGCTGGCAAACTTAAGAGCCAACTGCAGGAGAGTTGGGAGATGGGTGAGTTTGCCTTGGGTCAAACCAGAGGAGCTATGCCTGTGAGTAAAGGGAAGGTCTGAGGACCATCTCAGCAGCTGAATGGTATAGCTTGCTCCATCATGGTCCATTTTACGAAAAACGAAACTGAACTCAGGAAAGTTGTGACAGCTTCTATCATCTGGTAAGCTCCCAGTATGCACATCAAGACCTTCATTCCACACATCTGGTTCCTCTTCTTGGGAACATCTGGTCCCTCTTTGTGGGGACATCTGTGATAACACTGGTGTAGGAGTCATAGTTAAATGAGACTCAAGAACCAAGGAATATGTACTCCATTCTGGTCTGTTCTAGGTTCTCATCTTTTTTTGGCCTTGGGTTTGGGAATTCCTTCCAGTTGTCTATGTGTGGTTTTTATGTTTTGTTTGTATCTGTTACTGCCCCTTTTAAGACACGGCATTGATCCTATAGGAAGTCTCTTAGGAAAGATTGTGGCCGGTCAATTTAAAAATTCCTGTCTCTCAGCCATGTGTTCCAAAGATCAAATTTTGTTGTAAAGATTACTGTGATAGCAAAATAAACAGAAGATATAATACATAACTAAGTAAAGGTTTAAGATTATAAAAATAATTTTACTTAATTTATAGCTAGTGCACAAACTAAATATGTTTTTACTCTGTTAATTTCATTTTCTATTTTCCTTATAAACTTTATAACTATTGCTTGTTAATGTTTTATAAATGTACTGCTTCTAATAAAACAACCTGAGTTAATCTGAGATAATAAGCCATCACCTACGGGACAGATAGGATATAATGCTGACTTACAGTACTAATACTGACCCCAATTGAGAGGTAACTGTAAAATTATAGTTATTTAAGTTATAACCTGTTAATTCCACATTAAGACTGGTAATACTGGTCTGCTTGATGTTTAAAACCAAAAACTTGGTGACCAAAGTCAAGAAAGTAAAAGGGTTAAAGAAAGAGCAGCCAACATTTTGGCCCTCGCCCTCTAAGGTTAGCCAGGACACAGAGAACAATGGGCCCCCTCTCTGGGCCCTGCAATGCTGGTGAGCCACCCAATCTGCCGCAGGTAGATTAAGAGGACCCTAGGGAACAAGAAGCCAACCAATGCACATTCTGCAAAGAGGAAGGTCACTGGAGATGGATATGTCCCTGATGCTTCTAAGAGAAGCCACATGTGATCAGCAAGACCTTGACCCATCCTGAAGGTGGCACCACTGGTAGAGTAAAGCTAAAGGAGCCAAGAGGCTTCACACAGGTCCCCAAGAGTGATCTCTGAAGAATTTCAGATGACTCTTAAGAATGGATAGGAACAAGGTCAGTTTTGACCAACTTGATTTTAAACATCTGGCAAGAGAGTATAGCCAAAGCATAGTCCTACATGGACATTTAAAAGGAAAAATAATAGATTGTTTTTTAATGTAACTTAAGATGTATACTCATGTCAGCCCCACTTAAAGTAGATAAAGCTGGAGACAGTAGAGGAAGGGTTTTTGTGTGGGAGTGCCTAATAATAATGATCACAAAGCACTCTAGAATCACAAGTTTGTCTTGAGTTAATTTGAGCCTGATCTCATAGAACTACAAATCTTCCTAACCTCCTAAATTGATAAACTTGATCTGTTTTTCACTGATATGAGTTACTGTCTTCATAGTTTTTCAGAGGCTGGCTGAAATAATTGCTTTTGTGCTAATTGTTTACAAAAAAGTAATGTTTTGATGTGTTGTTTATTGATGTCTTAGCATGAACTCTGCCCTATGTATGCCTTGTATAGTCACTTGCCATCTGCCACTATGGGATTCTGGACTGCTCTGATGCTGAAAACTCTTAACTGTCCATGCCTCACCTAATGGACAATAGGAACTTCAAATTACTTCCCCCAACTTTGCCCTCTTTCAGCAGGAAGGAGCTTTGAGATGTTATTGCCCATTTTTCCATAGAAATGGAATGTAGAAATTGACAGTGGGGAAATGTAACAAGAGTCCACTTCATGCTTTGAATATAGCCCTTGCTGCTCTACCACAGCAACTTGTTTTTAAAATGAACATGTTTCTATTCCTCTCTCCCTGCTCCTCCCTAATCTCTCCCCTTCCCTAACCATGGGGGTGGGGGAACAGGATTACCTTTCTTCCCCATCTTAGGCAGGGTTATCAATCCTTGAGCATGCACTCACCATAGGAAAGAAGTAATACAGACTTTGGGAACAGAACAAGAAAATCTGAGAAATGAATATCTCCCAAATTAACAAGTAAATTACAACTCCAACAGAGAACACAGAACAGAGAATGTAGCCTTTGAATCACCTCCTTAAAAACCCCCTGTTCCTACTGATGGGCAGAATCACAGCCTTTGGGACAGGAGTCACCTATGTTTCTCCTTTGCTAACAAAGCAATACAACTTCTTTTTCCTTTTCTAAAAAAAAACAAAAAGAAGAAAACAAAAAATGTGGAGAGGAATAGCTAGAGCTATTAGGTTTGGAGCTTTTAAGAAAACAAATGTCTAAGATCTATTCTCCAGACTTTCCCAATAGGAACCTCCATACTGCAAGGGAGAGGCTGATCAAGATGATTGTGCCATCTGCATTTGTAATATATACTTACCAAAGGAAGCTCCTACCCTCCATGGAGACTGGGAGATGGGGACTTTATCCATCCCCCTAAGATACACATCAAATGATATGATATATACAAATCTCAGGTTGTTGAGAAAGATATTCCTGGGTTGTAGGAAATTTTCTAGAGGGCAGAATTTACAATTTAAAGTTTTCTAATGTATATGCTCTAAAGAAAAGGAGATCAGCAATCTAAAGTCAGGGGGAAGCCTGTCTAAACTAAATTCAGGCTGAGGAGAACATGGCCTGTTCTCTGCTTCTGCCTCCTTTCTTGCCTTTGACTTTGGCCCTCTCTCTCTCCTGACTTAGACTGAACTTTCCCTTCTGAAAATAACACTTTACTTCCTCTCCATCTTTAAGTCTCAGGCCTTAGAGTCATGGCCTGGAACTTTCTCTCTTGATTCCTCAGCTTCCATTAATTCTCTTTAGCAGAAAAAGTCTCCAAAAGTGGAATTTGCCTAGGAGAGTGACGATGAATAATCACTGTTAATGATGAGTGCTTTTCTAGCAGATCTTTAACCTCCATATAGTTGAGCAAATTAAACTTGGAGAGTTTCTAATGAAAAAAATTTGAAAGCTAATGTATTACACACTGCCTAGAACTGCTGATTCTGTGACAACAGCAGACAACCATTTTCTGCTGGCATTATAAAGAGTCTGCAGTAAGATATAGATGAGACCCTTCATATAATCACCACGAGGTCTAGAATAAATGGAGGATATTACAATGATGACTTCTGTAACTTTTCTCACAGCTCCTTCCAAAAAGATAAAAAATTTTGAGATTATTACAAAATAATATTTAGGCAGTTATATGACAGTGTTTGCACGGTGGCAGGTTGGAGGCGGCAGGTTCAAATGTCAACTGGCTGGTTGCTGAAGGAACAAGAAACAAAATGAAATTATCATAAGCCACCAAGGAAACCATAACTGTCAAAGAACACCTCAATGAGCTAAGAAAAGTCCAATTTCTCAAAATATCTCTATGCTTTGTTTCCTTACATTGGAGATTTCTTTATTGCAGAAAGGTAATAAAGTGATTATAATTTGAGATTGAGATGAATTATCAGTTCATCAGAGTGTATGTTTAATGTGTATAATCCTACTAATGGTATGTGCTTTCTAATTAGAGAGCTATTCTCAAGGCAGGAAAAAATTCATTTTCTCAATAAAAATATTTTACACTCAAGAAATGGTGCCTTAAATTTTTTAATGAGCTCTGAGGCTGCCATTATAGCAATTAAAATATGTGTGAAAAAATAAGTCTGTCTTGTTGAACAATCTGGATGATTGGAAATACTTCCCTTATCATATGGAACATAGGTCACATTTTATATTATTTGCAAGAATCTGCAATTTACCTCAAGGGAAAAGAAAGCTCATTTTCATAATGTGACAATGAGCCTCTCCAGTTCCGACTGATATACAAATATTATGTTCACTTAGGAAGTGAATATTTCTTGCGGTGGGTTAATAGGGGTTTTGCAGAAGTCTGGTGAATTATGAGGAGGCAATCTTACAATTTAGAGTACAAGTGATGATGCTTATTTGGTGATTAATAGAGTAGAATTGACCTTTCCTAAAAACTGGGCAATAGGATTCTAGAGTCAGTAAGCTTTCCTTAGTGGATGACTTCACCTGACTGAGAAAAACTAACAAACCACAGAGACTTTTACACGTCAGTCCAATAAACATATTAAATAATACTATGTAAATAGCACCTAATTAAATATAGGTACACACAGGTCAGTAGCAGACTGAATAAACTGGACTTAATCCTAAAATGAAGCTCTTTATCATCCTCAGTTCTACAACTTGTTTCTCACTCAGCTGTCTGTATACCAATAAATATTAGATTCATCCACCTCATCACTCAAGCCAAAAAAAATGCAGAGGTATCTAATTCATAAGTGTCCTTGGTCCTCCCTACCCCTCACACTTCCACATCCAATCTATCAGTAAACCACACTGACAGTACCCTAAAATGCATCTTAATCTGCACAGTTCTCTTTAGTTCCACTGTCACCAGCACAAGCCAAGCCACCATCACTTCTAATTCAGACTACAGTGAAAATTTCTTTACTGATTTCCCTTCCTATTTTTGTTCTTTCTCTTATAATCCATTCTTTCTACTCAACAGTCACAGTGATTATTTTAAAGACATGAATCAGATCATGTCACTACCCTGCTTAATACCTTCTAACTTACACACCTCACATTTAGAATAAAATCCAACCTGTTCATCAGGGGATCATGATTAGATCCCCACCCACTTCTCCAGTCTTGTTCTATTTCTCACTTTCCTCATTCATACTGACCTCCTTTAAGCTTCTGAAATATTCTGTTTGTTTTTTCTCTCAGAAATCAGTCTGGATAATCTACTAGCTTCATCATGGTAGGGTACCCTTTTCCTATCATTCAAGTCTTAGAGCATGTGTTTCCTTCAGAAGTGTCATTTCCTACTCATCTTATCTTCTTAAAGACATACTTTAAGACACATTCCATCACTGGGGAATTTCTCCCCATCACTGGGGAATTTCTCCCCCAGAATGTGAATAACTACCCATAATAATCTTATTTATTTGACTGCTTTCCTGTTTGACTTTTGTTTTCCACTAACCTACATTGGATCCCCAAGAGCAGAGTCTTATTTTGTCTTGTTCACAAATATTCCAGAGACCTGAAATACTGCAAGTCACATAGTAGGAATCAAAAAGTAGTTGCTGACTAAATTAATGAATTTTTCCTGATAAGAAAAAGGAAGTCAAACAGAATTATTAGGAAGCAAAGTGTCATGCCAAGGTCAATCTGACAAGACTAATTTCCTAAGTACCTGGAGTGGAGAGGTGATAGAGAAGTTAAGAACCTCACGTGTATATGTGTTTATTTAGAGAAAACAGGGCAAATAAATGGGATAAATAGTAGCTATATTAAATGTTCCTATACATATCTCTATTTCCATGTGCTAAAATGTTTGTATATACATGACTGCTAGGTCAAAATGCATATGAATTGTAAATTCTGATAGATCTGACCAAATTGCCCTCATAATAAAAGATATTATCACAAATCCACAGACTATTTCTGAAAGGGCATGCAAAATATACAACTATCTGTTGTCTGTGAAGTATCAAACTAGAGATCTGATAGATGAAAGATATTTATCTTTTCACTGTATATTTTTATATTATTTTACATCCTAAATCCAATGTATTAAAAATGGCATAATTTCTTCTGAAACTGCACACATATTCATGACTGTATGGAATATTCTCTTGGGTTTCCTTAGAAGGCCTGATTTGCAAGATAACATAGACCAATTGTCCTGATATCACAAGTCCTTGTCTTGGGGTGATTGCTACTCCTGTGTTATGGTGTGAATCCATGTATTAGGGCCCAGACCACCAATGTGACAATATTTGGAGATAGGGCCTTTTGGAGGTGATTAGGGTTAGATGAAGTCATGTGGTGAATCCACCATGAGGGGATTGGAGTTGGAGTTGTTCCCTTATAAGAAAAAGAAGGAGGGAGAGAGGGAGGGGAAGAGAGAGAAAGAGAGAGAGACAGAGAGAGGGACACACTACTCTCTTCACTATAAGAAGAACCCAACCAGAACCCAACCACACGACACCCTTTGAGTCTTGAACTCTAAGCCTCCAAAACTGTAGAACTGAGAAAAAAAATTAATTTCTTTAAAAAAGAAAAGAAAATATGTTTTTAGTTTGATGGAATCCTATTTGTTATGCTTATGTTTCCTATATTTTAGGGTCTCATTCAAAATTCATTGAGTATGTCAACATCTTTGAAGTGTTTCCCCTATGTTTTCTTATGGTAATATCACATCTTACATTTAGATCTTCAATCCATTTTGCATTGTTTTTGTACAGAGCGAGAAATAGGGGTCAAGCCTCAATCTTCTGTATATGGATCTCTAGTTTTCCCAGCACCTATCTGTTAAAGAGGCTGACTTTCTCCAATGTATGTTCTTGGCCCCTTTGTTGGACTCACCAGTAAACTGCTGAGAATCAGTTTACTGAATATGCAGGTTTATTTCTGGAATTTTTGTTCCATTCCTTTTTTTCTGTATGCCTGTTTTATAACAGTACCATGTTGTTTTTTGTCACTAATGGCTTTGTAGTGTCTTGAAATCAGTTATTGTGATGTCTCCAGCTTTTACTTTCTCTTCAAGACTGTTTTGGCTACTTAAGGTCTTTTGAGCTCTCATGAGAAAATGGGAAAATTATCTGAACCGTCATTTTTCAAAAGAAGAAATATAAATGGCCAGCAAATATATTTTAAATGTTTGGTATTATTTGGGGAAATGCAAATCTAAACTACATTAAAGCATCATCTTATCCCAGTAAGAATGGCTATGATTTTAAAAAATAAATCTGGCAAGGCTGTGGAGGAAAAAAATAAAGGAGCTCTCATAGTCTGTTGCTGGGAATGTAAATTAGTATAACCATTATGGAGAACGGTATGAATGTTCCTCCAAAAACTGAAAATAGGTCCACCATACGATCAATCTAGCTCTCCCACTTCTGGGTATATATATCCAAAGAAAATGAAATTAACACACCAAAGAGATACCTGCTTGCCTATGTTTATTGTAGCACTATTCACAATGGCTAATAAATGGACTCAGTCCACATGCCCATCAACTGATATATAGGTAAAGAAAATGAGGTAATTATACACAAAGGAATATTATTCAACCATAGAAAAGAATGAAATCCTGTCATTTTCAGAGAAATGGATGGAACTGGAGAACACTACGTTAAGTGAAATAATTCAGACACAATAAAACAAGTATCACAAGTACTTTCTCAATATGAAAAAATTAGAAAAAGAAAGTTGTAAGGGCGTGGGTAAAGAGAGGCTGTACTTGATTAAGGCACACTGTATACTTGTAATGAAATATTACACTGAACCTCAATATATGTATAATTAATACACAGTAATAAAAAATAACCCTAGGCTTTGGAGCCAGGAAAACTTGAGTTTAAATCCTGGTTCTAATATATGCTTGTTGTTGACCTTAGAGCCAAATGTTAAACTCTCTTGAGACTCAATTTCCTCATTTATAAAATAGAAGAGATAATATCCATTTCATCACATTCCTGAGAATTAAAATAACTAGCAGAATATAAAGTGTGTAGCACAAAGTCTCACTTTAAGTATTTAGAAGTTATTATATCATTATTATTCCACTTTGCTGATGTTACAAAGTATTTCCTATGGTAACCATCATTAAGCAGTGTCAACTAATCCATAAGAGTTCACTGTGTACATATGGAATTCAATGATTACTATAGTTTGGATCTGTGTTAAAGGCTTGGTTACCAGCCCATGGCACTATTGGGAGGTATAGGAACCTTTAAGACGTGAACCTACTGAGAGGTCTTAGGTCATTAACAGTGTGCCCTTAAAGGATATAATGAGAATGTAGCCACTTCCTATTCTCTGTGCTTCACTAACACCACAAAAAGAGCAGCTTCTTCTGCCACAAACTCCCATCATAATATGCTGCCTCACAACAGGCCCCAAAACAATAGACCATAGGACTGAAACCTCCAAAACTATAAGCAGAAATAAACTATTTCTCTTTTTCAAGTTGATTATCTCAGGTATTTTGCTATAGTAATAGTTGACTAACACCATAGTGAATAGGGAATGAATAGTAGTGGAAAAATAGGAGGGAGGTTATGGAAAAGTCTGAGATTCCATTTCAGAAATCACCACTAGCTTTAAGGAACCTATCAAGGACAGTGGACCTGATATTTACTTAAAGGAGTTTGGACAACCCTCAAGGAAGAGATTATGTGGCCCCTCGGTCTTATCTCTACACTGAGAAATCACTATTTCATTAATTTTCTCTTCACATTGAGACATTTTACTGTGTGGGGCTATTAAGGCATAACCAAGGCAGGGATAAGGGACACTCTTTGTGGTACAACCAGAACTAATCACTTCCCAACATAAACAGAGGTCCATGTGGAAAGGCAATGAATTGAGGAAACAATTGAGGATTTTTTTTTCAAGGACAAAACAAAAGGCCTTGGATTTTCTATTGGAAACTTTCAGTTTGTAACCTGCTTAAGCGGCTACCTTAAAAATTGTAATAATTCGTTAATTACATAAAACACAGATTTGGTGTTGGCAAATGCTTCCATTGGTGATTTTCTCACTATTAACTTGCTGACACTGTTCCTCCAGATAGGGACTCTATAACCTACTAGAGATGAAGCACAAGGGCACTGGGAGCTTAGTTCCCTCAGTGCTGGTTGCTATGGCGACACCATCACAAAACCTTCATTTTACAACTAGGCAAAGTCTGCAGCTTTTGAATCAAAATTAGCTTATTTCATTTTCATTTGAGTCAGATTTAACCAAATTCTTACATGTCTTGTCAGAAGCAATAATTTTGCTCTTGGTATAATATCATGCTTTATTAAATAAAAACAACCCCCACTCATTCACAGAGTTTGAGATGGTGCTGGGTCCTAGAAATTGAGAAAATACATCATTCTATAACATGTAAGATCTGAATCACTTAAATAATTTTCAGACTGATGTAGGTAGAGGTTACTATATCAAAAGTACAAAATTTGCTTTTATATTTAAGTTGAAAACCCACCACTAAATGTATTTCTTTTAAAATCTAATAAAAGAAAGACATAGTCATATCAATCATTTTTTGCTTCTTTCTGGGCATTCAGGACTTAGACATTAGCATATATAACTTGCTAGTGTGTATATGTGTGTGTATATATGTATATATATATATACACATATAAAATATATATGTGTATATTAATATATACACATATACACATATATATGTTAATTATCCATAAAAGTATAAATAAGCAGAAGAAATCTAGAGCTGCCAGCCCTTGGTCCTCATCAGTACTTTAGCTGTTATAAAAGTTACAAAATGCTATAACCTTATTAATCTAATAAGCAAATAAAATTATTTAGTCACTAAGACATTCTCAAAGTATTTCTCTTAGTACAGCAGAAAGAGAGGATATGCTAAATCATTTTCATGAAAAAAATCTGTGCATCTATTTACTTATTCATATATTTAACACTTGTTTATTTTTTACCTACTATGTGCCAGGCTCTGGGCCATGTCCTGGGCATGTAAAAACATGATTCTTCTCCTGAAGGAGCATACAGTTTACTGTAGAAATTGACAAGTTAATAGATTAACGACTCTCTATGACAATGGCTAAAATGATGCTTGAGGAAGGAAGATACAGTGACAACCTAAATATATAAGCACATTTTACTCAAGAATTTGCACAGGTAGATATGTGGGCTGATTCCTGAGTGGAGAATAGAGGTCTGGCCAGTGAAGAGCAGTGGAGCACTCTTCCAGTGTAAGGAGCATGTGCAGTCACAATAAGATATGCTCACTTCCAGGAGTGTCCAGTGATATGAGGAAAGATGCAGCTGGAGAAGCAGAGATACTGGATTTCAGAGAAACTTGTGTGCATAAGTATGAATGCAATGGACCAGGCAATGGAGAATCCTTAGAAAATTTTAAGATATAGAGTGATGGGATCTGGTTTTTGTTTTAAAATCACAGTTTTTGTTGTGAGGAAGAAGACATGGTGGAAGATAAATTGGAGAGGGAGAAGGCAAGAGCCAAGAAGACCTTTGGGGAGGTTAATGTAACAGTATGAGAGGTGATAAGGACAAATTAAGATGGGGATGGGGTGAAAGGGATAAATACAAGAAATAGTGAAGAAATGTGATTGATAGGAATTAAAGACCCATAAGACAAAAGGAATAAAAGAAAGGAAAACAATAGGGTGATAGTTTGACTATGAAGTCTTTAGTGCTTAAGTGACTAGTGGTACCATTAGTTGAATATTTGAAGTATAGTTATGAACTCACTTGGGACAAGATAAACTTGAGATGTCCAGGGATTAAAGATCCAAGCCTGGATCTCAGTAGAAAAACATTGATCCAGAGGTAGGTGTTAGCCCAATATAACTAATACTGAACACCGGAGAGAACCACCAGAAAGATTATGCAAAGCAGATGGAAATGAAGGCTAAAGACTAAAATGGGGGTCTGCCAACATTAAGAAAGTCAGAAGAATAAGAAGATCCAGGAGGGGCTGGGATTGTGGCGCAGTGGTAGCGTGCTCGCCTAGCACACGTGAGGCACTGGGATCGATCCTCAGCACCACATAAAATAAAGATATTCTGTCCACCTACAACTAAAAAACTAAATAAATATTTAAAAAAAAGAAGAAGATCCAAGAAAGGTTAGAGAAAGAAAGGAAAAAGGAAAAAAATTTAAAATAGCGAGAAAGAAGTCAAAGAAGTGGTTGGTACTCACATATAGGATATCTCAACCTGCTTTGCAACTGTTGGCAATTCCAACCTACTTGTCCTCAGTGTCCCCATAATAAACACACTGCAAAGAAGCATGTGCATTTGTCATCCAAAGCGACCAACACAGTTTATGTTTCAGCCTCACACCATGAGTCTGAAATCTCTGCACAAAAATAGCAACTCTGTGCTTTACAGCTGCTGAGCCACTGTGCTTTAAGTCCAGCAGTAGGCAGAGCTGTGGGCACCTGCTTTCTAGTCTTATTTGTGATACAAAAACCTTTATACTAACACACAATTTCTCTGTTGCCCGAATTCTCTGTGGATACCTTTCCATTCTTTTGACACCTTGGAAAAAGGGCAGTTGGTTTGTCAAGAAACACAATTAGGATTCTAATTGTGTTTGGTAAAACTCTAGTTTAAGGATCATATGAGTTTTATGAGTAACATGACTCTAACAGAGACAGTATGGGACTTCCTTATCTACTGATAATTTGGCATGTCATTGCTCCCTCTGGCTATCCATTTTCCCATAGAAATACTTTAGATGGCAATAATTAATAAAATAATAAAAATGCAATAAAAAGCAGGCAATAATTTCTCAATGTTAGAGGGGTAAACAAAATGCCAATTTACTATAAATCATTTATATCACATACTTGAAGAGTGTATTTTAAGGGAATAAGTCAAATACAGTTGAGTAAAGTAACACATGTTAGTATGAGTGACAGACCTGTATAAACCTATCTGGCTGGCAGTGGGAAGTAATTTTATCTGAGAGAATAAACATAATATTTGAGTATAGTGATATTTATATTATGGATATAATTAGGATTATATAATGATAATTAGAAAATTTTAGGATCAATAAAGCTTCTAGCAGTAACTACTGGAATATCTGGGCATGCATACTCTGTCAACCAAAGTTAACATCCTGAGTCAGAAGGCCAATGTGGTTTCATTCTTAAAATATAAGACATATCTGGACAACTTTATTCTCATCACTTTTCTGGATCACATTCAATAAATATATGAATAAGAATGATTTCCTTCTCATTTGCCATAATTTAATCAGAATAAGCTTTCAACAAAGTCATTTGTACACTCATTCCAGACTCACTATTGCATAACACAGAGTTTTCCAACCATGGTGCCTTTAGTGAGTTTACAGGTTTGCCAAGACCTGGATCCTCTCTACCCCTCATATAGCCTTGCAAGTCTAGGCAAGTAGCTTTGAAGAGCCTTCTCTATTTACCTATAACTTCTGATCAAGTTTTATCCCATTTATGGATGCCATGATATAATTCAGTGAGTGAATAAATAAATTGTTCATAAAACCATTTGGTCAAATAAAAACTAGTAAATTAAAATAAACCAAATAAGAACTCCAAGCCAAATGAATTCTAACATGTTTGTTTTTCTTGTTTATGATTCAGAATCAATATAAGGGGTAGGGAAGACAGTGGTGGAAGAAATAAGAGCTTAATTTGTAACACTCCAAAAATTATGTAACTAAAGTGAAACTAGACCTTAGTAGTCTCTACGTTGAAACATTGTTGTTGAAGTCAAGGGCTCAATGAATGCAAACCTGTGGTTCAAGCATCCGACACCCTATTCTCTATTATCATTTCCCTTTCACTTCATTTATTTCTCATCATTTTCTATCTAAATCTTTCTACTTGTGACAAGCCAGTCTGTTAACACACCCTTCTCTTTCTTGTATGCATACTTTGGATAAGTTATCTCTTTTGTTTGGAATCTCTTCCGTATGGGTAGGTCAATTTTCCAATAAGAACTCAAAAATATAAATAGGACAGATGTACCAGTAAGGATACACTAGGTTCTACCAAAGTTACAAATCACCCCAACATTTCAGTGGCTTTCAATAATGATAGTTTTTTTCTCCCAGAGACTACATTTCCATCAGTCTGGCTGAAGGTATGTGACATGAACTTTTCATCCTGGATACTGGTAAGTGGAATAGTCTCTGTTTTGGTATAGACTCTATCAGAATAGCAAAGAAAAAGAAAAGCTTGGCAAAGAATAAAGTGATTCTTAAAACTTCTGCCTGGATGTGACATTTCTTCCCGCCCGCCCCCCGCCCCTCCCCAACCAAAATTAAATTGCCAAAGTGACTTCATTGTGACAGGAAAGTATATTTCACCCAATAGAGCAAAGTGTTTGTAATAAAAAGTAATACAACTTATCACATGTGTTATCTTTGACATTTTCTTTGCTCTTCTTTTATAGTTTCATTTTCTGTTTTCTGACTATTCTACTTGCTCTTTCAAGAGGCCTAATCTTTATCTCTAATATTCCCCTTTTGCAACCGAGGCTTAAAATCTTGCCATGTGCCTCTTTGTCAATCATACCTGTCATTGCACAAATAACTAGTCATATCCTTTGTCCAATTTTTTATTCATACATAAACATTTTCTCCATGTTGATTGTGAATTTGGTTCATATATTAATTATATTTAGACTTTGTCTATTACCAGTTTTTATGAGTCATTGGTTTCATTTTAAACACCTAAGTGGAATTTTATGATATTTAGTTTTAAATATTTCAGTCACATTTTAAATGAGGCACAATTATTTTTAATGATTTCTATCTTTGTTATTATATTAGAAAATCATCAGACTTGAGTAGCTATAGACATATTCAAATATTTTTCTTCTAGGAATTTTGTGGTTTTATTTTATATTTAATTCTCTAATCAGTCTGGAATTCATTTTAACATGTATTATAAAGTAGAGATCTAATTTTATTTAGATAAAACAGTAGCTTTTCCCCAACACTGTCATCTGTTATTTCCCCACCAATTTGGCATACACTTATCATAGAATAAACCCTATATATGCTTAAATATGGTCATGACTTTTATTCTGTTTCACTAATCTATTCATTCCTGTACTTGCATTATTATGACTTTATAACATATGTTAATACTTGATAGGACAAATCACCTCAGCATTTTAAAAATGTATCATTTATATTATGTACTCATTCATTCAAAATAAACTTTAGAATCAATTTATTAGTCACCAAATTAATCCAATTTATTTCTATAGTGAATTATGTCAATCTAAAGATTCATTTGAATAATGAACAAATATGAAATATTAGGTATACATTCAAGGAAATATTCAAGGTATATCTTCCTAGTTACTTATTTTTCCTTCAAGTTTTTTATAATTCTCCTCTCATCTAACCATGACCTTTTATGTGAGGTTGTTTCTTAGCCCAAGTATTTTAGATGCTTGTTCTATTTTGATCAAGTAGAGCTGCTTTGTTGTTGCCGCTGCTACCACTACTGCTACTGGTTATCGTTATATTTTCTAACAGGTTATTTCTTGTACATAGGAAAGCTATTCATTTTATGCACATACATTAACTCGTTATTAAGTGCAGTAATTTTTCA
>CM053411.1:41705645-41740051 GCA_028644305.1 Xerus rutilus | reverse complement strand
AGAATATTATAAATAAATTCAGTCAAGTCACAGAATAAAAATACTCAACATAAAAATCAGTAGTATTTTTAGATACTTAATGACAAACTACCTAGAAAAAATTAAGAAAACAATCCAATTTACAATATTATCCCAAAAAAAATTTAACCAAGGAAGTGAAAGAATTCTATACTGAAAAGTATACAACATTGATGAAAGAAATTGAAGATGACACAAATAAATTACTGGTAATATTATCAATTGTGTCCCATTTCAACAGTTTTTTTGAGTCTGTTGAATTGGCTTCATTGACTAGGGGTGGTTTAAATATAATTTTTTGAGCTGAGCATTTATTCTGACCTGACAGAAAAATGTAAACAAAGGACAAAAGTTTTAAAGTAAGAATTACAACGTTAAAATAAGAACTACACACTAGCCAACTTAAGAGTATATTCAATAGTTTAAAAATCAAAAAGAAACAGTATATGATGGCCAGGGGCTCTCAAAATTATTTTTAAAAGTTGCTTTTAAATTTGTACAAAAGTCTGTAGAGTGGTTTTAAGGTCCTGCTTATTTTACTTAACTGGAGTTCTTCCCACAGTTTGTTTATTATTAAAAAAAAAAAAAACTTTCATCTGAAAGCAGAAACTTTGTGGGGTTTTTTTCACCTTTGCTTAATATACACATTATGCAAAATCAGTGCAAAATGCATATTAATCATATAGATGAATAAACAGATAAATAGATGAATGGATGGATAGATGGATGTCTAAACCCTTTCCTAAGAACTTGGATTTCTAAAGATGTATCCCCTCAGGGGAAAAAAAATACCTACCTATTTCAAGGAAAATAAAGTCCTTAGTTCTGTGACTGGGTTCTGAAGGACGTGCCTTGAGGCTCACTCCCTAGGACAACCAGGCACCTCTAATTCTGGTCCTTTTGTTTCTCTCACCCTCCTGCTTGAAAACACAAGCCTTCCTATAAAAGTTCTATAAATAAAACTTTCTCTTTCCCTCATGGTTCACACATCAGGAATAACAATAATAACACATCTTTATATTTTGTATAACACTTTTGATTTACAAAACACTTTCACATATTCGTATGTGAAATAGCTCATTTTATTCTCACACTATCCGTGTGAAATAAAGATAAGGAAACTGAGGCTAAAAGTTGAAGAAAGTGTGAACCTTTAGTTAGTCAAGTGGCAGAACCCATTCTCAGACTCTGATTTTTTAATACAAACCCAGTGTCGTTCTGCATTCCACATGACAGCTCCTTCCAGCCTTGACAGAGTTAAAAGAATGGATTCTAACCACTAGTTCTACCGCTTTATCTGCATTCTTTATTTTCTGCTAATTACTTCACTTGCTGTCAACACTGCATATTTCAGGGAAAGTGACAATTAAACTTCCTTCTCTGAGATTTTTTTAAAGCTTCCTGCCCAGGAAGACAGAAGGTCTGAAGCAAACTATGGGAAGGACTAAGGCAAGGATCTTTTTCCAAGTTGGCAGCCAGCCCTCTCCTAACTTTGAATGAGTTAAAAATAGCAGAGGTAAAATGGACTGGGAAAATGTATTGTATATAAGACTTAAATTATTCCTCTGTATGCCAACAGAATTGACATCTTTGGGGTTTAGCTGGAATATCATTCACTAATAAGGTATGGGAAGAATACTTTTAAATAAAGAGATTGTTCACGCAGTTAAAAATGTTATCAGAGAGACAGAAATTGAACAGGAACCATGAAGGCTTCAAAACCATTCTTGCTGTTTAACTGGGGGAGCTGCTCCATTAGCTCAGCTAATTGAACACTCTGTTATCTCACTCGGATTGTCACTGCAGAAGAAAAAGGGACTGTATTTTTACTCCCTATAACAGGCTCTGAAACTGGTGAGGAGAGGTAAGGAATAGGATATATGCTGATTACTTTATTTTGACGTTAGATCTGTGACTAGAATTAGCTGTGCATAGATATAAATATCCTCTTAGACATATCCATCCAAGCAATCTATATTATAATTGGCAAAACTGGCCAAGAAGAAATAACAGTAGAGCAAAAGGAAAGATCGTCAATACTATGAAAAATAAAATAAAATCTGTGGTGCTTATTTAATGATAAAAGCATATAAAATAAGATGAGCAGCCATATTGTACTTAAACATGAATGATGCAAAAGTAGAAGAAAATACTTTTCCTTTTTATACTTGTGTTTTTAGTTGTATGCCATATATTAAGTATATTTCATCTAGAAAATGGTATTTAAAAGTAAAAATGTCAATACTATTAGGTGGGAAGGACTTACTTAAAACACAATAGAAGAAATGAAAACAAAACGTAACTTAAAAATCCAGCATACACAACCTGAAGTTTTTGTATGCCAAAATACCATTTAAAAATTATTTAAGTAGCAAATAAAGACCTAAAATGTAACATGCACACAAATGTAAGCTTAACTTAATGGTGATTCTCAAAATGCATATTAAAGCACTAGAGCTAAGTAGAAAAATGGTAACTTCAGTAAAGAAATACCAGAAGAAGAAATATAGAGATCCTATCAGTATAAATATTTAGTCTTAAGTAATTAATGAAACTTAAATGCAAACAAAATACCTCTTTAAATCTATTTTTAACATCAAGAAGCACAGAGTTTCTTTTTAGTTAATGATTAATGAAGGGAAAACATAATTTAAAATGTTGGAAATAGAAAGTGCTGGTGAGAATTTATACTATTAGAAGCAAATCCAGACAGCAATTTGGCAATAATCATCAAAGATTATTAAGAACTTTCCTGTTGTGGGTTTTCAGAACTCTATTTACAGAAATCTGTAAAAGGGAAATAATCTGAGTTGTAGCTAAATATTTGTATGCAAGGAGAGTTATTTAGAGCATCATATAAGTGATAAAAATATAGGAGACTTTAAGAAAACAATTTAATTTTCTGCAATGCATGTAAGGGAAATGTATGCATTATACAAATAATAATTTTATAAGACATCAGTCCAAATATTATGAAATTTTAAAATTACTTGCTAACATTAAATTGAGTATGCTATGAGTCATTTAAAGTATTTTGGAACTGCACCCACTAACTAGGAAAAGTATCTATGGTACATTGCTGAGTAAAGAAAAGTAAACAGCAAGAAAAGCATGAATAGTGTAAACCCTTATTTGTCATAAAATCAAATGCTAACAGCTGCTGGAAACAGGTGGTGGTGATACTTAATTCTCTTTCTCTCATTATCTGTATCTTCAAAGTTCCTCACTCAAGACTTATTACTTTTGTAGTAAAAAAGTTAAGAAACTATAAATAAGTTCCTGAAGAAAACTTGACAGAGAACAAAGTACTCTTCATAGAGTAGTGGTGTGTATGCGTGTGTGTGTCTGGACTAAAATAGATCAACATGCTAATAGGTATTGCTAATAATTTGTACTTTTATATACAATCAGACTTCTAACACTGAACTTCATTAAGCAAGAAAATATTAAATGATTCCTTTTGAATGAATATGGAGCAACCCATGAAAAGTTCCAAAATTAAAGAAGAAAAGGAAATGAATACCTGAGTTAAGAAGAAACTGATCAGAAACCAAAATATTGAGACAGCTGGCACCTATTAAGTAAAATTCTCTAATGTTGGTTTTCATAATTTGGCATATGCCAAAATCCTGGCTAACTTGAGTGTTTATTTTGACGTATATGTTTTTGAAGGAGAATGAGAACCAGGACAGAAATCTAGATCCTTCCCAATGCCAACAATGTAATGGGAAATTCTTAAAAATTCCTAGCTCAAGTGCTAAATCCACAGTGTAAAGATGAAACAGAAATAAACTTACCTGAAAGAGGAAACAATAGAGAAAACATACCTACATCAAACTTGGCAATGGGTAAAGGGAAAAATTCTCCCATAAAATTTTACCAATACAAGCAAGCTTTCATGTGGGTTTAAAGGCTTCTAGCCTAAATCCACACTGTAGGGTACGGAAAACTTTAAGGTAAAAATAAATTTTAAGTTGTCTTCAGTAGCTAGTATCTTCAGGCATTTTCAAAGAAGCAAACATAAATCCTATATAGAGAAATGCAATTATAATCCAGTCTTCAAAGAATTACTTCCAGGTAATATACCAGATATATTTTCGAGAAATATGAACTCAGAGTCAAAAAACAAAAGCACAGTGAGTAAGAACCAGTAGAAATTATAATGGAAATATCAGAATTAATAGGACATGGGGCTAGGATTGTGGCTTAGTGATAGAGCGCTTTCCTAGCACATGTGAGGCACTGGGTTCCATCCTCAGCACTGCATAAAAATAATTAAATAAAATAAAGATATTGTGTCCATCTACAAATAAAAAATATCAGCTAATTTGGAAAAAAAGAATTAATAGAAGAGAAGATTTTGGAATTTTAGATAATAAAATAAGCATGTTTAACATGTTTTAATATACATAATTGTTTAAATTATGAAAAATACAGGTAATTTTTAAATGAGCTAAAAAGAAGTTGTAGAAACATAATATTCTAGTGGTTTTTAAATCTACAGATAGAGAAAATTGTAGAGTAGAAAAATACCAAAAAGAATGCCATTAATGAACTAGAAAAACTTATCTGAACGAATTATTTGGAATACAAAATAAAGAGACAAAGGAATGGAACACATGAAATGATAGTTAAGTGACACGGAGGATACAGTGATGAAGCATGTGTCTAATCAATGTTCCTGGAGGAAAATATAGCCAGAATGAGAGGGAAGTGATAACAACAACAACAAAAAAAAAAACTGATAACAGAATTTTCCAGGACAAACAAAAGATATAAATCCTAAGATCAAAAACACCAATGTATCTCATCTATATTCTTTTAAAATCTACTATTAAAATAGAAAAATTGAGGGGGACTGGGGCTGTGGCTCATGGGTAGAGCACTTGAGTAGCAGGCATGAGGCCCTGGGTTCAATTCTTAGCACCACGTATAAATAAATAAAATAAAGGTCCATCGACAACTAAAAAAATATTATTTTAAAAATAGACAAATTAAAAAGAAATTGCAACAAACCAAAAACAAAAAGTAAATATTAAAAGCCACCAGAGGGGGAAAAATAGATAAGCTTCAGAGGAATAGCAATTAGATACTGATTTCTCAACAGCATAAAATCAACAAAATATAAAATCTTCAAAGACACTGACAAATTTCTCAAGGCAAATGACCTACCCAAACTGAACCAGAAGGACATAGATGACTTAAACAGACCAATTTCAAGCAAGGAAATAGAAGACGCCATCAAAAGCCTACCAACCAAGAAAAGCCCAGGACCAGATGGATTCTCAGCCAAGTTCTACAAGATCTACAAAGAAAAATTAATATCAATACTCCTCAAATTGTTCTATGAAATAGAAAAGGAGGGAACCCTTCCAAACTCATTCCAAAAGGCTAGTATCAGCCTGATACCAAAGTCAGACAGAGACATATAAAAGAAAGAAAATTTTAGAACAATATCCCTGATGAACATAGATGCAAAAATTCTCAATAAAATTCTGGCAAATTCCATACAAAACATACTTTAAAAATAGTGCAATGATCAACTGAGGTTCATCCCAGGGATGCAAGGTTGGTTCAACATACTGAAACCAATAAACATAATCCATCACATCAATAGTCTTAAAAATAAGAATCATATGATTTTATCAGTTGATGCAGAAAGAACTTTTGACAAAACATAGCACCCTTTCATATTCAAAACACTAGAAAAACTAGGTATAGTAGGAACATACCTCAACATTGTAAAAGCCAATGTACTTACACAGAGATTGTAATTCTTGCTAAATTGTGATACATTTTTCCCCATCATTACTCAAGGCCAACATCATCCTAAATGGACAAAAATTGGAAGCATTCCTTCTAAAAATGGGAACAAGACATGGATGCCCTCTTTCACCACTTCTATTCAGCATACTCTTTGAAACTCTAACCAGAGAAATTAGATGAAAGAAATTAAAGAATACAAATAGGAAAAAAAAGAACTCAAACTATCATTATTTTCCAATGACATGATTCTATACTTAGAGGATCCAAAAAATTCTACCAGAAAACTTCTAGAATTAATAAATGAATTCAACAAAGTAACAGGATATAAAATCAATACCCATAAATTAAAAGCATTTCTATACATCAGTGATAAATCCTCTGAAAGAGAAAATTGAGAAACTACTCCATTCACAATAGCCTCAACAAAAAAAAAAAAATACTTGGGACTCAATCTAACAAAAGAGGTGAAAGACCTCTACAATGAAAACTACAGAACACTAAAGAAAGAAATTGAAGATGACCTTAGAAGATGGAAAGCTCTCCCTTGCTCTTGGATAGGCAGAATCAATATTGTCAAACTGGTAATACTACCAGAAGTGCTATACAGATTCAGTGTGATTCCAATTTAAATACCAGTTTCATTCCTTATAGAAATACCAAAAGCAATCATGAAATTCATTTGGAAAAATAAGAGACCCAGAATAGTCAAAGCAATCTTTAGCATAAAGAGTGAAGCGGGAGGCATCACAATACCAGACATAAAACTATACTACAAAGCTATAGTAACAAAATAGACATGTAGACAAATGTTACAGAATAGAAGACACAAAGACAAACCCAAATAAATACAATTATCTTGTACTAGATGAAATCACCAAAAACATACATTGGAGAAAAGATAGCCTTTTCAACAAGTGGTACTGGGATAGCTGAAATTCCATATGCAGCAAAATGAAACTAAACCCCTATCTCTCACTATGCATGAAACTCAACTCAAAGTGGATCAAGGACCTAGAAATTAGACTGGAGATCCTGTGCCTAATAGAAGAAAATATAGGCCCCAATTTTTATCATGTCAGATTAGGCCCTGACTTCTTTAACAAGACTTCTAAAGTGCAAGAAATAAAATCAATAATCAATAAATGGAATGGATTCAAGCTGAAAAGCTTCTTCTCAGCAAAAGAACAATAAGGTGAAGAAAGAGCCTACATTTTGGAAGCAAATTTTTGCCACACGTACATCAGACAGAGCACTGATCTCCAGGATATATAACAACTCAAAAAACACCAAAAAAACAAACAACACAATCAATAAATGGACTAAACTGAACAGACACTTCTCAGAAGAATTAATACAATCAATCTACAAATATATGAAAAAATGTTCAACATCTCTAATAATTAGAGAAATGCAAATCAAAACTACTTTAAGATTTCATCTCACTCCAGTCAGAATGGCAGTTATCAAGGATACAACAACAATAAGTGTTGGCTAGGATGTGGAGGAAAAGGCACACTCATATATTGCTAGTGGCACTGCAATTTGGTGCAACCATCTGGAAAGCATTATTGGAGATTCCTTAGAAAACTTGCAATGGAACCACCATTTGATCCAGCTATCCCACTCCTCAGTCTATACACAAAGTACTTAAAAACAGCATACTACAGTGACACAGCCACTTCAGTGTTTATAGCAGCTCAATTCACAATAGCTAAATTGTGGATTCAACCTAGATAACCTTCGATAGATGAATGGATAAAGAAACTATGGTATATATACACAATGGAATATTACTCAGCAATTAAAGAGAATGAAATTATGGCATTTGCAGGTAAATGGATGGAGTTGAGAATATCATGCTAAGTGAAGTAATCCAATCCCAAAAAAGCAAAGGCTGAATGTTTTCTCTGATTAGTGGATGCTGATCCATAATGAGGGTGGGAGTTGAGAGCATAGGAGAAATGTAGGAACTTTGGATAGGGCAAAGTGGAGGGAGGAAAAGGGACGGAGCATGGGAGTAGAAAAGATAATGAAATGAGATGGACATCATTACCCTTGGTACATGTATGAAGACATGAATGGTGTGACTCTACCTTGTGTACAACCAGAGAAATGAAAAATTGAGCTCCAGTTGTGTAATGTGAATTGAAATGCATTCTGCCATTTTAAAAAAAATAAAAAATAAATTTAAAAAATTCCTAAATAAATGGTAATAGTTCATGTTCATTGACAAAAATATTATAATATATACCTATATCAAATCATCACATTGTACAACTTAAATATACACATTTGTCTATTACATGTTTTAAAATTTTTAAAAAGCATAAAAATCTAGGTATGTGATAAACTATAAAGACAATCTAAGAATTACTTAATTCTACAATTGTAGACATAGTTACAGGTAAAGAAAGAAGGTCAGATTGGTGAGAGGTAAATAGGGAACATAGAGGTATTTCAAGTTGCTGGAAATGCCCAAGTTGTTAAATTGTTTGATATGCTAGTATTTATTATATGTTTACTTGTTTTAATTGACTTTTTTTATATGTTTGTTGACCATTTATATTTCTTCTTCCGTGAAATGTCTGTTCAGTTCCTTTATACATTTATTGATTGGGTTATTTGTTTTTGGTATTAAGTTTTGTTGAGTTCTTTATATAACCTGTAGATTAATGCTCTATGTAAGACACAAGTGCCAAAGATTTTCTCCCATTCTGTAGGCTTTCTCATCACTTTCGATTGTATCCTTTGCCATGAAGAAGATTTTTGATTTGATATCACTCTATTTATTGATTCTTGATTTTACTTCTTGTCCTTTAGGAGTCTTGTTAGGAAGTCAATTCCTAAGCCAATGTGAGTGTTGGGCCTTAATTTTCTTCTAGCTGCCACAGGGTTTCTGGCCTAGCGTCTAGATCTTTGATCTACTTTGAGTTGAGTTGTGTGCAGGGTGAGAGATAGGGGTTATATTATATTCTGCTACCTATGAATTTCCAGTTTTACTAGCACCATTTGTTGAAGAGGCTATCTTTTCTCCAATATATGTTTATGGCACCTTTGTCTAGTATGAGATAGATGTATTCATGTGGGTTTGTCTCTGTGTCTTCTATTCTGTTCCACTGGTCTTCATGTCTGTTTTTGTTACTTAAGTCCTGTAGTATAATTTAAGGTCTAGTATTGTGATGCCTCCTGCTTCACTCTTCTTGCTAAGGATTGATTTGGCTATTCTGGGCCTCTTATTTTTCCAAGTGAATTCCATGACTGCTTTTTACATTTCTATGAAGAAATTTTTTGGAATTTTAATAAGAATTGCATTGAATCTCTATATTATATTTGGTAGCCAAGCTAACCAACAGAAAATAGGAAGAACTCAAATTACTAAAATTCATAATAAAAAATGGAAATATTCCATGGGCACTACTGAAATACAACATTGACAAATATCTAGAGACATATGACCTACACAAATTGAACCAGGAGGACATAGAAAATTTAAACAGATCAATTTCAAGCAATGAAATTAAAGATGCATCAAAATCCTCCCAACAAAGAAAAGCCCAAGACCAGATGGATTCTCAACTGAATTCTACCAGAACTTCAAAGAATTAACATCAATCCTCCTCAAATTATTTCATGAAATAGAAAAGGAGGAAACCTTTCCAAACTCATTCTATAAAGCTAGTATCACCCTAATACCAAAACCAAAGACACATGAAGAAAAAAACTGCAGATCAATATCCCCGATGAACATAGATGCAAAATTCTTAATGAAATCCTGGTAAATCACATACCAAAACATATTTAAAAGATAGTAAACCATAATCAAGTGAGTTTTATCCCAGAGATGCAATGTTGGTTCAACATGTGGAAATCAATAAACTTAATTCATCACATCAACAGACTTAAAGAATCATGTGATTATCTCAATAGATGCAGAAAAAGCATTTGACAAAATACAGCATCCATTCATGTTCAAAACACTAAAAAAAATGAGGAATATTAGAAACATACCTATTAAAGCTATAAGCCCAAGGCCAACATCATTCTAACAGAGGAAAAACTCAAAGCCTTCCCTTAAAAATTGGAATAAGGCAGGGGTGTCCTCTTTCACCACTTCTATTCAACACAGTCCTTGAAACTCTAGCCAGAGAAATTAGGCAAAAGAAATTAAAGTGATACAAATAGGAAAAGAAGAGCTCTAATGATCCCTATTTGCCAACAAAATGATCCTATATTTAGAAGACCCCCCCCAAAAAAAAACTCCACCAGAAAATTTCTAGAACTCATAAATGAATTCAGCAAAGTAGCAGTATATAAAATTAACACCCATAAATCAATTGCATTCCTATACATCAATGATGAATCTACTAAACAAAAAATTAGGAAAACTATCCCATTCACAATAGCTGTGGAGAGCAGTGACTCGAACCATGGTCTCTGTTTCCCTATGGATACATTTGTACTAGGAGTTGACTATTCAAAAGTGTATGTCATGATGCCCCAGTTGCTATGGTAATGCCAGCCAGGAGTGGCTTTGTACAAAGACGCATGGCTCTAACAGTCACAACCTTGGATTCAGATGCCAACTTGGGGGAATAGTGAATTCTGAACAAAATGAGATGACTAATTTAATTTCTCACCAGTCCTGCATCCTTCAGACTTCCTGCTTTGCTAAAATTTTACCACAAATAACCTTTTGATGAAATCTATATAAATAAATGTGCTGAGCTAGCTCTGGTGTCGGTCAAGCCTCATCAGGGCTTGGCTACCCACCTGGCTCCAGCTTTTTCTCTATGTGTATCTGTTTGTCTTTTCTTTATCATCTCATTGCCCCTTAGTTTCTGAATTAACAATCATGCTAGTCATGCAAATATTCTTAAGAAAAAAACAACTTGAATCAACCTAACAAAGAGGTAAAAGACCTCTACAATGATTGAGTACTCATAACATACTTCTGCCACCATTGATTTTTGGCCAAGTCAACCTGAGATTTTTTTTTTTTTAGTTGAAAAAAATTACCTCAGAATCCAATATTTATTTGTTTCAAACTGGCAGTCTTTTAACTAGTAAGGTATTCAGGGCAAGGATAAATAAATGTGTTCTCTGTAATGAAAAAAATATGAAAATGTTTAGAAAGAGAACAACTGAAGATTTTTTGTTTTGATGAACTATGAAGAAAATAAAGATAAATATTAAGCACTTTCAGTCTATAGCCCTTTTAGACTAACATGTATATTAAATAAATAAAAAATGCCAAATCTATACTTTGTTCATATGTTATTTATACTTGAGGCCAAAATTAGAAAAACAATGCATATAAAAATGGCTGTTATGTATTTTTGACAAACATTGTGTCATATTTCTTTTCTTTTGCAGTTCCAAAAGCAATGAGGTCCACTTAAGTCATGGATTAAAGGCATTTTTATTATTCTTCTTTGGGAGACTGAGAACAGGGTTAATTATTCCTTCTACCTTTGCAAAAATCTACATTGAGTTTATATTTTCTATTATTTCCATTAGTAGGTTAGTAATCATTTTAATGAGAAACAATAATTTGGTACATTTTCAAACATGAAAACATCTTATCTTCATTGTGTTATTGAGTTGCAGACTAACACACCAAAAGCAAAAAACACTCTTATTAAAACACATCTAAGTCATTCAAATATCAGTGTCATCAGTGGTCACACAGTGATTCTAAATTAATTCAGCCTCTTGAATATTTTTCTGAGATATTTTTTAAAAGGTGATAATGTAGATCAACAAATTTATACTCCATTTATGAGGGAAATGATTATAGCTATGTAATCATACCATCTTCCTCTGGAAGGTATGGGGAGAGAAAATTTCAGAAATGGATGATATGGCAGGAAGAATAATGGCCTCTCAAAGACATCCACATCCTAATCTCTGGAATCTGTGACTTTGTTATTTATGAGACTGCAGATGTAGTTAAATTAAGGATATTGAGATGGAGAAATTATCTGAGGAGACTCAATATAATAACAAAGATTCATTTAAGTGAAAGAGGGAGGCACAAGAGTCAGAGAAGCCAATACTTTAAAGAGTCAGAAGTCCAATAAAAAGAGACCCAGAAGGATTTCCTCTCCTAAACAATGTCAACCTCAAAACAAAAGTTACAAAATGTTAAAAATTTGTAAACTGCAGCCCAAGTTATAGGCTGTATTCAGATGAAATTTCATATTCTTACCAAAGATGAATGCCAGGAAAAGGCAGAAAATAGACAAAACATTCAACTGGAGTTATTATAAAAAGACTGCGAAAAAAAAAAGTAAAAGAAAGAAAATGAAACAAAATAAAATACAATGTACTATGTAATAAAGGCTGAAATAGGTGATTTAGGGATTGGAATAATAGAAATTGCCTATAAATCTTGGAGGTGGCTCTTCAAAAGTAATTAGACATACCTAAGAAAAATCTAATAAGAGTAGTCAATCTAGTAGTATAAATTAAAAGGTACTTAAGTAGTCAGTTTGGGTTTCCATAATAAAATATCATAGATTGAGTGGCTTAAACAACAAAAATGTATTTGTCAGAGTTCTGGAGGCTAGAAGTTCAGCATCAGGGTACTAACCTGATCAGGTTCAGATGAGGGCTCTCTTCCTGGCTTACAGACAGGCACCTTGTTGCTAACATGGCCTTTCCTAGATGGGTATGCATGGAGAGAGATTTCTTACTCTCTTCCTTTTCTTATAAATCTACCAATACTATCACATTAAGATCCTATCCTGATTATAATCTCATTTAACTTTAATTACCTCCTAAATGCTCTATTCCTAAATGCAGTCATATTGTGGATTATAATTCCAACATGGATTTTTTGGTGGATACCTTTCAGTGGATATCATTTGCCCCTATTCCCCCCAGATTCATGTCCTTCTCACATTCAAAATACAGTCATCTGATCCCATAGCCCCAACGTATTAACCCATTCCAGCATCAACTCTAAAGACTGAAGTCTGATGTTTCATCTAAATATCATCTAATTCATATATAGGTGAGATTCAAAGTATTCTGTCCTGAAGCAAAATTTTTCTCTGGCAATTATTCAATGCAAACAGACAAATTATGTACTTCCAAAATACAATGGTGACACAGAATAGACACTTCCATTCCAAAAGGGAAAAAATGGAAAGAAGAATTGAGTGAAGGGTATAAGCAAATCTAGTACCCAGGAAGGTAAATTCCATTAGATCTTAGCACAAAAATAATCCTCTTTTGTCTAATACTCTGCCCTGTAGGCCCACTGGGGTATCAATATCATACCACATCTCTGGTCAGGGGTCCTGACACCAAGGCTCTGGAGGTCAGTCCTGCCATTAAACTCAATCAGTGACTCTGATGATCCCTGAATTGAACCATACTCAGGTTAATTTTTCCCTCTCCTTGAATAATATTGTACATTCACAGTCAAATATCCCTATCTTCCCATCCTATCAAATTCAAGAAGTCTGGCAGCTTTCCATATTTTTCTATCTCTCTGTTCCCTTCAGTTCAAATTGGCAGTGTTTCTGCTTATATAATTTCACAAATTCTTTATCAAGTGGTAGCTGTACCTTAAGTATTCCCTTCAGAACATGCTTTCTCAGTTTTTGCAATATAGATAGGCTAAGACTTTTCCAGATCTTCAAGTCTGACCTCTTTATACTTAATAATTTATTCTCCAGTTCTTCTCCATCTTTTCTCTTTTGATGTTATTATAAGCAGTCAGGAGGAATCAAGCCATTCCTTCAACACTTTGCTAAGAAACTAAATATTCAATTTCAATACTCACAAACTCTGTCTTCCACAGACAGTAAAACACAGTTCAGCCAATAACTTTGCCACTTTATGGCAAGGATTGCATGGACCCAGAGACCACGTATGTGGTAGATGGAGAGGACAGATTTTGATGACATTGAGAAGACAGGGCAAGAGAGAACACACACACTGTAAGCAGCATCAGTAGCTGAAGAGGACAAGAGAGGCATAGGGACAGCCTACAGGACCTGGCTGTTTTGCTGGCATCCCAAGACTCCAGCCCTGGAAAGAGGGCTCCCCTTGCACTGTGTCCTTCTTCAGGGAGGAAGGAGAGGGGAAGGGCTCGCCCCCTCACATCTGGTCTATAGATCAGAGATCACATCATTGGTTGGATCATTCTTGGCAATTAGTAAATTCTCAGCTGAGTTCTACAAGATCCCAAAGAAGAATTAACACCAATACTTCTAAAATTATTCCATGAAATAGAAAAGGAGGGAACCTTTCCAAACTCATTCTATGAATCTAGTATCATCCTGATACTTATGCCAGACAAAGACACATCAAGGAAAGAAAATTTCAGATCAATATCCCTAATAAATATCAATGTAAAAATTTTCAATAAAACTCTGGCAAATTGCATATAAAAACATATAATATAACTGCATTTAAAAGATAGTGCACCATGATCAAGAGGGGTTCATCCCAGGGATGTAAGAATGGTCCAACATATGTAAATCAATAATCATATAATCATTTCAATAGATGGAGAAAAAGAATTTGATAAAATACAATACCCTTTCACCTTCAGGACACTAGAAAAATTAGGGATAGTAGTAACATACCTAAACATTGTAAAAGCTATCTATGCTAAGCCCAATGTCAACATCTTTCTAAATGAAGAAAATTGGAGGCATTCTCTCTAAGAACAAGAACAAGACAAGGATTTCCTCTTTCACCACTCCTATTCATCATAATCCTTGAAACTCTAGCCAGAGCAATTTAACAGACAAAATTAAAGGGAGATGAATAGGAAAAGAAGAACTCAAACTATCATTATTTGCCAATGACATGATTCTATACTTAGAGGACCCAAAAATCTCCACCAGAATACTTCTAGAATTAATAAATGAATTCAGCAAAGTAGCAGGATATAAAATCAATACTCATAAATCAAATGCATTTCTATACATCAGTGATGAGCCCTCTGAAAGAGAAATTAGAAAAACTACCCCATTTACAATAGTCTCAAAAAATAGAGGGCTGGGGATATAGCTCTGTTGGTAGAGTGCTTTCCTTGCATGCACAAGGCCCTGGGTTCAATCCCTAGCACCACAAAAACAAAACAACCAAATCAAAAAATAAAATAAAATACTTGGTAATCAATGTAAAAAAAAGAGGTGAAAGATCTCTACAATGAAAACTATAGAACACTAAAGAAAGATATTGAAAAAGACCTTAGAAGATGGAAAGATCTCACATGTTCTTGGATAGAAAGAATTAATTGTTAAAGTGGTCATACTACTAAAAACATTATAAAAATTTAATGAAATTCCAATTAAAATCTCAACAACATTCCTCATGGAAATAGAAAAGGCAATCATGAAATTCATTTAGAAAAATAAGAGACCCAGAATAGCCAAAGCAATCATTAGCAAGAATAGTGAAGCAGGAGGCAGCACAATACCAGATCTTAAACTACACTACAAAGCACCAAAATAGACATGTAGACCAATAGTACAGAATAGAAGACACAGAGACAAACCTACACAAATATAGTCATTTCATACTAGACAAAGGCACCAAAAACATACATTGGAAAAATGATAGCCTCTTCAACAAGGTGCTGTTGCTTCAACAATGGTGCTGAGAAAACTGGAAATCCATATGCAGCAAAATGAAATTAAACCACTATCTCTCACCATGTATAAAACTCAACTCAAAGTAGATCAAGAACCTAGGAATTAGACCAGAGACCCTGGGCCTAATAGAAAAAAATGTAGGCCCAAAGCTTCATCATGTTGAATTAGGTCCTGACTTCCTTAACAAGGCTGCTAAAGCACAAGAAATAAAATCAGGAAATAATAAGTGGGATGGATTCAAACTAAAAAGCTGCTTCTCAGCAAAGGAAACAATCAATAATGTGAAGAGAGTGCCCACAGTATGGGAGAACACCTTTATTACACGCACATCAGATAGAACAAATCTCCAGGATATATAAAGAATTCAAAAAACTTAACACCAAAAAAATAAATAACTCAATAAATGGGCTAAGGAACTGAATAGACACTTCTCAGAAGATATACAATCAATCAATAAATATATGAAAAATGTTCAATATCTCTAGTAATTAAAGAAATGCAAATCAAAACTAAGATTTCACCTCACACCAGTCAGAATGGCAGTTATCAAGAATACAAACAAGTGTTGGCGAGGATATGGAGGAAAAGGCACGCTCATGCATTGCTGGTGGGACTATAAATTGATGCAACCACTATGGAAAGTAGTATGGAAATTCCTTAGAAGACTTGGAATGGAACCGCCATTTGACCCAACTATCCCACTCCTTGGTCCATACCCAAAGGAATTAAAATTATCATACTATAATAACAGAGCCACATCAATATTCATAGCAGTTAAATTCATATTAGCTAAACTTTGGAACCAAACTGGATGTCCTTCAACAGATGAATGGATAACTACAATGGAATATTACTCAGCATTAAGAGAGAATAAAATTATGGCATTTGCAGGTAAATGGATGGAGTTGGAGAATATCATGTTAAGCGAAGTAAACCAATCCCAAAAACACAAAGGCTGAACATTCTCTCTGATAAGTGGATGCTGATCCTTAATGGGGTGGGAAGGGCATGAAGAGAATGGAGGAACTTTGGGCAAAGTGGAGGGAGGGCATAGGAGGGGACATGGGTGAAGAAAAGATAGTGGAATGAGTTGAACATCATTACCCTAGGTACATGTATGACTGCACATTTGGTGTGACTCTACATGGTGTATAACCAGAGAAATGAAAAGTTGTACTCCATTTGTATGCAATGAATCAGAATGCATTGCTATCAAGTGTAACTAATTTGAATAAAAAAATAAAAATAAAGACAAAATAAATTTGCTTCTTTAAGAAAAAAAAAAAGAAGCTAGAGAGTTAGGGAGTCTCATTCATGTAGTCCAAATAGGACTGGAGTACAAAATTGACTCCTTGCCAAGATGGTTTTATTATGATTTTCCCCATAGATTTGAAAAGACAATATCATATCTTTTCATAAGTTAAAATGTTGTAAGTATATATAATTAATTTTATGAAAATGCCAAAATATAATATCAACCTCAGGTAAAAGAAAAAAATTTTAGGCAAATCTCACTTATGAATAAAAACCTTTTCAATACTAGCAAATTAAAATCAGACTTTTTACTTTAAAAAGAATTGAATTTTTCATTTATCCATCAAGACATAGTAGTGTTTTTCTCTACTTCTAAAAATTGGAAAGACAATTTGATAATCAATTTTTCATCACAGCTATCACTCTGAGAAGTCAATTAAGAAAATTCATGTGGTTACTTCCATGTATGTAATAAAGCTTTTTGAGTAATAAACAATGCTTTCTACAAAACCACTTAGAATAACTGAAAGGCATATAGTTTAAAGGATGAATAAAATCTAACACTTAATATCCTATTTCTTATTCAAACTTGGTGAAAAGCAATGAAACCTAAAACACACATTATTTTAGTGCTATTTTGATGTTTCTGCCATCTCAGTTGGAAGCCAGATATGTAAATGAAGAAAGTACTCTGGACCTTCAAACTCCTGTAGTCACCAAGTGGATGAGAGAGAGATGTCATCTCTCTGTGCCCTGTCTGAATTCCTAACTCAGAATTATGAAAAAATATTAAATAATTCTTTTAAGCTACTAGGTTGAAGTAGTTTATTAGACTGATTAGCTGTAAACAGAGGACTATAGACTGGCCCTTGATTCATAGGAGAGAGGCCTTGACTCCTCAGTAGAAAAGGATGAGGTCAAAACAGAGAAAAGGGGGCTAAGGGAGAGGGGCAGAGAGGAGGAAGGAATTAATTAAGAACCCTATGATTTTGTGAACACCCCTTATAATCACTTTCTCTCCCTTTAAAGCCTGAGATTCATCTGGGCATGAAAGCTGGTTTTTCTCTGAACTTCCCACTTATTAGAGTCAATAAATGCCCTTTTCAGCTTAAGTTAGGCCGAACTGGATTTCCATCACAAGGGAGCATGGACTAAAGACCTCCTCCAGGCAGAGGGCCTGGTCTGGCTATTTACAGAACTCTACACAGTGGGATAAACACTTGGCCATTAACCTTCTTAAAATATTGATGTGGATTAAAGTGAATACAGGGAAGGTGAAGTTCACCTCAGCTCACATGGGTTTATTTTGTTTTCCTGAGAGAACAAATTATATGAAAATACTAGGTCATCAATGTTCATAGTTGGTGGAAGTATAAATATAGAAGGAATTAAAGTTTAATTTTATTTCTGCTAAAATGAAAGTTACCAGTAATGGATATATGTCACATGGTCATGGTCAATTATTACTATTTGGATTTTGTTTTTTTTCTAACAATGTTATCATTCCTAGATCCATTTTCAAAACTGAAATTTGCAATTTGGAATACTTAAGCAGTTTGTCAAGTTCAATTCTGCTAGAATAGTAGAGGGGGGAAGAAAGTCTTAATTATTTTGACCTACTGAGAATATCAATGTTCCTTGCATTTCTTCAGCCATTTTCTAGTTTAAAAAAAAAAAAGGCTTTGAAACATACTCTCATATTAATCACTGCTATTTGCCATATTTTTATAAACTGTACTGTAGAAGCTAAAATAAAATTATTTCATTAATCCTTCTATAAATCGAACAAAATAACTCATTAGACAAATATCGTAAAAACAACTTCATAGTGTAATACCATGAAAAAAATCAATAAACTGACTCTAAACAAGGTTGACTAGAGAAGAGACAGAAGGAAGAGAGAAACCCCACCTTGTTGCTCAGTCTTTTTGAAGTTACCTGGATGTGAAACCATTGGCCAGCAAAAATGTGGCAAATACACAAAGACCTTGACTCAATATGAAAATAAAAAGATTTTTTTCTTTCATACAACAACAAAGAACCAAAATTTAAGTAAGACTTTACCAAAAGTAGATTTGCTCCTAAATATTAATTCATTTGGAATTTATTTTAAAAACTGAGTTCCAAGTGAATCTCACATATTCAGAAAGATTTTTCAAGCTTTCAAATGTACATGACTCATTTTGAGGATTATGGAAAATAAGAAAGTTTTAAATGCCAAAATGTATTTAAAGTCTCAAAATGTTGCAGATATTGTACCTAGTAATAAAATAACCAAATCTAGAAAGAAAAAAAAACCAGATTTTTTTAAAAATAGGAAGTGATGGAACATAAAAAGACTGTATTATTATGTCTTATTTAGAGGCATAAAGGTATGTATGAGAAATCACAGACTGCCTGCCAATAGGCCCTTCATTTTACTGTGGAACATTAGTTAAATTGCACTTTAGAAAGAGAAAACACACATGCACGCATATATACAAACACACATTAAACTTAATGATTAAAATCTGCAGACAGGACTCTATCTAAAGTAATGGCATATACTGATTTGAACTATTTTTTCAAAAACTTAGTTAATATCTCCCTCTGGAATCCAGATGGCTAGGGCTGGTACATAAATACTCCTGCTCTTTTGGCCCCTAGCTCAGCTCACTTGCGCTGGTCAAGGGTTTCATAAGGTATCCTTAACTGACAACCTTCCCTTCCCATTTTCACCTTTCTTCTCCCACCCCTAAATTTATAATATCACTTTACATATAAACCATGTGAACACAAATATTTATTTCAGCATCAGATTTTGAAGAATTCAAACCCAATTTTTTATTCTTCTGAATTTCTGTTAACATTGGGTAATTCTCTAGGTATTCAGTAACACATTTATTCTAATATTCCCTGTACTCAATTTTTAATTGCAAAGTAATGCATATTTTTAAGTTAAAAATATTGAAATAAATGATGATCTCATCTCCATTTTTATTCCTGCTTCATTAAAGCAATCTAATTTCCCCTAAGTTGTAGTATATACCCTTCCATAACTCATTCTATGCTTATAAAATTATATACATAAAATCTTCTGAAAGGCATTTCCTTTTTAATGTTTTCATCTTTTAATTTATTAATAGATAAAACTCAGTCTCACATTGGATTTTAGCTTACATTTTCTTGAATACTACTAAGAAAGGGTCAATTCTTCCTATAAATTACCAGTTCATATCCCTTAACCATTTATATATTGAATTTTAAAAATCTTCTTATACTATTCTTTAGAGATTCTTCTGTATTATTCAAATCAATGTTATGATGTTAGAGAAAAACTTGATCTGAGTGATGTTTACATTTCTTTTGATTAAAATAGGAACCATCATTAATGAATAAATTTAGACTCTTACCTCACATCATGTAAATGAATACTGGGTTAGAAAAGAAAATAGGGAAATATTTTTAAGGAGAAGAAAAGCAAATATGCATCAATTTTCTGATTCAGACTTCTTATCTGAAAAGTGAGGCTAGATAGTTTCTCACAGAGAAGCTGTGACATACAGAATGTAAAAGCTCTTATCAGTAAACAGCGTAAAGTAACCTAT
Source organism: Xerus rutilus (assembly GCA_028644305.1). Classification (NCBI taxonomy): domain Eukaryota; kingdom Metazoa; phylum Chordata; class Mammalia; order Rodentia; family Sciuridae; genus Xerus; species Xerus rutilus. The sequence goes on along the minus strand of CM053411.1, from coordinate 41,719,809 downwards.
AAATACAGAACAGAAACATTACTCTGCTCTATCAATGAGTTGCCCCACTTTACAAAGTGCTTTGCAGCCAGAGCTTGCTATTCAGTGGTGAGGTGCAGGCCACGGAGGACTAAATGCCTCTCTCTAAAGAGCAGAAAAGAAAAAGATGCTATACTTCTGTGATCGTAATGCTGATCATTTGCATAAAAGGAATATGAATGAGAAATTTCCCCAGCAGATTGTAAGATATAAAGTGAAGCACAGGAAGTTTGCTTTCTTCTCATTAAATCAAAAAGAAATTATTCATCTCCATGAATGCAAATGAAAGCTTTCCAAATGGTGTGGTCATAACATGGTAATTAAATGCCTGAGTGCCAACCAGATTCCTTCATTTTTCTAAATTATAATAATCACAATTGACCATTACTGATAATTACAGTGATCAGAGAGTCAAATTCCAATTTTTCATTCTCCTTTCTGCAATCTTCTTCCAATGAAAGCACCAAGTTTCCTTTTCCTTTAGACAAATCCTTTCTGCATCTTTGCCCCATTCACACAAAAAAAGAGCTCTCTCTTCAACTTCTCTTTTATTTTTATTTACTGCACAGTGATTCTTTCTCTCTCAGATTTCTCTCAAGGCAATCAGGGATGTATGTTACTATGTTAAGGGGGAATTGAAAAATTAAATATGTAAGCTATTTCAAAAAGGTACTATATATTCTGAGGGGCTGAACCATATTATACCCTCTTATTCTTGTAAGAATTAAAATGGGACACACACACACATTTTTAAAATATTTTTGCATGTACCCCAGATGTTTCTCTCATTACATTGTCTGTGAGGTTCTTCTAAGCTTTTGCATTTCACATTCTAGGGACTGAAGACCCAAAGAGAAGTAGTTCTGGCTCTGCTACTTGCTAGCTCTGTGACTGTGTTTCACATTTAATCTTCAACTGATTTCAGTGAAATAAGTGAAAATAAGAATCACAATACCTACTTCCAAAGCTTGCTATGGAAATTAAATGATAAAATATTTAGTGATTGATATTAAATAAATTGATATTACTACTATAGAAAATTCCTTACACAAAGTAAAAATGTTAGTTGGCTTCTAAATTAGTCAAAGCATGTAGACTTGAACTTGAATTAGGATCATCTTGAAAACTGATCTTAAATCCGATGTTAAATGAAGTAAATCCCTTTTGCTGAAGCAAAACCACTCAATATTTTTCCACTTGTCAGTTAACTAATTATGAAATGTTATGATTCTTTCATTCTCATTACCATCTACTAGTATAACACCCTAAGGGTAAGCTGTTTCTCTCTCTTCTTTTATAACTAATATGTTCTAGGTGAAAATTATACCATGACTTTTAAGACTGTAAAAACTAGTGAAAACTGAAAAATCTAGGTGTATATTACCCGGTGAAGAATCTCCTGGTTATATTTTTATAATACAATAAGTTCCCATGCACTTTTGGTGATTCCAGACTAAATAATGACCTGATATTATTTATTAATGGGAATTACATTAATAATAAAGTGAAAATAAATGGATAAAAAGCTTGCTACACAGTAAGTAGTTTAGTCTCTGTTTTAGTATACAGGTCCTTACCAGAACTGAATTGTTCAAATGACTGAATTCATGTCATAATATATACTAAACTGCTAAAACAGACCACACACACACACATGCACACATACTACACACAGTAATATATATGCATATGCCAATAGCTGGTATTCTTTCTGGGATAATTCACTGATTTTAAATGCTTTAGTAACAAAGAGGGTTCTTGACCTCCTCTGGTACCCTATAAAAATTAACAGCAAATTCATAAACTACTTCGTGTCTTCATAGCTACATTGAATGGTCTTGTAAAGACTGATGCTTTCAATAAAAGTTGTACTATAGGGTTGAGAGAGACTTATATTAAGGAGTGGGCTCACATGATGGTGAAGGCTGCAAATACAAAATCTACAGGGTACCACAGCAGGCTGAGACCTAGGAAGAGCTGATGCTGCCACTCAAGGGTGAAGCGATCTGCTGGCAGAACCCCCTCTTCTCAGAAAAGGGCCATCTTCTTCCTGAATCCTTCAGCTGACTCAAGAGGCTCCACATTATGGACTGTAATCCTCTTTACTCAAAATCTACTGATTTAAATGCTGATCTCATCTAAAAAAAAAATCTTTATAGGAAAATCCAGATATTTTTACCAAATATCCGAGTACCCTGGCTTAGCCAAGTTTACATAAAAGATTAACCGTCACAAATATTATACTGTTTCAGATACTAGAGAAATGTTTTAAAGTCACAGAAATACTTTAGAAATATAATGCAAGAGTACTTTATCTGATGATCAAGCTAGAAACACTATTTTAACATAAGTCTGTGTCTTAGTCCATTTGTGCTGCTACATCAGAATCTATCAGCTGTGTTATAATGAACAGAAATTGGTTTTCTCACAGTTCTAGAGGTTGGAAATTCTAAGATGGTGGCATCAGCATTTGGTTTCTGGTCAGGGCCTTCTGGTTGTTCCTCACAGAGCAGAAGGTAGACAAGCAAGAGAGTCAAATGCTGTATGAAGCCTGTTTTATCATGGCCTTAATCCCATTCACATTTTTTTCTGAACTATTTGAGAATGAACTCATGACTTAATCACCTCATAAAGGCTTCACCTCTTTACATTATCCCATTGGTAACCAGATTTTGGAAGGAGCACATTCAAACTATAGAAGTCTATCTCTAAAGGACTTTGTATTATTCTTCAAATAAAAACAATAACAAAAATAATAATACTGGAATTCCACCATAGATACATAAAATCTTCCCCTTCCCAAATTCTGGAGGAAAAAAAAAAGGGAATCATAGAATTATAGAAAGACGATAAGACCTGTAAAAAACAAACAGAATAAATGCCTGATAGCACCAGATAAATTCTCAAATGGATTTGTTGTGATCTTAATGAAACAGCCCATCACAGTAGGGACAAAATGGTGAGAATATTAAATACAAATAGGAAAACATAAGGATATCTTCTTCATAGTCTTTGATAAAATCTTGAGCTAAAAATAACTGTTAATGGCAGTTTATTAAGTCAGAAAGCATTTGAAAATCAGCATGTTTCCTAAGTCTTGGAATGTTCCTAAAATTCTTAGAGGTTGGTGTGAGTATGTAGTTCATCTCCCCTGGTAAGCTGCTATCCTTCTTTTTGCATCAAAAAAAAAGGCAGAGCTCACCATATTATTTTTGGAAATGTACCACTCTCCTATGGTATTAACATAACATTCTCTTTTCATTTTATCACAGCTTCACTCCATGGACTTTGATCTTTAACTTTCATGGAGGTGATACATGGCATACTAGTGAAAAGAAAATGAACTTGAAGCTAGCACATAGATAAGGATTCAAATTCTATCTCAACCATGGGTTCAAATTCTGTCTCAACCATTGCCTATTGTGTGACCTTGGGAAAATGCCATGACCTCTCTGAGCCTCCTTTCACAGCAGTAATACTTAAAATATCTCAGAACATTGTTATAAGGAACAAATTCTATAAAGAATATGTTCTATATAATGCCCAACACACCACAGAAACAAAACAAGCACAAATGACCTCTTACAGTTTCTACTGTCAGTTTTTAATGGTAAATTGCCTGAAGACATACAACCTCTTAAATAGAAAATATAGATAGAAACATATAAATGTAGAAAATAATATACAAATGCTAGAACTTTGAAATGCCAAATGTTATAAATGTAATTATAGATACTAATTTCATATAGATTGTATATCAGAAATAGACACTTTTAGATGTTGAGGAGGGTTTAGAAGAATTTATACAGCTGGACAGCTTTTTCTGGAGGGTGGGTCAGATACAATATCTGCTAGAGAAGCCAGTCTCTATGGAAAAGATTCAACAAAGAGGGCTAAGTTTTGTTTTGTTTGTTTTGTTTTAAAATAGTTTCAAACTTGCAATAAAAGAAAATAAAATCATGGCATTTACAGGCAAATGGATAGAATTGGAGAACATTATGCTTAGTGAAGTAAGCCAATCCCAAAAAACCAAATGCCGAATGTTCTATCTCATTAGTGGATGAGGATACATAAGGGGGATGGGAACGGGAAACACAGGAGAAATGCAGGAACTCTGGATGCAGCAGCGGGGAGGGGGGAGGAAGGAAAGGGAAACGGGAATAGTAATGATGATTGATCGAATGGGTCATTACTACCCCTGGTGCATGTATGAAGACACAAATAGTGTGACTCTTTATAATGTGCAACCAGAGAAATGGAAAAACTGAGCTCTGTTTATGTACTATAACTTGAAATGCATTTAAATAAAAATAAATAAATAAATAAATAAAAATAATAAAATAAAATAAAATAGTTTCAAACTTAAATAAAAGTTACAAAATGATTAGCAAATATCCTTGTACCTTTACCATTATTTTAAACATGTTTCCACACTTAGTTCTTTTCTTTTTCTATCTTCCTCTATGTTCATTTTTTTCTGAACTATTTGAAAATAAATTGTATACATCTTCCTCATTTACTTGTAAATGCTTTCATGTAAGTTTTCTAATAAGAACATCCTCTTACACAATCATAATATAATTACCAAATTCAGGATATTAATTTGCACTAGCATCTACAGATTTTTCCAAACCTGTCAATTGCCCTAATAATGCTCTTCATATGCAAAAGACAACCCTGGGTCATTCAGTTGTCCTAGCTCTTTAGTGTTCCTTAATCTATAAATCTCCTCATTTTGCTTGGTCCTTTATGCTATTTATAGTATTCAAGAGTGCAATTCAGTGTTTTTGAAGAATGTCCCTCAGTCTGAGCTTGTCTGCTGGATCCTCATAGAAAGAAGACCCAGCTTGTGAATCTACTCTACCATGCTAAAGGACACACACACACAACTGGAAATTAATAATGTTCACTTGAAAAAAACATGAGTATGCATTATTGGGAGAAAGCAAGCAGACTAGGTAGACAATTTGCATTCATTTTAACCTGGTCATGGTTGGGGTAAGAGATGCAGGGAAGACAATGACCCTGGAATTGGGGCTAGAAATGAGGAGCAAATTGAGTATCCACAAAGATAGATAAGGGCATTAAAAATGACTCGTGTTTTCTTTCATATTTTTTACAAAAGCAAAAAATTCATTTATTGCTGAATTGTAATCTAGTATATATGTGTCTCTTCTCCTTAGTTGAATACACAGCCTAGACTACTCATGACCTCAAAGTGTCCTGTGAGGTGGAAATTGACTTTTGTTCCTCCAGTTCCTTGAGAGTTCAGGTTTGAAGCTGCTTCTTTCTCCTCCACCTGCGGGCTTCTGAAGGGTTATATGCAGAAACCTCCTTTACAGGAAGTCCTTCCTTTAGGGAGCAGTTAGTCTCAGCTGTTCTCCATTCACAGCATTGAGAATGCTGGAGCCTGCTGGTGGTAAGAGTTTAGAGGCATGGTGTCTTTAATATGGCCAATTTTTTGCAATAGGAGTTGAAAACAGGGCTATTATAAGGATCCCCTTGTGCACTAAAAGCTTAGAGGATAGAGAAAATATGTAGAACCTGCAACCTGTTTAAAAACAAAACCATTGCATTTTTTAAAACTCTGTGAAGGAAGTGGAAAACAACAGAATCCCAGCTGAGGCAATCGTCACATTTTATGGATACTCAGACTGAATCATTTAAATTTAACAATTAAAAAGACACTTGGGAAGAAAGTAATGTTCCATTTTGGTACTTCAAACCTGTTGTTTATGTTTTGATGAATCGATTCTCAAAATTTTCAGCTATTCCTGCTTAAAACCAAAGGTACAAATATTTGAGATCTGAATCAACACAGATATCTAAATTAAAGAAACAGAAGAATTTTCAGAATTTCAGTGAACTGAAATGGAAAACAATAAGCAACGATTCACACCATGAAACAGGACAATTTATCAGAAAACACAATGTCACTAAAATGGAAACCTGAAGATACTTTCCTTTAAAAGATCAATTTGAAATTCAGCTTTCCTGAAGAAAAATAAAAATAATGTCTATTTCTGTTTCCTTGAAGTATGCTCTCCTCACTGACTACAAAACACATGCAGTGTCATACATATTTGATTTTATATATTGTTGGATTTGAACACAATATTTCAAAAATTATAATAATGACCTTGTAAAGGAAACAAAATGAAAACTAGGTGTCTAATCTATTTAGTAAGGTAAATTTTCTTTTCTTATATTCAGTGTGCTATTAATATCAGAATCTATAAGTCATATACCAATGTAGTATGCAGTAAATAAGCTAATCTTGCATGATCCCTATTTATTGGTAAACTACAAAAGAAAGAAACAAGTATAGAAAACTCTGTTATATATTTATATGCAGTCCCGATCTGTTTCCAAATTCTATCTTCCATATGTATCTACCCAAAAAATGAAAATATTGAAATAAAGAGTAATAAAATAGAAGTTTTACAGCAAAGATAGTATTAGCTCAATGTGGTAACATTGGCTGCATATGTTCTACTACTGGAGAAATACAGAAAAGGCATTTCTTAAACTTTTTGATAACTATGACCAGTGAGGAGTAGCTGCAAATGAACATGATACTTAAGTAACTCCCATGTGGTATGCCCTGTAATCGAGGCTGGAGATACAGCAATTGATCAAAAGCCTCACTTATCACCTATCTCAAACACAATAACAAAAACTATAAGAAAACAAACCAGGGTAGCATGAGAAGAACTGGCAAGAGGAAAGGAGAAGCTGTGTTTGACAGTCAGGGAAAACCTTTCTAAAGAAGTGACATTTAAGCGAAAAATTGACTTATAAGAAGTTCCAGCTAGGAAATGACCCAAAAGCAAAGCATTCCTAGTGGAGAGAAAAGTAGGTACAAAGAAGACTTGGCTGGGTAAAGGAAACAAAAGAATAGCACTGTGGTTTAAACACAGTGAGTACATTGCCCTAAATCCACTGATGTGTACCTTCTGCCAATTCAATCAAAGCAATCAGAATAGTCTGATCAGCTGTACTTGGTCACAGGTCACTGTAAAGTTTCCTCCCCTTGGAGTTCAGCATAGATCTAGAATGGAAAACTTGGTCTAGGGAACGGTTACTTGATAGCCATGGTCCTTTTGGGTAAAACTGTGCTTAGTTCTTTCATTGGAGGGCTTATGGGCTCCCTTTGAATCTTAACTCTTAAAATAGCATCTTTGTAAAAAGTCTGCAGAGATGAATATCAACACTTGGCATGCCATCTGCATAGAGCTAATTATATACACTTTGTTATTTGTCACTATAAGATATTTCAGAATGAAATGTGCGAACCATCTGCCAACAACTTTATTCACATTTCTTGGATCATCAGCAAGAAACCTCATATTTCCCCCCCACACACACACCCAAAGGAACACAAATTGTAATGTGCACAAGGTGGGTGGATGAAAAATTCTAAATATGGCTTTGGCATGTACCGGAAAATAGAAAGTTTTTTCAGTAGAATGTCCTAGAATCATTGTTGTATCCATTACACTGCTATGTGTCCTTGATACAGTGTTATGCGAACTAAACCTAATTCCCCAAGTGTGAGACAGACACCAGTGCCTTTGGCATCATTTACATGATTGTTGGGTAAGGAAGAACAAAAGACTCATGAGCTTAAAATAAGTTGCAGTTTGCCATTTGATTATGTAAATATGTGGTTGCATGATCCCCAAATTCTCCTAATCACATTTTATGCACAAAGGCAAAACTAGCTTTTGTGTTTTGAAAAGCAGGTGCACAATTATTCCTGCAAAGAAAGAGTCGTTTGCAGTGATTTTTTTTTTTTTTTGGAGAGATGATTGAGCAATTATAGACACACATGCTAATTTTGTTTCATCCTTTGACCATCTTCTATTTGTAAAATGGAAAGGCCTTTTCTCTCTCTCTGATAAGAAAAGGAAGCTGCAGAAACAAAGATAAAGAAATTGGACAAGGTACACTGCTGCCAGTGGACATCAACCTAGCACCATTTGTCCACGTATTTCTCGCTGACTACTTTACATGGTAGGGCATTTAACAAAAAGCCCATACAGCTTCATTCATCTCTTACTGATGATGAGGAGTCTGAGCAACCCTACTGAAATCCAGGGATTCAACACTGTTTGCAACATGTATAATTTTTTATTCTATTAGTAGTCCATTTGGAAAGGAATTAAGATGTGAAGGTGAAAGATTAAAGAGGCAATATTTTGATTCGCAAACTTAGCTCATTGTCTTGCTACCTGTGGTTCCCTCAAAAGCAAAAGAGCCATGTATTCATTGTCATTGAAGATTAGAACGTCTACAATTCTAGAAAGCATAAAATTGAAAGGCTATTTAATATTTGAGCTAGTTTCTCCACTTAAATACTGGTTTTACTACTTAAGCTACCTTCAATATCTGAGTTCTGACAAGTTTCCAGGACTATAATTGTAATTAATATAATAACAGTCAAATTTGTATTTAAAATTAAAATTTTATAAATGAAGTTAGCCTAACATTAAAGATATTTATTTATACATACATACATATGTATGTGTGTGTATGAGTATGTATGTACACACACTAGTCTTTATAGAGTTTCACATATAAATATGTGTGTGTGTATATATATATATTATAATGATTAGGTGAAGAATCTCAAACAAAAAACTATGTTATATAATTAAAAAATCATTAAAATGTCAATTACCTTTTAAAATTATACCATTGAAACTATTGAGGGTATTTTTTAGTGTAGATAATTTTACTCTGATAAGTAATTATGATACTAAAAGCAATGTATCATAATATCCTTGATAATAAGATGGAAAATATATTTAGCTACTAATTCTAGATTGCACTGAAATTGGAAAAATATCTATCGGGTATAGATACATGAATCAAAACCACTTGAAGGAAAGTTTCAAAGCACATACCAAGACTCAGAAGATGATGGGAATGTTAGTACATGTCAATTAGCCATGATGACTATCTTCCTTTTTGATGCATCTGCCTTCTGCTGTCTCTGTCACTTTCTTTGTTTCTCTCCGGACATCATACATATGTATCTTTTTCTCTTTATCTCTTTCTTTCTTTTGTTACTGGAGATTGAACTCAGGGGCACTCGACCACTGAGCCACATCCCCAGCCCTATTTTGTGTTTTATATAGAGACAGGGTCTCACTGAGTTGCTTAGCGCCTCGCCATTGCTGAGGCTCGCTTTGAACTTGCGATTCTCCTGTCTCAGCCTCCATAAGTGCCAGGATTACAGGCTTGCGCCACCACGCCCGGCTTCTCTTCATCTCTTTCTATGCTGCTTATTTTCTTTCTCTTTGGAGGAAACCTCATCATTCTTGAATGCATCTAGAGAACAAAGACTGGCAGGTGACCGTGAGAAGATAGAATGTCAGCTCCATAAATGGAGATTGCCAGGCTCAGTGAGTAAAAGACTTACTGAGAAGCAACATAAGCTATTTTCAAGACTGCCAAAGTCATAGAGTTGAAACCGAGTCTGTGCTGCTTAGCAGGGAACAATGAGATGGAATGGAGAAGTTACAAAGAAGGTATTTGAGTAAGAAATATACACAATGTTTTACCTAAAACTGTGTCCTGATGAAGTAGTGAATTTCCTCTGACTCACAAGTTTGGAAGAGACTAGAGGGATGATGATTATAGGTAATCCAGGTACAGCTGTACCTGGATATCCTAAACCTGCTGATTTTATATGGGCTGTGATTTGAAGGACAGCAGAGGCTGTCCCAGAGAACAAACAAGGAACAGCAAACATCATTTGGTCCTGAAATGGAACATTTTATTATTCCATTGGATTAAGACATTTAAGGTTCTTGTTAAAGTGGAAAATGTTATCAGGAAGGGATAATTCCTGGTAATTATTATTTTACTGTGAATCTGTGCCCCAACTTGACAAAAGAATATGAAAATATTTGTATATATAATTTATTTTTACACATAAAATGGGCAACTGGTGAGAAGATCTGAATAATAAAATCTACTATGTTATATGCTTCCTTTTGCTTTTATGTCTTACTCTTCAGGAAGGCATTGCATCTTTTTTTAAAATTTATTTATTTATTCTACTTAGGTATACATGATAACAGAATGCATTTTGATTCATTGTACCCAGATGGAGCACAATTTTTCATTTCTCTGGTTGTACGTGATGTAGAATCACATCATATATGCAGTCATACATGAAGCTAGGGCTATGATGTCCATCTCATTTCACCATCTTTACTGTCCCCATGCCCCCTCCCCACTCCAAGGCATTGCTTCTTTATGTAATAACTGAATGGCAAACCTCTGCATGATACTCAAACCACAGAGCATCACCAATTACTTGACCAAGCAGATACGAGAAACAATGCATAAATTACACAAAATATTGCTCTTTTCAATATACCCAATGTTATTGCCTAGCTAACTATTTTAAGTAGAAGAAAAAAAAAAAAACCAAACCTCATTCTTCACTGTCTGTAACCTTAGTGCAATTACCAACACTATTTAAGAAGAAAAGGTAAATATAAAAATAAAAGGGGCATAGACACTCAGCATTCAATATATAACTACTTCTGGAACAGATTTCAAAAGAAACACTCCTGATATATTTGCATACAGATACAATCACCTTGAAATTTTACTATGCATTTGCTAATGAGGATATAAAGATTACTCATTTTATATGATGCCTTAGGAAACAGGATTTTCTTTATAACATAGCATTCATCATGGAAGTTTCTAGTTGGCTCAAGGCTGATTTTTTTTTTTTTTGTACTTCCTATAGATAACTGAGAGGGAAAATAAACATTCCAGGAAATAAAGATGTTTGAGAGCTGTGACATAGCTCTTGGAAACTCCAATGATCTTCTCCCTGTTCTTCAGAATAACAAACTGCTATGGGAAGAGATTTTTCAGGAGGAATTCTGAAAGCTCAAGTTTGAGAAGGCAACAGACTTAAAAGTGAGCAAGAAGTTTGCAGTGATGAAGATGAGAAGTCACAATGGACTCTGAAGACGCGTTGAGTAGGTAAATGAAGAGAGGATGGTGGGTAAAAGAGAGAGAGAGACAAACATGAGAATCCAGAGATGGTTTAAATGGGAAAAAAAGAAGTCAAACACAGTACCCAGGAATGCTGCCACCTTCTACTGTGCCAGTGTAAAGGTTATGAGGAATATCTCGAGCAATTCCCAGGAGTTAGATATTTTTATTCTGTTCCTGCAGCCCATCATTTCATTTTGTTCAGAACAAACAACTCAACTTTTCTAAGATAATTGATGAAGAAAACTTTTAAGGCCTTAGAACTTCATATTATTGCCACAAGCCTGATCCTGCCTCCTCCACACATGGTAATACTAGAATATATCTTTTATTTCTTTGATCCCAAAGGTCATTCTGCAAATTCAAACATCAAAGGAAGTGAGAAACTGGTGGATTCTTTTTCTTACTTTAGCAATTATTTCATAAGTTCTATTTTGCTTTTTATCCCTCCCACAATAAGATTGAACAGTACACATGTATTAAATCTTCTGCCAAGCCAGGAAATCAGTTCTTGCTAAATGGTAAGTTTTTGGATTATAAGAGCAAGTAGTTAAAAAATACTGGAAGAGACATTGATACAGTTTTTCTCTCTGACAAAACAATGTGAGTGGGTAAAGTTACTTTCCTTCTCTGGGGGATTTCTCATTTGTCTACTGAAAAATAAGAATTCTATATTTAGTGCTTTGGTAATGTCTTTAATACTTATAAAAGGGTATTATTCTGTAATTAACCATATAACATGGTAAGAAAATAAGGATTTCTGAATAATAGTCACTCAATTCTTATTTGACTAACCACTTTACAATGTGCATATTTAATGTATTCAATACATATTTAAACAATGTATATTGTCATCTTTAACATTTTCCTGATTATTTTTAAGACACTTAATTCTACTTTACTGTTATAAGAACAGTTATAGTTTAACAACTCTACTAACGTGGAAGATATTACAATCTATCAAAAGAATCACATGAAAGCCCCCAAACCTATTATTCATTGTCATTATCACAACAATTTCTTTGATGACAAAGGGAGAAAGGAGAGATTGTCATCTTGATCAGATAATAATACAATATATAATTAAGTATGTTAAGTATATGCAATATATGCAAATACATTTGCAAATGTATGCAAAAGTTCTTATCAATTAAAAAGTATGATGGAAATCCTGACTATTTTTAGGAAAAAACAGATAAGCTTTGGGCTATCAGTGAAAGTGCAGGGGAAAGGCACATGATATATTTAAATAAGTGCAATACTCCCAGACACAAATGATCATATTGTGGGAAGCATAAGAAAGATTTCACAGCAATAATCTACAAAAATTTCCAGCAAAATGAACTCATCAACTGATATCCCAGTCTTCAGGTAATGAAAACTACAAGCAAACCCACTGTCTTGATAGCCAAGAAAAGTCTGAAGAAATTATTAAACATTAAAATTTATTCACTCTTAGAAAAGACCATAATAATCTGTATGAGCCACCAAAGAGATAACTTATGCCAAATTAAATATGCTTCTTTTTTGTAAAAAGTTTATTAAAATTTCCAAGACAGACTATATTATATAAAATGTATTACAATACACCTTGATTCTACTTAATTTATATTTTTCTCAATAACCTGAATGAACAAATTGTTATTTGTGGGCAAACATGGCTAACTGTTGCAATGAATTAAAAAATCAAGAACAGGTATAATATCAAAGAATCCAAACACATGTGATTTGAACATGAATAATGTAAACTCTATCTTGGGTTGCAGAACAGTTGCACATATATGCAGTCAGAAAGGCAGATCTTTAAAGTAATTCTTGTGACAATTCCAATAAGAGGAGCTTGAGCTAGAGGTTGCTTTTTGTGTGCTCTATGTGTTAGATAAATAGTATCTAAAGAATCAGAGCTGGATAAAATGAGGTCTTCCTATTGAAGCTCTGTTCCTAAATGGCATACAATAAGACCCTATCTTCACAATAAAACTAACATAAAAGATCTATTAAATATTGAGAGTGCCAGGCTTGTGTTAAGTAGTTTATATGCACAATCTCAATTAATCTTCATAATGACCCCATGATGAGATAGGCACTGTTCAACCACATTTGTTGACCTAGAAAACTGAAGCTAAAAGAGGTCAATTAATGTGCCCAATGTCACATGCTACTGTGAGCTAATAAGAGAGTAAGTTAAGACTTAAAGCCATTCTTCATCTATCAACACCCATATTCTTACCACCACAACATATAACCTACCTCATATGAAGATTATAGAGCTAGAAACTCTGAGCCAGGATTTTAGATAAATTGTACACAACTGATAAGCATCTTTTTTCATAGGAATTCTACTAAAAAATTTAAACAAATGGAAAATTTAGCAGAAAACTGCAATCTATAAAAATCACTTTCCAAGTTTGAAAGAGTAACCAACAATGACCAAAAAAATCCCTCTGGGATTTAAAAATACAATAGTTAAAATTCTGAACTGAGATGTGTTCAACTCAGTAAATTAGATAGAGTTAAAGAGAGAAAACTGAAAATTAAGTTAGAAAAAAAATCTCAAGAATTATGCACAATGGGGCTGGGACTGTAGCTCAGCGGTAGAGCGCTTGCCTCGCATGTGTGAGGCCCTGGGTTCGATCCTTAGCACCATGTACAAAGCAATAAAATAATAAAGACATTGTGTTCATCTACAACTAAAAAAAAATCTTTAAAAAAAAGTAAAAATAAAAAATAAATAAATAAATTTAAAAAAAAAGAGAATTATGCATAATGAAGAGACCAAAACAAGAAAATGTAAGATGGCTGTTTAGATACAATGACAATTTCTAGCATATGTGGACCCATAGCTCCAGAAAGAGGGAAATGGAAGGAGCAAAAGCAATATTGAAAGATATATTAACCAAGAAAAAAGTTGATGAAAAGATCACTTCATTGAACATCCAATTAACCCCAAAGCACTCTAAATTAAAGAAATCTGCAGATTCCTCAGGGTACAACTTGAGAATATGGAAATCAGAGAGCAGCCAAAAGGAAAGAAAGAAACTTCTTCTTAAAGCTAACTTCCTAACAGAAACAATGTAACCAATGAAAATGGGTTAATATTTTCAATGTGCAGAAAGAA
>CM053411.1:41602302-41705145 GCA_028644305.1 Xerus rutilus | reverse complement strand
TGCCATTATTGGTAGAAAATTTGGTTCTGAAAATAGAAAATCCAAAAGAAATTACAAAACAATTATTAGACTTAATGCAGAAAATCAACTGGACTTATTATTTATATACAAAATTAGACTATTTCTAAATACAAGGAACAAAAAGGAAAATAAAATAAAAATTAAAGTATAATAAATAAAATTACAAAATAAAATCATACTATGTATAATAGCATAAAAATATCATACTAAAAATAGTTAAGGTCTTCATCTAAACCAATACAAAGATGGAGAGAAATGTTAAGAAACCTTATATAGACTGAGAGACATAACATTTTAATTGACCAGAAGACTTTTTACAAAAGGATAATATCCTTAATACATTTATGATTCCTGCATGTGCCAGAAGCCTAAGTGCTCAATATAAACTAATTCATTCATTCTTGAAAACAATTCCCATTTTATAAATTAACCATAGGCATGGAAAGTTTAAATAAGGTACCATAATTACAACTGACAGAAACAAAAATAAGCAGTTCTAATTCATGAGCCTCCAGAGTAGTCTGTCTTATATGCATTACTTCATTTAATCTTGTTAACTTGCACGGAAGGGGCGATTATTTCCATGCTATCTGAGAAAAATGAGCCCTGGAGTGTTTCAGTTGCATGCCAGAGGTCACAGAGCTAGGAGGGACCCATGCTTCTGCCAGCTACAATACACTGCCTTCATTTAGTAAGAGAAACAGAAAGTAAGAGAAACCATTTTTATTACTTACTCTATACAACTCCACTGAAATAAATTAGCATCCTTGCTCATAATAAGTAATTTGGTGAACCAAACATGCTGTATTGAAGCATTTGACCCATTTATCACAAAATAAAAAGCCTATCCCTGTTTCCTAAATAAGAATTAAGAAGTAAATGTATTCATTTCTAACTTTTTATGGTAGTAAATGACTAATGATTCCACACTGGCGGAGCCTCAGACCCAAACAATACTACGTTTGGTACTTAGAAAAACCCCTTGGAAGGAATAGCGCAAAGCAATTAACCAGAGGAATAATCAACAACACTACTTTTGAGATGTATGTGGCTAATTCTTTAGAGCAGCAACAGAACTTTGCTTTCTGTTATGGTTTGGATATGAGGTGTCTCCCAAAAGCTCACGTGTTGAAACAGTGCAAAAATTTCAGAGGTGAAATGATTAGATTATGAGAAGTGTGTTCTCATCAGTGGATTAGTCCACTGGTATGGATTAACTGAGCAGTGACTGTAGGCCGATACGGTGTAGCTAAAGGAAGCAGGTCCCTTGGAGGTGTGCCTTTGGGGTTTATGATTTGTCCCTGATGAATGCAGCTCTCTCTGCTTGCTGGTCACCATGTTCTCAGCTGCTTTCCTCCACCATGCTCTTCTGCCATGATGGAGCCCAGAGATATGAACCAGAAACTGAACCTCTGAAATCATGAGTCCAAATAAACTCTTCCTCCTCTATATGGTGATTGCCAAGTATATTGGTCACAGTAACTCAAAAGCTGACTAAAACACTTCCCTAGTGTCTTTGTCCCAAGTTCCAATTGTGACACTGCAAGAAACCAAGGAAAGGAAGATCTCAAGGGAATAAGAGGACATACTGCAGAGAGAAGCAGAGAAGGGGAGATGGGGTAGTAATGAGACAAAGTGAAGGGGAAACGATAAAATCAAAGAGAGAGAACAAAATTTTAAAATGAATTTACATTCTTTGATACATTGAATAGAGGAGAAAAGAAAAGAATTAAATAGCATCCCTGTGCCCCAGAGACGGGAATAAAAAACCTAATCTAAGAAAGGACTAAGGACAGGAACCTCCGTTCTGAATCTGCCAGGCTGTGGGATCAGATCACATTCTCCATGACTCCCAGCATTTAATCACCATTCTGCTCCAACTTTCTCAGCCTGAGTTGGAAAATGCCATCCCACATTCAGCATGATGTTACAATAAAATGACTTCCTCCAGCATCTTGCCTTGTAATTTGGGTGAATTACAATGGGCTCACATGGTAAAATAATGTGATGCCTGTTGGTGACAGAAAGGCTTAAAAGCACCGTTCACTTGCTTCCCTGCCCTGAAAATAAGTGGTTAGCCACCAAATTTATTATTTCAGAAGGGCCTGGCTGTCACTATTTGAGTCACTACTTGGATGTAGTAACTCTACTTAATACTGACAATCAAATGCTCGATGCAAATTTTAAGCCCAAGAAGAATTTCATACAGTATCTCTAATCATTTTCCTTTTGAGCTCCTTGAACTGCAGTCATAATTTTTTTAATGGAAATCATCATCCAGAAGGTGATGTTCGGTCTTAGTCAGCAGCTTGATCCAGACTCCTTTTCCAAACAATTTCATCCCATAATTGGCATTTGTCTTGTGTGTACACTCCATCCTGTGTCACTTATAAATTTACATTCCCAAAGTGAAAAAAAATGAAGTTTGTGTCTATTTTTTTATGAGTTACCACAGAAAACTCAATTGTTCTCTGAAACTTGTAGGATGGTGGAAATATCATCTCTTTATCATGTAATCATATACCCCGAATATTCTCCAAAGGAATCCCAGTAATGGAGAAATGCAAATTCTTCAAAATACTAAGTTATGTGCTCAAAGTTATGGTCTGAAATGGGAAGTGGTCATGTTTTAAATTATTTACAATGAGCATCATAAACAAAGGAATAGCTCAGATATCCATGATGGAGGTTACTACACAAGTATTCTCCTCCCTCTCCTCCTCTCCTTACCCTCCAAATTGTCGGTAATATTTCTACATAATTTTTATTTATTAGGGGTCAGTTTAACTGACAGCCAATATACTCTAGCTGGAACAAAAGGGCATAAAAAGATAAAATAAAATAAATAAATAAAATAAAATGGAATAAAATATTTGAAAAGGATATATTGTATAAAGGATTTGTATCCAGAATATACAAAGAACTCTCAAAGTTCAATGTATAAAATCTGTAAAAATATATTTCACCAAAAATGATATACAGATATCAAACAGATGAAAATTATGTTTAACATAATTACTAATTAAGAAAATGCAAATTAAAATAATAACAAAGCACTCCTTTCTACTTATTATAATGTGTAAAATTAAAAATACTGTCAAAATCAAGTGTTAGAGAAGATGTGAAGTATTTTGTACTCTCACACTGCTGGCAGAAATATACAATGGTGCATTTTAGAAAGCAGTTTGACTTATGTTTGTGAAAGATTTGCACACAAACACACAAATGAATGGAACAGTTATTCATAAAAGCAAAAAAAAAAACTGAAAACTCAAATGTCTGTCAACAAGTGAATGGAAAAACAATCTGTGGTATACCCATACCATAAATGCCACACAGCAATCAAAAGCTGATATACCCAACAACATGGAGGAATCTCAAAATAATTTTGTTGAGAAAATGAAATCAGAAAGAACTTTGCATACTACATGACTCCACTGACATAAAACCTCAAATAATGCAATCTAATATATTGTAGCAAAAGCCTGTAGTGCCAACTGGAAACCAAGGAACAGACAGACATTAAGGAGGACTTGGAAGGAGGGATGACAAAGGGTGTTGAAAATTTGGGGGTGTGATTTGATCCTTTAATTACTATATAGTACAAAAACTCTTGACCTGCCAATTAGGTCAGCTAGAGGCCTATCTGAGTAAGCCACTTTAAGCAAAGATTAAAGCGAATATTTAGTTTTTTATGACAATCAAACAGGATGTCTACAAAATTCCTATGATTATGCATTAAAATATCACTCAACAAGCCTTTGATATATATATGTTTCAAAACCAATTAACCAATAATTATCGAAGACCAATAAAACCCATCCTAAAGTCTAAGCTATTGTTTCAACTCTTAAGAATCCACAAAATCAATACAAAAATAAACCATGTACATGTGTATATGTATACATATATGTATATAAGTATGCATATGTGTGTGTATATATATTGTAAGTATATACACATACTTAAAAATTTGTAGAAAAGGGAAATTGGAACAGAAAATGATTTCAATAGAATTTTTATGATATGAGATATATCCATAGGTTTAAGAAATAAGAAGTCTATATCAAGGAATCGAGGCTTGACTGAGATATATCCATTCACTTATTCAGTATGTGTTTGTTCTGTGTCTACTATGGGGTTCCATCTCAGTGCCGTAGATATGGCAGGGAACAGAACAGCTCTTGTGACACATGCTTTCAGATTTAATGTTGAAATTTATATGTGCTGTTAGTGACAAGTACAAAGGAGGAAAATAGAATAAAAATAAAATGAAAACAGGAATAGCTGAGCGGGGAAAGGAAGAACAGGTCACAGTTTTCAATAGGCGGTAGTGTTTTCCATAAGGCCTCACTGAGAGGATAATGTTCAAGCAAAGACTTGAAAGAGGTAACAGTAATAGATATGGACAGGGTACTCCATACAGGGAATGGCCAAGTCCCTCTGAAGGTATGATCAGAGAGGCAGAAGTTCAGCTCTTGTATGACCTTAACAAACATGCACTTTTACTGTGTGACTGAAGTGAGAAGCTATTCAAGTTATGAGCCCTGGATGTTATATAGCTTTTTTTTTTTTAAAGATCATTGTAGTTGTTCAATGAGAGCAAGAATGGTAAAAGGAGTCAGTATGCTATTTCAAAAACCCAGGCAAAAGATATCAGTTGTGCGAGACAATCCATAAGATGCCTCCCAGTGATCCTTGGCCCTTGCTCCTCCCCTTGGGTGAGGGACCTAGCTTCTTACCAACATAACAGGAAAGGTAAGGTAAGGAGATGTCACCCCCATGATTAGATAGATGATATGACAAAGGTGACAGGACACCTTCACACACAAATCAGACTTCATCTTGACGGCAGATCCACTGGGAGACTGGGGAGACTGTCCCTCACCAGCCACGAAGAAGTAAGCTGCCCTGATGAAAGTGGCCATGTGGGAAGAGCCCTGAGACAAGAATCAACAGGAAGTCTCAAGTTGCTGAGGGCAGCCTTCAGCAAGAAACTGAACAACCCAAAGTTACTTGGAAGAAAATCTTTCTCCAGTCTAACCTCAGAAGAGCCTGCCGCCATGACATCAATCCTGGATGGGAGCCTAAAGAAGAGAAACCCTGAAGCAGATAACCTAGCTGAGTCATGACTTCTGACCTTCAAAACTGAGAGATAATAACTGTATGTTGTTTTAAGCTACATACATTGATAATTTGTTATGCAGCAATAAAAATTTAAAAAGAAGTGGTTCGGATGAAGGCAATGCGAGTGGTTGGAAGCCGGGTGCGGTGGCTCAAGCCTGTAATCCCAGCACTTTGGGAGGCTGAGACAGGAGGATCGTGAGTTCAAAGCCAGCCTCAGCAACAGTGAGGCACTAAGCAAGTCAGTGAGACCCTGTCTCTACATAAAAACAAAATAGGGCTGGGGATGTGGCTCAGTGGTCGAGTGCCCCTGAGTTCAATCTCCAGTACCCAAAAAACAAAAAAAAAGAGTGGTTGGAGAGTATAGATGACATGTTTAATAATGGATACAGTGAGAAAAGTTAAGATAGACTCCAAAGATTTTTGCCTGAACAAAAGAAAAGACATTTATTAAGATGAAGAGACCCGTGGAAGGAGCAAGTATAGAGAAAATGGAATCAAGGCTGTATTTTCGGACAGTTTAATTCTGAGGTGCATGGAGATACTGAGTAGGGAACAGAAAGTTGCATTCCTGAATCTTGAGCCCAGTGGAAATAAGAAGCTAGAGAAATACACTTATGAGTAGTTGTTGTATATATGGTATAAGCCACAAGATCAATGATATGTCAAAGTTAGGGTAGAGACAGATATTGGAAGCCAGGAATCTAACAGAAGAAAAAAGTCACTCAAAAGAGGGTACACAACATAAGCAGAAGCTTAGAGGAAGGAATAACTCAAAGAGATTGATTATGAGTAGGTCATCAGCATCTTTTATCTATTTATTGCATATTTCATGTATTTATTGCTAATGAGGAAGATACATGAAGACAGCAAAAGGAAACTGTCCCTAATGGGAAGTGGAAGGGTTGAAGGAATCATCTCAGTGACTGTCCCTCAGAGATACCTGAACCTAAAATGGCATGCATAACTTCTTCCAGAGTATAAGAGAATTCCTCAGAAACTGAAGAAGGATTGTTGCTGTATATACTCTAAATCAGAAGGATTAGGTACATTAAGTTCTATACTCAGATACAGGGAACTGGAGTACCTGGGAAGGCATCTAAATTCTTTCTAGCACAAGAGGTGGGGTGGGGAATAGAGTTACAATTCAAAGATAGAAAATAAGTTAACAAGAGAAAGAGCTCAGGTCTCCTAATAGGTCATGGTGCCCTCCAGGTATTTTTAAAGTTTTATATTAGGATCTTTTCTTACTTGAAAGTGCTTTTATTCAACAACTACAAGTACTGTGTGTTTTCAGTACTATGCCAGAGGTGTTGTAGAAGATATTAAAAAGAAAACAGTAAAATAAGTTTTTCCTCTTAGAAAATTATATCTGCTGGATGTAAGAGAAAAAAAAATCATACCTGCAAGAAACCAAAAAAGAATCAGGATTCAGCATACATTTTGGAGGGATTATTAAATTTTATAAAAACAATAGCATGTTAATATTACTATAAATTATTTAGAAGCACTATTTTCCCAACATTTCCAATAGATTGCCCTGCTATAGATTAAACCCAATGATAAAGTCCAAAAAGGAGGCTTTGATCAAATTTCCTGAAATGTCAGATAATGAAATATGAGAATTCACATTAATTGAGTGCCTATTATGTGCTCAGCACTTTGATCTATGTTAATATGGCTATCAAATGGCAGCATATGGAACTGAATATAGGCTATAGGATCTAAAACCCAACTTTCCCCTTTCAAACCTACTGTCGTGCCCCCAGCACTCCTTCCTTTTCACTCTGCATGTGTCAATCAGACTGACTAATTTATACATTCATACTCTTCACTTCAGAGAAAAGCTAAAAATATTTTTTTTAAAAGTCACCCTGACACCTGACAATTTAGCAGGCGCATTGGAGGTTTTTCCAAGTGTCATTGTAAGATAAATTTTATAGCAAAGAATGTACTGTCAGGTACTCCTCCTCACCCCCCTTGCTCCCTGAATGAATGTAATAATGTGGAAGACTCTTTCCACCTCTAATTTATTGATGGCATGAGATTTGCCATTTTGTCTGGGTGAAATTATATATCTACAAGGAATTTTCAATGGATAAAGTTAATATGAGTTATTTTGAACTTTCAAGAAGTCTAGGAGATTTTTAGAAAAGATGAATACTGTCAATGCTTCAAGAAACTATATATTTTAGTTTGAATTTTTTGAAAGCACATGGAAAGGTAATTCACATAGCTTTTGATAATGGAAAGAAGACTCAGACGTTAAATGCCTATCAAGTATAACACACAGAAAAAGAATACATATAAAGATATTTATCTCTTTCAATTAAAATATTTTCCCATTTAGAAATGGGAACCTAAGTATAAGCCCAAAGATAGAGAAATATACAAGGACAATTCAATGAAATTATCAATGCTTTTTTCCTCCTTCATGTGGACAGGACCTCAGCTAAGTCAAGTGTACACCAGTGACTGAACTTTGTAAGTACCCAATTTATTCACTCAACTTTTTCACCACTTCAGCCACACATTGGGCACTGTATAGTTGTAGATTCAGTGAGTATTTAAAGTTAGGAGAGATCCAAGCAAACATACGTACATGCATACTTCCATTCAATATCATTGATGAGATAAAGGTACATAATTACATTCTCACCACTAAAACAAAACAAAATGTTCTCTACCTCACTATGCCTTTTTATAGGGTACTGTACTCTTATGACTCTTCCACTTATTCACTAGTATACCTCATTCTTGACCAGGCTGTCATTAATAATAATAAAACAAAGATATTAAACTGCAGTGTATGCTTTAAATATTCTCAATATCCACAAAAAATTTTAAAATCAGGGATTGCATATTGATCTTAAATGTTGCCAACTTAAACAAAAAGATAAAAATTAATTTGCCATCATAGAAGCAGAACTGTATTAATTTACACTCCCTTCAAGAGTGTGGAAGGGGGGCTTTCAAGATGGTGGAGTAGAAGAGGTTGCTTTCCTGGCTGCTCCATGGCGTGAAAATAAGAAAGAAGTAGCTTCTCAGCAAAGTGGGTGAATATAAAGGTGGAGAAGGTGCTTTACTGGGAATTAATTCTGGACATTCATATCATATTGGGGACTCAAGAGGTTGGATATAATAAAAGAAGGAATAAATCCTCAGGGCTGTCACTGCCAACACTGGTGACACCTGCAAACAAAGTGGAGGGAATTAAAGGACCCCACATTTTCAGGAGGCCTGAAGCATGTCTGGTACACAGAGATCAGAAATGAAGGACGCTGCTGCTGGACTAACCTGAAAGGTGTGCTGCAAAATATCCTTGTGCAAGAAAGAAGCCACTTCTCTCTCAGCTGCCTACAGAGGACAGAGGAAGAAACCACTTTGTAGCTAGCGGCAGGTGGCAGGGTGGGTGGCAGCAGCTGGGACAGCTGATTCCTGGCAAGCAGAGGTTGGCCTGAAATACAGGTCTGGCAAACCCACACTATATAACATAGAGTATGTGTAAGCAAACAGGGGAAAATCAAATGAGAGGGGTTTACATAAAGGAATTCACATTGTAGAACCTACCCAGCTCCATTTGGAGGACCAGTTGGAAGAAAAGCACTGGGCCAGGAATTCAAAAGGGCGGGGATGGAAAGATTGAGTTTAGAGATGGAACCTGACAGACCAGGAAACGCTGGGAGACCAGGGATCTGTCTCCCAGTGTGGACCAGCAACTCCTGGGCCCAGGAAGTGTACTGATCTAAAATCTTCAGACCAATGGCCATCCAAGGAAGAATGTATAGCCTACCTAAACCTAAACCCCACTTCCAGGAGCTCTGCCTATTGGATTTCCTCCCACATTCCAGCAACCCCACCTAATACTGTTGAAAAGGGAAGCCAAGAAACTTTTGAACTCCAGCGGAAATAATTACTTAACTTTTCATTGAGATCTTTTTGTTTTCTTTTCTTTTTTAAGTTTTTTTTCTTTTATTTTTTTTTTTTGCTATGTTCAATTGTGACCTGAATCGTTCATGCACATTTACACATATTTATACTTGTTTTTCCTCATTTCTAGCATTTTTTGAAGGCAGTTATTTTTCATGAATTAGTATTTGGAGGACTGGAATGTTTTATTTGCATATTTCAATTTTGTTTTATATTCTTATTTTTATTTTGTAATTTTTATTTTATATACATTTTTTCTCTCACTTATGTTTCTCTTGATTCCTTCTCTTTTCTTCTGTTAACAGCCAATCTCTATTGTTCTCTCCTTCACTCTTCAATTTTTTACTTCTATTTTCTCTCCTCCCTCATAATCTCCACATCCTACATAACTTCTCTTTTTTCTCTGCTCATCATTCAAAATTGTAAACCTTTTTGAAAACTTACTGTCTTACTGTGGGTGATTACTGATCACATCATTTCTGTTTATTGTGATCATTAACATTGTAGATGTCATATAAAGAATAATTTGGTTTACTGCTCTATATTGTGTGCATTGGTTATTATTATTTGTCTCCCCTAACACTGTAAGGTACTGGAAACCTTCAGGGATTCTATGAGTCTACAGGGTAGAAACTCTACTGCTTCAGATTCATACTGTCAGATGGGTAGACAAACAACATGAAAAAGCAAGAAAACAAATTGCTCCAAACAAATCAAAATACTTTAAAACATAATCCATTGACACCAAAGTGGAAGAAATGTTGGAGAATGAGTTTAGAATGTACATAGTTAAACTAATCTGTGAAATAAAAAGACAATGTAAGTAGTAAAATTGGTGAGAAAATACAAGAGTGAAAGATCACTTCAATAAAGAGAGAGATTGTGGGAAAAAATCAAGCAGAAATTCTCAAAATGAAGGAAGCAACAAACCAAAATAAAAAGCACCACCAGCAGACTATACCACTTGGAAAATACATTTTTAGGCAATAAACACAAAATACATAATCTTGAAATATATATAATCTTGAATATACATATATATGTATATGTGTGTGTGTGTGTGTGTGTATGAAATACAGGAAAACCTGAAAAGACCAAGTTTAAGATTTATTGAGATACAAACAAAAGGAACACACAAAGTTTTCAATGAAATAATATCAGAATATTTCCCAAACTTTAAGAACAAAATGGAAAACCAAATACAAGAGGCTTACAGGACCCCAAATATACAAAATTACAACAGACTCACACCAAGTCACATTATGAAAATGGCTAACATACAGAATAAGGATAGAATTTTAAAAGCTGGAAGAGAAAATAAAGCTCATATTTAGAGGCAAACCAAACTGGATCTCAGTTGATGTCTTAACTCAAGACCCTCAAAGCTAGGTGGTCTTGGAATAATACATACCAAGCTCTGGAAGGAAATAGATGCCAATCAAAAACACTATACACAGAAAAATTAAGCTTCAGATTTGACAATAAAATAAAAACCTTTTGTGAGAAACAAAAGTTGAAAAAATTCACAACCAGAAAGCCTGCACTATAAAACATACTAGTAAAATATTCCATGAAGAAAAAATGAAAAATAAAAGTGAAAACCAGAAAAGGGAGGAGCTACACTAGAAGAATAGTCAATCAAAGGAGGAATTAATTTAAATTAAAACCAGAAATAAATAAAATGACAGGAAATAAAAAGCATTTCTCAATAATAACATTGAAGCTGGGCATGGTGGCACAAGCCTGTAATCCCAGCACTTAGGGAGGCTCAGACAGGAGAATCGAGAGTTTAAAGCCAGCCTCAGCAATAGAGAGGTACTAAGCAACTCAGTGAGACCCTATCTCTACGTAAAACACAAAATAGGGCTGAGGATGTGGCTCAGTGGTCGAGTGCCCCTGAGTTCAATCTCCAGTACAAAAAAAATTAATAATAATAATAATAACATTGAATGTAAATGGCCTAAATTCATCAATCAAAATAAATAGACTGGCAGATTGGGTTAGAATATAAGACCCAACAATACACTGTCTCTAAGCAACACAACTCTTAGGCAAAGACATCCACAGACTGAACATAAAAAGTTAAAGGATAGGAATCATTCACATGGATCTCACAAACAAGCAAGGATTTCTATCCTCATATCAAATGAAGTGGGCTCAACCAAAGTTAATCAGAAGGGACAAAGAACGTCATTTCATACTACTTAAAGGATTCATACATCACAAAGATATAGCAATCTTAACTACTGCTGTCCCAAAAAATGGAGCACCTACATACATCAAACAAACCCTTCTCAATTTCAAGAATCAAATAGACCACAACACAATAATACTGGTTAACTAACATGCCTCTCTCATCACTGGATACATCTTTCAAACAAAAACTAAATAAAGAAGCTATAGAACTAAAAAATACAATTAATGATTTAGACTTGACAGACACATATAGAATATGTCATCCATCAATGACTAAATACACTTTCTTCTCAGCAGCATACAAATTCTTCTCTAAAACAGACCATATTTTAAGCCATGAAGTTACACTTAGCAAATACAAAAGAGAGAGAGAGAACATTGTGTTTAATAGATCATATGGAATGAAATTAGAAATCAAATATAAAATAAAAAATAGAAGCTACTCTAACACTTGAAGACTAAATCATATGCTATTGAATGAACAGTGGATAATGGAAATAATCAGGGATAAAAGAAAAATGCTGAGAAGAAATGAGAATAGATACAACATATCAAAACCTCTGGGACACTATGAAGACAGTTCTTGGAGGAAAGTTTATTGCAATAAGCTCATTCATTAAAAAAATAGAAAGTTATGAAATAAATAACCTAATATTACATCTCAAAGTCCTAGAAAAAGAACAAATCAACACCAAAAACAGTAGAAGACAGGAAATCATTAAAGTTACAGTCAAAAATCAATGAAATTGAAACAAAAAAAAATCAAAAACTCAATGAAACCAAAAGTTAGGCCTCTAAACAAATATATAAGGTTGATAAACCTTTAGCCAAGCTAACCAAGCAAAGGAGAGAAAAAACTCAAATTACTAAAATTTGAGATGAAAAAGGAAATATCTCCATGGACTTTACTGAAATACAGATGATAATCAGAAACTATTTTGAAAGTTTATACTTCAATATAATAGAAAATATTGAAGATATGAACAAATATCTAGAGAAACATGACCTACACAAATCAAATTGAGGAGACATAGAAATTTAAACAGATCATTTTCAAGCAATGAAATTGAAGATGCTATCAAAATCCTACCAACAAAGAAAAGCCCAGGACCAGATGGATCCTCAGCAAATTTCTACCAGAACTTTGAAGACTAACATCAATCTTCCTCAAATTATTCCATGAACTAGAAAAGAAGGGAACTCTTCTAAACTCATTCTATGGAGCTAGTATCACCCTAATACCAAAACCAGACAAAGACACATCAAGGAAATAAAATTTCAGACCAATATCCCTGATGAACATAGATACCAAATTGCATACAAAAACATATTAAAAAGATAGTGTACCTCTATCAATTGGGGTTCATCCCAGGGATGCAAGTTTGATTCAACATGCACAAATCAATAAACATAATTCACCACATCAATATATTTGAAGACAATAATTACATGATTATCTTAATAGATGCAGAAAAATATGTCAGCATCCATTTATGTTCAAAACACAAGAAAAACTAGGGATTGTAGGAACGTATCTTAACATTGTGAAAGCTATATATGTTAAACCCAAGGCCAACATCATTCTAAACATAGAAAAACTGAAAGCATTCCCTCTAAAAACTGGAACAAAACAGAGATGCCCTCTTTCACCTCATCTATTCAAAATAAACCTTGAAACCCTAGCCAGAACAATTAGGCAAAAGAAAGAAATTAAAGGGATGTGAATAGGAAAAGAAGAGCTCTAACTATCCCTATTTGCCAATGACATGATTCTATATTTAGAAGATCCCAAAAAAACTCCACCAGAAAACATCTAGAACTCATAAACAAATTAAGCAAAGTAGAAGGACACAAAATTAAAATTTATAAATCAATTGCATTCCTATATACCAATGAAGAATCAGCTGAAAGGGAAATTAGGAAAACTAATCTATTCACAATAGCCTCAAAAAAAACAAAACACTTGAGAGTCATTCTAACAAAAGAGGTGAAAGACCTCTACAATGAAAACTACAGGACACTAAAGAAAAAAAATGAAGAAGACCTCAGAAAATGGAAAAATCTCCCATGTTCTTGGATAGGCAGAATATTGTCAGAATGGCCATACTACCAAAAGTGTTATACAGATTTAATGCAATTCCTATTAAAATTCCAATGGCATTCTTAAAATTCATTTGGAAAAATAAGAGGCCCAGAATAGCAAAGTAATCCTTAGAAAAGTGAAGCATGAAGTATCATAATACCAGACCTTAAATTATACTACAGCGCTATAATAACAAAAACAACATGGTATTGACACCAAAACAGACATGAAGACCAATGAGGCGCTATCTTTTTTCCAATGTATATTTGTGGTGCCTTTGTCTAGTATTAGATAACTGTATATCTCACACTAGACAGCCTCATCAACAAATGGTGCTGGGAAAACTGGAAATCCACATGTAGTAGAATGAAATTGAACCCCTATCTCTCACCTTGAACAACACTCAATGCAAAGTGGATCAAGGACCTAAGCATTAGACCAGAGACTGTGTCTTCTGGAAGAAAAAGTAGGCCCAACTCTCCATCATGTCAGCTTAGGAACTGGCTTCCTTAACAAGACTCCTAAAGCACAAGAAATAAAATCAAGAATCAATAAATGGAATGGAATCAAACTAAAAATCTTCTCAGCAAAGGAAACAGTCAATAATGTACAGAGAGAGCCTACAGAATGAGAGAAAATCTTTGCCACCTGATCCTCAAATAGAGCATTAATCTCCAAGATATACAATGAACTCAAAAAGAAAGACACACACACAAAAATCAAATAATCCAATCAATAAATGGGCAAAGGAACTGAATAGGTACTTTACAGAAGAAGAAATATAAATGGTCAACAAATATATGAAAATATGTTCAACATCTCTAGCAATTGGATTTTTAGTTATATATGACAGTAAAATGTATTTTGACATATTATACATACATGGAGTATAACTTCTCATTCTTGTGGTTGTACATGATATTGAGTTACACTGGTCATGTATTCACATATGAACATGTGAAAGTTATGTCTGATTCATTCTACTGTCTTTCCTATTCCCATTCCCCACTCCTTTCCTTCATTCTGCTTACTGATCGTCATGTGAGCTGCTTTTCTTGGCCATACTCTTCTGCCATGTGTTCAGCATCACCTGGAGCCCTAAGGAATAAAGCCATCCAGGCCTCTGAAATTGTGAGCTCTCAAAAAAGCTTTTCCTCCCCTAAAATTTTTCTGGCCAGATCTTTTAGTTTTAGTAGCAAAAAAGTTGACTGAAACAGAAATGGGTACAGAGAAGTGGGGCCCTAGCTGTTACTAACCTGACTGTGTAGTTCAGAAGCTTTGGAGCTTTTCGGAACTGGTTGGAAGAATTTTGAGATGTGTAACAGTGCAAGCAGGAAATGATTTAGATTGTTTGTAAGTGGAGCTTAATGACTGATTCTGGTGGGATCTCATAAGACCAGAATGCCAATAGGACCATGGACAGTGAAGATGTGGCTGAAGAGTGTTTAGCGGAATAGGAAGACACTATTGGTAATTGGACCAGAGGCCATTCCTGTTATGTTCTGGCTGAGAAGTTGTCTGATTTTGCCCATGTCCTGAGACTTTCTGTGAAGCTGATTTTAAGGCTGATGGACTTCTAAATATGGAGGAATAAATTACTAGACAGCATAGCATTCAGAAGTAGCATGGGCATTTCTAATGGCTTTTAGCCAAGTTTATTGTGATATTTAGAAATAAAAATCAGAGCAGAAAGATTTGAAAAACTTAGACTGGAAAAGCAGGAGTAAAACTGGGGCTAAGGAAGTTGCAGTTGTTAAAGACTTTAACACCACTAAAGGAATGCTAAAGACTTTGCCTAGAGACAATAAGAAAGATGACTTCTCAGGAATTGGCATCTCTGGAATTGGCAAGATCATATCCACCTCAGACTTAAGGAACTTAAAATAAAAATTCTCTTGAGAAGAAAACAGTGGGGCGCCCTTTTTCCACATGGGAGCCTAGGAAGTTTTTTCAACATGCTCAGCCACCCAGACATTCAGAGGCTACTGCAGCCAGGGTCTCTGGAGGCTTTACTACTGCTTGAGATGGTGATCCATCTTGGCATCGATCACATGGTGCTGTTTCTACAGGAAAGCAGGATGCTGAAGTTAGGGGGTCATGGAGCTTCCATCAAGATTTTAAAGGAAGGCCTGTAAGGCCAGGCAATGTGCAGCAGAGTCAGAGTCCCTGCAGGCAGCCCCTGAGAAGGCAAAGCATGCAGATGTGAAGAGGAAGCTGAAGCTGCGGTGGAGACCTCCAAAATTAAGAAATGCCAGTAACATGGGACATTGTCCTAGGGAAGCTTCAAGGAATTGAGCAGATACAAGGCAACAGAAAGGCCACTTGGATTGCAACTAATAAGGCCACAGGAGTGGAGCTACACAAGACTTTTGGACAGAACATCAAAATGTATTTTGCATTGTGAGATGGCTGTGAGTTTTTGGAAGCCAGAGGCTAAACGTCATGGTTTGGATTGAGGTGTCCCCCAAAAGCTCACATGTGAGACAATGCAAAAAGGTTCAAAGGAAAAAAGATTGGGTTGTGAGAATCCTTACCCAATCAGTGAATTAATCCCCAGACAGGGATTAACTGAGTGGTAACTGAAGGCAGATAGGGTGTAAATGGAGGAGGCTGGCATTGGGGGCATGGCTTTAGGGTATATAATTTGTATCTAGGAATGAAATCTCTCTCTTCTTTCTGATTATCATGCAAACTGCTTCTCTCTGCTACACTCTTCATGATATTCTGACTCACCTCGAGCTCCAAGGAATGCAGCCAGTTGTCTATGGACTGAGACCTCTGAAACTATGAGCCCTCCAATAAACTTCTCCTCCTCTACATTTGTCCTAGTCTGGTCCATTAGTCACAGCAGTGAAAAATCTGACTAAGACAGAAATGAAGAACATAAAAGAATCAGAAAGAGTTTCTCTCTTCTGTTGTCTGCTGTCTTCCAAGTCACTGGCTATGATGTAAACAAAAACAAAGCAGAAGATGGATGGAAGAGAAAAAAGGGGGAGGAAAAAATGAAAAGAAGAAGATACTTGGTAAAGTTTTTTATGAGTTCAGAAATGGATCATAATTAAGGATTTAGAACAATAAATTGAGAGTCTCAGTTACTTTTATGCAAACTGATAAATAAATATTAATTGATATGTCCAGATTTACCAGATAAAATCTGCCACTGGAATTAAAAGAAAATGAGGGCTTCCTTACAGCAGGCTAAATGTCCCAGCCATTTATATATTGGTTTTACATTGTTTACAACCTAAGAGTTTTACCAGCTTTTAGATTACAGAAAGAGAATACTTTTAATCACGATTTCCAGCTTATTATCTTGTACTTCTGTTCCCATATCCCCTTTTCTTTTGCTTTCTCCCTCCCCTTCTCGCCCTCACCCTCTCCCTCTCTATCCTCCCTCCCTCTCCCTCTTCCTCTTTCTGGCATTAGGGATGGAATCCAAGCCCCCTTGAAGCTTAAGTATATTTTTTCAACTGAGCTACATCCCCAGCTGTTCCCATCCTCTTGATTAGCTCTCTTGAGTTCTACTCCATATGTACAAACAGAAGAACTAAGATTCAAAACTTGTTCGTTTTGGATGACACGAATATATATGCCATAAATAAAGAAAAAATCTAGCATTTTTAAGTTTGTACTAAAGAATGAAATAAGGAATCATGTTAGAGAATAAAGTTTGAAGTTAGAAAGCAAAATGCCCATAATTCCAAAGTAAATACAAGTAAAAGGAAAAATAATGTGTCACTTGAAGAGTTTCGATTATAACACAGTAGAACAGTTTAAGTAAAACATAAGACATTCTTTTAAACACATAGCCCATTTATCTGAAAATTAAGAAATATTCTGTCAATCATTTTACCATTATAATTTGATGATTTTGAGTATGCAGAGGACAGGGGTCTCCAGATGGTTTTCTCATCTTTTAACCAGATTGTCAGAACACAGCCTCTTCTCTTCACTATATTTTGCACTATATTTTCACTATATTTTCCTTTCTTGCTGTCTATCCTCTCCCATTCCAAAAGTTCACATTACTAAACATCTTAGTCTGAAAGTAAAACACAGAGAAATAAATAAACATTTGGATTCTAGCAGTAAGAACTCTCAAGTCCAAAGTTTTCATGGGTGAATCTCAAGAAATTTCTATGTTCTAAATAATTGCTAACTATTATTTAATAAAAACAAAATTAAGTAGCAATGAACTTCTGTGATGATCAAAGAGAAATCAACTTCAGGTCAGGAAAGCTATCAGCATAATTTAACCCAAACCATACAAAATGCCATGTGAAATTGTTATAATACATATATATATACATATATACATATGTATATATATATATAAAATGTGAGTATACAAATGGAATTATAATGATCTTAAACAATGAAGTACATGGATATTTACTGTCAATAATGTAATAACTGATAGATTTGCAGAGTCGATGCCACCATATTTTCAAGTATTTGATATTTCCTTACTTGAAATCCTTATTAATTTCACAAGAAACACAATGCTAAACATACAAAGTACATCAAGCCAACTTTCAAGAAAAAAGTCCATGAAAAGAAAAAAATACTTATAGATACAGACATACTTATCCACAATGCTTATTGCATTATCAGACTTGAAAGAGATAGGGGTTATATTAAGGAGAAAAAAAAAAAAGAGCAAAAGTATAAAGAACTAAAACCAGAGCAGAAAATGGTAAACAAATGTGAAATCCAGAATTGCTCTGAACACAAATGCCAACATCAGCACTGCAATAAAAACACTGAGCTTTCATGTAGAAGCAAAAAGGGAAAGCTGATTGCAATATTCCTGGATTAAGCCAGGGACCTGGAAAGAAGGCTAAAGATTTGTAGCATTCTCTGCTGGCAAGTTTAAACAAATGCAAATCTTTCCTGAGGAAAGCTTCCTTAATGCAGACCTCTAGGCTTTATGTATATACATTCCTTTATATATCATAAATCATATATTGACATATAGATATTCACAATCAATACCACCAAACATGCAAGAACATAAGTAAACATGAACATAAATCAACAGAGGTAAAGGCAACATTTTTCTACATAAATGATTTTGAGATTTTATAATTATCAGCTAGACATCATAAAATATATCAGCCAGAGAAGATAAAATGAGATACCTAAGTAATGAAGTCATTAAAGTTTTTAAAGTAAAGAAGGAATAAGATACTATTAAAAGTTATAATGTAAACAAAAAATAACTAATTAGATATTTTAGAAACAAAAACACTTTTGAAATAAAAATATTAATGGATAGGTTGAATCTCAGAATAGGAAAAACTGAAAAGAAAATTAATTCAGAGACATTACTGAAGAATTTATTTCAAAAGCAGCACAAAAAGAAAAGCAATTGAAAAATTTAGAAGAGAGGTTAAAAGATATAGAGGCTAGAAAAAGAGAAGCTAATACTTACTAATTCATCTGTTCTGTAAGCCTTCAACAAACATTCAAAAAAAATCTATTGTTCATTAGAACCTTTCTAGGACCTGAGAGAGAAAAAATAGAGCAAAAAGTGATACTAATCAAGAGGAAGTAAGTGGTGGGTCAGATAATGATGGTTGTTTTGAAGGAAAATAATGAATAGAAAGAGGATAGATTTAGAGTTCCGGGGTGAGAAGCGAAAGAACGGAAGAGGAGCTACACTTACAATAATAAAGCATTCAAAGTGACTAAAACTAATTAAATGAATGGATTCAGAGGCAAGGAAGTATAACCTGTACTAAGCAGAATACAGGAAAATACTCTGCACCAAAGCTACAAAACACTAAGAATATTTTGAAAATAGAACATTTTTATCCACAAAAGAAAAGCAACCAAAATAACAGATTCCTAAACAGCAAAAATGGAAGTCATAAGATGTTATTGATTCAATTTATCCAGGCAACATTTATTGAATAGTTACTATGTGCTATTTACAAAATAAATAAAATTTTCTGCACTCACAGAACTCACATTATAATGGTGACCTCTAGGCTTCATGTATATACATTCCTTTATATATCATAAATCATATATTGACATATAGATATTCACATATAGATTGACATTGTCAACAACAGCAAGAAAAATCTAATAAATAAGATATATATTAGGGATAAGTGTTTTAGCTCTTTTGCTACTGCAACAAAAGACCCAACCAGCACAATTGTAGAGGAGAAAGGTTTATTTGGAGGCTCACAGTTTCAGAGGTCTCAGTCCATAGACAGCTGGCTCCATTTTTCAGAGCTCCAGGTGAGGCTGAACATCATGGCAGAAGACTGTGGCAGAGGGAAGCGGTTCACATGATGATCAGAGAGCAGAGAGAGATCTCCATTTGCTAGATAAAATTATATACCCCAAAGCCATGCTCCTAATGCCCCACTATCTCCAGCCACACCTCACCTGCCTTCAGTCACTCAGTTAATCCCATCAGGTGATTCATTCACCGATTTTCTTAAGGCTCTCATAACTCAGCCATTTCTTTTCTGAACTTCCTTGAAATGTCTCACACATGAGTTTTTGAGGGACACCTCACATCCAAACCATAACACTAAGTAATGTGCTACAGGAAGAAAAAATTTAAAGAGATGAAAAAGAGAATGACATTGTGGGGGAAGATGTTAGAAGGAGTTGCGATTTTTTTATAAAATGTCATGAGAAGTCTCAACAGAAAAGAAATGTTTGACAGAAGTCCTTACATGAGGAAGTGAACTTAGACTTTGGAGAACAACTGTCCATTAAGTTTATTGTGCTAAGGAGAGCAAGACTGATACTTTTCAAAATCAAAGGATGTTGTACCTAGAGCAGACAGAGGGAAAAGAATGAAAAGAAAATTAGTTATGGAGGTCAAAAAAGTAGAGTGGACAGAGAATATATTAAGAACTTGTGGTTTTAATACTAATGACTTTTACTCTAAGGCAGAGATGAAAATATTGGAAAATTTCAAAATTTCAAATGTCGATGTGATATGAATGGCATTCTCCAAAAAGATAAGTCCAGTCACTATTCCCTTATATTTGTGAATATTACATTGTATGGAAAAGATGTGATTAAGGAATTGTGGGTTGCAACCACAGCTGCTCTCTAACACCAGCACTGCTTATAGCTGGCCAAGCACCAGCTAATGAAGTGAGTCCATAAGAAGGTCTCTACAGTACAACTCCTACTGAGCTTGATGCCTACAAATGGAGATGTCACAAAGCACCCAGAAAAAATTGGCTACAAAAGCCACTTGCAAGAGTGTATGCTACCAGAGAGATGAAGACACACCTCATCGTTATGGGGATAGTACTGTGATAATCCACTAAATTAAACATTGGCAGAAGTCCAATGAACTTCTGATTCACAAACTCCCTTTTCCTTTCCAGTTTCTGGTGCAAGAAATTGCTCAGACTTCAAAACAGATGAGTATTTTCAGAGCGCAGCCACAGGTGTTTTTGCAGAAAACAAGTGAGGCCTATCTAGTTGGTCTTTTTGAAGATATAATGTGTGATATCCATGCCAAACATGTAACAATTATGCCCAAAGCCATCTAACTAGCACATTGCATACATGGAGATCATGCTTAAGAGTCTACTATGATGGGTTCTACTACGCTTCATTAAAAACTATATGAATACACACACACACATACATATATATACATGGTGTGTGTATGTATATGTATGTGTGTGTATGTATATATATATTCTCTTCTTCCTATTATTGGTAGCTCTGTATGTTAGATGGTTCCCCTCCCCCAGAAGGCAGAAGGTACCTAAGTGTATGACTTCAAGAGGAAAAATAGAGGACAGACATCAGGTATAGGCAGTTTTTCCATTATTTGTGTATGAAATTTGAATATAAATGTGAGGGATGTAAAGCATTAATGCAAGTCAAAATGTTTATCCCAATGAGTTCCAGCAGTTCAGCTTTATAACAATTATAAACAAACCTGTTAGATTTTTCTGAATAGCCATGTGTTGTAGTGCACATCTATAATTCTAATGACTTGGGAAGCTGAAGCAGGAGGATCACAAGTTTGAAGCCAGCCTCAACAATTTGAGCAAGGCCCTAAGCAATTTAGTGAAACTCTGTTTCAAAATTAAAATTAAAATGGTCTGGGGATGTAGCTCAGTGGTAAAGCACTCCTAGTACCAAAAAAAAAATAAAACTGAACAATGACAGAATTTGGATTTTTTAATTAGAAAACAAGGAAATTTCTTATTAATGGCAACAAAATGGTGTTTGTAGCATCTTTATCATATAGTAAATTCCATCCATTTACTGTGCTTTTCTGGGTTGTCCTACATGCAAGTACATGTTTTCATTGTTATCTGTCTTCTGTGCTATTCCTATAAATTCACTACTAAAATAGGCTAAACAATTTTTTAAAAGATGTGATTAAGTGGAGGAGGTGTTCATCCTGGATTATACAGGTATATCCTAATGTTATCTCATGAATCATTACAAGAAATAGATAAAGGCAGTTTGGAGACAGAGAGGGAGAAAATTCAATGAGCAAACAGAAGTAGAGACCAGAACTATGTAGCCACAAGCCAAGAAACACCTGGAGCCATGAAAAGTTGGAAGAAGCAATGAACAGATTTTCCCCTATGGGGTTTGGAGGGAGTACAGCCTTAACAATACTGTGATTTCAGATGTCTGCTCTCCAGAACTGTGAAAAATAAATTCTTATTGTTTTTAAGTCACAAAGTTTGCAGTAATTTGCTACAGCAGCCACAGAAAACAAATACAACTGGCATACTCTGATTATATTTTATGGAGACCCTCTCTGGCTTTATGTTAAAATTATATTCTAGCAAGGCAAGGGTTAAAGTAGGGAGTCCATTCTGAAGGTCACTTTAGGTAAGAGGATATAGTGGATAGGATCAGAATAGTAGAAATAAGGAGTAATGATTAATTTGGGATATTTTAAGATATGGTTGACAGAATTTATGAGAGGAGTCAAGGATGACTTCAAGATTGTCAAAATAATATCATCAAGATTCTTAGAAAATTTAACTGTTGACTTATAATTTTGCATACTACAAAACTATATGTCAAAAATGAGATCAAGATTAACACTTTTTACAAAGAGAGATCATTAATAGATCTTCTAAAGAATATGCTTTAAGGGAGACAGAAAAAAGTCTGAAATATAAAAAGAAACAATGAGCATAAAAACAAAAACAGAACAGAATCTGATCATCAAATTAAGAACTTCTGTTATAATAATTTTCTTTCAGTCTGTGTGGTTGGCTAATTAATACTTTACAACAGTCCTGTATTAGTGAAAGGACTTATGTCTAGAATGTATAAAAGCTGAAATGGAAAAAAAATTGACCAATATCTTGAACAGACACTTCACTAAAAGTAGATATAAGAGTGGCCAGTCAATCCATGAAAAAGTGCTCAAAACCATTAGTCACTGGGAAAACTCAAAATTACAAGGAGATACCATTATGTAACTGCTAATTTAGCCAATATTGAAAAGATGAACACACAAACATAGGTAAAAATGCTTTCAACTGGAGCTCTCATATAATACTGCTTGGGTTATAAAATGTTATAGTTTAGCAGTTTCTTGTCAAGTTAAATGTGTTCTTATGCTATGGTCCAATAATTTCACTTGGTAGGGTTTTACTCAAGAAAAATGAAAATATACATCTATAAAAAGATGTGTTCAGGAATGTTCATAGGTATTTTTTATTTATAATAGGCCCAAATTAGAAACAAGCCAAATGTTAAGACAAGCGTGGATGGACAAACAATTGTGAGATATCCATACAAAAAATATTACTCATCCCATTCAGCAATAAAATGGGAATGAACTTTACCTAAGCACATCCTATTCCAATTCTAAAAACAAGAGTTAATTTTTAAAAGCAAACTGAGAAAAAAAGAAACAAATCAGAGAACAGTGAATTTCAATTGATTTCTCATCTGAAACAATGAAGGCCAGATGGCAATAAAATAGCATCTTTAAAGTACTGACATGAAAAGAACTATCAATCTAGAATTATATATACAACAAAAAAAATTTTTTTCAGAAATGAAAGCAAAATAAAGCCTTTTTCATACGAAGGAAAGAGGTAAGAATTTGCCACCAGTTCATTCCCAACACATCCAGAATAAAAGAACAGCTTAGGGATGTCCTTCAAAATGAACAGAAATAGTACTAGATAGTAAATTAGAGACAGTAAGGAAGGAAGGGCACTGAGAATGGTAAATGTGTGAGTAAATAAAAAGAATTTTTTTCTTTATCTGAAAGAGAAGTGAGTAGAACAAAACCAATAACACTATAGTTTTGCATATTAACATATGTAGAAGTAAAATATAGAATAATAGCACCAGTAAGTAATGGGAAGGGATGAGTAGAATCATACTTTCATTTTGCTATATTATACATAAAAAGGTAAACTATTAATTTCAGGTAAACTGTGATAAGTTGTATGTGATATTGTAATTCCCAAGAAGACTTCAAAAATTATAAAAGATATCTTGAAAATCCTAATAGATAAAATTTTAAAAAATATCAAAATTATTTATTCCTAAAGAAAACAGGAGCAAAGAACGAGAATTGATTAAATGGAGTAAACATACCACTAAAAATTATCAGACTGGATTAAAAAATCCACAAGACTTTTTTTCATAAATACATAAAGAAGTTGAAAATAGAGGAATGGAAAATTGCACTCTGTGTATACACATCTTCTTTGCATGGGTGTGCAGTTACCATAAGATCCCCATGCCTCATCACACATGTACTAAATAGATGGTCAGTCTTATATTTTCAGGATGTAGCCAAAAGATGCATAATTTTGAAAAGAGGATGATGAAGGTTGCCTTTTTTCAGCTAAGACAGAGGGACCACACTAGAGGTCTATATCTGATGAGTTAAATAGTCTTTAATCACTTTTTAAAATTTACTCTGTAGGAAGCAATCGTGAGCCATTGTTCCATTCACGTGTGCACCCCAAGGCTTTCTTTCATGTTGGACAAACATAGGCTGTGTTTTTAAACGTCTCTGGTTCATGTTTGGATTGTACAATCCAACATTAGACAGAGTTTTTGTGATAATCTGAGTGAGTACCTGCAACTGACAGTCAGCATCTGAGCCAAACAGAAAGAGCTGGAGTCAAAAATTCCTATTTTATAGATAGGAGACAGTGAAAAGACAGAGTGTTCTCTGCATCATATTGTCTTTAACTACAAGGCCCAAGGCCAGTCCTAAAAACTAAGAAACAAACACACCTTAAAAACTGAGTCTTCATTCCTGTCACTTTTCATTGGAAACAAATCTTCCCTCTTATCCATTTTATAATGCCAAGACAAACACAGGGACCTCACATGACATATCAAGGAAAAAAGTTGGACACGATCACTGGTTTCTAATTTTCTATTTCTGAATAAATCTGAATGAAAGAAAAGAAGCTTGGATTGAATCAGTAGATAATAGTGAGTAGTTAGTTTCCAGTTTAATTAAATGAATAAAGTCTATTATAAACCTGCATATTATTCAAGCAAAAAGACAGATTATTTGGTTTCTCTGCATTTCCAAACTCCTAGAAAGTGACAAAGTGATTAAAATTTAGAAAATCCTGAACAAAGGAGATGGATTTAGAAATAAAAAAATGATATAAAAATAGAATTGGCCTATACGTTCACCACAGCTCATTTGATGATCTGAACTTAGTATCTTCAAAAAGAAAATTGTAATCATCATAGAAATGAAGTAAAGAAAAATGTTTCTATGTAAATGAATGCAGGAATAAATTATTATAATTCACTGCTGTGTATTTATATGAAATTTTAAAATTCTTTATATAAAGTTTTGTAGTTTATTGAAAAGTTAGCTAAAGCTAGCAATCATGGATTCCAATAAAATTCTTTCAGATGATTAGAAGCATGTCTCTTAAAATTGCTTAGTTTCAATTTCCATATCTAAAAACAAAAAGAACTAGATTAAATGTTCCTTCAATTTTTTAATCCAGCATGTCCTGATACATAGTTCAAAGGGTGAATTTGTGCTTCCTAAATAAAACATTTTGCTACTGTTAATAAGAACATTTTAATTATAAAATCCTTTACATGTGGCAAGATACGCTGACATTTATTATTTCCTCTGAGTCTCATCACCACCTAGCAATGTAAGTATTATTCTAAATCTAAAACTTAGAACATGTAATGAGTTTCCTAGTACACTGGAATTTGTACTTAAGAGACATAATTACAAGTCCACTTTTGCAAATTTAGAATATAGCAAGTCCAGCTTAATACACACACACGTACACACACACACAATGTTCATTCTCAAACTTCTATGGATAGCTCTCAAATACTGTGGTTGCATTGACTGATTTAATATAGTATAAGAATGCTAGACTTCTAATGATCACTTATAGACTAGAGAAATACAGTGCTGGGCCCTAATCCAATATGACTATGTTCTTGTAAGAGGAAAGTAGAATACAGACTTGTGGAGGGAAGGCACTGTGAAAACACAGGGAGAAGACAGCCATCTGGGTGAAAAGGAGGCCTCAGCAGAAGCCAACCCTGCCAACAACTTCATCTCACACTGTTAACATCCAGAATTGTGAGAAAACAGACCTTTGTGGCTTGAGGCATCCAATCTGTGGTACTTTTGTTATGGCAGCCCCAGCAAATGAATGCCAGTCCCATTTCTTGTTATTTTGTAATGGTAGTGGTGGTGAGACTGATGTTCAGAGAACACAAATGACCTAACAAAAGTAATAAAGAGACTCCAAGTCCCTAGAAGCCAATTTCATATTTAAAACCATTAAAAACCAATTTCATTTTTAAAACCAAATATATGACACAGAAAAAGGGGAAAAAAAGATGGATGATCTGCTCAATGGCAGGAGGAGAAGTTCACTGTTGCTAAGAACTGTAAGATACTCCTAGTGATCCACAAAAACCATCTACAAATCCATGTGCTGGGAATCCTGGTATTCTATATAGGCACTGGTAGAAAACCTTGTGAAAGAAGTTGGTTTCAAAGCTTCTCTTCTGGCCTTAAATAGTATCAACCATAACTGGAAGAAATTTACACACTTTGGGGAGAGATGTTTTCTTTGTTGATGAAGTAGAATATAGAGATTTATTATAGCATTTGAAGACAGAAAAGTAACTAATAGAGAAACTAAAATGTTTTATAACAATGACATTAACAAAAGGGAAATGGAGCAGTTAGAGGGTATGGTCAAGATAAATCTTCAGCATAGTCTAAATCCAGAAGGTAAAGGTAACCATCAGAAGAAACCAGAAATAGCCAGAAATCATTGCTTCTGGAGCTCTGGCAGTGGAAAGAGAGAGGCAAGAACAAAAGACTGTCTAACGGTGATGACTCCTATAGTACTGGTGCTAGTACAAGTCTTTCCCTTCATAAGGAGAAGCTATGAAAAAGAACATTTCATGGAGTTTGCCTTCCTCTTTCCATATCTGCCAAAGGGAGCAGTAAAGTCTATTAATATTTACTAAAATGTATAATTCAAAAAAGAAAACTAAAGCCAACAGAACAAACATCAATCATCTGTTCCATGTTGTTTTCTATCAAAATAGAGGCCATTGAGCCCCTTCCCCATTTTTCCTAGTTTTCCTAAGGCTCTTTAGTCGTATTAGAGGGAAAGTCAAAGTGAATCCATCACCTCTG
The DNA here is from genome assembly GCA_028644305.1 of Xerus rutilus. Lineage (NCBI taxonomy): Eukaryota > Metazoa > Chordata > Mammalia > Rodentia > Sciuridae > Xerus > Xerus rutilus. The sequence continues at coordinate 41,678,137 of CM053411.1, read as the reverse complement.
TCACCCCTCCCTGCACTTCTCTCCTCTTCATGCCCCTCCCCCCAAAAAAAACTTGTCTTAAAAACACACAAATGAAGCATTTTATATATTAGGGTAGACTGTCTTCTAGAGTGAAAGACACCAAATTTCTATGAAGTTTCACTTTTGTGCTAGAAATTCAATTCCAAACCAGTCCATCATTTACTTTGCTTCCTTGTAGAAGAATTGAACCAAAGTATGCATTTTGTTTTCTCCTTAAATATGAAGGTAAAGAAGAACTGGCAATTTTGATCTCCAAAAAATAAGTCATGAAGGATGTATAAAATATTGTACGATAAGTCAAAAATCTACCTCACCTTTAAAGATATTAAGATCAACTGTAAAAAGATTTCTTCAAAATTACTTGCCAGCATACCAAATAAAATAAAACTCTGATAAATTCTCTATCATAAATTGATAGAAATTACCTTTTCATAACATTGGTTTTTCTAGAATAACTTCTAAATCCAATAGAAATAAAGTTGTTACATTTTACCTTCAAATCCCAGTTGAGGATCATAGCTATATTTTCCAAAACAATATTATAGCATATAAAGCCAATAAATCTTCTATTTGAAGAAATCTCATTTTAATAATATTGAAGGAAAAATATGTAGGTTATTTTCAGATGAGGAAACTGAAAGGGTAATGAATCTATTGTGTCTATGCAAGTGCTGTCAATATGCAGTACAAGTTTGGTTCATAATAAAAGATCACAAAATATATGCTCTCTCCAACCTTGATACATAAAGAAAACAGGATGTGTATTGTAGGGTCATAATCCGCTATATTACAGCTCTCTGAGCAGTACATTTTCCACAGGGACACTTCCATTTAGCTCTCTTCTTTCTGAAGCACTGCCAATTTTGTAACTATTTGGAAGGTTTCACTCCATTACCTTCAAAGCCACCAAGTTTATGTGAGCCAAAGTAATTTAGAAACACCTTGGAACCACCTGGCAATTTTAGATACAAAATATGTTTTTGAAGTTGTGGATTCTCTTAAAGCACCCAATTTTGTGAAATAAAATTTTAAATCACTGAAATAAAAAGTCTTTCTTATGGTAGCTCTCAGAGTAGTTAAGTCATCATGACAAAGACAAGTACCAAAAATTGACAGACGTAAATGCTATAGAAACAGTCTGGCTAGCGCAACAGACAGCATACTCCTGAAGGTGTCAATTGCACATTTAGATACAAATTCTAAAATTGTTTCCAGGAGAAACTGTGTTCTGAGTCCCGGGTTGGAATAAAAATCACCCACCAACACCATCCAGCAAAATGAGCAGGCCTCTGTTTAGACTTTGTGTGTATAAAGAGTGAATTGTCAGACATTCCAAAAACAGGTTGCTCTTATTTAGAGTTCACTGTTTAAAATATATGAACTACCTCACCTCCAACACCTTACCTTACTGCCATTTTTATGTTTTCAGATTCAGTAAGGCTTTGCATCAAGCAAATATCTAATTATGCATCTACAGTCTAGAGATAAGAGCTATAGAAAAGACATTTCTCTAAATTACAGAGTTTAAAGTAGAAATGACCAGTTGGGTATGTCATTATATTCCTGCTCATAAAAGCTAGAAACCAAGTATATAGCTTCTTGATTTTGTTGCAGTAAAGATTGTAAAGTGTCAGAATAATTACACAAGAATTCAATAAATGCCTTTTGTGTGTGTGTGTTTTAGAATTCTCATTCTACCACTCAGTTACTGAAGAAAAACCTCTTAGTCTGATACTAGATATGAAATTGAAACAAACTTTTAACTCATCAGATAAAAAGTTTAATGCAGGCTATGGTTGCAAGTTCAGAAAACATGACAATATTTCTTAAGGGAGATTTATTACCTTTTTGAGTTACTTGTATTGATTTTTCTTGGCTACACACCTATGTTTCCTGCTGCACCACAATATTCTATTTTCTATTCGGATACTTATATTTTCCATCTGCCTACTACTAACCCAAGTCTTTAATAAAATTTTAATGGATTTTTAGGGTGACCTTAACAGACTATGCCTTTGTTTCCTGATTTAAGATGAATACTCTTTTCAAGTAATCTCTGGAGATAGGGGCCAAGGTCAGCTTCTCTATTTCTAACACAAATAGAAAAATAAATTGCAGGTTAAGCTACAAGCACGTTCAAGCTTTATACTTCTATCTATAAAACAATGTCATAATATTGATACTGCTGATTTTTAAAATACCATTAAATAACTCAACTTCAATGACTGGACACTAGTATAAATGGATTGAAACTGGATGTGACTGACATTTAGAAAAAAAAACTATTTCTAATCTAAGGAGATGATTCAGACCAATGGGAGTAACAGCAATAGCATGGAATATGCCACTCACTAAGTGTTTGTTAAATATTATTGAATACATAGTAATGATTCTACTGGGGTATTTTTTCACCAAAATCCTCTTTGGAAATGAAAGAATGATTTTTGGTTGCTATAAAGCCTGATCCAAATTTGTGATCACCTAAAATAAGAATATAGAAATCACCAGACTGAGGTTGGCCAGCTGTGATTCAGCACTTGCAAGAACAAGGAACTTCTGCCATTAGCTCACCCCATTTGAACAACTCCATTCTTTCTTTTCTTACCTCCAAAATTTATCTTCCTCAAATGAGCTGACTACATTTATTTAAGTTTTGGTTTCTCAATATCTGCCTGTAGCTAAATACCATGAGACTTTTTTCACATGAACTCGTCAGTCATACTTTTAAAACCCAGTTTGAAACTTTGCTTTGTACTTCATTTAATTTTAGATCAATGCTGTAACGAATTTATAATATATTTTAGTTATGGAACATTTTAAGTGTACAGAAAAGTCTAAAATAATAAAATAAATATTTATGTCCAAATAGACTTAAACAAACTTCATGTTTTATGCTGGGTTTACTTTAAATATGAAAACAAAAGAGTCAAAAAACTAAAGCAGCCTCAAATTTCACAAATACTGTCAAATCACCTTATTCGACCCTCCAAACTTCCATCTCTTTCCCTGACTTCCTAGAACTACCATATTGAATTTGCTTTGTATTATTTCTGTGCATTTTGTAGTTTCACTCATATCTATAAATGATACAGCAATGCTTGTTTTTAAATTCTGTATAAATGATTCTCTCTTGCTCTTTCATCCTTTCTTTCCATGTATCACATATATGTCACAGTCTACAATCTGATTTATTCTACTTCTTATTTTTGTCTGAGTTGAGACAGATAGTTCCAATTAATTCATCTTTAACCATCTAATAACAAAAAATAAAAACCAACCACATGCTGTAATTGTCCTCTGTATATTTAAGATGTGAGAGAATAGGAGAGTTTCTCTAGGGTATAAACCTAAACTCAAAATTTGCTAGCCATAGGAAAGAGGCATGTTCAACCATTAGCAGTCCAAAGAGACTGGATCAATTTGCATACACACCAGCAATGTACAGGAGTCTCCATTGCTCCGCTTTCTTTGACAATAGTTAGTATAAGGCTTTATGCTTTTTACCAGTCTGGTGGGAATTATTTTTCACTGTGATTTTATTTGCATTTTCCTAATTACCAACCAGGCTGAGTGCCTTTGCTTATAGTTCTTGGCAATTCATTCAGCATTTTTCGTCTGTGGATTGCCTGTTTATATACTTTTTTTTAATTCTCTTCAGCTCCTCATCTGCTTTATTTTTTTTTAATTTTTGCTTTATATATTCTGATACAAATCATTCAAATCTCCCCCAAAGTGTAGCTTATCTTATAACTATATTTATAGTCATACAGACATTTTTAGTGCTAATGTAGGTGAATTTATGATTATTATCCTTTAGGGTTTGTGCTTACTGTGTCTAGTCTGAACAATTTTTCTCTGCTGTGGGGCCATAAAAATAATCTATATTTTCTTCTAAAAGTCTTTAAATTTAGTTTTCATGTTTATGTTTTTATCTTCTTGGACAGTCTTGTATATATGGGGTACCTTATGCTATTGTTTTTTATCCATGAAGATAAGTTTTATCCTAGTACCATTTATTAAATAGCCCCTTGATTTGTAATGTCACCTGTGCCATTTGTATTTTATATTTAAATCGTTCATTTCAGGACTCTTCATTGTGTCCCATAATTCTATTCAGTCCTTGAAATGAAACCACGCCTTTTTTGCACATTGTTTAATTACTATATTTTATAATTAGCCTTAGTGTCTTATAGAGAACAACTTTAATGTTCCTTTCCTTCAGAATTGCCTTAATTTTACTTGGATTTGTGCTCTTCAATGTGCCTTTTAAGATCATTTTGTCCAGCTAAATTCTTATTGGGATTTTGAAAAATGGCATAAAATTTATAGACGAATTAAGAGATATTTTTCACATCCAGTGACCCCATTAATGATATTTCTTCACTTAATCAGATTCTAAAATTTTCTCCAATAACAACTCCAATAATCTCCAAGATTTCTTTAAAATCTTGAATTTTTTGATGGATTGATTTCTAGATATTTAGCTTTTTGTTCTATGAGCATTTGAAAAGATTATAGATTCCATACATATGGCTAATGAAATATTAAATATATTTTAGATCATGCTTGCTAGTTTTCTTGTTCAAAGACTCTAAATCCTTTCAATTTTGAATGCTTTATCTCTCAATCTCATAGAGGTGAAATAAATTTTTTATTCTGATTATGGATTTCTCAAATTTGCCTATAATTCTAGCCATGAGAACAGGGATTTTGGATTCTGTTCACTTTTCCTTGTAAGTATACAGAATAGAATAGACAATTGTTTCATATTATTGGTAGATTCTTTTTTATTAAGATATAAGATTCCTATTTATTCTTATACATGTTTTTGCCTTAAATTTTGTCTAATATTTGATTTGAAACAGCACTTTTTTAAATTCATATTTCCTAATGTATCTTTTTTACCGCATTTTCAAACTTTATGTGATTTTGTTTTAGCTCTTTCTCTAGGATTGGAAGATAGAATATTTTAAAATCATATCCAAAAACCTCTATAATTTAATGTGCTACTATTTTAGCCATCTAAATTTTGCTTCTATATATTAACTTTTCTTTTCACTTGTTTTATTTATACTTTTTATTTCCTCTGCTAAAAGTGATAAAATGTTATATTTTTCCTTTGTCAGTAGGATGCCATACGTTATTTTTATATCCTATTAGTAATTATCTTTAATTTTTCTCATTTTTTATTGTGGTAAAATACAGCATAAAATCTACTTTCATTCATTTTTATGTGTAGAATTCAGTGGTACTAAGTACATTCACAATGTTGTGCAATTATCGTGACTGTCCATCTCTAGAATTCTTTTCATTTTATAAAACTGAAAGTTATTCCTGTTAAACAATAACTTCTCATTGACTCTCACTCCAGCCCCTGGCAAACCATCGTACTACTTCCTGGCTCTATGAATCTGATGACCCTATGTACCTCATAAAAATGAAATCATGCAGTTTTGTCTTTATATGACTGGATTGTTTCACTTAGTATAATGTCTTCAAGGTTGGCTCATCCATGTTATAGCTTGTATAATCATTAAGAAGGCTGATGACCCCACACTTGTTTAGCCATTCATCTGTTGATGGACTTGGGTTGTTTCCACTGTTTTGCTCCTGTGGATAATACTGTTATGAACATGGGTACACAAGTACATTGAGATCTTTCTTTCAATTGTTTGGGGATATATGCCCAGAAATGGTATTGCTCAGTTGTACACTAATTCTACTTTCAAGTTTTTGAGAATTCTTCACTGTTGTCCACATCAGTTGTACTGTTTTACATTCTAAAAATGCATAAGTGAGCCGGGCGCAGTGGCTCACGCTTGTAATCCCAGCACTTAGGGAGGCTGAGACAGGAGAATCGCGAGTTCAAAGCCAGCCTCAGTAATGGCGAGGCACTATGCAACTCAGTGAGACCCTGTCTCTACATAAAACATAAAATAGGGCTGGGGATGTGGCTCAGTGGTCGAGTGCCCCTGAGTTCAATCCCTAGTACCAAAAAAAAAAAAAAAAAAAAAATGCATAAGTGTTCCAATTTCCCCATATCCTCACCAACACTTTTACTTTCTTTTCCATTTTTTTAAATAGTAGCCATCCCAATGGCTGTGAGGTGGTAATTGTTCTTAAACTTTTGACTCTTATACTTAACTATAAATTGTCAAAACAATGCAAAGGTTATTTTAAAATTCCATTTCATCTCAAATGTTACAGATCCAAGAACTATTTACCTACCTACTGAATTGATTCTCTTGGCTCCTTTAATTTTTCTCCAATGTTTTATATTTATAAAGGCTATTTTATAGTCGGCATACATTTTAAAAAGTATACATTTCATTTGTTTCTGTAATATTTTTTCAAGGTAGTTTTAATGAAAGTTTAAACCCTCAATCATTATAGGTCTGAGAAAAAAATTCCTGAATAATTCATCTGGAAATGATATTCTAGGTGGAACATCATGTTATTATAGCTTTTTCCTACCATCTAGCATTATTGAAAAGGAGTCATATCCATCCCCAACTGTCATTCCTTTGAAGGCCATCTCTTGTCTGTCTTGTTTCTATTAAGAGTTTCTCCTTGTGGTTGACACTCGACAGTTTCAGAGTAATCTGTCAAACTGTAGAATTATTTTATTCATCCTTTCAGTCTTAAGACTCGAGAATTTACTTCTAGAAATTTATAGATTTTACTTCTTCAAATATCAATGTTCCACACTTCTTGCCATTCTCCTCTAAAGCTTCTTTAGTCTGTCTTCTACCTTCTTTGTATTCACACTAGTCCCTCCTATGTTTTACACACATGCGCCATGTGCTGATTTGAATGAGTTTCTCAGCATTAGCCTTCTGCATCACAGACTTGCTCTTTATGTGTATATAGTCTAAAGTGTATCTAATTTTTGCATTTAAAAATGCAAAATGGTTATATATTTTACTTTCTAATGCTTCTTTGTAAATTAACATTTATCCTGTTTTATTTCTGTTTATATATTTTATAACATCATACTTTTTAATAAAAATCGTTTGAGGGTAATCTAGATAAGTCCTTTTAAATCTCTTGTGCTACTATTTTGAGTGCAGCTTCTTGAAGAATAAATTTGTGTTCTGAATGTTGATGTGCTGTCTTTTAGAGTACTTCATTTTTTCAAGTGTTATCAAAGTTGGGTTTGCAAGCTCATTTTGAATATTTGGTTTTTGTTTTCTGATGTTATTTTCTTTCTTCATCTTTTCTGTATTCTCCTTTTCATATTGACAGAATGTGAAATTTTCACCTCCCAAACACCAAGGACCTTCAAGTCTTCTGACAGAAGTTTGGCGCTGCTTCTTATTTTGATGCTGATAAAATTGCATAACTAGTTATTAAACCAGGACACCGCTTACAACTTCTGGTTGTGAGGCTAGGTAGGACCTTCTACTTTCTAGTTCAGTTATTTGTTTACATACTGTTATAAACTGAATATTTGTGTCTCCCCAAAATTCTTTTGCTGAAATTCTAATTCTCAATGCAATGGAAGTCCTGGGAGGCAGGCCTTTGGAAGCTAATCAGGTTATGAGAGCAGAGCCCACGGGAATGAGATATAAACCTTTTACAAAAGGAATCCCAAAGACCTCTCTTTCTCGTTCTGCTGTGTGAGGATACATGGAGAATTCAGGATTGTACAACATGAAAGAGAGTCCTCACCAGAACCCAACCATGCTAGGATCCTGACCTCAAACTTCCAGTTCTCAAAACTGACAAATCAACCTCTGTTGTTCATAAGTTACACATTCTATAGTACTTTGATATAGCAGGCTGTTCAAACTTAAGACATTAAATACCATCAAAATGACATCAAATGCCCCACATAGTGACAGTTCTGTTTATTTATTTTCTTCCAGCCTACCTTCATAAGCCTCCTGCCTGGTCGCTAGATTCAAGGAAGGAGTCTTCTTCAGGGTCTTATCCCCCTCGGTTAACTTTAATTCCCTTTCTCTCTCTAGGGCCAAAGAAAACCACAAATTTCTTTTTGTGGTCCCAGGCCAGCAGTTGTATGGTCCAGCAGTTTTACCATTTTTTATTTTTCTGTTTCAGATGCATGGAGATATTTTTTCTTTTGTTAATGTTTTTAATCTGTTTTGCTTTTTTAGTCCAATAATAGATCTTCTTACTTGTCACCCTTTACTCACATTTGAAGCAGATGGGATATATTACAGCATGCGCTCATGGTGCCATCTTAATCAGAAGTCTACATCATGATAATCTTGAAAATTAATCCACCTTTCCACTCATTTCTTGTTGTTCAAACTTTTATTTGCATTTAATATTCTTTGGGTACAGTTGTGTTACCAGTTAAAATTTACCAAAATATGAAATTGTTATCCTTACATTATTATATTTATTGAGAACAGCATGAGAAATTTTTCAAATGCTCTACTGATAATTCAAATATTTAGATTGCTCCATTAGTCATAAAAGGGAATGACTTAACTTTGACCTGAATTCCTCTTAGTGAATTCCAAGGCCTATTAATAATCTTTTCTAATATTTGCTTAGAAAGGATATCAATTTTGTAAGCCCACTTTTATGATTATTTTAAAAGAGTACCATAAATACTACTTATTATTTCAGAAATTCTGCAATGACATTTTTCCTGATACTCTCCCAAATCCTGTAATGCTTTAAAATTAGTAAGAGGCTGTTTTCCCACCTCTGTACCTTCATTAAACCTCCCTCTTCAAAACTATTCATTCAGTTCTCAAGAAGTAATTTCACTTAAAAGATCAAGGTGCCCACAGTTATCTGCCTTGACTTTTTCTTAATTAGGTTTATTTATTCTATACTTGTCAGTTTTAAAGTTACTCTCCTTGATAAGTGAAGAAAGGATGAAGTAAAACAGAAATTGAATAATTAAGCTCACTCATATCCTTATTATTTTTCTTTATCCTTTTCCTAGCTTCAACCAAACTAAAAGTATCCCAATCACCCTTCCATGATTTTGCTTCTTTTCTTCATCTTATATCTATATTTTTTATGTGCTCAGTCAAGAGCCTCTAATGACTTAAATTGGTTAGTTTTTTATCAAAATCAGGCAGAATTCCCATATACTCTCTAAAAGCAATTTTTGACATAGGTAATTGTTTCATGATACATAAAGCTCACAAAATCTTGATAACTAGTAGATTTACAGAAAAAAAGATTTCTCCTTGTTAAATATCTGAACTTTTAATTTATAAAGCCTTGAGCAAGCATGACTAAACGGTTAAACCCTTAAATTTCATAGACATGATCTCTTGAAGATATTAAGAAATGTATCAAGTAGTAACAGTACCACTAATAATATCAATATCTGACATCTGTGAGCACTTACCATGTCCCAAAGCACTTCATTAAGCACTTTACATGGATTATCTACTCAAATCCTTAAAACAGCTCTGACGTAATGTACTGGGTTGAACAATGTCTTCCCAAAATTCATATATACCTTGAACCTCAGAATGTGACTTCATTCTGAAATAAAGTGTTTGCACATGTAATTGGTGAAGATGAGGTCATAATAGAGTAGGATGAGCTCTATTCCTGTGGCTGATATCCTTACATAGAAGACTGAAATACTCAGATGGAGAATGTCATGTGACGATGGGGACAGAGTCTGAAGTGACACGTCTACAGACCAAGGTATGTCAAAGATCTTCAGAACCCACTGGAAGCCAAGAACAGGCGAGGGATGATCTTCCCCTACAGCCTCTGGAGAACATGTGACTCTGCCGAGGGTCACCTTGATTTTGTATTTATACTATCCGGGGCTGTCAGAGAATAAGCTGATGTTTTAAGTCACCAAGTTTGACGTACCTTGTTATGGCAGCACTAGGAAACTAATACTGGCGGGTACCTTTTGTTATATCATTTTATACATGAAAAAACTAAAGCTCAGAAAGGTTAGGTAATTCATCTGAGAACAAATGCCTTGTTAACAGCGAAAGTAGGAGGAAAATCCCAGGAAATCTGACCTCAAACCTGAGGGGATGGGTATGTATACATGCGCATGTGTTAGAGAGAGGAGAGACAGAAAGACGGAACTCAACATATAAGGATGTGCACACAGATAAATATACATACAAAAGCATAAGTACACATAATCCCAAATCACCATAAAATTGTGCACATATAAGTTCAGACACTGGCAAAAGCTTTGCAGGATAGTGTTCACAAAGTTTTCTCAACAAAGAGGTAGAATTTGTGTTTGGCCGTAGACTTTGATAGAATTAAATGAAGCCAATACAAATTAGAGGGGTAGGAAGAGAGAATGGATCACAAGATGGAATGCTTGTGATCACTCTGGCTTCAGCCCAGAATCCAGGAAAAGATTAAAGTGAAAATATGCTTGAAATGTCAAATGATGGGAAGTGGAAAGCCGTGTACCTTAGGAAGAAGCTACGAAGAAGTTAGTCTCTACCATGATGGTGTAAATTGCTAATAAAAATGAGAATAAAGAGTATTGGCTTTTGCAAAGGAAGACAATGAAAAATTTACATGTAGAAGATAATCAGGTGACTATAAAGAGTGACCTATAGGAGAACAATATTGATGAGAGAGAAACTATTTCAGATGACAAAGCAATAGTCTAAGCATGAGGAAGTAAAGGCCTAGATTTGATAGGTAGCAAAAGGTAAAAACCAAAAGAAAGATCCAAGAAATATTACAAAATAAATTAAAGGAATTGATTGCTTATTGACTTGCTTAGTGGATTTAGAGAAAGGAAAGAAAACACAAAGAACTGAAGTACCATTTATGATTTTAAGAAAGAAATGGGATGGGAAGAAAAGTGGGTACTTTAACAAATCCAATTTAACTACCTATATCAATGATCACCCTAAATATTATCCTTTTCTATTTTGAAAATGGATTGACTCAATTATTTTCCTAAAATTATCACTCTAAAAGACTATATGTTTGTTTCTATTATACATTATGTTCTTTCTGCTCTATGTATAGATCTTTGAAATTACCAAATCATAACATTTAACTTGGAAATCATCATGTAACATATTTTTCTAGGATATATAATAATTAAATCAGCTAAAGAAAAACAAACTGGTTTTTATTATGTAGTGTCTCCATAAGCCCATCTATCTAATTTATTAGCAAGCAAAAGTGAGACAGGTATATTTCATAATTCACCTATCAAGCTGATCTTTTATGTGTATACACATGGCAAATCAAGAAAATGTTAACCAGATTTTAGAAAGAACCATTTACCTGCCGGGCGCAGTGGCACAAGCCTATAATCCCAGCACTTAGGGAGGCTGAGATAGGAGAATCACCAGTTCAAAGCCAGTCTCAGCAATGGCAAGGTGCTAAGCAACTCAGTGAGACCCTGTCTCTACATAAAACACAAGATAGGGCTGGGGATGTGGCTCAGTGGTCGAGTACCCCTGAGTTTAATCCCCAGTACCAAAAAAAAAAAAAAGAAAGAAAGAAAGAAAGAAAGAACCATTTACCTAATCAACAAAAGCCACCATGTCATCTAATGCTGCTTTTTCTGAGGGCATAAAATAGATCTGTTTGTTCACTTTCCTAGCACAGAACTAACATATATGAAATAACAGTCATTAAGAATCTACTCCAAGAATTTAATTTTTTAAAAGTTTATTCCAAAACTACATCCAAATATCTACTGAGTTTGACTAGCTAAGTAGAATTCTGTAATTTCCAATGTATATTTTGTCAATATAAGAAAACCTTTTCTCTTAGTTTCTCTGTCCTAAAGTCGCAAAGGAAATGTAATGAAAGACCTACTACTATGGACAATATCTGGCTTACAAGATATTTGAAACATTTATTGACCTCATGAGACACACCAGGATGATGAGTGTAGGCAGTCTGATACAGGGATCTCACACCAGAAGGCTTACACAGAAGGCTCTGTGATCCAAATCCTACCCTACATTGTGAAATGATTTCTAATTCTCACTGCCATCCCATCACCATGACAACTGGATCTCAACGTTTTGTCTAATATCCAGGGTTAACAGATAAGACAACCACCAGGTTATATGGTTTTACTCAGAAATTATGGGGAAGGTGAAAAATACAAGATCTGACTGATCATAACTCTATATAGTTTTCAAATGGAAGGTTAGCAAACGATATTATCTATATTCTGTAACTATATATTTTGAAATACTTTTATAAATATTTCTTCAAAGCCTAATTTTTATGTCTCGTTTGTATTTCCCTGATACAAACATATGTTCACCATTAACACACCTACATATCCTTTCAATAATACTAAGGATGGTAAAATGACATTTTCAACTAAAAAAAGAGTTCTATTCAGGAGGAATCTTTTAGTATTCTCCTAGACTAATGGCCTTGTATTACTGTGACATAAGCTATGGATAAGTAGATAATCACTCTCTGAGAGTTAGAACTATCATCTTTATGTCAGTTTTCCACTTCTATGTGAGAATATAAATGTTCTGCTTTCATCAAATAATAACACCCCAATAAAATTTTCCACAAAGTAAAAACTAACAAATATTAATTTCAACAATTACCTAAAACCTGGCTAGAGTATAGACTTCTTGAACTCAAGAACTGTGCCTTAAACTATATTTGCATTCTCTATAACATGAATCATACCTAATGGGTTCAGGGAACATATTCACTAATTGGAAAGAGGAGATTGTTATTTCATTTTGGGGTCTCTTTAAAAAGTGACCTGGTATATGGATGCTAATTCACAAAAAGGGGGAGGCTAGGAAAGAACAGAGTTCCTTTAGGTTAGGAAGAGGGGGATGAAGGGAGGAGAGGGGGCATGAGAATAGGAAGGATAGTAATCAGACATTATTACCTATGTACATATACAACTATACGATCAGTGGGATTCTACATCATGTATAACCAGAAGAATGAGAAATTATATACTATTATATATAATGCATCAAAATGCATCCTACTGTCATGTATAACTAATTAAAACAAATTTTAAAATTTTTTTAAAAAGTGGTCTTGTACTGTTCAAAATCAAGAAAATACTTTGTGACCTCTAAACTAGGACATTTAGAGGGAAAAATTTGAAGATAATTTCTGCTTTCCGAGAAACCAGTCATTCTCTCTTCACTTTGTAATTTAGAAATTCACAGCAATAGTTTGATTTCATATACCAACCTAAATGACAGCCCCATCATTCAAACTCTGAACAGATGGGCTGACATCCAGTGAAGCTGGTAGAGAGAGGTCTGCATTTGTTCAACTTGTAAAGGTCTTGATTAAATAGATCCTTTATTAAAAGACCCACTCCAAAAAAAAAAAAAAACCTCAGTTATATAAAAATATTTTTATCTTCCAATTGGTTATTATGCTTACACTCATTAACCCCACTTTTCTAAAAATATATTTTGGAATATAATCTCTTAGAAGTCAAATTGATAGCAGAATTGTCATATCCATAAACAGTCCTCACAATAAGTTCAGTGTCACAGTTTCCAAAATTTTTGGAACCTATAAATTAATTTAAATCTATTGAAAAAATAATGTTAGCAATAGAAGACAATGAACTTTGAGTTGGATACAACTAGATTCTATTTACAGCTCATCAACTTATGAGCTCTAAAAATTTGGACAAGTTACTTGGGACTTTGTTTTTCTAATGAGTCAAATGTGAAGTAGTTGATTCTATTTTATTGGATGGTTATAGGATTTTATATGATAAAATACATTCAGTGACTAGTCCAGAACTTGGCACATAATATATGTGCAATAAATGTAAACATCTATGACTTCAGGAAGGAAAACAGAGAAAAGGAGCACTGGAAGACAGGGAGAAGTAAGAAAAAAATGGGTTTTTAATAAGGACATACTTTAATTCCCTGAAGTAATGGCATAACTGGTCTGGTCACATCTGCTTATTAAGGAGCTCAGCAGTTGGCCACTATTAACATGATATTTGATTGACTAAGTGAATGAAGGAAGAAAAAATAACTAAAAGTAGAAGGAAAGGGAAGAGATAGGAAAAAAAGAGTTATCCTCTTTGTCTTAGGCATACTTGAAACAATTATAAAAGTATAAACTACAAACCAGTGGGATATTGTCACTGCCATCAGTAAATGCAAGCAAATACAGATCAAATCAAATATAATTTGAAAGACTAAACTTGATAAATGTGTTTCTAACAATGCATGAGAACCATTTCCAAATTCAAACAACTTGTCCACCTGTAAGATAAGTGAGCTGAACATCTGACTGAGTATCAGACCTACCATCCCTTGCCATAACTATACAAGTACTTCAATTTCTGGTATCCAGTGCCCAAATTCAAGATCAGGGAAAAGCAATGGTTTTGCCCTGATTTTATTTTACCTATTTTATCCTGGTTAAAAATTGTCATTTCTGTGCCTATATGTTGTTTATATGAATCATATAAAAATGGTTCTAAAGAAAAAATAAGTCATCTAAAAGTGAACCATGAAAGGTATACCCAAACCAGAGTGCTTGGAAAGAATCAAAAGAAGAAAGAACCAACATAATTTCTCAAAAAACCAGGGTACTTTGACCATGCATTCTAATTACCACACTGCCCTCAAGCAATAACATTTATATACAAGTTGATTATGTTTTTGGTCACTGGAATCTAAATTGATTCTTATTATCTCAGAATATTGAATCACTTATGACTTAGGCAACAGCTGCAACTCATAGATGATTTTCAAATGAGCTAAATACAGAGAGCTGGGGAAAATGAATTATGAACACATGCAAATACTAGACAATTCAGCTCACCGGGTTTTAGATGATGCTTGATTTTTCTAAAATGTTTTCCTTTAATTAGATCTCATTTATTTAATGAATTATACCTAATTTTCTGAGTTTCTTGCCATTACATTGGTTTAAGTTATATAATTTCATAATGAAAATGAGAAAATATTATGCTTTATTCCTACGTTAATTAGAACCAACCTCTTGTTAAGGTAATAAAACTTACTCACTTTATTAGGAATTAACCTGGTATTTTTGTAACTGTTTCAGGCTAAGCAGTTTTCTTCTACACTCACATTTAAATACACTCCTATAGAAATAATTCATGTGGAAACACTTAGAAAGGGAACCAGAATATGTTCTGCACAGTAAATACAGATTCTCCTATGGATACAACTTTTTGACGCTAACAAATGTAAAACATGGAAGATCCAAACTATTCAATTCATTACTGATCTATTCCCTGAAATTATTTCCCATCAAATGCTTTTTAGAGTTTTTTTGATTTGCAATTTTACTTTCATTCTCAATTTATTAGTTTAATCTAAGTTTCTGAGGACTGACTATAAGCCATGCATTGTGCTAGATTATAATATTGCCAAGAATAAGACAAATCTTGCCATCAGTTGGGCACTTAAAATATAGCAAAGACCAAGTAAACAGAAAACATGTTATGCTTATAACGACAGACCTCTGAATACTAAGAGAGGGAAAAAAAAGGAGAATGTTTATCTGGAGACATATCTCTCTCTCTCCATAGGGACAGGTGAGAATGGCTTTGGAAAGGAGTCATTTCTTAAGCTGAATCTTGAAAGACAAGAAGGGATTTCCTACCAAAACACAACGTGCAGAACAGAGAAGGCATGCCACAATGAGCCTCATTACAAGGAAGGAACGAATGAATGAACGAACGATTGAACAAACAGGGAGGGAAGGAGGGAGGAAGGATGGATCAACAATTTGGTGATTTTGAGTAGTTGTATTTGCCTTCAGAATAGGCAAATGCCAGAGGGGTTTGATGCAATGGAAAGCCAGAAATAGTAAGCAAGACCAGACTGGAGACCAGACCATGGATGGTTTTATGTGCCACGCTAAAACATTTGGAGCCTTGGAGGGTTTCCAACAGGGGACTAATATATCACCCTTCTTCCTTTTTTTTAAAAAAAAGCATTATCTGATTACACTGGAGAACTTAGACTGAGGATGTGGAAGACTGCTGATCGGGAAGACAGCAACACTGAAATCATCTGGTGAGAAAAGATGAAGGTCTTGAAATAAAGCACTAGTTGTAAGACTTTGAAGAGGAGCCAGATAAGAGAAAGTTAAAGGATAGAAATTTAGAGTAAAAACCTTAATTTAAATCTTGGCAGATGGGTGGAGGCTTATGACATTCATAGAAATATAGGGCGGGGTGGGGGGATGAAATGGAAATATCAAGGTGTGGAGGGAAATTTCCTCAGTTTTTTAACATCTTGAGTCTGAGATGCCTGTACAATATCCAAGCAGCCATGCTCAGGAGACAACAGCCTACCTGGAAGCAATACTCTCTTTCCATGTTTAGAACCTTTTAACTTATGTCTGCGGTGGTCTACATCTCTGAGAAGCAGACACAGGTGATGTGTAGGAAGCAATCTCAAAATCACGCTAAGCAATCATAAAAAGGTAATTCTAAATGGAATCATAGATAGAAAACAATCGTGATGGCTGGAGGGCAAGTTTTCCTCTCCCCCAGAAAGAAAAGAGGCCCCAGAGTGCTGGAAGTTAGTCAGTTCTAGGACAAATTAGGTAAAATCTCTGGTGTTTATTGACTACTATATGAGTTTCAGTAAATTTATTCAGAATCAATCATTTTCTTTGTAAAGTAAAAGCAATAACATCAAGCTTAGGTTTGCTGGAATAAATATTTTAGCTCATGTACAGAAAACACCAGCACAGAATCTTCCCCTTTTGAAAAATACTATTCAAATTTAATCATCCTGATGAGTTCATCATTCCAGTCCAATAGCTGCTTCCTGATGAAGACTGCAAACAGGACACATATCTCTTTCAAACTACATCTGTAATGTTCACAACCCTGGAAGGCAAAAGATTGAGATAGGACCAGAGAAGTGATAAGGACAGGTAGCTGACATATTGCTCACTGTGTTATTATTTCCATCTCCATGGTTTGCATAGAACTCCAATTGCTTTGTTTAAGTTAGAAAAAACAGAAGAATGATTTGCTCCCAGACACAATCCAAAAGCACCAGGAATCTGCATTTCCATCCTTTGACTTTCTCCATTATGTAAATGAAAGCATTATTGCAGAAGTTCATGTGGTATTCTTAAACACCTTTCTAATTAAGAAAGGGCATCATTCCTCCTTCCCTATACACAAGGGAACCACATCTATCAGAAGTGTATACTGAGCTAGTCCAAATGTCTCTTCCCCAAAAGATGAAAAAGGGATTGTTTGGAGGTGAGGAGAATAAAGGAACTCAGAAGGTCAGCTGAAATAAGGGCATCATCTAAGGATGTTCCATTGAAACTCCTCAAGAAAGCACAGACTTTTTGGCTCTCAGAGTTCTCCTGTCATTCAGCCTGGATATTCTCCTCTGTAGTTGATTCATCTTTCTTGGAAGATAAATATAAAAAACAGAACAATCTCAGACTGGAAGGGTGTTGGTCAGGAGTAAAGCATTTGCCTAATACGCATGAAGCCCTGGGTTGGATCACTAGCACTGCAGAAAAGGGAGGGAGGGAGGAAGGAAGAGAGAAGAAAGAAGGGAATAAGAAAGAGGGAAAGAGAATGGGAGGGAAAAGAGGGAATTAAAATAGAAAGATCTTTGTCTTTCATGCTTGACCCTAAAGAGAACGTAACATATAGAGTACAATGGAGCCCAAAAATGTCTCTTGTATAATTTTGTGGGGTTTTAAAGCCATAGTTCCAATAAATCTATATTGTATTAGACCACATTTACATAGCCACTTTACAAAATGATTGTAAATAAATTTTTCTAGGACAGAAGATGTAAATCCTATTAAGATCCAAAATGCTGAAAAATTATAGTAATTTCTATTCTACAAATCCCTCATAGTTCAGTGGTAAATTATAAAACCAGTCTTTGACCTTCAAGGGCAGGTGATCTTATAGCTCTGCTTCTATGTTCTTAAACCTTCTTCCTGGAGTTCTTAGAAACCAGTTCATACCTATTGACTTCTACCTGCAGGAACTCTTGGAGGAAACACCTTTGAAGGTTAGACTTGTTCTAAGATGCTACCAGTTGTCCACTAATAAGAAACACCAGTTTTGAGGATACCAAACGAGGTTCCAGAGAAAGCATATGGACATCAGGAAATTGTGTTGCCTTTTGATCATGAACAAGTCATCTGCAAGTGTCCCTTGAGAGATGAGATTGGCCCAGGACTTCATTTTCAAAGAGAATTGATGGAGCATTAAAGCCAAAAGCATCTGGGACCAACTAGACAACCCAATCAACTTATCTTTGCATGAACTATGACAGACACCAAATGTAACTCCAAAAATCATCAAAGCAATTGCCTGTGGATTCTGCCAATACAGAAAAATGCTGCCAGTTTTAAAAAAAAAATGATGGCTTAACAGCTGGAGGCTCAAACTGATTTTTAAACATGAGCAAAAAATAGAAATATAAAGAACTGGTGGTCAGCAATAATTGGGGGGGGCATAAAATGAGAATGTTCAAAACAGATGTGTCCACTAGTCATGTATCTTCCATTGTACAGCTGGACTATAAGATTTTCCTCATCCAACAGGCATATGTCTGTTTGGTAGTATATACTATTTAATTATTTGTTTTTTCCCCAATTTGCTTTCCTTAAGAGTCATGTTGAAGACAATGACTAAGGAAAAGGTGCTCATGATAGGTGCTTTAGAGGTATCTACCCTTATTATAAAACAAGGATATGTTTACATAAGAATAGAAGAGGTAATTTGACCATATTTATAATTTAAATCTTGACCAATTCAGTCTACTGTTATCCAACACACCCCTCACTTATCCAGGATCATTGCCTCATTTTTGAGTTAAAGGTTTTGATTCCTATTAAATCGCTTGAGAAGCCTAGCACATTAAGCTGTCAGACATAACTAGGAGAGGAAGTTTTGACAGAGAATGAGAAAGAAGCATAAGAAGATTAAATATCTAGAGTGAAATGAGCAGAAACCTTGCTTAACAAGAATACGGAAAACACCAAAGGAAGCTAAGCTCTGCTACAGCCACAGTATTTAGTAAAGTAAACTCTGCGGAGGACGGCCGTGAACCTCCAACCAAGACTCCTTGAACTTCCCAAAAAGCAGACAGATAAAAATTCCCACATTCTCAAAAGACAACATACTTCTCCAGTGGTGTAAGCTTCAGCATCTAATGAGACAGGAAACATAGCCATCACTCACTAGTGTAGGTTTCCTGGGTATTATTGCGGCACAATGAAAGGAACTTTTAGAAAATATCAACTATGTTCATTAATTTTTAAGGACTTTGATTCATTTAGATTAGTTTACTTTTCATTAGCTGTGGGAAAGACAATAATGGAAAAGCAAAGCTAGATGGGATTCAAGGACTTATATTCAGGATCTAAGAGTTCACAATCAAGCCAAGATTAAAAGTCAGAAGTGTTTAGTGCTGCCACCTATGAATTTACACTTAAGATTTATCAGGTAACAGAAGGCCCAAGGTATCAGATTGGATTGGTTTTATATTGGGGAGAATGTGCATAAATTATCCACTCAAAAGCCAAGTCCAGATCTCCTGGAATAGCCTTCATTAAAGTGTTACACTGCAAATCCCTAATAACTATCATGTAGCTCATTCCATCAATATAACCCTTTAGATTAATACCTGATTTCAGGAATTAGATCTTACCAGCAGCAATAATAAACACAGGAGGGACACTGCCTCATCATTGTGAGAAAAATGCAGAAACTCCTGTCTTGCAGATGCTTTGTTATCCATTGAGATATGGATATTTTCATATGTACAATTTCTAACAAGGGCCATATCTGCAGCGGTCAAAGATAGAAAATGGAAAGGTCAGTCTTCTCTATTTCCCATACTTGAAAGCACTACTCAGACTTCTGTGGATTTATACTTCCCAATTACTTCTAGATACTCAGAATGGAGCTACATGCCTCTTTTAAACATGATGTGATATGGCAGGATGAAAGAGACTGACCCCAGAATGTGACGTGAACCATCACTCAGAGATGCACCCAGTGATATACACATGCCTTCTGCATTCCATGATCAAGGGAGGAGGGTACTGTAAGAATGAATTACACCACCAAAGCATGACACACAGAAAATCACTACCACTACCAAGAAGCAACCATGCAAATTAGCAGGAAAGGAAAATGGATGAACCTGAAGGTTTGCAGAAAGACTAGTGAAAATGATAGCAACATATGACACTACAAATCCATGCCCCTTTGCTAGTCTAACTGCACAACCCTTGCAAGCCCTTATAAGCAAAAACATACTTATGTATGGACAAGATATTTGTAGAGTCCTTGAGTGCTACACCTGGAGATCCCCTAGCCCATGGATGGCTACGGCATACAGGGACCTTAAATAATAGATTGTAAGAGTTTCCATGTCAGATCCCCTTGCATGTTAGCTTCAGTTAGCAACTAAGTCTTGGATATTATAATTTACCCTCATGGTTCACATTGATGAAAGAGAGCCCTGAATTCATCAGATGGAGTACCTTGCTACATTAGTGGCACAGAATTCTTGCTCCAGGCCAAGAAATTTTCATGAAAATCAGAATTATACTTTATCCCTGCAAAGCTGAGTGATAGAGTTCTGTATTTTGAGAGTTACTGAGATGATTGGATTTTCCTGGTGTGATCCACCTCCAACCATTTTAGGAAAGACCAGTCAAAAGAATCACAGACAGGGGCTGGGGCTGTAGCTCAGGGGTAGAGCGCTTCCCTAGCATGCGTGAGGCCCTGGGTTCCATCCTCAGCACCACTTATGAATAATAAATGAACAAAATAAAGATCCATCAACAACTAAAAAAATGTTTAAAAAAAAAAAAAGAATCACAGACAGAAGTGACGGTTTCTTTCCCGCAGAGACTACTGTCTACTCCAAAGTGCTGGAGAGACTCATCCACAGTGCCACAGTATGTTTTCTCATTGAAACATACTATTCACCTCACATCATTACAGCTGTTTCCACTCCTAGTTCTTTGAGGTTTCTAAACTGTCTTATTTGTGCTTGATTTTGATGCTTCTTAGTGCCCAAGAATTTGAAAGTGCATTTCTTTCCTTTGGATCATGTTCTCGCAGGATTCTGGCAAATTGCTCAGATTGATAAGTCCTTTTCCAAGCTCAAACTTTTATACTGTAGACAACAGACACAAGCAACTGGCCTACTGAGAGTAGCTTCCCATCACTTCAAGTAAGGTAGTAAAAACTTCCTCTGGGTCTTTTTTGTGCATAAATAGTTCCAGTGTTCTATTCAAGGTGTCTTCAACTTTATTAAGTTCAGAAATCAATCTGTGACATCCAAAAGAGTAATATTCTAGGATTACGTATCTGAGGATTATACATTTTTTAAATGTATTTATTAATTTTAATTATCAATTGAATCTATGAATATTGTTTAAGAAAGAATGAGTAGAAATAATACAATGTAGATCTGAAAAACTATAAACTATTCAATATATAAAACTACTCAATATATAAAAATTATATAAATTATTCTATATAAAGAAATTAAAAACAATCTACAGAAGATGCAGGAATAAGATTAAAAACATGAAATAGAATTAATCACATTGGTTTCCTGTATTCAACAAAAGTATTTTCCAAATAAAATGGATGATAAAATGGAAAGAAAATCAGAGAAGGAAAAAAGAGTACAGAAATGGAAAGAAAGAATAAAGTTAAACAAGTTTTTAAACATTGTTTTAAAATTAAGAAACTGACTTCATGTTTCATCTCTGATATGTTAAGTAATCAAAAGTCATCAATCTTATCCTTACAGTAAAAAAAATGTCTGAAAATCAAATTACATTTCTTGAACCCAACAATGTACTGCTAGAGCTGTCAATTGGTATATATAATCTGGAAGAATATGTGGAGACAGAATATGGGCTAATTTGAGATTAAGGAAACCTTGGGGTCCTGTAGACTTAGGGAAACCCTCACAGTTCCACAGTTTTCCTTCCAGATACCCTACCAGTTTCCCGCTGAGGATTCCAGAAATACCTCATGTCTGATAGGATTAGGTTGTGGATTAAAAACAAAGTAATTAAGGACAAAGTTTCAAGGAAAAATATTGGGAATATTGCAGTCAGAAATGGGAGTAAGGATGCTAGTGGGGGTGGTATGCGTTGATGAAACACTGGTGAAAGTCATAATCCTCAGACATAGGCCCACTTAAAGATTGGATAAGATTAGAAAAAACTCCTTTGTCCCATATCTGACCTGCACAACAGCAAGGATCTGGTATAATAGCAATCAATTACAGCTGAAAGAGTTGTAATACACAGATTCTTTCTCCCTGAAGTAGTGTTGAAACTCAAATGTGAGATTAAAAAAAATGAAACTCAGTGAGATTAAAAAAGTACAGGATGAAAACTTAAAGCCTCTGGAACCTTTAGCTGCAACCAAGCATTAAACACCAGATAAGTCCTGACCAGATAAAATAAATACTCCTATCAGTGGCCTATTTACCTCATTTTTTATTCAATTAAACATGTCTGGCTTTCAGCAAAAAATTACAAGACAGGCCAGAAGGCATGCTAAAATGTAGTCTGAAGATAAAAATCAGACTCAAACATATCATACATGTTTGAATTTCCAAGGTTAAAAAACTAAAATATTATAATTAATATGTTAAATACTCTAATGGAAAAAAGTATACAGTATGCAAAAACCTGTAAACTATGTTAGGGAAGATGGAAACTTTAAGAATCAAAACAAAATTCTAAAAATCAAACATGCTGAAATAGAAAGGAAGAATGCCTTCTGATGCCATCAGTTAGGCCAAGGAAAGAAACCATGATCTTGATGATAAATTAATTAAAAATTTCCCAAACAAAAATACAAAGGAAATCAAAGCAACCCAAGAGCTGTGGGACAATATCAAAGAATAAAGCATGCCTAATTATAATACAAAAAGAAAAAAGGAAAACAGAGCAGAAAAAATATTTGAAGTAAAACTATCTGAAAACTTTTCAAAAACTAAGATGAGATAATATCAAGTAGGATAAGTACCAAACATAAATAGGTGAATAAAGTAATACCTAATTACAGAAAACTAAAAATAAAAACTAAAAATAAAGAAAAAAATTGGAAGAAGAAAGAAAAATAATTTCCTTACTTATATAGCTATAAAAGGATAGGAAATTCATTGGGTAACACAATAACCAATTTTTATCTTCAGCTAATATTCCTAAGACAGTCCTTTTCTCCATTGTAGGCATATTCCTGAGCCAACATCCATGTGAATTCTACAATTGAGTCTTTTTTAAATTCAATCTGCCAGTCTATGTCTTTTAATTGATAAGTTTAGACCATTAAAGTTCAGAGTTATTATTGAAATATGGCTTGTATTCCCGTTCATTTTAGTTTATTTTTGGTTTTTAACTTGACTTGATTTCTCCTTTGATTGACTTTTCCTTTAGTGTAGTTCCTCCCTTTGCTGATTTTCATTGTTGTTTTTCATTTCCTCTTCATGGAGTATTTTCCCAAGAATGCTCTCTAGTGCTGGCTTTCTTGCTGTAAATTCTTTTAACTTTTGTTTATCATGAAAGTTTTTATTTCATCATAATTTTTTTTTTTTGGTACTGGGGATTGAACTCAGGGGTACTCGACCACTGAGCCACATCCCCAGCCCTATTTTGTGTTTTATGTAGAGACAGGGTCTCACTGAGTTGCTTAGCACCTCACCGTTGCTGACATTGGCTTTGAACTCGCAATTCTCCTGTCTCAGCCACCCTAAGTGCTGGAATTACAGGCTTGAGCCACCATGCCCGGCTTCATCATAAAATCTGAAGCTTAGTTTTGCTGGATATAACATTCTTGGTTGGCACCAATTTTCTTTCAGAGCTTGGTATATGATGTTCCAGGATCTCCTGGCTTTAAAGGTCTGGGTTGAGAAATCTGCTGAAATCCAAATTGGTTTCCCCCTGTATGTATTCTGCTCCTTCTCTCTTGCAGCTTTTTAAATTCTTATTGTATATGTTAGCATTTTCATTATAATGTGACTTGGTGTGGATCTATTATAGTTTTGTACATTTGGTGTTCTGTAAGTCTCTTGTATTTGATCTTTCAATTCATTCTTCATGTTTGGGAAATTTTCTAATATTATTTCATTGAAGAGATTGTGCATTCCTTTGGTTTGTACCTCTGTGCCTTCCTCTATCCCAATAATTCTTAGATTTGGTCTTTTCATGTTATCTCATAATTCCTGGATGTTCTGTTCATGGTTTCTTACCATCTTCATTGTGTGGTCAACTTTATTTTCAAGAGTATATATTTTGTCTTCATTGTCTGAGGTTTTGTCTTCCAAGTGATCTAATCTTTTGGTGATGCTTTCTATTGAATTTTTTATTTGGTTTAGTGTTTCCTTCATTTCAAGGATTTCTGCTTGGTTCTTTTTCAAAGTTTCTATCTCTTTCTTGAAGTAATCTTTTGCTCCCTGTTTTGCTCTTTTATCTCTTCATTGGAGTGGTCAATGGTTGCCTACGCTTGCTCTCTAATCTCTTTGTTGGAGGGATCGATTATTGCCTGTATTTTCTCTCTTATATTATTCTGTGCTTCACAGATCATTTTAATTATATACATTCTGAACTCCTTCTCTAACAATTTATTTACTGTGCTGTCAATGGATTCTATTGTTGTAGAATCTTGGTTTGTTTGGGGCATTTTCTTCCTTTCTATTTTCATGTTGTTCATGTGTCTTCCTCTCTAGCAATGCTGATCTGAGGTATTACTGTTTCTACCCTACAATCTTGTAGTGTCCCTGCAAGTTACCAATACCTCACTTCTGGTGTAACTAGGCCTGCAGGGACCTTGGGATGATCTTCCTGGTCCTGGCTATTGAGACTAGACTAGGATTATACATTTTATAATATGGTTCTCCAGGTTAAAAGTCCTACTCTAACTTGTTTGTGGGCTACCTCAGATATGACAGTTCACAGTAGCTACCAAAGACATGGCTAATTATTCCCCAAATGTAGTTGAGAGATTCTGCCAAATTAAATTAACATCAAAGAAAAATTCTTTGTTTTTCCTCCTGAGGTCAAATGTATTTTTGTAGTAGGAGAGAAGAATAAATAGATTGAATTGATTTCTTCATATTATATGCAACTTTTTTGAAAAGTAATTTAAGCTTGTGTCCTTCACCAAGATTTTTTAAAAAACATACATAAAGTAGTCTTTTCTATGTGGAGAATTGCAAAATCCCCACTGTAGATAAACAAGCAAGGTTTTGAAATATTTTGAAATAAAAATAAATTTCCTTTCTCTTGCATTGCACAAAATTTAAGGTAGACTAGTTCTCCATAGGAATCACACTGATCAGCACAGTTGGTAAACGGTCCTAAAATAGGAAAGTGAATGAAAAATGACAACAAATATAAAATTAGAGGTATCCTGTTGAATCATGAAAGAGCTCTTGTTAGCTTAAGGATTACTGACATCCCAGACTACCTCAGGGCCAACCTACAACAGTATACCTTGATCATCATCTTCACACAAATTGTATATTTATTTTAAAAGTTACGTATGCACAGCAAGCCCACAGCAAACTCAGCAATGTGCATGAGTTTAAAAGGAAAATGACAGGCTTCCATTTTCTCCTCACTAGTTACACTGGAAACAAACCATGTAGAATGATTCACTGGACTTTTGATTTCAGTTGGAGTGCTGGCTGGTGATGAATATTTTCCATTAACTAATTTGTAAGCACATTGTAGAAAACAAACTTTAAATTCAATTCTAATAAGAAATATGTTTATATGTTACCTGTTAACAAAAGAAAGATGATTCTATAGGATCTCCAAATGCGTATGAGACTCTAAGAAGAAGATAACTGTTAATATGTTATCGATAAGTGAGACCAAGGGGTTGGATCAGAGGTTAATATTTTATTAAGTATTTACATATGCCAGACACTGTGCTAGGTACTTAACACATGATTACTCACTTCTCTCAATGATATGAAGTAAGTAGCATACTATGTATTATATAGATACAGAAATTAATACTCTTATAGTAATGGTAATTTATTCAGACAGTAGCAGAACTGATGAGAAATTGACTGCAAAGCTACTTCTTTAGATTGAAATATTTTTTCTACATGGAATCAAAACATGAAACATCATTCTAGTAGGCCTCATGAATCCTGAGTTTGTATCTATAGTTTGCTGAGAAACATTTAGAAATCGTGTCTAAGCCTTCATTTCTTATCCATAACATGGAAAAATGAAAATATCCACTTGAGAGAGGTAAAGAGAAAATGATTTAATGTACATAAAAGTCCTTGACAAATAACCAAGAAGTTATTTATATATGCAGGTGTTTCCAGTTGTTGTTATTCTTTATGGAGTCCCATTTTGCAAGTTGAGACAATGAAAAGTGTCTCAGGTACAGTTCTACTCTACCTTGTGATTTAACAATTTCCATATTTCTGTCCTCCTCTGAACATCTCATAGCTCCCATGACTGATCAAGAAGTGACCCCAAGAAAAGCCTGACTCTTTAAGAAGTCATTAGCACCAGATCAAATTGAGCAAAGAGAAATGGCATGGAGCATATCAAATCTAGGCCATTGTGGCACCTGAACACCTGCCCCTGGAAATGGCTGTGGCCTTCATTATTTTGCTTGTTAATTCATTCAACAAATCTTATCTAGTGCCCGCTATGTGCTGCCATCATTAATGAGGTGGTAAGAAAGTGACGTTCATTTAGTTTATTTTCTAGTAGAAAAAGACTCCAAATGAACAAACAAACAAAAAATATAATCTCAGATAATTGCAAGCATTTATAAACAAAATAATAAAGCAGCAGGGTAAAAAGAAAAAGAATGACTGGGCCTTTATTCAAAAGAGGGAACAAGCAAACAAGGTCTATTAGAAGAGGTCAAATTTGAGCAGAGAACTAAATGAAGTGAGAGACAGTCATTAGTAAATCAAAGGGGGAAGCAGAGGAAATTTGGAGCAGAGGAAACAGCAAACCCAAAATCCCTGGTATATGAATAAGGCTGGTTTGCTTGTGGAACAGCACAACTAGGGTACAAGGGGTGGGGAGAAGGGGAGAAATCAAAGTTGCTGTGATAGACAAGGGCCAGGCCATGCAGGGACTGGAGACCAAGCTTCATGCTTAGGAGTGGGAATCAACTGTGACCTTCTGTCAAAAGATAGATTCAAGCACAGAAGTGACATGAAATGGCTGCTGTATAAAGAACAGCCTGACAGGGAAGCAAGAATGGAAGCAAGGAGACAGCAGTAAGGAGACCATTGCAAAGGTCCAGACAACAATGGTGCCATGCATGGCAGAGGCCAGTGGTTGGTTTGGAGATCTGTAATGAAGCAGCGTTGACAGGTGTTACTAATATGCTGGCCAGAGAAAGAGTGAATGAGAGGAGTCAAAGAATGATTCCAGATTTGCCACCTATCCGGGTGGGTATGGGAGTAGAACATGGGTGCTCTCTACTTGCCCCTGTGTCCCTATCTGTGCTGCTTCTCTGCTGGTGCTAGCTCAGATTTGTTCAGTTCTTTTCTTTACTCACCTGTGCTTTCTCACAATCCCAATATCTCTTCCCATGTGATGCCATGATCAGAACTCAGGTTGAAAGGCAATAAGGAGCAGAGGAAAATAATAGTAATAATAATAATTATAATAGTCTGGAGACCCAAAAACTCATCGCACCTCAGCATATGGAGTACACTCTCAAAGTTGAACCAAGGGAACAATCAACCAAAAGAGAGTAACTGAGGATCTATTATGTGCCTTTTCCTATTTGTGGTACCGTAGGAAATGTGACAAAAGTATTAAACCCTAACCACCCAGAAATTAAAATCTAATTGGAAAGCCAAAGGAATATTAAGAGTATAATTACAAACAAAATATAATCCCAAATCACATGATTATGGCTGTATCTTAAAAGTTCAAAAAGAAATCAGTGCAGAAAAAGGTATATACATTCCCCATCTGACTGTCCATAGCACAGCAACTGCCATGTAAAACACTTAGTCATTTAAAAGAAGAGATCAATGCATTAATTAGTTAAATTATTAATAGAACCAAATTAGTTGGGATTAACATCAAGAGGGGGATATAAATTACATTTATGTAGCAGGCTATTTTGACCTGTATACAAAATAGGTCAACTATTGGAATAATGAGGCACAGAAAAGAGCATCCAGCTATGAATTAAAGAAACATGTAAGAATTATTCTGCCCTTTCTGATCATATAACCCTCATCAACATGTGAAGTGTCGTGTCCTCTACTCTGTTTATCTCTCATGACACTGATTTTCCTTGAGAAGAAACAAAGCTCCTCTGGGATTTCTATAAGCAGGAATACAGTGCAGCAGGCACCAGCTCCTTTCCACATGCTGACCAGGCCTGGAGAAGCCCGTGTCCTGCTGCTGAGACTCTCAGGGAGGTAGAGAAGTCAGTCCTCCCTCAGTTTCCCAGTGAGCAGGGAAACCTCACTGGCAATTCTGATCTGGCTAGTGATTTTGAATATTTAAGACCATCTGAGGTAATAGCAGAAAATTTCTTTCCTAGAGAAGTCTCATGCACTGCTGTGACCCTTAGTATGTCTTCTATTACTAAAGAGAGAAAAGCCACAGCTACTTACCAGATTATCAACTTCCTCTCTCAGCGGATTTTATCCTCGCCCTCAAATTTAATAACAGAGGAAATGGACCACAAATGGATCAGCTTATAGGTGAACCCAAGAAACAAAGTGGTTTAGCTGACAGGAGGAACTCTCCCGCATCATCTCTGCTGCATTGCACATTACAATTTTGAAGTAGATCTATTGTCGCTTATGTAAATAGCAGTTTCTTTTTGACATGTTTCCACCACAAGGCAGGGCATGTTCCACAATCCTTCTCCCCATCCCATCATATCATAGGCAGACTGTCACTATTAATTTGATTAATAAAAAGCCTGGCTCCCTTACTGGGTCTACTTTCCTTCAAGTGTAGCACCTTATCTCCAGGTGCTCTGTGTAAGGAGAGGCCCAACCCAATGTCATTGTCAAGGACTAATGGCCTAGCCTCACTTTCCACCCCATTCACAAGGCTAGGATCAAAATTTAATCCCCAGGGTACATCTGAGCAGCTTGAGGAAATTCACTGGTTTATCACAGGGTGCTATGGTTTAGATATGAGATGTCCCCCATAAGCTTAAGTGTAAGACAGTGCAAGAAAGTTGAGAGGTAAAACGATTGAGTTATGAGAGGTTTAACCTAATGAATACATTAATCCTCTTCAATGAATTAACTGGTAGTAACTGTAGGCAGGTAGGGTACGACTGGAAAAGTTAGGTCTCTCTCTCTCTCTCTCTCTCTCTCTCCTTCCTGGTACCATGTTCTCATCCTGAGCTGCTTCCCTCTTCCATGCTCTTCCACCACGATGTTTCTCCTCACCTGAAACCCAGAACAATGGAGTCAGGGAAAGCAAAAAGCTGAAGAAAATACTTTTCATGCAATGGAAGAACAATTTTGAATTCTTCTGGATGACCACCAACTGAAAACTTATCTTCCAGTCAGTCAAATAAGACCTTGCTTCTCCTTTGTTTGCTAAGACAAACACTTTATTCAGACGTCTTCTCCTTTGGTCCATTCTCTTGGCCTCCAAACTATCTGTAACAAGTACTCCAAGGAATGCCCCTCCATCATGGGAAAACCCTGCTACAACTTCTGAAGGCATTTTAAGATCTGCTTTTAAAAAGTGATGTTTTACCCCCCTTTTTTCTTCATAGTAAAATTAAGGAAAGCTATTGCCTTATACAAAGGTCTTTCCAAGAAATGAGACCACATTCCACTATGGTAAGAAACCCTTTAAGTTGGCTTTCTCTCCACCTGCTATGACAGATCCAGAAAGAACATATCCGACTTGCTGAATAGTTCAGTGGCTGTGAGCAGGTACTCCAGTGCGAACAGAGCTGGGTTCTCTGGACTAGTTCTTAGATCAGAAGAAGGATATAGGAAACAGACCACAAAGGGAAAATAATCTAAAAGTTCATAATTTTTCACAGTGATCTTTCTAGCAACAGGTCCCTGCTTAGGAACATGAATGCATTCACTTACACACTCCTTGCCCACATGCAAGTTTGATGCTAAATGCAATACAAAGTTTGCAAGTTCTCCAAAATGAGATATGCTTTTAAAAGTTGGTTTTAAAAGATAAATCACATTTTTTAAAATATTTTTTAATTGTCAATGGACCTTTATTTTATTCATTTATTTATATGTGGTGCTGAGAATCGAACCCAGTACCTCACGCATGCTAAGCAAGCGCTCTACCACTGAGCCACACCCCAGCCCCTCACATCTGTTTTTAGTAATACAAAATCACTTTAATCATCTTAAAACATATATGTTGGCAGATGGGATGGTTACTACTGAAGAAAAATCAACACAGGATAGATTAGCAAACAGAATCTGATTTTATTCTGATACTATCACCAGTAGTAGGAGAAAGAACACAGACCAAGAGGTGGGATGGATTTTAAGGTGAGCTGGAGGCTGTTAGTGAGGAGGATGGTCAATGGGTTGGGTCTAGTACATTATTCCTGAGTTGGCAGGAATGTGATTATGTTTTCTATGTGATTATGTCATCTTTGGGTGCTAACTGGCACTCACGGAAGTTACTGGAATGGGGCACTCGTGGTGTTTACATTTTAAAGAGGTAATCCTAGAGTCCTTAACAAAAATATTTCCTGGGTAGAAAATTTGTAAGAAGTGGGGAGAAGATTTCCATCTCAAAGAGATAGAGGACATATCTACAACTGCATATTTTCTAAAGCAAATGCTCTAGGAAAAGAAAGGCCAGGGACCCACTGTGAGGAGAAAACCTTGTCTAAAATCCAGTCAAGTTGAGGAATATAAGGTGGTCTTAGTTGTGGTTGTTACCCATTCCCAGCTGTCCCTACAAAGTCCTCTCTCTGCCAGAGTAGCCAGTTCCTTCAGGAGGATAGAAAACACACTTAGAGGATCCAGTTAAACCATTCCCCTAGGATTTTCTATTGTCTTGTGAGTTATGTCAGCATCCCATGGCTAGAAGGCACCTTGCCTAATTACATCCTTAAACTTGTTATATTCACTTTAACATCATCCTTAGTATTACAATGTTTTTTTTTTTTTTTTTTTTTTTTTTTGTACTGGGGATTGAACTCAGGGGTACCCAACCACTGAGCCACATCCCCAGCCCTATTTTGTGTTTTATGTAGAGACAGGGTCTCACTGAGTTGCTTAGCACCTTGCCATTGCTGAGGCTGGCTTTGAACTTGCGATTCTCCTATCTCATTAGTATTACAATGTTTAGCACACTTAAAATTTTTTCTAGCCCATAAAAATATGTGACTGCCAGATTACATTGGGCCATCCATAGGACCAAAGGCCATACAATTTCAGTAGCACCAGGAGTAAAATAATAAAAAATTTGGGGGGCAAATTAACTATCACTGTTTGTAACTTTAAATATAATTACTCAGCTAAGGTGTTATACTCAGTTTACTAAACTCAAAAATAAAAATCACTGACCCTAGAAGTTGAGTTTTAGAATTTTTTTTAATTGGGGGAAGGGTGATATTTTAGGTTTCCAGTTTTAAAAAAAATGTGTGTTTGCATACACACACACACACAAACACACACATTGAATTGCTGCTTGTTTCTGGGTCAGTAATAGGTTCTTTCACACAGAATCAGATTTTTCCATTAATTTTCTCCCCTCTCCCTTCCTCCTCTTCTTCTCTAGTTCCTTCAGAGTTCTCTAGTACTGTGCTCCCCATGTTCAGGTTTTGACAACTCCTATATATTCAAGTATAAATTTAAATTAATACATGCTGTCATCAGAGATACTTTCATTAAATCCTTTTGTCTGAGAATTGGTATGACAGACTTTGTCCTTTCTGAAAGGAATGCCCACTATTTAACCAATAAAAATAGTTTCAAATAAATAATCCTTGCAGACCACACCACATGAGGATCTTTGCTGAGCTCCCCAGTACTCCTAACCTCAGCTCAATGTGATAGTTTAACTGCAAAGCCATTTCTGGATGCTAGTTTTCTTTTAATTCCCTAAGGTGACATAGACCTCCCACCCTACCCTATCCTGATACAGGTGATTTCCTGAGAACTTGGAGTTACCTGCTTAGGGACAGTAAGGGAGCAGGTTGATCCTAAGGGACACTAAAATCACATTCTGGGCCTGTAGTTCTTTCTGCTTCACTCAGTCTTACCCATCTTGGTGCTGATTTTCATTGAATTGCAGACCTTCACTGCTAAATTTGCGTGCTGCTAAGGGTGGCCTGGTGAAGATATGACCACATGGGAAAAAAACCGAAGCAAACTTCTGTGGCCAGGAAGGGGTGCGAGTATAGCCCTTCAATTTGTAATGGAAAGTTTGAGCCATCTTGATATTCCTTCAAAAGAGGTTCCTTGACTTACAAACAAGACAGAAACATTTGAAGAATTTTTCTTTTTTAATTCTAAATCATTTTTAGACACTGTTTAACTAAAAATAACTACTAAAATCTTAAGTGCTAGACTGGGAATTCATCATTGACTCAAAAAATAGTTAAATGTATCAAAATTGACAAGACTGCGAAGGCAATAGACTCAGAAAAATATATTGTAGAAGCCATTGCTTGTTAGGTACTACTTGAATGAAAGAGATTTTTATTAAATCATTTAGCAGGATTAGTCTTTTCTCTTTAAAAGCCAGGAGAAGACTTGATGAAAAATGTGTTATTTGGGTATCAGTAGGGTTTGAATTGGGTTCAAGTGTTTTTGAACACTTGCCATAGGAGAGACACTGTACTAGGGGGCAACCGAGGATCAAAAACCAATTGTTCCTGCACAAGCACTAACACTGTAGATAAAACAAGACTCAAATAGCTACATGGAAAGACAAAAAGGTATTAAAAGTCATGCAAGTGAAAATCAGGCATCTTGGGGCTCAGAATTTATTAAGAGACTTTGAGATTTAAAAAAGCTTTAAAAAAATATGGCATTTAAGCTTGACTTCAAGGAAAATTTGGGGATTTAATCCGCAGGGAGCATTCCTAGCATCCTCCTAGGGAGTCAGAAGTGTCCCTGGAGTCATGTTAAAGACTCCACCTGGAACACTGAATACAAACACAATTAGCCTAAGTCTGTGGAGACACAGAGCTTAATTGGGGAGGCATCCATGAATGAACGCCTGTCACAAACTGTTATGGTCAACCCAAAGGTTGTTAAACCAGCAATGACAGTAGCAGAACTAGAGTACTGAAGGAACACTCCTCAAGTTCTTCTTTACCCATACTTCATCTTTTTTCAAACTATTTTTCAATAGTTTACACAAGGGAAATTTAATCCTTAAAAACTACAGAGTACTGTATTTAGAATGCACTAGAAGCTCTGTTCAATGGAGCCATAAAGAACTGACTAAAGTGATCTAATGAGATCAAAAGTCATAAATATGCCCCTGGGCTAAATCTGCCCAATGCCTTTATTGTACAGTAAGCTAAAAATGTTGTAGATATTGTTAAAGGATTGTTGAACATGAACACTGTGACAAAGACAAATGGGTGTGGCCATCAAAGCCTAAAATATTTACTATCTAAGCCTGGACCTTAATGGAAAGCATTCTCCAAACCTGGTCTAAATGGTGAGCACTTTAGATTTGATAGCAGGAAGATCTCAAAAAATTCAATGTCTACATGTTAGTATTAAGATATTGTTAAACACATAGTGCTAACTGCCCATAATTGAATTTCTACATACACATAGTTGAAAATGTTTTAAATGTTTTAAATGGTACATAAACACCAAGGTGGTGTTACGAACATACCATAAAAGTCAGATTTCTGAACCTTACCACTTTTATACTAATTCCCAATGATGATGATGATTAAGACCATACATGTACGTATCAGAAGAGAGACACAAAGAGAGAAACTGAGATTCAACATCGTTTAAAGGAATAAGATACAGAAAAGAGTAGCCCCTTTTTGAAACTTACAATCTACATGAACCCCCGCAAACTACAATAGACACAAGTAAGAACATGGAACACATGAAAGACCAAGGTTAAAGCTGTCAGATTGGCCAAGCAGTGCAGACTCGTTGAAGGGGCTCCATCTTAAACTGTCTTAAACAAAATCATGTAACATATTAGAAGGGAAGATTTCCATATTGAGAAAACAAGGACTAGAGGCAGAAAGGTACCAAAGGAGAAATCTTTGGTACCAAGGACCAATTCAGAAGAAACAAGAGATAAATTGAGATTGTAGAAAGTCAAGCAACCCTATATACAGCAGGTCACACTGAAAGCTTTTTAAACAGCTTAGAAAGTTTTGTTTTTAATTGAAATCTGCTTTCTATTTGTTAATACCACTAATAATGGTTATCAAAAGCTAAGGCCATGTATGACACTAAGGATGCATATTAACTCATGTAATGTTCATGGTAATCCTGTGAGGAATAAAAGCTGAAATATTAACAGCATCCCTATACAGATGAGACCCTGACACATACAGAAGGGAAGCAACTTCCTAGGTCAAATACAGACCTCTTTGCCCTTGAAGTGAACACTTTAAGTCACCCTACTATAATATCTCCTTGTTCAAAGGGACCTTGGCCTATATGGCTAAAGTAAAGTACAAACAGCGGGCCCTCTAAAGAAAAATGTACATATTTCCAACAACAGTTCCCAGGAGTTTTATCTGAAGTCACAGTGGATACCTGGAGAGAGAGTTTGTGATTAGCATCCATCCTAAACGTTGGGGCTGAGGAGGAAATGGAAATGGAAATGCAATCCTAACCAAGCAGTGCAAGAAAAAAAATTAATAAACCTCTTATCACAAAATTAGACACTTGTAAAGGTCACAGACTTTTTATTTCTTCAAATTAAAAAAAAAGGCAGGAAGGGATTCATTGAGCAATTATGCATTTCAATGTGCCAGTCATCATTCTCACTCTGCCACACGCATTCATGTGTATCCTTTGCCTTTATTTTCTGACACATAAGGAAAACGAATATTTCATAAAGCATATAAAATGCAACTGATCAGTCAAGGCTTTAGACAAATATTTCAGTACCAGAATGTTTATAGCATGTGTTTTGATGTTTCTAAATTACCATATGCTTTTATTGTAAACAGGGACTGCTTCATTTGTTGAATAGCAATGATACATTATGTTGACTGTTTCTGACATTGTACTGAGTCTGAAACTTAAGGGGAAAAAGTAACCTCTAAAATATTCCCAACCTTGACTGCCATGTCAGAAACAGAAGAAGTTTACTTTTTACCACCTACTATTACTATATTGTTTTTCTCAGGTGCATTCCAGTTACCACTAGGCAAAAACAAAAAGGTAAATAATTTATTTCCACCTGTGAGTGTAGACTAATAAAGTTTAAAAAAATTTCTCCATGTTGTTAAGTGGCTAAGAAAAATATTTCTAGAGTCGTAAATGTGTAACACTCCTAGTTTTTAATCTCAGAGTATAAACCGTCTTACTTTAAAAGCTTGAAAACAACCCTTCACGCTACTGAGTCCTGGCTGGGTTTGTGTGGGATGATGCAGCAAAGTCTGTAATAAATGACTCCGACATCCCACAACTGTGCCCACCTGATAGAGCGATGTATACAAACCCACTCCTGGTTTTTATTGGGCTACCCCAAGTGTACAATTCTCCAGTGAGCCCAGGAGTCAGAAACTGTCAATTACAAAGAAATGGTTGGCAGACTGAATGAATATTTGTGTGCAATTATCACAGCATCCACCAGCAGCAAAGACTTCAGAATGGTGCACACAAATGTTAGTGTCCTGTTCGTGCATAAAACACCCATTTTTACACTGCATACTATCAATGCTTAAGAGAGGTGACGAAGCAGGATACAGGCAATTTATTTTTCCAGCCACATGTGACCCAAGATGTTACTCATCACTGAGCAACAACTGAATTTGCCAAAAGCATTATTTTCAAAAAATTTAAGAGGATCTTGGGTTTCCTTTGGCCATTATAAGGCCCCTTTCTCCTCCAGCTTTATAGTCCAGAAGGACAGAAGTCAGGACATGGTTTTCAACAGTGATGCACTTGCAAGGCACAAGACATCCTAGACTTTGTTTCTGCCCTCATGAATTGATTGTGCCCTTATTGTGGGAGTGGAATTGACATATGTCCAAGCTTAATTTTTTTTTAATATTATTCCACTCGTATTTCCTTTCAGTAAACTCTTCACAGGGGTGGCACTCCATGAATGCATTTGAGTGGCATCAGTTATCCATTTGCTTTGTATCAGCTGCTTAGTTGTTGAAACAAGAAACAAGAATATACTAAGACTATTACCACCTTCCCTGCAGAGTGGTGAGGTTCTTTTCTGACTTCTGTCAGGTTCATGTCCTGACTTCTGTCCCTCTGGACTATAAAGTTGGAGGGAAAAGGGGCCCTATAATGGACAAAGGAAACCAAAAGACTCTCTTAAATTGTTTTAAAATAATGCTTTTGGCAACATCAGTTGTTGCTCAGTGATAAGAAACATCTTGGGTCACCTATGACTGGAAAAATAAATACCAGCCTTTGAAAGTGATATTTTATTTTTTTCCACAATGTCAAATGCTACTTTAAAAATCTGAAAAAGAGGTCCTTTGCCAGAAAAAATGTAAAATGTTATAATGACTATTTTGTGTGTACATGCACACAGACACACACAAACACACTTACCTCTACAAATCAATCTCCCAGGCATATGACCTATGTGGTCTCACAGTCTCTTGCCTAAATGGTTCCAATGCTTGTTTTATTACTCAGATATTGCCACCTTGAAATTCATAATAATTTTCTCTTTGACTCTTGATTCATAAGAGGAGTCCAATGGGATAGAAAAGCATGAAAAAGGAGAATATACAGGTCCCCAGTCCTTGCCAGGCCATTTGCACTCATTCACAATGCATTCACAATGTCTCATAATCACAGAACTCCAGTGGACTCATGGCGTGTGGGAGCTCAGCAAGTCTCAAAGGAAAGACAAGGTAGACAAGTTACACCAACTACTCAGGAACTCAATAAGCAGAGAAGAGTAAAGACAATGGCACTCTAAGAAACATAAAAACCAAGGAACTCTACTACATCCTTTCCTGTTTCTGTTAGTTCCATCTATTAGCCTACAGCCTAAACTGATGACAGTGAAAGAAAAATTAAAAAAGATACGGCAAGCCACAGTTCCTTGTCTTTTAAGTCCTTCCTTACATAGAGAAAGCCATAGGTAGGGAGGAATTATAGGATAGGTATGTACCAGAAGTGAAGGAAAAGCAAGTAAGTTTTGTGCAGTGTTTTAACTGTTTTGGTAAGAACAAAATACATACAAATCAACAAAATGCAAAATATAAATTTTGAAAATTTGGCAATTCTGCTAAAAGGTTAAATGCACTTAAATTTGCATTTTAAAATGTGGCATTGTGCAATATAAATATGAATGATAAAATTCATGCTAATAATTTTAGTGTTTTCATTTTATTTACTTAGAAATTTAAAATGGCAAGTTAAAAAAAAGCCATTGACAGAGGGGAAAATTTTATATTTTATACCTTAAAGATATTAATTTTTAAGAAAGCATATACCAGCATATTTTTCCTGCTCTTTGAACAAAAGACTGCATATTTTCAATTTTGTCCTGAAACTCAGAAATTCTGAATTCAGTCCTGACCTTAAAAATAGTTCACATACAATTTCATGAGGTCCTCAGATACTGTAAGGTGGGGAAAAGTTAAGAGGATATGTATGCATAAAGGTTCACAGGGCAGCAAGTTCTTCCTAATTGGGTAATACCTCTGCAGAGAGCAGTTGCTGATGATGTCAATACTCAAAGATTCTGATTCTGAGTTTGTTCCTTTATCTAGGTCTTCTACTCTATCTCTACCTGAAGGATCTCTTAAAGTCAGCTATGACTGAAGACAGTCCTTACTCTTTTTCAAAAGAATTTTATAATAAAATCAGTAAACAAGATGCAATAAATTTAAAGACTTATATGCTAATAAACTGAGATTGCTCCATAATTATCCAGAGCTCTCAAAACAATAATTGTCTATGCTTCAATGTTCTACATTGTTTTCTAATGAACACATACACAGAACACATTAAATGTACCTAGTTGATTCCATAAAGTCAATTCTATTAACAAGTCTAAATACTTTCTGGTCCTTATCTAAAATTAATCTCTAATAGAACTTAGAACCTTTAAATTACTTCTGTTCTCAGAAGCCTATAAAGTCCTCATCAATCATGTTTGTGTGAAGTGACCAAAGAAGGAAGAACTTGGACTGCAATATTGAGAAGCTCGCACACCAGGAAGCGGGGCACAATCTTTTTTTGCCCCCTGTTAATTTCTGAATACCAGAAGTAAAAGCTAGGGAAGATAGAAAATTTATTTGATGGCTTCAAAATTCAACACAAACTCCCTTTCCTGCCATGTAACAATGGCCTCCTTTTAATATATAGCTGGTATCTGTTTTATGCCTAGGCCTACCTGATTCAGTGAGAAGTGAATTAACCTTGGAAGACCCAGGTTTTAATACAAATTATGAGCCTAACTGCAGTGGTTTCAATGTGTCCCCCAAAGTTTATGTCTTAGAAACTTAATCCTCAATGCAACAATGAGAGATGGGGCTGTTAAGAGGTGATTAGGATACAAGGGCTCTGCCCTCATGAATGGATTGTGCCCTTATTGTGAGAGTGGAATTGTAAAAGCGAGTTTGGTCCCCTCTCACTCTTGCCCTTACCTTTCCACCAGGGTGACACAGCATGAATGCCCTTGTCAGAGTTGGCACCATGCTCCTAGAATTCCCACCTTTCATACTGTGAGCCAATAAATTTATGCTCATTCCAAATTCCTCAGTCTGTTATAGGACAGAAAATAAATTAAGATCTAAGTAAGCCCATGATCCATGTTAGTTTAACTACCTCGATTCTTTCCTCTCCAAAGGGAGGGTAGTAACATATATCCTGCCCAGTTTTTAGATAGGTTATAAAATTCAAGATAATATGTAAAAGCCTCTGAAAATGCAACCACAAGTCATATAAAAATTTTAATAGCTCTTTAAAATCACAGACTCTGATTTTTAAGCTAATATTTGGCTTGATTTAGAAAACTTTAAAATATGCCCCATGTATGAGTTTCAGTGTTAAGCTAAGCAGCAGCATCCCTAAAACTTTAGATCAATTTGTATATGCGCTGCATACACTGGGAACAAATAATTTGATATTTCTAAAAAGCACATCAGAATGAAATTTATCATAAATATGTGTTTGAGTTGGTGAAAGTTTAATAAAATCCATTAATAAAGACCCTATTTCACTAAATAGATATTCAGATAGGTTTAGAATAGGTTGTATGTCCAAATTTCTCCTAAAACACTAGGATCAAAGAAAGGACAGTAAAGAAAAGTCATAGACTTTGGAATTCTAAAATCATTTAGTCAAAACTGCTAGACTCTGCCAGGGTCTCCTGATTTCAATTGTACACTCTTAGTCAAAATATAAAGTCATTTCATTTCAAATGGATACACTCAATCCAATGTAGAATAAAAAAAGATGCAGGCTACAGTAAGCTGTCAATTTTTTGCACCCAAATTTTGTAGTCCAAGACAAATCAATGCTATATTACATAATTCAATTTGGTTCCTAATAAGATGACATGATAGAAAATTTGGCCTACTTTTTCTTCCAGTAGGTGCAGAGTCTCTGGTCTAATGCCTAGGTCTTTGATAACTCAGTAAATCTTATGTAGCAAAATGGAACTGACTTGTTTTTTGGTACTGGGGAATTTAACACAGGGGCACTTAACCACTGAGCCACATCCCCAGCCCCTTTATATTTTTTATTTTGAGACAAGGTCTCACTAAGTTGCTGAGGCTAGTCTTGAACTTGTAGTCCTCTCATCTCAGCCTCCCTGGGATTATAGGTGTGTGCCACAGAGCCCAGCTTGGAATTGACATTTTTAATAGCAGCTAGATTCTTTGAGTAGCCAGTTGAAGTACAGCTGTTGTACTTCAGTGTGCGATGTTTGTACTTTATGAAGAACTCTCATTTTCATGCTCTCATATAATCATCCCAGGCTGGGAGATGAGATGAGTATCAATGCTCCCACATTACAGATGAAGTTCCAAGAAGTGGAAAATACTAAATTCTAAATCTAACAATCAAAACTAACACAATGTTCAATTTTCCTTGCGGGTAAAAACACAACAATCACACACACACACACACACACACACACACACACACACACAAATAATAATGTGCTGACCAAACCTAAAATCAGATATTTTTTTAACTAATGATCTCCAGAAATTTCAAGAAAAATCTAGAAGAAAGTTGAATATATTATGTGCCTTAAACAAAATCTGAATTCACATCTCCTTAATTCAATTCAATAAATAATCCTAGAGAACTGATTTTGTGCCACCAAGGTAGGTACTAGCAATATCCAAGATTTATTCAATCGTAAACATATATTAATAATTATCACAAGTGTGAGTAATATTTTAAAATATTGGGGTGTTGTGAAGTAAATGCCGGTGTTTCCCCAAATGCATAAGTTGAAATCTTAATCACCAATACGGCTTAAATGGAGATATAAGGGTGAGACCCTATTCCAATAGAATTACTGCTCATATCAAAGAGTCACCAGGGAGTGCTTGCTTTCTCTCTCATGCTCTCCTGTCTTTCTCAAGCTCTTTCTCCATGCACCCACCATATTGAGTAAAGGTCACATGTGCGGAAAGTAGGTATTAAAAAGCCAGGAAGAAAACTTTTGCCGAAAACTAAATTGGCCAGCACCTTCATCATGGACTTCTAGCCTCTAGAACTATGAGAAAATTTCTGCTTAAACCATCCAGCTTGTGTCTTCTTGTGTTTTGTTTTGTTTTATTTTGTTTTGTTAGTCTGCCCAAATAGACTAACAGAAGAGGGAAGAACTAAACACACTAAACACAATAGTTGAACTTAGTAGTGTGAGGTGTTAGTCCTAAAACAAAGACCTAGTACTACGAGCTGCTTGTACAACTGAAATAACCAAAAAGGCCTCATTCTACTTCACAAATGAGATCTTACCACCAAAGAGTCCTAACTTATCAAGAGACCAGGTGCAGTTACTACTTGTTGTTTCAGTTACCTTCCAGCCCATGGAAGTATTCAAACAAACTAATTGCATCCTCCCATGAGAAACAGGGGTCACTATAACCCCTTGATACCACAAAGCCTGCTTCCTACAGCATGGACTCTGTGGCCCTGCATGGTCTGTGGCATCCTCTTCCCCTGAGCTGTGAGTAGGTAGGATTGGTCAGCTGATGTTGATCACACCTGTCCAGTGTTGGGTGGCATGTGTTCAACCATCCCATAACCAAAGGGGTGGGAATCTCTCCCCCACCAAAGGCTAAGGGAAGAGATTAGAACACAATGACTGTGCTAAATCTTCCTATCACAGAAAATCAGAAGGCCCAACATAATGGAACAAACTTTACCACTAGCTTACCTGGAATATTTTTCTAAAAAGTTACTTAAAATCAGATTCCCCAGTCTGATT
This sequence comes from Xerus rutilus, assembly GCA_028644305.1. Classification (NCBI taxonomy): domain Eukaryota; kingdom Metazoa; phylum Chordata; class Mammalia; order Rodentia; family Sciuridae; genus Xerus; species Xerus rutilus. The sequence continues at coordinate 41,636,605 of CM053411.1, read as the reverse complement.
GTTAAAACAGGTGGCCTGAACCAGTGGAGGTAGACCTCCCTAACATATTAAAGGAAATCTTCCAAATGAAATGTTGGTAAATTGCATTATAATTGCTTTGCTTTACTCTCATTTCTGAGTCTGATGAACCCATTAACTGTATATTTCTTTCAATTTTCAATCGACTCCAAGAATAGAGATCAAGTATCAAGAAATCTGTAAACAACGATGAAAACTACTAGAAAGCTCCACATTGAAGAAAATCTTGTAGCAAATAATGTAAATTTTGAATGCATTTATAATACACAGAGATGTCTCCTGCATAATGTTTTGAAGAACTGTGCTTTTGTGTTTTTCATTTCCTCCAGAAGCAGCACATCTGTGCAGCATTCTTCTGTTTCCCCACCTGGTCACACACGGTCCATGGGCTGCTTGAAATTGACATATTCAAGTGCCACCAGCAAGAGTGGAATGAGAAAGGCTTTGTGAATCAGCCTCCGTGATCTTTTATATAAATATTGCTTTGAGTTGAACAGTGGAAAAGCCCAGGGTAGCACTATAATGCCAACATGACAGACACTTTACAACCTCTGCCAATATCATACTATATCAGAATCCTGCTTAAGCATGAAAGAAGAATGTTCCAAAAATCATTTAAGGTGATGAAGTAGTCCCCAAAGAGATTTAGGGTTGATTTTCCAGCTATGAAGTACTTCTTCATCTTTTTCATTATTCCTCCTGAGATGAGAAAGCAGAAAAGGGACATTCTACATGGAAGTGCTCTGATTCTTCCAGGAGGGCAGAGTGTAACTGTTCCAGCTCTGGGCTCCTCAGATCTCACTGGCTTGAGATCTCTGCTCCATCCTTTACTGGCTGCAAAACCTTCAGCAAATTTCTCCATGCTGCGCCTATTCAGTAACCCAGTGTTGGATAAAAATGAATCAGTGACTATGTGCTTGGAATAGTGGTTGGCTTATAGGTTTATCGTGAAAACTCAAGAAATAGTAGCTACTTTGATTCCTATCATTACGGATTCATTGAACTCCCCTTCCAACTGTGGTAAAGCTGGTCTGGATCATTTATGCTTTTCATTCAATGCTGAAAAGGGCCATAAAAATGACTTAATCCAATCCTTTGTGGCTGAGGAAACTGAAACCCCAGCATAACTTGCTCAAACTCATGGTAGAGTTGAAAATAGAACTCAGAACTCTGGACTCCTAGGATTTTAAGGGTAGAGATGTCGATTTTTAAAGAACTTCCAGAAGGTCTCATCCAGTTGTTAATCTAGAAATTAGCCACAGACAACCTCAGTCTTACAGGAAATCTCAAGCTCAAGTGTGTTTTCTACTTCAATTCCTTTCTTTCAGATGAATTCTTATTTCTGACTAATTTTTTAATGAGAAGTATCTGTTGTAAATATCACAGATAGTTTCAAGTTTCTATACAAACTCCAGTGACCTAACAGTTAAACAAAACCTAAAGCATCAATTTAAATGTGGAAATTCTTATACAATTGACTTATAGATACATCTGTCAAGTTTGTAATGTGGTATTTAATATACATTAGACAAAAGCTAAAACTAAAATCTAGCTTTTTTCAAAACAATTACATTCAGTATCATTAAAAATACACACAATAACCACACCCATATAATTTTTTTAATTAAAGTAATATAAAATAGTAGACCAAAGGGCTGGGAATATAGCTCAGCTAGTAGAGTGTCTGCCTCACATGTACAAGGCTCTGGTTCAATCGCCAGCACTGCAGAAAAAAAGAGTAGACCTAAATACTAAACAGGATCTTTGGTTTGTAATCTGTAGTTCAACACTGCTAGCTGTTGGGAATATTTTACAGTGACAAACTGATTTCACAAGTTATAGCAAAAGGTAAAATTAATTCTTAACTCATACCTTTAGATTGTCATCCTTAGGAAAACTACTAAAATTCTTCCACTTTTCTCAAGTTAAAATACATCTACTCTATTTAAATATGAATCTAGTCCCTGATACATGAGTCCTAGGTTTACCTTAAGCAAGATGATTAGTTGCTATATATGCTTTTTAAAAAGGACACAAAGCAATAAGACCAAATAACATATGTCTTAGTTTTCTCATCCAGAGAATAAGATAACACAAACCTAACTCATTGGTTTGCTGTAATAGTGTAATACCTGTTAAGAGATATTAGAGTGGTGCTTTACACATAGGTAGCACTCAAATATCAGTGATTGTTAGTATTATTATTTTCCTTAGAGCACCTCACAAGTATATCTGAAATAACAGATCAAGTATCAATATTCTAGAAGGATGTGGCTCCATTACAGAGCATTATCAGGGCAAAAATTAGTACTTCCAGGGCCACTGTAGTTTATGTTATTTCATTCTAGAAAGAAAAGAATCCAAAACAGGTCCTTGTCTGGAAAGATTGAACTTTTGCTCATGGTTAATCATGACAAGAAGTTCCCAATCTAAAGCTTCCAATGAAGAAAATTTGGCAATATTGAATCTAATGTAGATCTAATAGAGTTAATTTATAGGTGATTTTTTTCCTTCTTATATCTATAATATAAAATTGGAATTTCCATATGTATATACTTGGGTCTTAGGAAACTACTGCAGTCTTGAATCAGAAGCACAGTAGTAATAATTTTCTTTATATGCTACTTTTACAGGGAGAGTATGGGGGAAGAAAGGGATGCACAAACAAAAAGGAATGGAAATGAAACATTTCTGTATCCTTATAAGTGCTAGTTTCAATTTTTAATAATAAAAGTTTAAATCAAAAATTACATTATGATACAAAGGATGCTATAGCCACATAATCTGGTTTTATTTAACCATAATGTAATTTCATGTTTAGCCTTTTTAGTTTTAAATACTTTGTCAGTGGTGTGGGCTATGAAATTTATTCTATATATACTTATTTACCAATTCCTAAATTCAATTTACTTTAACCCTGTTTTGGATAGGTTCTCACTTAGGTGGCAGATGTCACTCACCATAAAAAGTATAAAGTGTTAGGTGCGTAAGAGAAGAAACCACTGCTGTAAAATGACTAGTTCTGTAAAAAGGGTGACTATTTCTCCCCTAGTGTTAGAAATTGAATTGTTTTGCAACTTTTTATTACAAACAAGTAAATAAGATTTCTTACCATTAGAAGTTACTATCTATGTGCCCTTAAATGATATAATAGAATTCTTAAAGTTTCTAAAGGTTCACAATAATTTTCTCAAGTCATCTATGTCTATAACAAATGGATCTGAAATCTCCATAGATTTTTTTTTTGGCACATAATGAATTTTGATAATATGGTAAAGGTCAGGAACTCAACTAAGGTGATCACAATGCTCATTAATTCCAAACAGTGTGAAATACCATGCTATTTAATATCATTTTTCTTTTCTGTGTTCCCTTTCCTTAATTTTCAAAGCAAACAATTAATCCTCTGCTTTGCCCTAACATGTTTTGATTAATAAGGATTTTATAACTTATGAGACAATCCAATAGCTCACTGCATTATATAACAGAATAGTCAACACTGAGGATTCTAGAAGATTTAGTTTGAAACTTTACACATAACGGAAAGTCATTCATTTATTTCCCTCTAGATCTAAATTGTAGATTACTTTATGGCTATTTCCCAAGTAAGTAAATATATTAATTTCTGAGAATAACACAATATAAATTTTAAAAGAAAGCCCTTGGTAGCACACTTATTCTCATTTTGTAAAATGCTGAAGTCATTGTAAGCATGGGGAAACACGAAAGTGCACAGCAAAGGGAAAACTCTAGCGGGGTGGGGAGCAGTATTAAAATAATATTTTAAAAATACAGATGTTAGGGAGAAAATCATTTCTAGTATTGAAGGTTCTTCACTTATTCAACACCATGTTATTTGAAAAGACAGATATAAGCCTTCAAGAAGGAAATTATATTGACAATACGAAGAAAACCTTAACTAAAGGAACATTATCTGTATCTTTTTTTCCTCCTTCCTGCTCCATAGAGCATTGCATCTAAGAGTCTTTCCCTTTGAGTTTTATTTGCTTTTTATAACATCTTCTGAGTGAACAACACACCAATAAGATCAGTAACAATTATAGTCTCTCAACTTTTGACAGGATACACAAAGAATCCAGATATTTTCTCTTTTATTTTTGTTGTTGTCATTATTATTATTATTATTATTAAACATGCCTCTTATGTTGGTTTGTATTTAAGAAGATATGAAAGCTCAAAGTCTATTAGTAAAGATAGAATAACTAAAGAGATATACATATGTATGATATATAGATGTATCTATATACTTATAGAGAGATAAATCTGTATACATATATATATGTGTATATATGATATATACACATATATGTGTATATCCTCATTCCTTCTCTCTTCCCTTGAAGTCAACAAGTCAACATCCTACTTTGTGTGTATGAATCTGACCCCTATAGGGACCCCATAGAAGTGGAATCACAAGATGGTTTGAAGGAATAGTAACAAATCAAAGAATGAAGGAGTAGTAATAAATATTTTCCCAAGTACACATACACAGATTCTCCTTTTCTATGTTGGCTATGATAAGTGATATATATATATATATCATATATATATATATATGATATATATATATATATCACATGCACTTGGGAAAATATTTATTACCACTCCTTTATTCTTCGATTTATTACCATTCCTTCAGACTACTATGTGATTCTACGTCTATGGAATCCCTTCAGGGGTCAGATTCATACATACAAAGTAGGTTACTGACTGCCAGAGAAAGAATGAAGGTAAGAAGTCATATTAACCTTATCATTACTCCCAGGCATGAGTCCTAGATTCTAAACAAATTTGCTTTGTGGTCACTGGATCCCTTGTGCTTTGCCCATGTCTCTGGTTTTTTGTTTTTTTTTTTTAATATATCTTCTTTTTCCCTAGAGGACCTTCCTCCTCACTTTTTTGCTAGAGAGTCACATCTCATCCCTCAAGGAATCGAATGTCAATTTTACCTCCTCAATAAAACGTGCTCCATCACAAGAGCTGGAAGTGATCTTTCCTCCCATAAGTTCCTAGGACACTGAAATGGAGCCCCAAAATCTGCCACATACTTACCACCCAGGGAAAGGTCTTATATTCCTGCATGTACCATCTTGTTCCTCTTCTTCTTTATAATTCCTATTGCCCACCAAGATTTACTTATGGGGAGAGGTAGGATTTGAAATGGGGCCTAAGTATTGTCTGAATTTTATACGTAAGTAAGGAAGATGGTGGGGAATTCCAAGTCAATAATAAAAGTTCAAGGGAGAACTCTGGCCTAGGCCTGGGCAGAGTACGCATAGGGAGAAATGAGTATCCAAGGCTAGTTGTAGAGGGTGATACATACAGAGTACAAGTCCTCACTCTTGCTCAGGTGATAGAATGCCATAAACTGATACATACCGTATCACATACACTATCCACAATGCAACATTTTAAAAGAAAATATGATGAAATAAAACTACATGCAGCATGAAAATCACAAGTGCACGTTTTCAGAAACATAAGTCTATCCAACTAGACTGGAACTTTTCTCAACATTTCCTGTTTTCTATTTGCACATTGATTTGGTCATGTACTAAAGCAGATCCCAAAACTTTGTGGAGAGTGGATAGAGCATGGGGAAAAAATTTTGGAGGAAAAAATGACTCATTAATTTTATTGACTCCTGAGAATTTTAGGAAGACTTCCTTTTTCCCTATCTTAACGGCTTGGTTGAGAATTGCTGATGGAGGGCCAGAATGGAAAGTGAGACTATATAGGTAGGGAGAGATCAGTTCACTTACTCTAGTCTAGGTACAGCCACACACACTCAGAAAAGGGTTTACTGCCTCCCCTCCACCTAAAGGAAAGGCAGAAGTTCGTGTGCCTGTGCACCAAATTCAAATATGCTGCTTTAAAATATGTATTTTCTCCATTTCTCCTGAACCATTTTCTTCTTGCCCGGTTGATTGGTGTAACGGTGTAAGCATTTGGCATTCTAGCTGGATGAGAACAAGACGAAATGGCAGCTCTCCCAGCCCTCTTATTTCACAGCATAGAAGTAAAACTGGCAATGCAGAGAATGTCATAATTCAGATGTGTCAGTCCTGAGATGTTTGAAAGTGGCTGGGAGCAGGAATGCCACAGGCTATTCTGAACCACAGATAAGAACAGAGATGCTCTATCCTGCTGTCCAGAGTGACATCTACTGGTACCATTGAGTTCAAGGCAAACTGTAAAACATTTCTTCCTTTTTCTTTAAATGAAAGCAGGGGAGTGGTGACCGAGATTGAAAGGCCAGTGAATCCTAGAGAAAGGCTATGTAGTCCCAGAGCTTCTTTGGGAATCACAACACTGACCCACCAGCTTTTAGGAAGGGAGGTCCTTGCCCACTAGAAAAGAAGCTTTAGAACAGGAAATGGAGGGACATTGAGATCACATCACACTTTTGTTTTCCTTTTGAACAGCAAATACCCTCTCCGGATCCAAACTGTAGAGTTAACAGCTCCCTAATCTTACCAAAAACAGAGCCAATTTCCTTACTGAGAAAAAGAAAAATGACAATGTCCAAATCTTTCAAAACAAAATGGACCAATTCAAGTGTGTGACTATGTGACACTTACATAGCAAGAGACCTGAGCTGACTAACAACTGTATTCCTGCTTCAAAATTGATTCTACTTTAAAAACAAAAACACAGAGAATTATCCAGAGTTGCCTCCAAATAGCTCCTTTACAAATGGCTTTATTAAACAGTTACACTTATGCAATAATAACCACATACACATGCCATGTATTAAGTAAACTGACCACTATCTCTTGACAATCTTCTTGTGGGTAAATGACACACTCATATACACAAAAGTAACCAAAACCAAGTATTGAATGTTCAATGTCCCAAGTGAAAGGTCATTGCATCTTGTCCTTCCTTCTATTCTCCATTCTGCACAGTCTTTTTCTTTTCTGTCTCCTCCATTCCCCACAAAATGATCGAATATGAATGCTTATTGGTAAATATTTTTATTCTTTACCTGATACGTATCATCTTTTTTCTTTCACAGTCCAATTTATTCAAAAACTAATATATCTTACGGTGTCCCTTTTGTCTAGCACAATGTCCTCCATCCATTGCAAGACATCTCTGGCTTCACCCATTCGCTAAAACAAACTTCTGCAAAGTGAAAAAAAATGACATTCTAATTTTCAAATTAGAGGGCACTTCTTACTTAAGTTTAATAATTGTGTTGTTCTTGTACACATTTCTCTCTGCCTTTGGTGTCTTGATCACTGGTTCTTCTATTTGCACATACTCATTTCTATGTTTTCCTTTTAATTTCATGTGGCCCCCTCACAAGCATTTGCGTGAGACAGAGACGTACACAAGATACTCTTCCTACTGCTGATTACTCTTCCAATCATCTGTTAAACACTGTGGTCTATGGGTCTTTCCGTTCTCAGACCTCTTATTATGCTATTGCATAAGTCTCTCTAAAAACAGCCTATCCAATTTCATTGGCTGCAGCCTCTACACAGATTATTCTTACCTCTGTGTGTCTAGGTCTCATCTCTGTCACTCTTCAGTCCTTGGTTGCCAATTACCAACTCCCATCTCTATCTGGATATCGCACAGGCATAAAAATGCCAATGTCTAAAAGCTGAATTTGTTATCTCCTCCCAAACCTCTCTATGCTCACAGTAGAACTGTGTCTTCAACTCTTCTTTCATCTGTCACATTGAGCCAAATAGTGTGTCCCATTAATTCTATTAAAAAGTGTTTGATAGTAAGTTTTCACAGCCAAAAACTTAAATACAAGAGCCTCAGTCTGTTCTCCCTCTCCCTCATCTCTCCTTGTAATCATCTTCAAAACTTCAAAAACCAAAGTTCTTTTTTTCTGAAATGCAAATCTGATCATAACACTTTCCTACTAAAATAACTGTAACAATTCTCTGCAAAACAGAGTAAGTTTCAAATTCCTGGGCAAATTACTGTACATTCTTCTCAATTTCCCCAGTACCTACAATCTTCCTACCCAGATCATCTTTCATTACTCCCTCAGATGCAACCCAGACGCAGATATGTTTACTACTCCTGCACACGGGTGCCCCTGAAGAAGGCTTTCCAGCACTGCTTCTTTCAGAGATTCAGGTCACTAAGGCTATTTGAGCAACTACAAAATTAAGTCAAGGAGGCTGGGACTTGAATAGAAGGTGAGAGAAGCAGCAGAGAAAGAAGTTGAAACACCAATCTGAAGGTACCAAAGGCCATGCAGTTAATTTCTCTAAGAAGTTTTCCAGAGGAAGAAAACCCTTGAGAAGTCAGGGCTATAAACAGCCAATCCAATACATTAACTCGGAATAATGAGAGATACAAAATATACCACAGGAAAAAAGTGAACCAACATTACTCATGACTGTTGAGCTGGGCTTCGAAGCCAGATGGAGAATTAAATCTGGTTCTTAACAGACCCATGGCTGTCTCAAGGTAGATATCAAGTCAAATTCAATAATCTAAAAAATGAAATACTTTCTTAGTTGCTGCTAAATTTTCAATCTCTATTAAAATTATTTTAGTGAATATGCTCCTGGAAGAGTTTAACAATACAGTAAGGGAATTTCTCTCCTTAATTAATATCGAAGATGAAAAATTATAGGAAACTATAGGCAAAACAAAATGTTGCCTAAGAAGGACAAAATGTGAAGTAATATCTGAAATACTCCATGATTTTGAATAACTGATGGCATGCACAGAAGAAGAAAAAACTAATTTCCTTTGATTCTTAGAACTTATGATGTGTCAGGCATTGTTCTAGGGAAACTATAAGCCCTCACTTAATGCTCATAGCAATCAGATAGATACTGTTTTATGACTATCTTACATATGAAGAAATTGAGGCCCAGAGAGGTTAAGTGGCATAATTCAAAATTACAACATGTCAGCCAGAAAGTGATCTTGTGTTTTTACCAACTATATTATCTCATTGGCTTTCAATTTTGATAATAAATTTTAAAGCCAAACACAGAAAGCACAATTATAGTTACATGTCACAATATCAGTGATAACCACCTTGATGATGTAAGGCTAATGGACTGAGGGAAAAATCTGAAGGGCAATGGCATGTATTTTTTCTTCATTTTACACAGAGGAGAGCCACTGCATATCTTCCAAAGTTAGTTTATTATGAGCTGTAATTTTAAGTATGTGAATTATAGTTATTGGTGAACCCACTGAAAGAAAAAAGATAGTAATAATATAACTCCTAAAATGAGAAAGTAGAGGGAAAAGAAAGAAAAGTAGGAATTTTGTTCTACATTTCTCATCTATTAATAGAGAGTAGGCTGATATTGGGGATAAAAATAAGAAACAGATGTCAAGTATATTAATTAAAGTACCTAGACAAATAATTGAGAGTGGTTACCCATAAAAAGTAGAACTTAGTTTAAGACAGAGAAGGTAAGGAATAATTATAATTTTTTTACTGTGTTCTCATTATTTTCTTTGTTGTATGTTTTTTTCTCTCAAGATTAAAAATAGTTTGACTCTGACATGATAAATTATTGTTATAAAGCAAGTTATAAATGGCAGCACACTTGCATATTTATGTATGTAAGGATATGTATATATGTTACATGTGATCCTATATATATAGACACATACACACACAACAGAAAAAATAGATATATAGATACACTGAGAGATGCTAATGTTTATAATGGCTAGTGCTAGGGAGTCATTTTAATTTTCTGCTTTAGAATTTTCTTCATTTTCATTTTTCTTATAATCAACATGTACAGTATTTTTCCATTAAAGTTATATTTTTAAACAGTATGGTTGTATTTGTATATTATTGGAAGGGTGGAAATGAAAAGGGATTATCCTAATTAAGAGAATTTTTTCCATTAAAAAATTAAATGATTTTTTAAGAAATAGTCTTATTTATCCTTCAAGAACTAATTCCTCAGAAACCCAGACATGACTTTGTCAAACTCAGCAGTGCCAAGATCTTCTCAAAGTTAAAGAAAAGTGTATTTATCTGACAATTCTACCACTATGTAATATTTAAAAATCATCCAGACCTACATATTTTAGATCTTAAGGAAAAATCTACTTTCAACATATGACTTCTTATTAAATATAAAGCTTATCTGGCTTGAATGTAGATTTTTCAACACTAGAAGTAAGAAAGTCTTTTCCAAGGTGGTCATGCTTAGGGTCACATAACCTACTGAACTTTGTGGCAAATATCTATCATGAACATTGACAATAAAATAATTTAAATGGACTCTTGAGAAAATTCAAATAAATTGACACAATGTAGAATTTCCAGGAAGCTATATGGATTTTATAGTAGCTGAAGAACTCAATAAATCATTCAGCCCAACCCTCCCCTTCAGGCAGATAAAATACCATTATTACCATATTACAGATCAATCAACTGAGACCCACTGAGGGTTAGTGACTTTCCCCAGGTCAGATAGAAAACACGTGAGAAAAGAAAAGAATACTCCAGTCCTGCCTCCCTCCAAAGAGCTTCTCCTGACACAGCATGCTGTGCACTGGGTCATGGAAGAGGCACACAAGAGTCACAGATTCAGAGATGCTCTTCTGGCTGATGTCTGACTGGGCAAGTGTCACAAGATGGTCCAGCCTTGTTCATCTCTCACCTGGGTTACCCACAATCTCCTACCCAGACTCCAGGGAGTTCTAGTTCCAGATGCAATGTCTCTAGTTTGCTTGTTTTTTTTTTTTGTTTGTTTGTTTGTGTTTTTTTTCCCTTTTCCCTCGAGGGTGGACTTCTGTACTTGTCACACCTTTCAAGTAAAGACCAACGGCAGTTCCTTCACCGCCACCTCCAAACCTTCCATTGGAACCCTCCTTACCTTCTCAGGATGCCATGTGTATCCTGTTACCCTTTCAAATATATTCCCTCTTGTTTCCTCCATTGTAAATGCTTATTGTTCCCTTTGTTTATCAAGCTTAAGAGATTCTGACTTCTTTCACAGAACTCCAAAGCAGACAGACAGTCACCTCCCTTTACTCTCTCTCTCAAGGCCTACCTGTTTCCTTCATTTTTTTGGTCCCATGTAAATTTTTGTAAGATGCTTGAGAGCAGAATGAGCTGTGAAAGCCATGTGCAAAAGCACCAGTCACATTTATTCATTTTTTTAATAAATTGCTATCAAATGACCACTGCGTATGAGATCTTGGACTAGATGTTAGAGATACGAGAATGAATAACCAAGGAGAGACATTTCTTAACCATCTAGGATGGGAAGAGAGAGGGTACTAAGCTGTGAGGCACATGGACAGTGAGAACTTCTACCACTCACTGTTGCACTAATACTGCAATCAACACATGTGAGAAATGCTATGGCAACAGAGGAGAAAGCAGTACCAATTCCACATGACATTTGAGCCAGGTTTTGAAAAGTCAGTTTAAAATCACCAGGATACAGGGCAAGCGCCTTTGAAAGAGAGGGGACATAAATCTTAGATATAAAAAACCCAGTGAGAGGGAGTATTACTATTATTATCATCATTACCTACTTCAATTTACCAAGTTGGTATATGGCATCTGTACTCGATGGCACTGCATACATGCTGCTACCTGCAATAGACACAGAGCCCAAAGGTAACCCGAATAAATGTGGCTCCCTATGTGAACTGTCACCCTTGAATAAACCAACATTGCCTGGCTCCCATGGCATCTTTTCTGGGCACAAAATTTCATTGTAAAGGACGTTTGGGAAGCCAATCATGAAACTGCAGAAACAAAAGCTGTCTACATTCCCTTGCTTCAGAAACTCTCCTTCAGAGGAGATGTTGAAGCTAAGAAAACAAATAAAAAGTTGTTCTGAAAGGAGAGGCAATTAAATTTTTGCCAAACATGACAGGAAGCTGAGAACTGAAGCAGACAGAGTAATGTCTATCTTTGGCACACCAGACAGGGAGGAGAGGAGTGTGTGTCTTTGATGGCAGACTTTATTTTAAAGGTGCTAACTGACATTTTGAAAGGACATAAAAAACAGAAAGGAGAGAGCTCTTCAGGCCCCTGCTGTCTGGGTTGCAGAAGCTCCCAAAGTGCCCCCAGGGTTTTCATTTTCCTAGTCCAAGGCTAAGGCAAGATAAGGTGCAGGAAAGAAAAAGAAGACGAAAACAAGTCTCTATCTTAAAGCAGCCACACAAACCCACATGATGTATTTAAGTTGAAACTATAAAGAGACAGTTCCTGGCTCCGGAAAGCCTCACAGAAGGGATCCTTGGTGGTCACAGAAGGGCAGAGTTATGTCCATCATCTGACTAGTAGCAAAGCACGTACATGTATTCATGGGGAATTCTGTGCCAATAGATGAATAGTCATCAAAGCTCATTTATAAGGTCATCAGTTACTCAAGTCTTGAAGAAAGATCCCCTATGACCTCCCCAAAGGTCCCTTTAACAACTGAATAGGTACTTATAGTCAGGAACTATGCAGACTGAGGCACCTCGATCTTCAACTCATTCCTATTACATTTCTCCTTGTTTCTCTGCCCCTGTAACCCTGCTCGCTGATGGCACAGCCCGTAGTATCTCAATTCTCCCAAAGCATTGAATCCTGTCAAAGCAATTAAGATTTGGATATTTTATACATCTTCAGAGTACTTTGGGCATCTTATGACCAAAAGTCCTCCCTCTATCCCAGGCTTATGTAGACATTTCATTCTATCTTCAAAATGAGAATAGACTCCTCTGTATTTAGAATTCATTTCATTCTGGAAGGAAAATAAAGGGCTGGAACTGGAAAGGTTGAGTAGCCAATGACAGTATAACCCAGATGATAGTCTATTTCCAATTGTTCAGTAATCAACATGTAACCTCAATGTAAATACATACAGAAAAGAAAGAGAGATAATGTATGGGAAAATACCCTGTTCACCCATCTCATCCCTTTTGGCTTCTCATTCAAGGATTCCTTACCAATTCTTAACAACACAGTATTGCCAACTCACCTCCAACAAATTTACTGTGTAATACAACCAATGCTCTCATTCAGCAATATTTACCAAGTCCCCACTCTAGGTAAGATGGATGTTAGAGGATATAGGAATAAAGAAGGCATTGCACTATCCATAGCCAAACAGTATAGCAAGCACCAGGGCAGGGTAAGCAGAGGGGTTTCAAGAGGGAATTCAGTTAGGACAGTACACAGAGCAAATTGATCCAAATAGGTAAGTCCTAGGGTCTCAGAGATCAGTTCAGGAATCAAAAATAACAGTTCTTATGAAGAGAAGAAAGTGACATGGGTGCAAATCCCTGGACAAAAGTTTTTCCTCTCTAAGCTGATTTAGACTTCTTGCTATCTGTAAAGATCCAGGACATGGGGAAATAAATATATCCAGAAAGTGGTTTAAGGCTACCAGTAAAGATTGATGCTGAGAGTCAAGAAACAAACTACCAAATGACTCCATAACCTTAGAAGCACATGTTATTACTTAAATGGCTAAAACAGAAGTATATTTTTTATACACTGAAACAGCTCATCTTGATTGGCAATATTTCAAAAGGGCAATTAGGGAAGAAAAGGAAGGGAAAAGATTAAAAATGAGCTCTTTATTGTTTAAATGGCTAATGTATGTACACAAGCTCAAGGAAAACAAAAGTTTTACACCGATTACAAAAAGCCTCCTCAATTGTTTCCAAAAATGCAATTTAACCATGAGGAAAATATCCCTAATTTTCTGAGGTGATGAAAGAGAAGGCCAGTTTCTTAATTGCCTGGTTGCTAAACACATTAGGAAATGGATGGAGCTTCAAGATTGAGATTCTGGCCAAATATTATTGTTATTTTATTTCTACATTGTTTCAAAAAAATAGGATGACTCAGGAAAATTTGGAGCTGTCTGTTAAGCAGCAGAGTGGAAAAGAAATTACAGCTGAGGGAAACAATGAATCATAAAGAATGACAGATAAAGAATAATAGTTAAAAACCTAAATACCTGAAGTTGGTTCTCCAAAACTAAACTGACATGAAATTAAAACATATATTTTCAATTTATTATGAAGGACTCACTGCAAGAAGTAGATAGAAAATACTCTCCAGTATTTTGCAAAGCTCAGAGAGTAGTTTTCCAGACAATTTCAGCATTTTACAAAATGCCCAGAAGCAGCAGATCTCTGCTGAAAGAGGTCACACACTCATAGGCTCAAGATATAAAGCAGACAGATTCAAGTCAATAGGAACATCAAATTAGTTTGCTGGTTATTGAGTGGAGAGGGCACTTTTATGCCCTGGTCCCTGAACTACTGCCACAGCCACATGGCACAAGTCTGATATCTGTCTAGAGAAAATTTCAATTCAGTTAAAAAAAATTCGTAATGATCCAGATTAGCCATCTGTGTGTTTTAATTTTCTGAAGGTTAAAAACAAATAAGCAAAAGAGTGCCTAGCATTTTTTCAATATAAGCTGAACCTTCACAGGCTGCAATGATTGCTTCACTTCTTAGATGTTTGCAAGTTTCTTTTTCCCTCCTTAGTAACAATGGGCCAAAAAGCATTCATGGTATGAGTGTGTATGAAGTGAATCCCTTTTATAAAATGAGATGGCACACTGGGAAAGAAGTTGACTGACCAAAGGACTTCTTTGGATCCTACCAGTTCTAAATTATAGTTCAGTACTATTCATACCTGCTACTTTAAATGGTCTGACTTGAGGAAATAATACAAATGTTAAACACATATAGGAAATATACATAAGATACATATTTAAACATATTTCCTATAAATATATATTACACATATTTTATATATATGTAATTCAGGAAACTTACTACACATATATTTCCTATAAATACATATTTTCTACTTACAAGAAGTTTCATTTAAACTATATTTACATATTGTTATGGTTTGGATCTTAAGTGTCCTCCAGAGGCTCATGTGTTAAAGGCTTAGTCTCCAGCTGATGGTGTTATTGGGCATTAGTGGAACTTTAAGAGGTGGAGCCTAGTAGAAGGAAGTTAGGTCACTGGGGCTGTGCCCTTGAAGGAGATATTGTGGCTGGCCCTTTTTCTCTCTTTTGCTTCCTAGCCATGATGTGAGCAGCTTTGTTCCACCATATGCTCCCTGCCATGCTGTTCAGCCCTGCCACATGCCCAAAGCAACCAGGCCAAGTGACCATGGACTAAAACCTCTGAAACCATGAGCCAAAATAAGTCTTTCCTCTTTTTAAGTTGTTTGTCTCAGGTATTTTGTCACATACTGATAGAAAGCAAATGCACATATGCATTTCCAATATATTTTTTATATAGCTTTTCCATCCCTTTATTGACAAGTACTTTTAGTCAATATCTTTTATAGTACTCAATCTTTGCACTCCTAAATATATTTAAGGTCCTGTTATTTATCAGCTTTAAATGATATCCAATGTCATCTCCTAACTCCCTTCTCTCTGCTTTTCCTCCATGTTTTAGTAGTGTTACTTTTACCTTAGTATAGCATATGACACTAACAAACTACCCCTTATCCACAACTTGTTTTAAAATGTACTCACCACCAATCTCTTTGTCGAAGTCTCCACTATCACATTTTTAGGAAACTCATTCAGTGTAGATCCTTAAGAAGAGCTTTTGAAGTACAATACTCCCTGAGTTTTGGAATGTTCCATGACTTTTATATATACTTTGGACTTGAAGGACAACTTGAAATAACCTACTTACTCCCTTTATTGAGTATTTTGAAAATGTCACTCCTTTAGTTTCTCATGTTGAGTGTTTCTGTTAAGAAGTCTGATGTCAACCCACTTCCTTTCTTTTGTAAAAGGCTTAGTCTTATTTCTTTGTTGTGTTTCAGAAGAAAACAATCTGGGTCAATTTTTGTGAGTAAACAAATCAACCTTGTCATTATCTCTTCAGGTCTTACTTTAAAATTTTGTCTTAAGTATAGTTTTAAATGTCACGTTTGTCCCATTTTTGTTTTTGTTCTCCTGAAACATCAAAATTATGTGTTTGTATCTTCCATACTTGTCTTCTATATTTGTAACTTTCTCTTTGATTCTTTTTAATCTCTTCATTTGTTTTCTTTTCTTGGCTTTTCTTCATATCTCTCCTCCACATCTCCTACAGCACTTTCAAACATATGTATCCTTTTGACTATGCTATGGATTGAATATTGTACATCCGTGGGGGGAAAAAACATCATATGTTGAAGCCCCCAGTATGATTTTATTTGGAGATTAAGTCTTTGGGAGTACTTGAGGTTAAATGTAGCACAAGGGCAGTGTCCATTCTGGTAGGACTGGTAGATGTACAAGAAGAGCGAGGGAGAAGAGAGAGTGCTATCCTTTTGTGTAGGAGGAAAAGGCCAGGTGAGATCGCACAAGGTCTGCAGGCCAGGAAGTGTGTCCTCACCGGAAACCAAACCCTGTGGGCCCTTGGACTTTCCAGCCTCCAGAATGATGAGAAAATAAATTTGTTATTTAAACCCTGAAATTTTTGTTACAGCAAATGAGCAGCTAAGAGATCTTTCTTATATTTTTAATTTCTGAGATGATTTTGTCTATTCACTTTTCTCCTGAATTCTGATAATTTTGTTACATAATTTTCTATTGTTTTTGTTTTTATTCTGTTTTAAATTTCTAATTCATGGTACTCTTTCATAATTGTAATTGCTTTGCTTTTTAAATTACTTTTAATTCATTTTGAAGTGCTGTTTTACAGTTTTGTTCTATGACTGTAATTTTTCAAATGTTTTAATGTTACAAATAGTTCTTCTCTTCTTTGCCTATTATCTTAGAATGTCTTTGTGTGAATGCTGTGTTTCTATTTTTATTTTTATTTTTTCATATTTACTTCTGTTAATATTTTCCTCGTACAGGAGTAGGAAGAGATTCTATGTGGATAGGAGATTAGGTTTGGGTGATTCTCCCTCTTTATTGCTAAAACAAAGGGGAGTTTTTTTACAAAGAAATAGATGACATCCTTTTCTCTTAAAATTTTCCCATATTATATTATTTCAGTAATACTCATTTCTTCACCTTCCTCCTTCTTTCCCTTAACCAGTGAGCCCCTAAAGATACCCTCCACATTCTTAGTTATTTATTTATTTAGTCCCCTAGAAATAGTATCTTCAATTCTGGTGTGGTCCGCTTGCCAAGCCCCTTTCTACTGATTCTTGAGCAGCCAGTAACCTGATTCCCAAGACCTTGTATATGCTCTTAGTATTTCCACTTAGGATAGAGCCCTCCTCTTCTGGGGTTAACACTATGTGATTTCTGTATTCCACCCCTCATATTTAATTCTCACATAACCTCTTTCTGACTCTGCTTGAGTATGAGCTCCAAAGAAGACTGCCTATCTACAGAATAGACCAAAAAATAGAAGGCAGGTCTCCTAGTTAAAAATAAAGGCTAAGGGTCTTTCATTGGATCTTCCCTTTGACAAGCACAGATGTATACAGAAACACATATTAAAGTATACCTAAAACACTGACCTATACTATAGTATACCAAAGTATACTAAGAGTTTAGGCAAAAGAGGGAGATGACTTATTTTATTGGAGATTCTGGAAAGACTTTATAAAAATAATTTTGTTTCAGTCCTGAAGTAGAAAGCCTTTAGATGTAAGAAAATCAAAGAAAGTGCATTTTAATAAAATACAACATTTAAAGAAAGGACTTAGAAATGGCAAAGTTTGTTCTGGATGTGGCAAACAGTAGAAGTTTCATTTGATTGAAATACAACCAATAAAAGAAATTAATAAATAATATCAAATAATATTAATGAGGTCCATTGACTATTTTAGAATATCAGGATAAACTATTTCATTCTTATTCCAGAAACAACATGAGGCCATTTAGAGTTTTAAGTAGATGAGTGATGTGAGTTTCCCAAAGATTAATCCAAGAGAAGATTGCAAAATTGATTGGAATTAGGAGAAAATGGAGGCAGTGAAACCCAGTAAACCCAATTCTAATTGCCCAAAGGAGAATAAATAACTCTCTCTATATAAACTCAGAACATAATAATAATCTTTATACAAATTTTGCTCCTTTTACATGGATGAAATGTATGATCAGAAGTCTTTCTAAGAGTATGTTATTTAGGCATCTACAAGAAAGAAAATTTATTTCTGATTTAGTCATGAAATCTGAGACCTTAGATTTTCCCAAATACCATTCCCCTACTCAGTCATCTATAGAATAAATAATGCACTCTGCATTACACCTAGCAGTCTGACATGCTGTATTCACACTGGGAAATTTGAATCTAGCATCTCCAATAAGGAAACTAAAAATAAAAACTATTTTAAATCTCTCTTTCCTCCCTTCTTCTCTCACTATTCTAGCACATTGTATCTCTTTCCCCTGTACAACCAATTTGAAGAGGCTAACATTGTCCTATATTATCATTTATCTTATGCAAGGACGATCACTCACAAATCAAACTTAATCCAAGATTTTGTTAAATAAAAGCTACAGAGCGCTTTGGACTCTCTCTTTTGAATAGAATGATTTTATCCTTTCATCAAATCAAATATGAAGGATTCACCTCTGCTAACATTACCTCTTTGAGTCTTTGCCTACAGTGCGATGAAGGTCACTGAGTTGATTAAAGAGTTTGTGGCAATAATGGGGTCTTTGCAGATGCAGTCTGAAATGGTTAAAAAAAAATGGAGAGCAAAAAGGGGCTCAAATGGTTCAATGGAGATAATATCAAAGGAGGGGAAAAAAAACTCCCTTATTTGGAATGATTATTATTATTCCAAGCAGAAAAGAATCTGTGAGAATAGAATAACTAGATATTTTCCCTTTGAAACTATGGCAGAACATGAGATAGAAGTTTAAAATGAAAGGCAAAAGATGAAAGTAAGACAGGGAGGAATTCTAAGCGTAGACATATAAGAAACTAGAAGAATTAAGAATAAATGAATGGAATTATGAAAGAGCCATGCATTTGTCTGGAAAACAGAGGAAAGGACAAAGTGAGCAGCATTCATTGATTATCCTACAGGCCTAATGTTCCTGAATTTGTAGCTAAACATGTGTAGGTTTTATTACCTAAGTGGTCTGTGAGTTCCATGAGGATAGAAATGCTTCATTCATTGTCTTTGTATCACTGGCACAAAGCTAGAGGGCCATGTTTGGGGATGCTTAAATAAAGCATGTATAATTAAATGGCCTTAGAAGTTTCCTCTTCATCTTATGAGAATGGAGTTCACTGAAGACAAAGACTGCTTCTTGTGCACCATCATATCCCTCAGAACCTAAAGCATTATAATAAGTATTTGCCATATTCTGCAAGCATATGTTGGACAACTATGAAAAAATGAATGAAATGTACAATGTCCATGGTCAACTAGTCCACATTTATTTATTGAATGTTCATTGTATTCAGCACTAGGCTAGCTAAATCTTTTGGTAGAATCCTACCTCAAGGATTATCTGCTGGTTGTATTTCAGCTAACTAAAGAAGTCATAACTTGTATATTTAAAATGATTAAATATGAAAAACATTCTTCCCCTAGGGTTTTCAGGTTTTAAAAAATCTCAAATAGTTGAAATAAATTAGTATGTCAATCTTGAAAAGCATACTTCCTTTAAGGATATTTATATCTTTAATTATTTTTTGAATCTCTAGTTAGTCCTGGCATAGTAATGGAAGTTTAAGCTATTTTGAAACAACAAGAAGCAGGAAGAAAAATACAAGTAATTACAGGATAAACATACACATGTGCTTATGTGTACGTGTACACACACACACATTTTTCACTCAGGTAAGGTAATGTCCTTCCATGAATCACAGCATATATCCTCTTCTAATTTTAATTACTGCGATCTTGAAAGCACCCTGGTAAGTTTTCAGTGAGACTGGTAGAAAAGAGTCTCTGAGGATGTCCTCTGTGACTACACACATAGAAACCATCGCTAGGTGTAATGCATGTATAAGGGAGATGAGTGGTTTATTGCATTAATAGGGGTTTACTTCACTCACAATTACCTTGCTGTCCAAACCAAAAACTGATCCCATCCCCAGCGTCTACAATACCATGAAATTAGGTATACAATAGACTAAAAATTCAAAATTGCTAATTAGAAAGTTTAGAGGAGCATTTTGCATTAAACAGAAGAGGTTCCAGAATGCCTTGTGCTTGATCCTTGCTGAAACAGGTCCTGGCTGAAATACATGTGTGCTCCTTCGCTCGACCACAAATATCTTTTGTGGAGCAGAACACACAAGAGCTGAATGATGCTCTAGCAATTATTTAAATAATTAAAGAATCACTACAACAGAATCCAAATCAATACCTCAGAGAAAAACAGCTGCTCTGCCCTCTTCAAGAGAAAACACAAGACAAAACAAAAACAGAAATTTTGTAAAAATCTGTGAAAAGAAATGAGGGACCTAAATCTTCTATTATGGGGATTGTGTGTTATTGTCAATGTGTTAAGAAATTAATGCCATTCTAAAGTGCCTCATTTTTAACAAATGAGTCATTTGTGACATGAATGGTACTGGAAATCGTTATGTTAAGTGAAATAAGCCAGGAACAGAAAGACAAGTACTGTATGACCTCACTCTTATTTGGAATATACAAAGTTATCTCATAGAAACAGTAGAATAGAGGGTGGAGAAAGTGGTAGGGAGGGGGAAGATCAAAGCTAAGTTATTAGGAGTACTAAGTTATCACTAGACATTAGGAAGAAATTCCAGTATGCTATTGCACAATAGGGTGACTACAGATAACAATAACATACTATATATTTCAAAATGCTAGAAGGATTTTGAAATTTTCATCATAAAGAAATAATAAATGCTTGAAAAGACAGCCATGTTTACTCTGATTTAAACATACAATGTTTATATGTATTGAAACATCACATGGTACCCCATGACTATGTATAATTATTATGTTTTTATGTATTAAAATAAATTTAAGTTTGGAGAAAAAAACAGAAATGACAGAGAAGGGAAATGGGCAGAGAAGGGGACTAAAGCTTTCCTGCCACATCTTACATATTGAAATTAAAATGAGTCTTTAATGACCACCACAACCAGGAGGAGGTAAAGTATTATTTTCCCAATTGAGAAAAAGATGTGGATTTAGTGCTAGGTCTTCACAATATTATTTGGGTCACCTCAGTTTAACAAACATTTTTAGTGCCATTAAATCTTCTCATTATCCAGTGAGAGTTGAACAACACTGTTTCTAGGGTCATTTCCTACTTTAACATTAATTTCAAGGTCACTATTACCCAAGGCAAACATTCTCAAGACCACAAACAAGAAACATACCACTGGCTCAAAACCTCCTTGGGAGGTCTCATCAGGTTTCAACTTTGACCCCTAAGCAAAGGACAGAGTAAAAAAGCAATCATCTCAACATAGGAGCTCATAGAGTCACTTCCTCATTAGCCTTCACTTCAAAAAGCTTGTCACCTTCTTTGTGTACCAGTCTTGACTTGAGAATCACCTCCTCAGTGAGGACTTTCCTTGTCACCCTGAAGTGGCACACTCTAGGCCAACGTTTGTATCTCCTTTCCTCCTTCATTTATTTCTCCTTGGCACTTATCTGTATCTTATTAATTAATCCAGTTTATAGTCAAGGAGAAAATGAGTTCATTGAGGACAAGGATCTGGGCCTCTTATTTTTCACTACTGTATCCTAAAATAATGCATGCCAACACTGTGAGTGCTCAGTAAATATTTGTTAAATTAATGAAGTTCAATGGGTCTATATTTTGCTGCTAGGTCAATTATAAACTAAATTTCTACCTAAGACTGATAAGATTTCTCCCCCAAGTCTTCTTTACAGTTAGACATCTTCAATGTTTTACCTGCTATACAGATCATAAAAGAACTTTCAGAAATCTAATTTTAAATCTTGACATTGGGATACTTCCAATTTGCAACATCAATCACATTTTCAAGCATACTAAAATTCAGCAAACACAACACCCATGACTCCCTTAAAATCTACCTTAAATCAAAATTTAAAAATGTATAAATATAAAAAGTGTGTTCAAATTCCTCACAGTAAGCATTGGTTAAGTATAAATATAAAACCAAGACTGAAAAAGTTTATTATAGAATTACAGATAGTCGTTTTCATATTGATTCCTGAAAAGCCTTGACTACAGTTGAATGGTCCTAAAAACAGTTTGGGTGACAGTCAATTCAAGATATTTCAAACCATGACCATGTTATACTTATAAAGCTCTGATTTGCCTTGAAAGATTAAGGGAGTTTGGTGCCAAAGGAAATTGAGGGAATCAAATGGTTTCAAAGATGGCTTCAAAATCTCCTCAGGTAAGAAGTAGTAGGCAAAGTTTCTTAAGGGATGTTGAGGAAATAAAGGGTGGATAGCTATGAGAAAGATTTGGAACAGGAACTTTGGAAAATCTATTAGGATGTTTAAGGAAATGAGAGACAATCACTTTAGGGCCATGCCAAGAGCTTTGTAATATACCAATTCAGAATTTATTACACATACCAACCTTCAGGGATTTTTATTTCCAATAAGTACATCTATCTCACAAATAAGCACCAAAAATTATGGAAAAAAATTAATATCTTGATATCAAGGCTGAGAGTCGAAGTCCTAAGACTTCATTTATAACCTTCACAGCATGGTAAAACATTAAAGATATACACCTGTTTCACTTTAATAGAAAATACAGAAAAATACAGACTCTTATACCTTATTTCTGCATATAGAAAGGAAATCTACTAAATGATAAATGAGAACATGAAGAAGAAAAAAATTATGATTCACTCCCCAAGAAAATCTCTAATGTATTATCTCTGATGTGGAGCTTTTAGGATCAGATATATTATCTTTTTAAAGTCCATCTGGAAAAGTTTCTTTGCTTTGCAAAATTAATGTTTGGATGATAAAAAGTAAATCAACCAACTAAATTTAGTCCTTTTGACAGGAAAGAAATGAAAGCAGAGACCCTCATCTTTGGCATTTGTGAAAATGAAGAGATTGCAATCTTAAATTTATAATGTGAAATCTGTAAAGGTTCTACCTATTCTCATGTTTTGTGGATTGACTATATACAGCAATTATTTTCAAGAACAGCAGCAGGAAGTAAAAAGAGGAGACAGGAAACAAGGTTCTGCATCTTAAGCAGCTTTTTTTAGATGAGAGAAAATCACACAGGCTGTGAACATAAAGGGGCCCAATGAAGGAAACAGACCACATGATGGAAAAGCAGACAGAATTTTAAATGTCATTGCAAATGACAACAGCCACAAGGGTCCCAAGAGCATCAGTGGGGTAAACATGACCTGTCCCTATCGGCCCTTCTCTACTCACATTAATTAATGTTGATCCTCCCTGAAATAGTAGGCAGATGCTGCCTGGTCGCTCCCCATGTCCTCCAGGGGGCAATCTCAGACGAGAACCCTTAGTTTTTCCAGTAAAACTGCTTTTAACATTCTTAATGAAAGAAAAAAAATGCTTTTTAACTTTCATATGCCAGTATGTCCAAATAAAAGAGACTGATTGGATGATAAACATAAGATCTTTTATAAGCAATAGTCATAATGGAAAGATGGGATTCTGGACTGGTTGGGATGCTCATAATTTTTTAAAGTCATTATATAAGAGAGATGGTATTATTTGGTACACGGACATTGTCTACTCTAATTTTGGCTCTTTAACTAAGTAGCACTGGACAACCAATGTCATATTATAGAGATCTCCCCCAACCCCAGATGTTACAACTGCCTGCATCCCTGCACCATCTACCCTCTCATCTCTAGGTAACCTTAAAATGCTCAGTTCCTGTAATCTCCGCTCTCATCCTCCTGTCCTCAGATCCTTTGTTTGTATGCCATACCTTGCCCCAGCCCTTCCTCATTATGATGGCCCACTTCTGCTATTTATCAATTCAGCTGTCCTCATTCAACTATCAATTTCATATGTCATCTGGGATTCAATGTCCCTGAAGTTCCAGATAAAGGATAGACTCACTGGATCAACTTAGGCAAGGACTTTTCCCTAGCCTCTCACCTAAGTGATGAATGATTTATCTTTTTTTGTTTAAATATTATTATAGTAATCTACAAAACCCCTGAGCATGTTCTTTATTCCTTGAAGAATTCAGCACTTCCTATAATTCTCTGCAGCACTACTCCTGTCATAATGTGTGTGTGTGTGTGTGTGTGTGTGTGTGTGTGTGTGATTTCAGTATGTACTAGGAACTGTGCAAAAATACCCTGGTTCCTTGATCCTTGAGCTTCTCTGTCCTAAGGACCTTGTTCTTGACCTCAACTCAGCTTCTGCTTCCATGGTCAAATCTTGGCAACACTAGCAATGGTACCTCTCCAATGATTTCAATTTTTATCAAGATACTGCTTATCTACACTCCCAAGTTCAAGCCTTCATTTGTATGACATCCCCTGTCTATACTTAATCAAGAACTCCTCTCATACTGTCTCTCTCTATTCTCTGCATCTTCTATCTTCCCCTTTCTTTTAGGGCCTCTCTTGCAGTATTCACATCCAGCAGTACCTTCACTTGAAGAAGGAAGCTTCTTAATCCCACATTCCCCAGCTTTATAAATTGCAATTTCTCTCCCCGTCACACTCTATTTCATCTAGCTTGCTTCATTTTTTTCTCCATGGTGCTTATTTTCCTATGCAGAAAGAAATTATGAATTTATTTGTTTACTACCTATCCTCACTAGAATGTCAATTTCACCATGGAAGAGACTATATCTTCTTTGTGTCATTAAATACTTCTAGTGCTTAGACCAGTCCTAGACTTAATAAGTAATGAGTTAGTGATGAGTGAATGAAGAAAGGAAGAAGTCTTTCATGAAAGCCTCAAAGTGTTTTAATGAGTTCCTCCACAGTGACAAGTGGGAGGTAAAGCCATTCCTTCTTACATCTTCACTTCCAGTATTTTCAGATGTTTTGACCAACTTCATTTTTTATTTTCCTTTTAATTGTCTTTGTAGCATGGCAAATTCAACAAAGAAATTGGGGATGGGCTAGGTCTCCTAAACACAGTCTATGATGCACTTGTTTTTCCTCACAGTACACACTATCAGTTTTTCCCTGTTTTGCTCCATATCTGAAACCCATATTCACATTATAGCTTTGTTTTAGCCCAAAGTGCTGCTCTAACAGAATAATAAAACAAATGGGTGGCTTATAAACAACAGCAATTTATTTCTCACAGTTTGGGAGCTGGGAAGTCTAAGATCAACAACACTCAGGCAGATCCTGTTTCTGGTAAAGGCCCATTTTCTGGTTCATAGTTGGCTGTCTTTCTGTGGGTCATCACATGGTAGAAAGGGGAAAGAAGCTTTCTGAGCCCTTTTAGGCGGTAACTGATCCCATTCATCATGATTCTCATAACCTAATCACATCCTTAAGGCCCCATCTCCAAATGCTATATCGTTGGGGATTGAATTTCAAAGTATGAATTTAGGAGGAGACACAAATATTCAACCAGTAGCAGGCTATTTGTGCTTCAATTATATGTTTATAATAATATATCCTTAGACAATATCAGAAATCATCCCAACCTCACTACTCCACAGTGAAAAACTAACATCTTCAAGTTTAAGGAGGCAGTGAAGGAATGTTATGATTCAGAGACTACTTGAGTATTACAGTATTTCCATTTATGTCTACAAAGATAATCCAAGTTTGTTTAAATACCCATTAACTGCAAAATCTAGATGAACTCTCTGACGTCCAAGCCTTGTACAACCTGTATCCCAGATTGCTAGGGTGCTATGTTCGTGGAATAAGGGGTACTGATAATGTTAATGAGGAAGTCAGAGAAGTGCAACTGGAATAGAATAAAATGCATGTGATCTACCTAAACTGTATGGGTCTCCTTCCAAAACATCGTACAAGAAGTCTATCACCCAATGATGAATAAAAGTTAATGAGTTAATGTGAAACTTAGGCACTGTTCCATAACAGCTTGTTGCCAGTATCAAACAAGTACATAAAGTTATGTCACTACTCCATCATGATGCAACAAATAACATGATAATTCATACTACTTTTAATTTATCTTACTTCTCTTGAGAAGTATAAGAGAAATAATATTCTCTTTACTAAAGGTATTTATTCAAGCACTGCTGTTATGGAGTTAATGCCATCTCTGTTGATAAGATCCTTGATTTGAAAGGGAAAAGTGACACAAATATTTACAGTGTGATTATTTATACACAATTCCAATCATCCTAAGAAATATTTCTGTGAAAGCAAACTACAAGAAAAGTCATGCTGGTACCTTCAAGATGGCAATTTTCAAAACTCATTGTTACACTGCATTTTATGTCAGACATGAATCATTTGGAAGCCTGATTAAAACTATAAATAGAAAGCAACTATCTAGTATTTTAATCAAAATAATGTCTTTAATATTTCCTGATAGCCTTTAAAATAAAAAAGCAGCTAATAAGAAAAAAAGCAATCTGTAAGGATGACTTATTAAAACCCAAACAAATGACTTAGCCTCAATTCTGCATAAAAACTGTTAACCCCTAAAATACTGCTGCCATTAATGAGTTTAAATTATGGTTCTGGTGGGGCATGGTGGTGCATGCCTGCAATCCCAGCAGTTTGAGTGGCTGAGAGAGGAGGATCTCAAAGTCACGGCCAGCCTCAGCAATTTAGCAAGGTCTTCGGCAAATTAGTGAAACCCTGTCTCAAAAATACAAAATAAAAAGGGACAGGGATGTAGCTCAGTGATTAAGCCCACATGGGTTCAATCCTTGGTATCAAAAAAAGAAAAGAAAAATTATGATTCTGTAAATTTAAGAATAGTGAAATGTCACCTTCCATTTCCTAACTATAATAAAGTTATAAGTTTTAAATTTGTCAATTTGTTGTGACCCCAAATATTACAGTCAACATAGTTTTCTCCTACATGTATATGTTCAAAATATCCATGATATAGACTTAAACTTCATCTGCGCAGGTCCTTATAAGGTTGGGTGATTGCACTATTTAAAGAATCCAGTCACTAGGATAGGAAACCTCCTTAAAGCTAGAGACACAGCTACATATCTTTAATGTTGAAACTTCAGGGAAACAGAATTATCCTTTACTGTACCTTTTTATATTTGATGGATAAGTAGTACCAGAATGAGATGGTTGAGGAATGATATTGACCAAAAGCCTCATACAAGAAACTTCAAAGAATCAAGGCAACTGCAGTTATAGAAAGATAAGTGAATTCAGAACCTTTCACAAGAAGCCCAAATCCACTTATCTTTCTACCCACCATGTAGTACTGACAACTTAGATTTACAAACATCTGCCTTCTGATACACTCAAATGATAAATTCTGTAAAAATTGTGTTAATTCTCATTTCTTTTTTGACTGTGAAACCATAAAATAAAAGCAATGAAGTAATTCTCAAAATACGTTGTAACCTAACTTCCTTTTCACTAAGAACTCAGGAGTCCCAGGAAGATTTTGTGATGGTTCCAGCATGAGAAGCCCCTGGATCCCAGACCCACATCCTTCCTAACGATAGGAAATAACACTCTAGGATTTCCCCAGCTCTGCTGTGACTCTTCCTTTCCTGATCTCCTCTAGCCTTAGACTTACCTTGCAGTCACTATGCCCCACTCCTGGTTTCTCATCTTGCAGTATATCCATGTATACATATCCATGCTCCACCTGAATCATCAGTTTTCCCCACAGCACCCATCATATCTTGTGGCCCTCAGTGAACATTTATACCAAATTCCCACAATATTTGCAACAAACAACATCTCTTTTTATAGATTTGATGAAGCCATGAAATCAACTGAAATTCTATGTCAGCAACCTGTGAGATCAAAATTTCTTAGTTTTTCTCTTAGCTTTAAAGCTGTAAGAATTCTTTATTGTTATTCTTTCTTTAAATTGTCCAAAAGTGCTATATGGATCCAGAATCTCCCTGTAACATCCAACCTTGAAACCTTCATGCATTTCACACACTTCAATGGCAGTATCCACTAAGCACTTGTCTTCAGTGGACACATTTTAGGTGGCCTTAGTATATTTTTATTGCAGCTGAGGTTGCTTGAGAATACCTAATGAGACCTACATACAGATGAGAAAGTACAATAAAAATATGAATATAAAGTGCAAATATGGATAAAAATTACATATATATACTTATTTATATACCTAAACTGCCTTTCTCTATTCCAGAGTAGGGAGTCAATTTATTTTGTAAAGGAACAGACAGTATATATTTCAGTCCTTCTGGGCCATATGGTCTCTATCATAACTATACAAAATCAGCCATGGTCAGTAAGTTAATGAAAGAGCACAGCTGTGTTCCAATAAAACTTTATTTATAAAAACAGCAGAATTAGCCCTGACAATAGCTTCCTGACTTTTTATTCTTGGCTAGCATTTTTTAAATGCAGATTTTCCACATTGTGTTGTAAAATGGGTTTTATGAATTACAAAAGACATTTTTAAAACTGAAATAGGACAGGTATATCATATATTTAGCACATTGCTAGAGTTAGTATTATTTTGCTGAACTTTTTCACTTTCTATATGTATAGGTTAGTATACTCGTCCTTGATTATAATGAACTTCTTCCTACGATGATGATATTTTAAAATGTTTGAAAATCACTACTTGAGTTATAGCGTATAGTAGCTGTGTTGTTTGAAGTCATGCCTCGTGGGTCTCCTCCATGAGTAGGGGTCCTGAGAGATGAAAAGGGGTCTTCGGGGAAGATGAAGTGGGGTCTCACGGGAGGAGGTTGGGGTGACCGTCAGCGGGTCACTCCACCCAGACTCCGAGGATAGGTAAAACTGCTCTGCAGAGCAAGACTCAGAACCCGTTTAATCCAGGAAGTACAGAGGCTTATATAGGGTCCTTGGACCAATCACAGCCCCAAGGTTACAACCAATAAGGAGAATGGGAAAAAAAGGAAAGGAAGAGTTGAAGGTATGGGGAGTGCTCCTATAACCTGTTCTTAGAAAATAAACTACTTGGCCTAGTCAGTGTCCTAAGCAAAAAATTGAAAATTTATAAAATAAATACCTTCAGGGTTTCTACACAGAGTGTCATTTCATCAGTCCTGAAACTACAAAATCACCAAAGATCCTGGTGGTATAAATGGGCAGAAGCAAATACCTTGGAAATGCCCCACACAGTACCAAGTGGGCAATGGATTCAGATCCAAAGTTTTTCTAAGTTACTTGTTAATTAGTATTTGCTTATTTTTCCTTACATTTTGTTAAATGATAAGCAGGTACTGGATCTAGATTCAAAGATTTGCTGAAACTACTTATTTGTTACTATTTGCTTACTGTTCCTTAGATTTTCTTAAGTGTCTAGACTATGCTATGTCTGGAGAATAACTGGCCTTAACCTCTACTTTAGACACAGCAGTAGTTGCTCTATTTAGCTGCTTGATTCTAAGCCCATAGACAGATTCAAGGATGATGACAAGAGGCCACACTGGTATCTGTGATAAACCTCTGCTCTTTGAGATTTGTTTTCTGAATAGAGGTTTTTAGTGTTGTTTGGAATAATTCAAGTCGCTAATGCAAAAATATTCCTAGAACATAGCTGATTCTGTATCACAGCATTAGAATGGCCTATATGTAAGCAGTCTGGGAAGGAAGAAGAGTAAATTGAAGCAAAATCTCCAACTCCTCTACTTAGAAAGGCAACCTTCTACTTACCTATGTTTACACCCTCTGAAAGTACATTATTCATGCTGCTTTTCAATGATGATCAGTCAGCTACATCTGTCATAACCCTGGCTGCCCTGCCAACTATTGTCTGAAACAGTCTAGACACAGTAGTAAATCACAGCTTCTGACATGTTTGCCAAAGCAGTGCATTCAGTGCAATTAATTTTTCCTTAATTTCTGACCAGCAGTCAAGGCAGAATATGGCATGTATTAATTGTCCTCTATACTCTCACAACTTTACTATAGGGGAAAGTTAGAAAATATAATTTTTTTAATCTCAAAACAAGGAAAATTTTTATTTAAAGAGAAACAAACGTGTAGTATCTAATTACTTAGGTAGAAAAGGTAGAGGAAATTGGAAATAATAGGCAGACCATAAATATATAAGGTACCAATGATACCAAAAAAATATGCAATTTACTTTTGGAGAAACTTAAACATTATTGAAAGATAATGGAGAATACCATTTAAAAATAGAAGTATCCTTGTTAGGTGTATTAGTAGTAAGACTCAAGGTAATAAAGGTACCAATTCTACCTAAATTTTTAAAGCAATAAAATCAATGTAATTCCTAACCAAACATCAATACATTTTAATTAAATTTGATAAGCTCCTTTTAGCATTTATTTGAGACACAACCAGCAGAATGGGAGAAGGTATTTACAAACCATTCATCCAACAATGGATCAATACCCAGAATACATAAGGAACTAAAGAGCAAAAGACAAAACAAAATAATAATAATCCAATTTAAAAGTGAACAACTATTCTAAATAGATATTTCAAAGAAAAATACAAATGGCTAATAAGTATATGAAAAATGCCCAACATCCATAATCATTAGAGAAAGGCAAATCCAAACCACAATGAAGTGTTATCTCCCTCCAGTTAGAATAAATTTTATCAAAAAGACAAAAATAATGCTGGAGAGGAAGAAGAGAAAGGGTAACTCTTACACACTCTTGGTGGAAATGTACATTAGTATAATCACTACAGAAAACAGGATAGAGATTCCTTAGGCAACTAAACTAAAATAACCATATGATCCAGCAATCCCACTACTAGATATATATCTAAAAGAAATTATGTCAGTATATCAAACAGGCACTGCACTCCCATCCTAATTGAAGCACTAGTCAGAATAATCAATCTAGATGCTCATCAGCAGATATTCAGAAAGTGGTATATACAATGAAATATTATTTGGCCATAAAAAAGAACAAAATCCTATTATTTGTAGCAACATGGATAGGCTGGAAACATGTTGAGTGAAATAAGATAGGGAGAGCATGACAAATACCACATGTTCTCATTCATTTGTGGAAAGTAAAAAAAGATTAATCTCACAGAAGTGAAATAAATATTCACTAGAGACTGAGAAGAGGAAGGATGAGGGATAGAGGTTAAATAAGGGGCCATGAGTGCTATTACTTCCTAAAAAGCTCTCATATTTTCAGTCCGCTAGATACTGGTTAGGCTGCATAAACATCCATCTCTTTTTCTCCCCACAACATACCTCAGAGCCCCTTTGCTGGGCCTGGTCTTCTCACATTTCTCACACAGCCTAACCATTCTATAATGACTGAAGTACCTGTGACAACCACCAGGGGATTTTAACTCTTAAAACATAGATTTCAGATTACATCAACATGGTGGACTGAGGTCAAAGATATAGTGCTTTTACCAAAAGGGCTAGCAAAGGATGGATAAAATACAATAAGCATTTAAATATAGAATACAAAGAAATAATATTATGAAGCTACCCCACCACCACCAAGAATTAAGCAGATTAAGGTGCTCCATGATTGAGAGGTTTATCAAAATTAAGGGAAATTATTTCTCAGGGTCAGGGAAGCCAGCTGCCACTCCTAAAGTCATACAACCCAAGGCTTACATGCAGACCTCCATCTCCCCACAAATTTGAGCATTTTCTCTGGCCGGGCTGGCCCAGTGCTGCATTCAGGGTGTGCACACAGCCATGGCTAGCCCAGCTCTGTGCCTGCAAGTCTGGATGATCAGAGGCAACCTCGCTGCTGTCCTAAGCACTGGGCACAGCAGGTATGGATACTGCCACGTTCCCCTAGGACTATTGAAAAAAATAAAACCCAAATTTATCTTCATCTCAGAATCACAATATGGAAAAAGATCATTTATCTCAGAAAACATAAAAAACTTGGATTACTTTGTCAGGATTTTTATTTTCAAACTGCCAGATTGATTCTTTATACATGCCTACATCTAGGCATAAGTTTTAGCAATCTTATTTGGAAAGAAATGTATTTAGGGAGGAAAAAAATTTCCTGCTTCTGAAATTGCTATAGGAATGAAGCCGTGCTTCATTTTAAACCTTGCTAGTTCTGCAACTCATTGATTTCCAACTCAAAAATTCTGTGCATATTTTGGTTAGGATTCTTTCAGTTGCAAGTGACAGAAAATCCAATTCAAACTGACATAAATGAACAGAGGAACTTCTTCAGAGAAATAACAGAAAAAATCTTGGTTTTCTTTTTCAGAGGTTCAATAATTCTTTGGGACACGTCCTCTCCCCTGATTTTCGTTCTACTCCTTTCCATATTAATTTTATTGCCATGATCCTTACAGTGACAAAATACCTATGCCCATTCCTGAAACCACCACCACGGCTATGGAAATATAATGTTCTAATTGGTCACATACTCACCAATGAAGACTAGAAAAAAGATGATTCTCCAGAGGAAAAATGGAGTGATTTTATCCAAACTATAGTAAGCAGTTGCTGCATGACCAGAACAATAGCTGCCCACGGCAACTCTATAATAATATAAATAAGTAGTTAACATATTTGAGTTTTATATGCAATTCAGGAGTGTCAGAAATCATTTTTAGTATAAAAGTTTATTTAACTTGCATTAATTTTTTTTAATTTAAAAATTTAGATTGACAGAAGGCATTGTAGGCATTCCCCAATCAATTTTAGTAAAATGAATAGGAAGCATGTGAAATCTCACAGACCTTATGAACAATTTACTGTTGCTGTTTTAGTGAGGATGAAGGGAGAAGGCACTAAAGTCAAGCAAACAAATTCAACTTGATCGGAGAATTCTAGCCTTGAAAAACAAAGACGTAAGTCAGTCAGCATCAGTGTACCATTCCTCTTTGGTCTTTGTTGTCTTTATTTTTACATTAAAAATGCATGTGTGGTTCCTAAGAGAGCTAAAGTAATTAGAGATGAAAAATCTTTAATTCTCAATGATTCATACTCCCTCCCATCTCTGTAGGATTTCATAGGAAACTGCTTTGACGTATCATCGGCTGTGAATTACTTTAATGACTTCGTTACCACATTTAACTCCTACCTATGAAAGTGATTTAGTTCCTTAATTTGTGCAACACCTGAACACATAAACATCAATACCATTCAGAGATGTAGAAGAATGTCATTTGCTATAATACTTAAAAGCAAATTAAATTGGTCTCCAAAATATATTAGTCATTTTAACATTCATCTCGGTGTAATCAAATAGTTTCAATTAGATTAATAGCACTGAAATCTTTGCAGACATTTTCATAGATAAGAATTTTATTAAACATGAGAATGGGTATTGCTAAAATAATACTATTTCTAGTATATCTGAAAATTAATTCTCACACTTGCTAA
Organism: Xerus rutilus; assembly: GCA_028644305.1. Classification (NCBI taxonomy): domain Eukaryota; kingdom Metazoa; phylum Chordata; class Mammalia; order Rodentia; family Sciuridae; genus Xerus; species Xerus rutilus. Next base: position 41,603,307 of record CM053411.1, on the reverse strand, counting down.
ATATTTTTTTGTGTGCAGAGTATGGTATTTTCTACAAACATTTGAAGGCACTGACAATATGAGTTGATTTTGAAAATATTAACCAGTGAAGTCTTTATTATAAATTCAAAGTCTTTCCCAATGTATATTGCCCTTAACAGAAAATCTTATTTACCACACAGGATACATTACCTTTATTATCTAAAATTTCAGGTATCTCAGGCTCAAAACCTTGAAGAATTTAGGCTAAATTTAAGAAATAAGGAACTATAGGCAAATATACTTTAATAAAAATGATACTGTAAGTTTGTGGGTTGAAGAAATAAAGTATTTTTCTGATGAATCATGTTACTAATTAGTCTTTATCATATTGATACTCCTATACACTGCTTTTCTCAGTATCTCAGGAAAAAACTCAGGAAATTAGGAAAGCTCTTTCTACTTGAAACTCTCTCACATCTCCAAGTGTTAAGATACATACATGTGCTCATGTGCACATACACTAACATATAAATGCCACAAGCTTATTACTTTAGAATAGTGAGATAGACTGAGAAAGATACAATTCAATGCAAATAGTAAATAAGAATAGTAAATAAAAATAGTAAATAAGAATATTCTTATTTAAAATTATATATGAAAACACTGTGTATAAAATAATAATGCTTTGTAAAAGAGAGTTAACAGACAGTATAAATATTTTGGAAAAATCTGCTCTGAAAGAAAGCTAGAAAAATTAAAAATCTTAAACATCATATATAGCATTGAACATATATTTAACAAAAAGGGTAAACTAGAATATGTTTCTAGCTGAAATCTATATTTATTAGTAAAATTATGACATTAATAAATCCACATTAGGAGACTAGCTAGTTGGGAGAAAAGCATAAAGTAGTTATATGGCAATTACTCACTATACTATTTTTCTATGCTAAGGAAAGAAAAATCTTTGAAAACCAAATTCTAATTCTATAAGAAAGATGAAAAAATATGTTGGACACATGAATAAAAGTAGTGCAAGAACTC
>CM053411.1:41582814-41601802 GCA_028644305.1 Xerus rutilus | reverse complement strand
AGTACCTGTCTCCCTGGCCCATTTCCCCATGATAATCATCTTTCTCTCTTTCCTCCTTACCCTACTGTTCTGTTCCACTAACTTCTTTAAAAATGATCACATATCTCCCATTGAAAATCAAAACAAAACAACACAGAACATAACTACATACTCACGCCAAAACTCAAGTCACTCCGGCCACAAGTCTTCTATCCGTCTTCTTCCTTTTAGAACTAGCTTTTAAAACACAGTCTACACTGCCTTCTTTACCCTGTAATCTATAGTCCCTCCTTAACACACTTTCAATTGGCTTCCACTCTTGCATGATCACTAATATCATCTGACCCAACCCAAACACTCAGGCATTTTATCTTTCTTAATGTCTTCACAGCACTCAGAACCTTTCACCATATAATCCTTTGCTCACCAAATCTTCCCTGAAAGTCTTTCTTCCTGTGGCTTTTTGTACACCAGCTTCTTCTAGCTTCCCCTTTACCTCCTAGTCACACTTCCTGGTTGTTTTCATGGCTTGTTCCCTGACGCAGTGGTTCTTTTTGTAGATTTGAGATTCAGTCAAGTGAGTTTGAGTTCCAGCTCTACCATGAAACCAGCTCCATGAATCAGCTCTTGCCTTTCAGAAGTGTTCTGTTCTCTCCTCTATAAAGCATGAATAACAACAGTAACTGACTTATAGGATACTGTTGAAATTAAATAAAATAATACATGTAAATCTCTTGGCACAGTGACGGGTACATGGTATTTAATAAAAAAAAAATCAGCTGTTACATCTAATGAAATATTTATGTTCCCCATGGCTTCACCCTTGGTCCTCTATCCTCATTCCTCATTCTGCCGAGATAGTATCAACAAAACCCAGACTGCATCTGTTTCTCAGTCGTTAGTGATAATGACTCTAATGTTTATGCTTCCTGGTCTGGGAGCAGGTTATATAAAGTGAATTACTTATTGAACTTTTCTTCTTGTATAACACACAGGTAAATAACAAACTACATTGGCAACAATGAACATACCATCTTTTCCTCAATCTCCTCCTTCCTCTACTCCATCCTCAATATATAGAATTGTCACCTCTCCTCTACCCCAACTATATCACAGACCTCAGAATTGGTCAGTCCTCAAATTCTAGGGATTCCATGTCTTAAATATTTCAAAATATCACTTAAATGCTTCCCATTCTCTCCATATCTATTGCCACCACCTTATGTATTCTGTATTGGCTTACAAATTTCTACCCAGTAATTTCTACCCCTCTAAACCACTCTCCATTGTTTCCATACTGGTATTTCTAAAAAGGCAAATTTTATCTGTTTCTCTCCATACTTAAAATTGTTCAGTGATTCATGATTGATTTAGAAAAGGACAAATTCCTTGATTTATAACAGAATAGACCTACCCCTTCCTCTCCTTCAGCATTACCCACCACCACCCCATAGCACTTACTAATTGCCTCTTTCATATCACTTTCCATCACTTCTATGCCCTTTGCCTAGACGTAACTCTCAGGTATTATTTAAGATTCAATGCCCATCATCTCCTCTGGTAGTTATTATTTGACAGCTTCACTTTCAATACTGAGAAAGCTAATCTCTGTGAATCAAAAGCCCATCATGCTTAATGATCACACAGTATTTTTAAGTTTTTGGATTGTACAAGAAAAAGTCAGGTTTGATTTCCAAAAGCCTAGGACAAGCTTAGCACATGAAAGATGTTCCAAAAATATATGCTGGTGAATAAATCCATAATTTTTGTAATTCTTTTGTGGAGTATGCCAGACAAGCATAATTAATCCCATTTTACAGAAGAACAAGACAAAAGGTTAAAATCAATACATCTATCCTGGAAGCCCAAGAACTCAGGGGCTTAAAAAAAAATAATGCTCATTTCTTGTTTTCATTATATGTCCAACAAAGGTTAGCAGAGGTCTCTGCTCACATTAATCTTTTATATTTTGTCCAATTGAAAGGATTTACTCACTGTCATAACTCTAACTGGACATTGCAGTAGATATTCTATTCACTCAGAAGATTTAACAATAAATGCAGTGGCCATATATTTGAGTTTAATAAGGCTTTCTTAACCAAAAGTTTTATCCATTTTATTTTTCCTCTTTGATATTGGAAAGAAATTATCTCTCACAAGTATATAATTTTTTTGAATCCATGGACGCTTTCTATTCCTTTTATTAAAATTTTCAATCTGACCAATTTTTATATGCCTTCATCTTTCTTGAAATACTTAACAAACAAAGCTAAACTACCAACACACATTACTAACATTTTATGTTCTACATCATCCTCTAGAGATAAAAGTAAAATAGGTACATTAACTCCATTCCAACTTATCACAGGAGACAGATTAACATCTGCCTAGCCTCTCATAATCTACCAACCAGGATTAATACCACATTATAGGTTTTAATGCAGCAACTACCCATTTCAACATACAATTCCTGCTTATGTCAGTGTGGGATAGATTAGATACAGTAACAAATAGGCTTAAAGCTGATGCTTTAAATTTTAATCTTACATATTTATTGTGGGTCATCTGAAAGGTAAGGTCTACTTAGGAGTCCTTCGGAGACCCAATCCCTTCAAGTTTCATTTTAACACATACTTCCAAGTTTACTCTGGCAGGGGTAGGTACATAGACAATGGAACTTTAATTCTTTTTTTAAAATATATTTTTTAGTTGTAGATAGACATAATAACTTTATTTTATTTATTTATTTTTATGTGGTACTGAGGATCTACCCCAGTGTCTCACATATGTGAGGCAAGCTCTCTACCACTGGCATACAATCTCAGGCCCTAAACTTTAATACTTGCAGTTTCCACTCATATTTTATTAGGCAAAGCAAATCAAGAGCCTTTCAGACTGTGATGTGCCACCCTATTGCATATCTAAAATAAGGAGAACCAATACATTGACAAACAGTTCTAATTACTATGGTAGTCACATATTTATTGACAGAGGTAATATTAAAACTCAGGACCTAACTCAGTTTTTTCATTATCTTTTTTTTTTTTTTTTTTTATTTTTTTTTTAGTTGTAGATGGACACAATGTCTTTATTCTATTGCTTTGTATGTGGTGCTGAGGATCGAACCCAGGGCCTCACGCATGCGAGGCAAGCGCTCTACCGCTGAGCTACAATCTCAGCCCCTTTTTCATTATCTTAAAGTATTTGTATTAAAAACTGTGCTGAAAATAATCCAAACATGGAACACAAACAATGGCAGAAATCCTAAAATAACTTCTATTTAACATGATATGAATTTTTTCAATGTATTTACTTTCTAACAGGGGCTTATATTGAAGAGAAAGCTGAAAAGGCAATTATATAAAACCCTGAACACAGTAAAGTATACAAATGAAAATCTCAAAACCTTTCTTTCTGAAACTTCTATTTTCTGTCATTTCCTTTATCAAGACATAATGTTGTGGTTGGTATCTACATACCCCATCTATATCTGCTTGCAAAACAAAAATATGAGACCCCTAGTTAAATTTAAATCTAGACAAACAAATAATTTTTAGATAATAATGTTGTAAATATTGTATGAAACAAATGTCCCAAATAGTACATATGACATAATAAATTATTTATCAGATATTCAGATTTAACTAGGTATCCTGTATTTTATCTGGCAACCCTATCTCCAGAGCTGAGTCATCAAACAAGCTAAACTAAAATAACTTCATATAAATATTTATAACAAGAATACCAAATTTAAGCAGAAACATTTGGTCAATGTAACTTGTCAAGAGCTATGGAAAAACATGGAAAAACTTGTTATCTCAAGTATCTTTTGGCAAGATGAATAGAAAGAATTCATAAGATTTTTCATGAACCCAATAAATAGATTCTAAACTTCATGGAGAAAAATAAGTGCACAATAATATGCAAGAAAAATTTGAAAATAGCACATTATTCTGTGTTTAGAGGCTTTGAGCTCTTTTCTAGTTATTCATAAAATATAGCTTCTTGTGAGCTACAGTCCTTTCTCTGTGCTATAAAATAATAGAACTTATAAATTCTATCTGTTCCCCACTATCCAACATTGCTCTATCCCTCTTCTCATCCATCCTTCCTCCCCTCTAGCAATCACTATTCTATATTCAGGTCAACATTTTTTAGTATCCATATGTTACAGAGAACACATGGGATTTGTCTTTTAATTTATTTCCCTTAGCATTGTTAGCCAGTTCCTTCCATTTTGCTGCAAATGATAGGATAATTTTCTTTTTAATGGCTGCTTACAATTCCATTGTGTATACATACCACACTTTCTTTATCTATTCATCCATTGATGAGCATTTAGGTTGGTTCAATATCCTAGCTATTGAGAATAGTGTAACAATAAACATGGATGGAAAGGTAGCTCTTTGATATATTCATAGCATCTCCTTTGGATATAGAAACAGTAGTAGGATAGCTGGATCATATGATGGATCTATTTTTTGTTTATTTTTAACGAATCTACATAGGTTCTCTAGACTGATTATACAAATTTACATTCACAACAACAGAATACTACAAGAATATATTATATGCTTTGTTCTTTTGGTTCAAAATTATTTGGCTATTTAGGTATTTTGAAATTCCATATAAATTTAATTCTAGTTCTATGAATAATGCCACTGTTATTTTTATAAGGATTACACTGACTCTGTACATCATTTTGAGTAGTATGGATATTTTAACAAAATTGATTGTTCCAATCCAAGAACATAGGATATCTTTCTTTTTTTGTGTGTCTTCTTCAAATTCTCTGATAAATATCTAACAATATTCATTGCAGAGATCTTTCACCCCTTTGGTTAAATTTATTCCTAGATAATCTCATTGCAGCTATTATAAATGGGATTGCTTTCTTGATTTCTATTTCAATATTGGCATATAATGATGCTACTGATTTTTGAGTGTTCATTTTGTGTCTTGCAACTTTACTGAATTCATTTATTAGTTGTAATAGTTTGGGTGGAATTTTTAAATTTTTCTATATATACAATCATGTGAATTGCAAACAGTAACAATTAGACTTATTTTCCAATTTGAAAGCCCTTCATTTCTTTCTCTTGCCTAAGTGCTCTGGCTAGGACTTCCAGCACTGTGTTGAAATAAAAGTGGTAAAAGTGGGCACCCTTGTCTTGTTCCAGGTCTTAGAGGGAAAACCTTTGAGTTTTCCCTGTTTGATATAATGTTAACTTATACTTATTATATATGGCCTTTATTATATTGAAGTACATTCTTCATATAACTAACTGACTCAGGATTTTTGTCATGCAGGGATGTTGAATTTTATCAAATGCTTTTTTTTTGAGTTATAACATTCAAATATGTAACACTCAAAAGTTTGTTTTCAGCAAAAAATGTGAAACATACAAATAAACAAAATAAATGGCTTATACACAGGAAGAAGAACCATTTGATTCAGTTTCTTTTATTTATGTATTTGAATTATTTTCTTTTGTTTTAGCAGTTCTTTCTAGTTACACATGACAGTAGAGTCCATTTTGATAAAATTATGCATGCATCGAATATATCTTATTCTAATTAGGGCTCCAGTATTATGGATATATACAATGGTGGGATTCACTGTATACAGATATGTACATAGGAAAGTTATGTTAGATTCATTTCACTGTCTTTCCTATTTCTATCCCCCTCCCCTCCCTTCACTCCCCTCTGTCTAGTCCAGAATACCTCTATTCTCCCTTCTCCCACCCTGCTCTTATTGTGAATTAGCATCCAAATATCAGAGAAAACTTTTAGCCTTTGGTTCCTTGGGATTTGCTTATTTCACTTAGCATAATATTCTCCAGTTTTCATCCATATACCAGCAAATGCCATAATTTCATTCTTCTTTAAGGCTGAGCAATATTCCATCGTATATATACACCACAGTTTCTTTATCCATTCATCTGTTCAAGGGCACCTAGTTTGGTTCCATAGCTAAAGCTATGGTGAATTGTGCTGCTATAAACATTGATGTGGCTGCATCACTGTAATATGCTGATTTTAAATCCTTTGGATATATACTGAGGAGTGAGATAAATGGTTCAAATGGTGGTTCCATTCCAAGTTTTCTAAGGAATCTCCATACTGCTTTCCAGAGTGATTGCACTAATTTGTAGTCGCACCAACAATATATAAGTATACTCTTTTCCCCACATCCTCACCAACATTTATTGTTACTTGTATTGTTGATAATTGCCATTCTGACTGTAGATAGAATCTCAGGGTAGTTTTGATTTGCATTTTTCTAATTGCTAGAGATGTTGAACATTTTTTCATATATTTGTTAACCATTCATGTTTCTTATTTTGAGAAGTGTTTGTTTAGTTCCTTTGCCCATCAAATGCTTTTTCTGAATCAGTTAAAATAACCATATAGTTTTTAATCCTTCATTCTGTTGATATAGTATATCACATTTATTAACTTGCATTTATTGAACTCTCCTTGCTTCCCTGGGATGAATCCCACTTGTTCATTATAAAAAAATCTTTTTAATATGCTGCTGGATTTTATTTATTAGTATTTTGCTGAGGACTTTTTTGTTCTATTTTTTCCAAAGATATTGGCTATAGTTTTCTGTTGTTGTTGTTGTGTCCATATCAGGATAATAATGCTGGCCTCATAGAATATGTTTGGAAAGAATTTCTTCCTCTTCTATTTTTTGGAGTAACTGAAGAAATATTGATATTACTTGTTACTTAAATTTTTGGTGGAATGCAGTAGTGAAGCTATGAAGTCCTTGGCTTATATCTGATAGGAGGCTTTTAATTACTGTTTCAATCTCACTACTTGCCTTTGATCTGTCCAGGTGTTCTATGTCTTCATGATTCAGTATCAGTCTTGCTAAGGTATATGTGTCTATGAAGTTGACCATTTCTTCTAGATTATCAAATTTGGTAGCATGTAATTGTTAATAACAACCTCTGGTGAACTTTTGTATTTCTGTGGCATCAGTTGTAATGTCTTCCTTTTCATTTCTGATTTTATTTTATTTGAATCTTCTTCTCTCTTTTCTTAGTCCATCCAGATAAGGGTTAGTCCTTTTTATTTTTATTTTTTAATCTTTTTAAAACCTAGTTCTTAGTTTCATTAAATTTTTAGGGGTGTTTTTCTTCCTGTCTCTATTTCATTTATGTATGTTCTCATCTTCTTTTTAACTAATTTTGGCTTTAGTTTGTTCACCTTTTCCTAATTCCTAGAGATGCTATGATAAGTTGATTACCTGAGATATTTTTCCACTTTTTTATGGGGGCATTGATTATTATAAGGTTTCCTCTTAGTGCTGCCTTTGCAGTATTCCATAGGTTTGGGGATGTTGTGTCTCCATTTTCATTGGTTTTTAAGAAATCTTTTAATTTCCTACTTGATTATAAAATAATAACTGGCAACTGTTCAGAGTGGTTGTCTCTGAGAGTATTTCCAGGACAGGACTCAGGCCATGGAGCAATAAACTGACACATTTGATTATGACTTTCTTATCCTGTTTGATTTTTTAATCAGACATTTATTGCTTTGACACAAATATATTAAGAGGAAAAGGAATGAAAGAACAAAAAAATTGGAGTAGATCTGCATGTACTATAATCAAAAATCTCTAAGGTATAGAATTGGATAATAAATACATGTTAGAAGTGATCCCGTTTATTTTGGGATCCAAAGAAAAACAAGTAGACAAAACCCAACCGTATTATAACACACATATAGGTAAACATATAAAAATACTTAAAATGCATTAAAACCATCTGAAAGTGTTCTCACAAAACCATGAACAAGTGTTACCTGTGAAGAACACACAAATACTTAAATTTGTCAGAAATATTATAATATTTTACAAAGAAAATAAATTTATGTATTAGCTTGCAGTTAAAAACAAATGTTAATAATACTATCAGCTCATAATATATAAGTTTATAAACTAATTAGTATGTATGGTTTGGGTATCTTTGATCCAAATTCCTTTTTAATTTCTACAGTATTACAAAGAATATGGCTTGTAAACAAATACTACCCATTAATACTGAAGACACTTTTTTATCTTAAAAAAAATCAATAGCTCTTTCAATAGCTCTTACTATATCCTTGAATAGTTAGGGTTGCCCTCTCTAATAATGTGTGCGCTGTTTAGAGAGGCATGCACACAATTTGCTTTGCTTTAATTTGTTTATCTATTGAATCTGGTTTAATTTTAATTATTCAGTGGCCATTAGCGTGCACTTTTATGTAAAGAGGAAAGGCAAGCTTAAATGTGCACTATTGGAATATCACTGTTTATTACATTTACCAGTGGGTAAAATAACTTTACCACCTTTGCAGGAGTTTAGAGATGCAAATTAAAACATTCAAGCCCCATTTGTGCTAGGATTTTTGGATAGAGGTATCATCAGCATTTCAGAAACCTAAATCAGTGGAGTGAAGTATCTAATGTCATGCTTGCAAAGTGAAGCAGGTGGTTGCCTTGAGGGCTGCCTTTTCCTGGGTATCCCAGTATGACACCTAGTTCAAATATTCAATCGTGTCGTCTCTATGAGGTATTAAATTAGTCATAGAAATTCCAACAACTTGGTATGCACACAACAACAATCTAGGAACCATACATAGTTTGTAATCACTGATAATAAAAGTTATTGTTGCCAGTGGCCAAATCCTAGACTGAGATAAGTCATCTGCTAAGGTACCAAGAATCTCATCAGCCATGGGGAGGTGGAAGGACAAATTCATATGATATGTGAGAGACATTAATTTTTATGGAAAAAAAGTCAAACTCCCTGATGATGATTCTAGAAATTTGGTCATAGGGGTCAGGAAAGAAGCAGAAAAGGTGGGAGTATCGTCATTCTTCCCCACTGGTCTCCTTTGCCTTGGGATTTCTAGCTGGATTTGGTTTCAGGATATGAGTGACTAGACTCACCTCTCTTCCCAGCTCCCCAGAAGCTACTCTAGAAGAGGCTGATGGAACAACCCCTTGTTAATTCCTTCTCTTATTTGATTTTTATTTTTAAAACTTTCACAGTTCCCTTTACAGTCCCTATTCTACCACTTCTCTGAGGTCCTAGAAAATGCCACCAACTTAAACTTTGGCGAAGAAGAAAAGCAGCCAAAGAAGACTTGCTACAGAATTCTGTCTTCCCTTAACCCCCAAAAGCCTAGGTTTCACAAAGCTAGGCTTTATTCTACATCTTCATCTTCATGGAAGAAGAATCACTTCTCCTTAACAAATATGTTCCTTTCAAATGTGTTCTGGATTTTATCCTCTGTATCCTTCTCAAGGACTTTATTCTAAACATGTTACCTTTTTTGCCTAATCTTCCAATACCCTCTCTCTACCAGCCTCTCTGTTTACTACACACCCATTTGTTCTCTTCTCCATCCCTGTTCTCCCATCTAACTATCATCCTCTCTTGCATCCCCTCAACAGCCAGAGACAGAATCCAACACTGACTCTTCCCATTCCCTCACCTTCCATTTACTCCTCAAGGCAACCTGCTCCAACTTCATCCTTGGACTCAAATGCCTCTGCTAGAGGTCATTTCTGAAGATATGGATGGTAAGTCTAAGTGCATATGTGAGTTTCTGTTTCACTAGACCTCCCTAAAACAATTGGTTCTGATGGCCTCTCTCTCTTCAAAATGATATCTTCCTGGTTTCCCTCACACCCTTCTGCTTTCTCTCCTGTCTTCTGGACACTCCTTCTTTAGGAGGCCCCATATATAGTGCACTTCTCTTCCCCACCCAAATCTGTAGCCAACCAGAAACAAACTCAGGAGCCAGACTGGACATAGAAATATTACTTTTTCATTAATATACACTATAGAAGAATATGATTTAGATAAGCATTTCTCAACCTGAGCACCATTGACATATTGGGCAGAAAAATCCTGTGTTAGAGGAATGGGAGCTGCTGTGTGCTCTGCAGATGTTTAGCATCATGCCTGGCTTCTGCCTACTAGATGCCAGTAGCACTCTTTCCCTCCCCCCAGTTGTAACAACCAAACTATCTCAAGACACTGCCAAATGTCTAAGGAAGAAGGGGTGGGCAAAAATCTACTCCCACAGAGAATCACTACTTAGAGATGCAGAGTCAAGACAGTCTATTAATAGTGTACATGGAATTAACATATTTACTCACAGCTAGACAGCCTCAGGGGTCCCACAAAAGATAGGCTTATTACCATAAAGCACAAAGTAGACTGAAATGCTCACTCAGTAGAATAGAAGGTCCAAATTAGTGAAAGGGAATAGGACCTAGGTCAATTCATCTAGAAAAAATAAGTGATTGGGCAAAGGGATTTGGGGCATGGGAATAAGGGTCCTTTATTACAATCTGCCAGTTTCCTTCATGGACTCTACTTCTTCAACCTTCTTATATGCTTGTAACACTTAGACATCCATTTGTTGCCCCCTTCTCACAATCTCACTAAGTAATCTCACCCTCACCAGTGCCTTGAACTATAACCTAAATCCTAAGAAATCCAGGCTCAGCCAATCCATGTCTCCCTTGAGTTCCAATCCCATACAATCAGTTGCCAACTGAGCATCTCTCCTTGAATGTCCTTCCCAATACACATGGAAACTAAACTCAGTGTTGTTCCCCCAAAGAAATCCCTCTCTTATATTGGAGAATGGCAAACCCATCTGTTCAGTTCTTCAGACTTTGTGTATGGAAATCTTTGACTTAACCCTTTCCTGGTCCCCTCACACCCAATTAGTATCTATGTCTCATCAATTCTCACCTAAGTACCAACAAGATCCATCCTGTGTGCTCCAGATTGTTCATTTGCTGATGGGACACTGCTATACTATCAAATCTCATTCCTACCTTTATTACCTACTGTGTCATTTCTCTGTATTTAAAGAAATAAAGAACATATGTATAATCTGTTTATTACCTTATTTAACTCCTTCAGTGGTTCTACATTGTCCTCGGGGACTGGCCTCACTTGACCTGCCCATCCAATCTTCTCTCTGCTAATCCTATCTCATTGTCTGTTCTTCTTACAGTTTCCCAAAATGCTCCTTCATTTCTGCCCCTGGACCACACTATTCCCTGGAATACCTCTCATCTCTACAATTTACCCAACTCCTTCTTGGTCTTTAAGATACTCAAAGGAATTATCTATTCTAAAAGTTAGTTTTGAGACCTCTAGTTTTAAGTATGCCTTCTCCCTACTTCCATCATGCTGTACTTTTCTTCTTTCATATATTTTATAATCCAACTATTTCTTGGATTATTTCCTTTTTTTTTTTTTTACTGTTTTAAGAATGTCAAATTTAGAGTTTCTTTCCCCAGTATAATTCTTATTACAGTACCTATCAACAAAGAAGCTCAAGGACAAACAATAAAACCAACCTGCAGGGAATATACCATCCCAATGAACTGAGAAATTTTTACATGCTCTTATGTAAAGAATGTGTTGAGAAAAACATAAAAACCTTAGTCATCCAAGGTTTACTCTCACAATAGAAAGACTTTTTGGCTCAATAGAATTTCTCCTTTGGAAGAAGAAATTTTTTTTCTCCTTTTTTATACTAATTCCTCCCACAAAATCCTCATAAAAGTTTTATTTACTAGATTATTTCTAGGGAATTAGAAAAATTCTTTTTCCAACAAATATGAATATTAGAATTAGTGTTTAAATCAATATTCTAAAGTTAGAAGGACACAAAACAAAATTTCTAAACAGCTTTTATAAATCATATGCCAAAGTTTTCATATAATAACAATTGGTTTTCAATCACAGGACCATTAATTTAACACTATAAATTAATAATCAGCAACACAAGAAAGTTGCCTGTGTTCCCAAATTCGAATATAATAAAGGTAATATAGATAGTCTGCTATTCTTTTTAATAATAGTGCCTTCAAACACTCTTCTTATGTGTAGTGGATCCATTACTTCATATCTTTGGCAGAGACCACCTCATGCTACAGTAGATAAATATTTCTTTCCCAGCCATCTTGGAGTGGAGCACAGACAGGCTGGTATTTTAATCAAACCAGTAAAACAAACCTGTTATTGTTTATATATGAGGTGTCCCCCAAAATCTCACGTGTGAGACAAGGCAAGAATTTTCAGAGCCACAACCTAATCAGTAGATGAACCCAATGATATGGATTAATTGGTAGTAACCCTAGGTAGGTAGTATATGGCTAGAGAAGGTATGTCATTGGGAATGTGCCTTTGGAGTATTTTGTCCCAGGTAAGCAGAGCTCTCTCTGCTTCTTTGTTGCCAGGTCCTGAGCTATTTTCTTCTGCCATATCCTTCTGCTATGTCCTGTCTCACCTTGGGCCTAGAGCAATAAAGTTGATTATCTATGGACTTAGCCCTCTAAAACCATGAACCCCAAGTAAAATTTTCTCCTATAAAATTGTTCTTGTAAGGTCTTTTGGTCACAGCAATAAGAAAGCTGACTAAAAGAAAGCACTATGTGTAACCCTTCCTAGCGTGACAGTAATACAATGCAGTTTCTAGATGTGGTGGGGGCAGCAGGAGTAGAGCTTTTGGTGACAGCACCTAGTACCTAGAATTGGGGTTATTGTCTATGCCAGCCACAACATCTGTGACCAGGCATGCAGCAATCGTTTATCCTCAGGAACAGATCTCAAGTTGATTTTAGGTATTGCTTATGGTTGCTTAGTCTTTATGCCTAATTCTCCAACCTTTCCAGAGGTACTCTGAGCTACCTAATTCCCTTTACTATGTTATTTTTCTGCTTCAAACAGCCAGAGTTAATTTTTATTGTTTGCTGCTAAGATCCCTGATACAGAAATAAATGTTTTGTATGTGTTAAATCTCTCCAAACTTTCCTCCAGTAGAATAGGACAGGAGGAGTGAGGGGGGAAAAGAGAGAGAATAGGCCCATGCATGTTACCCAGTAAGCCAGTTTCTAGTCAAATGTTGTCTGCAGGTGATCTGCATCACAGTCATGTGGAACATGCTTGCTAAAATGTATCCCTAGCCCAGACCAATGAATCCAAATCCCTGCAGGTAACCTAAGAAACTTCATTTCCAACACGCACTCCAAGAGGTTTTATCGATAGTTAATTTGGGAGGTTACTACCATAAACTAAAATCCTCAAGTATTAGAACTACTCTTCATTTATCTCTACATCTAGGAATCCTGGTCCATAATTGCTAGGAGAGAGTATTTGTGGTTATACAACAGAAAAATATTAAATATTATAAAGTCACCTGATATTTCTGTCCTTTAGTTTTCTTAGAGCACTCTTGACTTTTGACTTACTGGTCAATAGAAAACCTTAAATGTAAAGGGCCAATGTTAATTATTTCATAATATAAAAAATTAGTCAAAGTACAACATTATTGACAAGTATTTGTACAATTAACAATATACAATACTAGTTGAAGTAGGATGATTTAAATTTAAATAGATTAGATGAATAAATGTAATGATGAGATCTTAAGACTCATTCCCAAGTGCTAGGGATGTAGCTCAGTGGGAGAGCGCATGACTAGAATGTACGAGATAGTAAGTTCAATCCCTAGCACCAATTAAAATAAAAAAGACTCACGTCCATTATAAGTTGATCAAAACAAAATACATACAGAGTCTCACTTTAAGAAAAAACATAAATATTTATGTTACAAAATCTTTTGCATAATGTTTTATAGCAGCTCCATTTCAGAATTCAAAACTGAAACTTCACACTCAGTCTTAGTTTTTAACAAAATATCCAAATGTTATAATATCACAATTCCCTCTTACCATTTAAACTTAAAAAACATTAATCCACCTATCTTGCCAACTGCCCCATCTAAAATTTTAAAAATATTCTCATGCTAAATTGGATGTTCACAGGCAGAAGAATGAAACTCAACCTCATCCTTTTTACCAAATTCAAATATCATCTCAAACGGATTAAAGATTTAAATGTAAGACTTGAAACTATGAAGCTAGTAGAAAAGAATCTAGGGGAAATGCTTTAGGATATTGGAATAAACAAGGATATTTTTTAATAAGACCCCAAAAGCACAAGAAGAAAATAAAAAGTAAGCAGATTATATTAAACTAAAAACCTCTACACAGAAAAGGAAACAATCAACAGAGTGAAGAAGCAATCTACGGAATGGGAGAAAATATTTGCTAACTCTAGAACTGATGAGTGGTTAATACTCAGATTATAGAAGGAACTCAAACAACTCAATATCAAATAAAAATGATAATAACTTAAAATGGGCAATACATTTAGCCAATAGGTATGTGAACAATTGCTCAGCATCACTAATCATTAGGGAATGCAAATTGAAACAACAATGAGATATCATCTCTCCCCAGTAAGAATGGCAGTTATCAAAAAGTCATATGACATGACAATATGACATGTTGGCAAGGATACAGAAAAAAGGGTACACTTGCACACTGTTGGTGGGAATGTAAATTAGAATAGCCATTATGGAAAACAGCATGGATGTTTCTCAAAAAATTAAAAATAGAATTATCATATGATCCAGCAATCACACTCCTGGATATATGTCCAAAGAAAATGAAATCAGTCTATCAAAAGGACATCTATCTTCCCATGTTCATGCAGCATTATTCACAATAACCAAGAAATGGAAACAACCTGAGTGTTTGTCAGCTGATATGTAGATAAAGAATATGTGATATATATACACAATGGAATACTATTTAGCCCTAAAAAGAATTTCTTCCATGTGGGCCTCTCCATAGTAGTTTACTTCATCTAAGGCAACAAAAAGAAGAAACTATTGAGAGAGTTTACTACCAAGACAGAAGTTATAAATAGCATGTAATATTGTCACAAAAATGTCATTCCATCACCTTTACCACATTCTATTGTTTAAAAGCAAGTTATAGATTCTGCCCACACTTGAAGGAAGGTGATGATCCAAGGGTATGAATTCCAGGAGGTATAAGTCATCAAGACAGCTATCTTGGAGTCTATCTGCCATAGTAGTAATTAGTAAGAGGATACAATTTGTGGTAGAGATCTACAGGTTCTTGGGAGCAAGATTTCTCTTTTTATTTTACATGCTTTCAAGTAATTTACATTTAAATTTCTTAGATGGATTTTTTTTTTTTGCTTTTAATGAATAGTTGGACACTTCCCATCTGCACAGGAAAAAATGAAATTAACAATTTCCCATACAGACAGAAGCCATTGTCATTCTTGACATAAGTGAAAACATATATAAGGTACCTGTTTCTCCACATCAGAACAACCTTCTAAGAAGTGTTTGTTCAGCTTCTTAGCCCATTTATTGATTGGGTTGTTTGTTTTTGGTGTTAAGTTTTTTGAGTTCTTCATATATCCTAGAGATTAATGCTCTGATGTGCATGTTGCAAAAATTTACTCCCCAAATGTAGGCTCTCTCTTCACCTTATTTGTTGTTTCTTTTGCTGATAAGCAGTTTTTTAGTTTGAATTCATCTCATTTATTGATTCTTGATTTTATTTCTTGCACTTTAGGAGTCTTGTTAAAGAAGTTAGGGCCTAATCCGACATGATGAAGATTTGGGCCTATTTTTTCCTCTATTAGGCGCAGGGTCTCTGGTCTAATTCCTAGGTCCTTGATCCACTTTGAGTTGAGTTTTATGCATGGTGAGAGATAGGAGTTTAGTTTCATTTTACTGCATATGGATTTCCAGTTTTCCCAGCACCATTTATTGAAGAGGCTATCTTTTCTCCAATGTATATTTTTGGTGCCTTTGTCTAGTATGAGATAACTGTATTTGTGTGGGTTTGTCTCTCTGTCTTCTCTTCTATATCGCTGGTCTACATGCCTATCTTGGTGTCAATACCATGCCATTTTTGTTACTATAGCTTTGTAGCATAGCGTAAGGTCTGGTATTGTGATGCCTCCTGCTTCGCTCTTCATGCTAAGGATTGCTTTGACTATTCTGGGTCTCTTATTCTTCCAAATGAATTTCATGATTGCCTTTTTTATTTCTATGAGTAATATTGTTGGGATTTCAATTGTAATTGCATTAAATCTGTACAATGACTTAACACCAAAAATAATAATAATCCAATCAATAAATGGACTTAGGAACTGAACAGACACTTCTCAGAAGAGAAACAATCAATCAACAAATACATTTAAAAATCTTCAATATCTCTTGTAATTAAAGAAATACAAATCAAAACTACTCTAAGATTTCATTTCACACCAGTCAGAATGGCAGTTATAAAGAATACAAGCAAAGCCTGGGGATATAGCTCAGTTGGTACAGTGCCTGCATTGCATGCATAAGGCCCTGTGTTCAATCCCCAGCACCATAAAAAAAAAAGAAAAATAAATAAATAAATGAAAGAATACAAACAACAATAAGTGTTGGCGATGATGTAGGGGGAAACACACACTCATACATTGCTGGTAGCACTGCAAATTGGTGTAACTAATCTGGAAGTGGTATGGAGATTCCTTAGAAAACTTGGCATAAAACCAACATCTGACCCAGCTATCCCACTCCTCCGTCTATACCCAAAGGACTTAAAAACAGCATACTACAGTGATGCAGCCACTTCAATGTTTATAGGTGCACAATTCACAATAGCTAAACTGTGGAACTAACCAAGATGCCCTTCAATAGATAAATGGATAAAGAAACTGTGATATATATACACAATGAAATATTACTCAGCATTAAAAGAGAATAAAATAATGGTACTTGCAGGTAAATGGATAGAGTTGGAGAATATCATGGTAAGCAAAGTAAGCCAATACCAAAAACCAAAGGCCAAATGTTCTCTCTGATAAGTGGATGCTGATCCATAATGGAGGTGAGGGCATGAGAAGAATGGAGGAACTTTGGGCAAAGAGGAGGGAGGGTAGGAGAATGGACATAGGGGCAGGAAAGATGGTGGAATGAGATAGACATCACTGTCCTAGGTACATGTATGATGCATATATGGTGCCACTCTACATCATGTACAACCAGGGAAATGAAAAGTTGTTTTCTACCTGTGTACAATGAAACAAAATCCATTCTGCTGTCATGTATAATTAGAATAAAGAAAGAAAAAGAGAGAAAAAGAAAGAGAGAAGAGAAGAGAAAAGAGAAGAGAAGAGAAGAGAACTGGTTTGCCAAACATAAAAACTAGTAATAATTTTACTCTTGTGGATACCATGAGCTCCATAAGCAGTAATGTAAAAAAGTTTGGGTGCCAACACTTTTAACAGAACTGTACATTTTGAGGCTATCAAAATTTACCAGAAATGTAGGAAGAAAATTTTTTAAAAAGAACAATCTTCTAATGATATATAGGAAAATGTGGTTTGTTTATTTTAACTCAGTTATTTGGACAATAGCCTAAATTCTTTGGGATAATTCTGATGATAAAAGCAAATCTAATGAACATTGAAAATAATTTTATATGAAATAATTATCTTATGATTAAATATAATTCATATACTTTTGTTCATTCCACAAATATTTTGAGTGCTTTTTACATGCCTGGCATTGCCTCATTCCTCATAATGAACTAGACAAAGAAAATTCTAGAATAACTTCTCAATTTGCTCTTGGACAATAATATCAAAAAGAATGTTCTAATCTTATAAGGATAATATGATGCTAAAAACAATTAATAAGAAACCATAGTTAAAACTGTTTTTCTTCCACAGGGTATTTCAATCTGCTACTACATCTTCATTATATTATTAGCATAGGTCAAGGACCCCAGACTTTCTTGGTTCAGCATCTTTCATGTCTTGGCATTATTTCATAGCACCCCTAGACCAAAAGAAATAACCAACCATTCCATATATTATAATTAGATCCAAACAAATTAACAAGTGTCTATGTTCTAACAACTTAGGATACAATCAAAAAAGCAATACATAAACTTGAAAAAATTATAGTTTCACATTTAATATGAGGTGTGCATTTCATGGGTGCTATACAACTTCTCAAACTTCATAATCAGTTGAGACTGCTGCCCTCATTAGATGTTCCACATTGATTTCTCCAAGATGTTTGATTAGCAACCACTGATTTGAAAAAACATGATATAATTAAAAGACTGTAATGCAATCTAAATTTGAAACTGTAAACCACCTTGATCTCATAGTCCATGTAGTATCCAACAGATGTTGAGTATTGTGGTTTCCTTCAACAATTTAGAATATCCTGAGAATTTACTTCAGTGTCTTTAAGTCTCTAGGTACCTAGTTAGGAAATATGAGGCAGAGATGTAATATATATTTAGGAAAAAGAGAACTGTACAATCAAAATTCATATATCCATCTGCAATTTTCTAGAGAAATACTTCTACTCAAATAAAAGATAAACTAAATCAATTTGATTGCTGATAAATTAAATTCCCAAATGGGTGAAATGAGCAAATAAACAAAGAAATTAAAGTCTAAAGGTCCTGACAAATTTATTTATTAGTGGGAGATCCATCATGTATAGGATATTTCCTGTGTGTCTGTTACAATTTGGATCTCATGTATCCACAGGTGACGCTTTCAGGAAGTGACTACATCATGAGTGCTATGACCTCATCAATATATTAATCCATGGAGAGACGAATGGAGTATTGGGAGATGGAACCTAGTTGAAGGGAGTCAGTCACTGAGGTCCCTGGAAGAGTTTCTTTCTTCTCTTCATTTTCTTTCTCTCCCCCAAGCTGACATACATTGAAACCATAAGCCCAAACAAGTCTTTCCTCCTTTAAATTGTTTGTATCAGGTATCTTGGTCACAGTAATGAGAAGCTGACTAATGGTCCCTGAAGTTTCAGTCACTTTAATAAAATGAATTTATTATATTGGTTTTATTCATAATAAAACTAAAACTATGATCATACTGGATAGTTGGGCTCTAAAGTAATCAACACAGAGAATTTGAATGAGTTACTTGACAATCAGACTTTATTAGAAGAGATGTGATGTCTACATTCTTACTCCAAGTATATACACAGAGGGCAGAAGCCTTGCTCACCCTCTAATCTTGCTGTTCATTTAGTGATGAAATTTGTTTCC
>CM053411.1:41488119-41582314 GCA_028644305.1 Xerus rutilus | reverse complement strand
ACAATCTCAGCAAATGATAAAAACCAAATTAGACCACAATACAGATTGTTGTCAGCAAACGAAGTGCTCTTCAGGGCTAAAGAATTCCAGTATTAACAAGAGGACTGTTTACACTGAATAGAGGAGGCTAGGAGCATGTTCTTTTAAATGAAGTGAGACAAAAATAATGTTTTAACTCAGTGCATTACCCATTGCTTCAGTGATATTATTACCAATATTGGCTATCCTGCCTGCCAACCTCAAAGCATTCTGCCATGCCTACATGGCCAGGCCTACAGGCACAAAGCCCACCTTCTCTAGTTATTTTACCTTTCTTAGGTACTCTGTTTCACTTCAAATTATATCAAGACTAAAACCCCAGTAAAGAGTGACATTTCTTTTCTGACACTTTGAAGCACAATGGATCTGTTATAGGTGCTAACCTTACATTAACACCATATACTTGGTCCCTAGAGGAGTTCCTAATAGATTCATTTGATTTCAGTTTAGAAAGGTTAGGACATTTTACCCTACAAATTCAAGTAGAGACAGACTTCTGAATTAAAGGAGACTGCTCTTTTAATACTATCTCATTTCTAACAGAAAACCATTTGTATATATGCCCATAAAGTTATAAAAACTAGGCTGGGATTGTGGCTCAGTGGTAGAGCACTTGTCTAGCATGTGTGAGGCACTGAGTTCAATTCTCAGCACCACATTAAGTAAATAAATAAATTAAATTAAACAAAGATACTGTGTCTAAACACAACTAAAAATATTTTTTAAAAAGTTTGAGAAAACAATACTTCAAAATCTTGATAATTACTCACTTAGAAAGGAAACAGATATTTTCCCTTAGTTTTGTTTTTCTCTATTTCCTACTTACACTACAATGAATATATATAAGTACTACTCAAAACTCTTTAAAAAATAAGAGTGCTATGCAGAAAATTAATGTAGCTTATATAAAAACAAAAGAAGGAATTTTCCTATCACCACCCTCAATACCTAATTATAAAACAAGGTACTCATCTGCTAAACATTATTACAAGTTCAATCAAATTCATTTCCAGATGTTCATTTTAAATGCCATCAAAGATCATGCAGCTTTCTAAAAAGTCTTTTCTTTTAAAAGTCCACAAAGAATTATTATATGATTTGGAATTATCTCTTTATTAATAAGAAAACATGAAGTAAAGCAGTTTTTATGAAACTAATACAAGATTTCTCCTTACCCAGACTGTTGAAGAGTCAGAAGGGTCAGACACAATTATAACTAGAAATGGACCAGATGTGATATCTAAGTTGGAGAGCTGAGATGGCTGAAATTCATAATATTGCAGCTTTCAAATATTTATGAGTGTCTGTAGAAAAAGCAATAACATTAGATATGATGGACTTTGAAGGAAGGGTTTTTGAAGAAAAGTAAAATTTATAATAGAAAATTGAATGAAGCTTAATAGAATAGCCAAACTTGTAATGGGCAATTGAGATGGGATAAGTGAAGTGAAAAAATTAAAATTATTTCTTATAAAACTGAAAATACAAAAAAATATGCACTCTGACTAGTATAATGCAGAGGACACATAAATATTGAATCGTGCTACTTATTAATAATACATTTAAAACATCTTAAGATCCCTAAAAGAAGCTTGTGAAGAAGAAAATGCAACTTATCCAGAGACACTGGAATATCCTCTAAAGAAATCAAAAGGTAGAATCATGACCAAACTTTTTAGAAAGAAACATCTTGCCTATATAGTGCATAATGTGGAAAAATATGAGAATCACTGCTCCCTCTGATTCACTTCTCTTTTTTGCATACATTGGATCTAAGTTTACATGTCATGCTCTTCTCGAGACATTCAGTTTGAAATGTGCCTAAGAAAACAACTGCAACCTTCCGAAGAAACTATATAAGACATTTCCAATTCACACGTAACTCATAGAAATTATTCCTTCTCCCTCCATTAAGCCAAGCAAAAAGTACCAGAGTACAAGGTTTAAATTTATATAGATTCTAATGAGGAGAGGGAGTTTAAAAGCTTGTAGTCAATTTCAAGACAAAAGTGAGATGTTGAGGAATACCAGGGCTCTTGGAATGCCCACCTAAAGTGCTAGCATCATGTACCAAAGTGTCAGAAAAACAAGCATTTTGTCAGAAACATGAAAATGATTTTGGACAACAAGGTTCTATTTCTTCAAGGAAAATAAAAACAAAGGATTTCAATTACTACCTTAACAAATCTATTACTGCCATATTCAAATAGCCTGAAGCCCATCTTCTCCCACACACAGCCATTTCTTCCACCCAGATTCTGTGTTCCTCACAGGGTCTAAACTGTGACACCCCCTATGTATTGTCATATCTTCCCACATTGCAATTTTTTTCTTAATTTTCATTTTGTTCTATCAGGAATAGAATGAGAATTTATGTTTAGGAAGTTTCTGGCACTGTACTCAATGTTTTATGTATACTTTATTATCTAATTTATTGATTTAAATTTCCAGTCAATAGATTCACATTTGAGTTATCAAACATTGTTTTTGCAAAAATGCAAACCCCTCTGAAAAACTTGAGCCTCTATTCCTAGATAGTAACTTGTAATCACACTGACCTCTAAGGAAAGTTTGTAAACAGACAAGAAGGAGGGTAGGAAATGAGGAAGGCTATTCTGGATCAGTGGTGCAGGGAGGCACCTCAATAGAAAGACCTTGGGAGGAGCACATGGCCTCAGGTGTATCAAGATCAGGGTGCCTAGGGAAAGCTATAGTTAAGCATTAACTATAACTATAACTACCCCTGAGAGAGGGGTGCAGAAGGTAGAACATTTGAAAGAATTTTTGTTTCAAAAATGTCCTAGGGACCTGAGGGAGAATCAGGAAAAGATCATGTCTCTTCTCTTTCTTCTGCTACCAAACTACAAACAAAACAATAACAAACTAATACCATCAATGAAGTGGATGTTGCATGAATACTTTAAGGCTGACCAGGGACTCCCTTGATTTGTCATCTTACATGTAGCTATACTTCTTAATTCCACATATCTATCTGGCTTCTAGATGAATTTTTAGAATATGATCCACTTGTAATTTTCTAACTACTTTTTAAAACTATATAGATAACCACTTTTCCACAAACATAAGACTCAGGGTCCTGGGAATTTCTATAGTAGAAAATTAATGAATAAAAGGTGTTTGGGGATATAAAGGTGGAATAAGATCACAAATAAAATTAGAAAAACCTTCACATGACTTTTTTCCATTCTCTGAAATAAAACAATACCCCGATCCAACTAAATAGGTTTATATACATCTTAAAATAGGAACAATGGGGACTGCATAATAAACTTCCATTTATCATTTTTGTATATCCAGAAACTACCAGGATTTTCTTGTTACATTTTAATCATGTTTGCAATCAGTTCAGTTTCATTAAATATACTATCCCCTTCTTTCTGCTCCCACTTCTCTATCCAAAGCCCAGTGCTTTTTAGATTTGATTATTTAAAAGCATCAGCTCAACCTGTCATTTTTTTTCAGTGAAGTTCTCTTCTGGCAGCTACAAGATCACAGCTTTGAGGTTTGGATTCTGTTCCCTCCTTTCAGCATTTTTTTCTCTTTAAGGTTTACAAAAATCTTACATTTGCTCTGCCAGACAATTACTTCCTTTTTGCTCTTCCAAAGCATCTTTTTTAAATTATCATTAGTATATATTAAAACTGAGAATCTCAAAACTGCCAAAAAGATATTTAGAAACAAAGCCACGTATCTTAAAAAGCCAATGAAGGGAAATGAGAGATTAGGGAAGAATATGTATAAAACCATATCCCTACATGAATATTCATCAAAACCATTTATGTCAATGAAATTTTTAAGTATTGATCTATATAAAATGATTTTATCATAATAATAGATGCATTACCAGTTCTCCATGTATATGCATGTGCGCGCGCGCACACACACACACACACACAGGACACTGTCCTTGTGCTTTAAGAAATGCAGATGAAGAGAGAGCAGAGTGTTTGAGGAGCCCTCTTCAGCATGAATCTAAGACGGGTCTCAGGAGAAAAGCTACAGAGATGTTTCCCTGGGGAGTGATCTTAGTAGCCCAGAGGCTCAGCTCCTGGAAAAAAAAAAAATTCTAAAAAATGGCAGAAGGTAGAGAAAAGAGAACAATTAATTAAAGTGTTGTCTTTTCCACAAGAGGATATTTTTAAGACAGATACTGCCTAAGTGGAAATAGGCTTCTGGACCTGTTTTTCTAGTAGAAATGTATCGCTTTAATAAAGGGGGAGGGGAAGGAGCCACGTGGCTTCTGGACGAGTTGGAGTCCAGAGAGACGGAGAAAGAAGGGGTCCTCGGGTTAGATGATATGGAGTCTCTCTGGATGGTGGTGATGATCCACGGAGCCAAATTCCCCAGGCCCTGGGGTGCAGGTAAAAATCTGCTCTGCCCCAGCAAGAGGCAGAGACACCCAGGACAAAAAGCAGGGACACCCTGGGCGAAGAGCAGAAAACACCGTTTATTCCAGAAACTACAGAAGCTTATATGCACTCTTGGACCAATGGGATCCAAAGGTCAAAAAACAAAGGGGTGCTCTTTGGCAAGAGCACAGTCTATTAGCATAGAATGGGGAAGGATGGAAGGGAGGGGTGGGAAGGTATGGAGAGTGCTCCTACAGAAATGAGCATGTATTAATTGATAAATATGAACTAGAAAAGTCCGTAATAAGGAGACTATCTCCACAGAACCAGATATTTATAAAGATGTGTATGAATATAGATACCTCTATCTACATGGATATAGATAAACATGTATTTACATAGACATACACAATACATTTACATAGACATACACAATACATTTCACCCTGTCCACTATCATTCTATCTTTATTTTGCTTTTCTTTTACTTCACAACACCTATTTACCACATTAAAATCATGTGTATGTGTGAGGCTAACATTCTTGGTTTGTTTTTCTGTTTATCGCTATCAGTAAAGAATAAGCTCCCACAGGGCAGAAATTTTGCCCTATTCTCTATTGCTAGCACCTAAAATGCTGTTTAGTCCAAATAAAATTCTCAGTAAATTCATCAAACAAATATCCCAATCTACTTTAGCCTCTTGCATGGGCTATTGGAACAACATTCCAGCTTGTTTTCTGTGTGGCAGAGAGAAGGAAGACTCCATTTTCCCATTTCCTTGAAGAAACTTTATGCAGGAGCCATTGGCTAAATTCTGGCCAGTGGTAGGTATGTTACCATTTGTTACCCTTTCCAGGACCCTGCTGATTCTCCCTTCAATCTCTTTCCCGTTCTGTGCCAACTTGAAGGCCATGTGTTGAATGAAAATGATGGTAAACCTTTCCCAACCAACACGCAGCACTGGCTTGTGAAGTGAGCTGCATTGTTGTACTAAACGGCCATGATTGGGGGCTGCTTGTTACAACAGTTAGCTTGTTCTAAGACACTTGTCTTGGTGTCCTATAATCTATCCATATAGAGCAACCAAAGTGAACATCTTCAAACAAAAATCAGACACTGTCACTTTCCAATAGCTTACCATCACAATTAAAGTTGGATTTCCTTCCAGGCCTTTAAGACCCTGTACAATCTCAACTCTTAACACATGCCTCTCTCCATTTTGTGCACTATACCCAACCTGTGTGATCCCACATCAAGACTGTTGTACCAGCTCTTATCCAGGTCTTGAATCAAACTGGCCCACAATGAGTCCTATCCTCTTTCCTTTATTCTTGCTCTATTACCTATTGCCCATACTTATCTATCTCTATCATATTACCTCATTCTGTGCTTTAAGTTTCTCATAATGTTCATTCCTACCTGCAATTATCATATTTGTTTGATTACTTGTTGATCATTCCTGAACTCAAAGCTAGGCCCCATGATAGTGGTGATCTTGAGTGTCTCACCCACCCATCTTCTCAACACCTAGAATGGTGCCTACACCATCATGAATACATAAATAACAAATCAATCTATGAATATGTTCATCTAAATATAGATAGATATAGATATAAACCTGGAAAAAAATCGCAAAAATAATTAAAGTATGATTTTCATTTATCGTTGTTTCCCAACTTTCTGAATTTTCTGCACTGAGCATTAAATGCTTTTAAAATCATTTAGAAGATTTTATTTGTAAAAACAATTTATACCTTATGTAATAATTTTCATGCATGAAGTAGTTATGTTCAAAGAGTAAAAGGAAAAGAGAACTTGAAATTAGGAAAACTATTGGTTTCCTCTTAGCAAGGTGGCCTTATATTGCAGAATTTCCTATTGAATCTCAAAAGTTATTTTAAATTTTAAATTTTTAAATTTTCAAAAAATTTAAATTGAGTTATAAGTGATAAGTAGACATGAACTTCAGGTATCAGTGAGACAGAGTGGAAAATTGGGGTTCAGTTAAACTAAGAAGGACAAGGGACAGCTCTGAATCCAGGTACATAACTTTTATAACCTACTAAATTATAAAGTATAGCTTTTTACAATTAAAGTTCTTTGAATTCAAGCAAAGCAATGAACCTGTTTCTGTTACTTGAAACCAGATCCACAAATATTCTTCATGGCAATTCCTAGAGGCATTTAGCCCATGTAACCAAGATCTTTAGATATTTTTTAAAACAAAATTTGTAGTTTTTATTCTAAATGTTAGTAAAAGATACATTAATATAAAGTGCAGATGAAGGAACTTAACCTAAAATAATATATATTTCAATATATGTGAATGCCTGTGCAATCTACTGGAAGACATAATGAAGTACTCTCAGATGTTCAAACCTGCTTTAATCAGTAAGTCTGAACTTAAAAGAATAAATGAAAAGCTATTCTGTACATTGAAGAATAGGAAAATAAAAAACAGAGGTATCAGCAAAAGAGAATAAAATTCAGTAACAGAATAAGTCATAACAGACTAGCCTTATTTGTATATGATAAAAGAAAGGACAAAATAGCCTTCATTGAAATAGAAATAATATTCTGAAAAAATTATAGATTAAAAGAGGAGAGAATAAGAGAGTTTGATATTCTTTCAGAGAAACCATAAGGCCTACAAGAATGCACTTGGAGTTTGTAAAATTTAAGTGGGGTATAGGATTATTCTTTAATGTGAAGTATCCCATACACGGCAAGAAATTCAGCATCCATAGCTCCTGCATATGAGGTGCTAGTGCACTCCTGACCTAGTGACAATCTCAAACTCCATCAGATCAAATATTCTCTTTTTATAACAAGTATTTTCTAATTGTCCAATTGCTCTCCTGGAACAAACATTATATGTCATATACTATCTCTGACACCTATGAATTTTTAAAATTTAATATTATATCTATGTATTGGGTCTAATATAAAGGAGAAACAACAGGAAAGTAATTTATAATAAATTATTACATATTTCTGTAGACAAATACTTGAATAGCGCTATGATGGAAGCCATCCAGATCTAATCTGATATTTACTCCTGTTACTACTAAGTAAATTTGAACTGAAGAAGTCACTTATAAGAGGGATACAGGAAAATAAAAGAGCAAGGATAAGGGTATACACTCAAAAACTTGTATCAAGGTAAGTCATAACAGAATATACTTAATTATATACAATGAAAGAGCAAAATGATCTTAATTATCAGGCCAAGACAAATTACTGGTTGTCAAAGTAGAAAACACGAACAGTATGGTTTTCTTACAGACCAGCTATGCAACCTATATAAAAATGTCTGGTAGAACTTTTGAAAGTTATACAGAATAGTAGCTAATTGTGTAGAACCATCCCACACCTTACTGTCCATCTGTCATCCTTGGATCCACATACCATGTGCTAGTAGCAACTCCCATTATTCTGACAAACTTAAACACTCCCACAAACAGGGTTCCCAACAGCCCTGGTGAGAACCACTGACTTGCTTAATGCCGACCATGATTAAACAGAATTACTTATTTCCTTAAGGCTTCTGTAGCCTGCCTCAAATTCCACCCCAATTTCCACCTCTTTCTCACTCTGGCTTCCTTGACACGCAGTATTTCTTACCCACTACAGTGGACTGAATTGTAAAGAGTTTTTCAAAGTCTTATCACTAATTAGAATGGAAGCTCCATGAGGAAAAAACACTGTTTTGTTCACTGTGCCACATCCAGTGCCTAACACAGTGCTTCACGTTATCGCATGTGTTTGATAAATTTTCTTGCATTAATTAAATTCAGATTATTTACTTCAACAGCACAGTTGTATTTCTTCTTATTCTTTAAGCCAAATTTAGACTATCTGACTAAAACAAATAAATACTTAAAGTAATGCCAGAACAGAGAAAAACAAAAGAAAAAAGATTAATCACCTAGAAAAAAATTGAAGTAGAACACTGAGATAGCAAGAAACTTGCAAAAAACATGTAGCTATAAAGAAAATGTGAGGTACAAAGTTTCTAAAATGTTCATGGATTTTGCAGATTTGTTTTCATCTATTTTGCAAAAATTAAAAATTCATGAAAACATTGTCAACCAAGAAGATAATTATAATTTATTCTAAATTATTTAGAACCAAAGAGAACAAAGATTAGTCCTCTTAAAACTTGAAAAATTTTGAAGAAAATTCCAAAAATATAGTTTAAGAAAAAATATTAAATGCCTTAGATAAGTTGCAAGTTAATAATTTAAGTATGCAAGCTACACCTACCATCTGGCCATTGGTGACATGATAGGCGTGGGTGGTAGTGACCAGACTACGATCCATCATTATCAAGTCCATATATTATCTTCAAAGCCCATATTTTATGCAGATTTCCTGACTTTACCTAATATTTCTTCTCTATTCCAGGATTCTTTCTAGGGTACCACTTTGCGTTTAGTCACATGCCTCCTAGACTCATTTAAACTGGGACAGTTTCTCAGATTTTCCTTTTCTAATGACCTTGACAGTTTTGAGGAACACTAATGAATATTTTGTGGCTCTTTTAGATTTATCTGATGTTTTTACTATGATTAGATAGGATACGCATTTGGGGGAGGAAGACAACAGAGGTAAAAGGACATGTATATCACTTTGTATCAAGCATGCATACTATAAACATGATTTGTGACTATTGGTCTTGACCTTGATCACCTAAGTTTGAATTTCTCATGTTTCTCCATGGTGAAGTTACTCTTCCTCCTCCACCCTCTTTCCTTAGTTTGCTTTTGGGAAGGAAGTCACTAAACAGAGTCCACATTTATAGGGTGAGGAGTTATTCCACATCCTTAAGTATAGGGTTTTCTACATGAATTATTTGCAATTGTTCCTTATAGGATATTTGTTAATTCTCCCTGATTAATTTATGTTTCAACCATTTGCTTATGTTAGTAAGGACTCATTTATAATTATTTATTACTTTGAAATATAATCCAATGTTACTTTATTGTTCAATTGGTCCAGCTTTGACCATTGCAAACTCTTTCAGTAGGCTCTTTGACCTTTTGACAGGGTTCCATAAGTATGGTTCTTTTTCCATCAGTCTTTTTCTTTATATGCTAGATATCTTTCTGACACTGTGATAAAACAGCTGAGAAAAACAATTTAAGGAGTAACAATGTATTCTGGCTCACAGTTTCAGAGGTTTCAGTCAATTGTCAATTGGCCCTATCACTGTGGGCTTGTGGCGAGGCAGAACATCATGGTAAGGAGTGCAGGATGAAGTAAAGCTGCTCACCTGTTGGTGGTCAGAGGGGAAAGAGAGAGAGAGAGAGAAGGGGCCAGGAATGTGAAATACTGTTTAAGGACATATCTGTGCTGACCTACTTCCTTCAAATAGACCCCACTTCCTAAAGTTTCCACCACCTCTCAAAAATGCCATCAAATTATGAATCCATCAACTCAGTGCATGAATCCACTGATGAGGTTAGTGTCCTCATTATCCAATCACTTCCCAAAAGCTCCACCTCTAAACATTGCTACACTGGCAACCAAGCCTTCAACTCAAGAGCCTTTAAGGAACATTCCAGATCCAAATGGTAACAGTTTGTTTAACTTTGTTTTGTTTTGCTCTTTGAGTATTTCTTACTTTCTGGTACTATGAGCTACACAGGCTCATCTTATTTGTTCCTTTTCTTGCCCCAGAATCAGCCACTTCTCCAAGAAATCCTGGTTCTTTTAGTTGGAAATGGTATAAGAAACTAGCATCTAAATGCTGAGTGTGCTCCTTACTACTAGGATGTCATTGCTTATAGGACTTCTTAGCTGACACTGCAAGGAAATATATGTGCACATACTAAATTTTGCATATGCATGTATGTATAAATATGTGTCCATATGCATCCATGTCAAGCAAATCATGAGTTTATTTTAATGTCTCTAATTCATTACCACATCCTCCATTCTAGCTTTCTCTCATTGCTTGGTCTACTGCCTGTTACTCCACCAAGCACTTACTAAAGTGTTCAATGTCAATGTATATGCATAGTCATTTCATAATTGTTAACTTTGTACCCAAAATGCATTATTCAAAGAGCTATAACATAGATAAAAACCAACAGTTAAAAGTTAAAATGAATTAACTTCATTTTAACTGCAATGAATGCATTAATTAGTATTCTGTTTACACTTTTATCATTAAACTTAATAATATAAGTAACACTTGTACACTTCTGATTCAATCCTCAGTGGTCATCAAATTAAATGAATGTGCTCCAATTTTACTTGGCAGTCAGGACCCAGAATCATTCAGTATTTTTACACAAGGATGATTATTATAACCACTGCAGAGCATCTTGTTTAAAGTAAAAAACTGATGTCTTCAACAATAGCTGTGGAGATAGCTATTCTTCCCAGTTTAAAGCATTAGCTTCAGATACTTAGAAAAGGATAAGGAATTATGATATTTCCGTGTGCCTCAACCATTTTTTCTGCCACTGTACTGAAATCATTTCAAACTTTTAAAAATAAACCTTTGGGAAAAATTGGTCTTTTGCACAACTGTAGTCTCAATGCCACTGTATAAAGCTAACCTCTTTAAAAGCAGAAATACCCATTCACTGATTCCATTCTGTTGGCCAGATGCCATTCACATGCAATATGTTTATTATGTACAGTCCTCCCCCAGACCTACAGGGTAAATCATACCATCCCTATTTTAAAGATGAGGAAAATGAAGCTCAGAGAAATTAAATAATTCATTCGAAGTTGAACAGCCACTAAAAAGCCAAACAATGATCTCTGATTCCAAAAACTCCACTTTCTATACTTTGGCATATATAGTGCTGAAAGTGTCCGAACTCCTATTTGCACAAGAGACAAATTTAGAATGAAAAATAAATAAATAACACCTTCACTCTTTCCCTAATTTCACTTAGGATTTTGTGGAAGGAGTAAGCCCAGGCCCCGAAATGAAAGTAGTTCTAACAAATGGCTTTCGCAAAATCAGCAAGCATATCAGTATTCATTTAGGTCACCTCTAATTCAAAATGAGAAATAAATCTGACAAGACAAAACACTGTTTCCCACTAAAAATAGAGAATTTTTAATTCATTAACACTTTCTTCGGTGTTGCTTTACGAAAAATCCTACAAGGGAATGTGAATAGATGAAGGATAATTTCCACATTAAAAACAGTATAAATAATTCAAAGAGGTTTTTTTAATTACTACTTGTTTACAGAGCAAGCTAATTTTAATTTCCTTGCTTTCTTGTCCCTTGACAAATGGTTTTTGATTTGTTTGGGCCAAAGCAAAATATAAAATATTTCAATAAATTAAAATTACTTCATATATTTAGTTGAACTGAGCTCATTGTGTTCAAAATTGGGGAGGAAGAAAAGAAAAAAATGCATCAACTATAAAAATGAACTCTTCTTCAAATTAACTCCAAAGACTTTTTGAGTGTGATTTAATGAATAGAGAATTTGATAATAAATTGGCTTTAATAGTACAACTCTATCATTTTCTTGGTATGAGGAAGAAAAATAAAAGAGATGCAATTGTGAACAAAGATTGCCTCAATGCAGACAGTGCCAGGTATCTGTTTAGGAGCCAACTGCTGTTCATACCTATAACCAGGAAAAAAGCTTGGCCAAATAAACTTACAGTCTTGGGTCTTTTTTGCCTATGTTAATCATAACTAAATCTACTATTTAAAATGGCTAATCCAGGGTGAGAAAGAAGCATTTTTATTCTTATGTGAATAAGCCACATGGAAAATTGGGTAATTATAAAAGACCACATGAAAGGAAGCCAAAATAGAGGATTCAGGGGCCTTATGAACTCAGATCCTGAATTCCCATAATATTTACAGAGCTCAGCCTCTTCTCTGATTACACTGGACTCTGAGGTGAGTAAGTGGCAGCAGAATTTTAATTATTCACTGTAGACAGTTAAGGGGAAGACTGACTACCTGAAAGAATAATGGTAGACAGCATGAGTAGAAAAGATGTAAATTGTGTAAATTTTTTAAAATTTCCAGATCTAAAGATAATTAATCATATTTACAAACATCTATAGCCTTACCAGTTTTAAACACAAACCAAAAAGAAACAAAAATAGCACTCATTATTACTGAGCAGTGAATACTAGTGTTGACATTTTTTCATTTACTATTTACAAATTTTTTTAATGATTAAACATAGCCTAGAATACTGTTGTCCAATAGTACTTTCTGCAATGAGAGAAACATCTGATATCTCTGTCTAATAAGAGAGCCACCAGCCCCATGAGGCTGTCAAGCCCTTTGAAGATAGCAGTTGAAATTCAGAAATTAAATTTCTATGTTAATTAATTCATTTATTTTTTAAATCTTAATTGGTACGTTGTAAG
This sequence comes from Xerus rutilus, assembly GCA_028644305.1. Lineage (NCBI taxonomy): Eukaryota > Metazoa > Chordata > Mammalia > Rodentia > Sciuridae > Xerus > Xerus rutilus. Next base: position 41,569,536 of record CM053411.1, on the reverse strand, counting down.
TATACTCAATAATGAGATTCACAGTGACATATTTGTACATGCACACAATTTGATCAATTTCACTCTCCTTTCTGTCTCTCCTTTCTCCCCAGTTCCCTTTGTCTACTCTACAGGTCTCCCTTCCATTTTCATGAGTTCCCTTTTTTACCCCTTTCTGCTATCTACCCTCTACATATGAGAAAAATACATGCCCCATGACTTTGAGTTTGGCTTATTTTACATAGGAGAATGGTCTCCAGTTCCACCCGTTTTCCAGCAAATGACATGATTTCATTCTTTATGGCTGAAAAAAAAAAAAAAAACTATTGTGAATATATACCATGTTTTTTTTAACCTTTTATCCATTGATAGACACCTAGGCAGGGTCCACAATTTGGAGAGTGTGAATTGTGCCACTGTAAACAGGTATGTATTTATCACTACAGTATGCTGACTCTAATTCTTTTGGATAAATACCAGGGAGTGATATAGCTGGGTCATACAATGGTTCTATTCCTAGTCTGTTCAGCACCTTCCATGATGATTTCTTTAGTGGTTGTACTAAACAATCCCATCAACAATATATGTGTTCTTTTCCCCATCATCTTCACCAGCATCTATTATTTGTATTCTTAATGATTGCCATTCTGACTCAAATGAGATGAAATCTATGTAGTTTTTTATTTGCCTTCTCCTGACAAAGATGTTGAATATTTTTTCATACATTTGCTAGCCATTTATATTTCTTCCTTATAAAGGTGTCTGTTTAGTTCATTTGCCCACTTGTCATCAATTGTTTGTTTTTCTGGCATAAGGTTTTTAGTTCTTTGCATGTTCTGGATGTGCATCCTCTGTTAGAAGAGTATCTGGCAAAGATTTTCTCCCATTCTGCAGGCTCTCTTTCTACACTATTATTTTCTTTGCTATGCAGAAGCTTTATAATTTGAAGCCATTCCATTTATTAATTCTTGGTAATTTTTATGAGGTTTAGGAGTCTTATTGAGGACATCTTAAATTATTCCTCTAGTTTTCTTCTAGTAGTTACAACGTTTCTGGTCTAATTCCAAGGTCTTAGATTCACTGAGTAGACTTTTATGCATAGTGATAGATAGAGATCTAGTTTTATTCTTCTACATATGAATAGCCAATTTCCTCAACACCACTTATTAAAAAGGCCATCTTTGCTCCAACATAGGTTTTGGCACCTTTGTCAAGGATCAGATTACTGTATCTAAAGTTTGTCTTGGTGTCTTCTAGTCTATTCCATTGATCTTTCTGGTTTTCTCCTTTGTTTGTTTGGGTAATGGGTATTGAACCTAGGGGCACTTAACCACTAAGCCACATCCCCAGCCCTGTTTTATTTTTCATTTAAAGACAAGGTCTCAATAAGTTGTTTAGGGACTGCATTGATTCTGTAGATCATTTTTGATAATATAGCCATTTAAACTGTTAATTTTGCCTATCCATAAACATGGGAAGTCTTGCAAGCTTCTAGTTTATTCTTTAATTTCTTACTAAAGTGTTCTATAATTTTTTTTGTAGAGGTCTTTCACCTCCTTGGTTAGATTTATTTCTAGATATTTTTTTTTTTTAGGGCTATTGGCATTGATTGTTTTACTTGTTTCTTTTTCAGTAGATTAATTATTGGTGTATAGAAAAGCTATTGATTTTTGTATATTGATTTTCTATCCTGCTACTTTGCTTAATTGGTCTAATTCAAAGATGTAGAAGTCTTTTGGTGGAACTATTGGGCTCTTCTAAGTTTAGAATTATACTATCTGTAAAAAATGATAATTTAACTTCTTCATTTCCTACTTATGTTCCTTCTATTTCCTTCTCACGATTAAGTGCTCCAGTTAAAATATCAAGCACCATATTGAATAAGAATGATGAAAGTGAACATCTTGTTTGTTCCTGATTTAGAGGAAATGCTTTCAGTGTATCCCCATTCAGTATGACATTGGCTTTAAGTTTGTCATATATAGCATTTATTATGTTGATCTAAGATTCTTCTATCCCCAGTTTGTTCAATGTTTTAATCATTAATTGGTGCTGAATTTTGTTGAAGACTTTTTTGTATCTATTGTGATGACTGCATGTTTTTGTCCTTAGTATTATTTATGTGGAAAATTAATATGTATTGATTTGCATATATTTAGCCATCCTTCCATCCCTGTATTGAATCAACTTTATTCACCAGCATGAAAGTAAGTCCTGGCACTTTCCAGTAGATTTAATGAAAATAATAAAGGGGCAACAGCTTAAAAGGACTCTGCTTGAACTTTGAGTGGTAGACTGGAAATAACTTTGGTTTTCAATTTTTGTTCTCTTTTTCTGTGTTTTTTTATTTATTTTTTTGTCTTGTTCTTGGTATATTTTCTTTGGAATAGGCAAAATCCAACAGCCACACAGGCCTTACTTTTCCCTGGATCATTAGGTGTCCAATGTATGAATTAATTCAGGCACAGGAGTGAGACTGTAGCATTGACTTAGGAGAAGCTATGGATTATGACAGGAGCCATGGCTGCCAGTCTATGAAACTGCAGAGAGGAGAAAAGCGAAAGCCCCTTTCATTTTGAAATTAACATTCTGGAGTCTGTTATTCATGGCTGACAGGGTGTAGAACTGGGATGGATCAGAGTCAGGTCATAAGCATTGACTCTGCAATATTCTACCATGAGACCCATGCCACCTCCCCCACACCCAGAAGGGCCTGTAGGAGAGGTTGACATGTCCCACATACCTTTTCCCCAGCATACAGACTTAGGTTCCAAAGGCTGTGCAGATGGATGTGCCAGCAGCCTTGCCAAACTTACATCCCTGTCCCCAGTCATCGTAACAAAATCACTTAAAGCGTGAACTCTGCTCTGAAATGCACACTACCCCAATTACTGCTGCCAGGCAAGGAAAGAATGGAGGCTAGCTCCCCTAACAAGTTTGGTTTGTTTTGTCCGAGCTGAGAACAAACAGCATGACGTTTGTGTCACACAAATTTCCTCTTAGTTGGATGATTCTAAAATCAAAATCCCAGAAAGAAGTGTCTCTAGTTTTAAAACCTTAGCAAGAAAAAAACTATTTTTTTAGTGTAGTTGCATTAGCTGTTTGATGTAAACTGATTCTAGCCTCTTTCTACACTTTGTTACTTCAGAATTCTGATTTTATGTACTTTGTCAATTAGATCTAATTGATATCTCTTTTCTTCTTTCTCATCTCATTACTTCTCCTCTCATTCATCCTTCTTCCTCTTATTTATTATTCTCTCCCTTCTCTCTCTCATCTTTCTCCTTTCTTTTTTCTTTGTATCTATTTTCTTTATCTATTTTCAATCATTTCTTCCAAATCAATTTAATGTTCTACCACTAATGCTTAATCTTTCAGCCTATTCTATGTTATTTCTCACTTTTTTTTGCAGACATCATTAGTAATAACTTGTTAAGTATATGTTGATATATAGTTTTCTCTAAAATTGCCACTGTTACCAGCAGTACTCTCTCAGCCCAAAGTGATACTGATGATTGAACTTTCACTGATTGAATATGTTGAAAAGCTATACTACCAGTTCAGAGCTTACTATAAGTAGATAACTACTCATTAAAGGGCCCTCATATAAAAGAAGAGAAATCCATCTTAATGTACAAATATAGGACTTCATAAAACATAAGGAAACAGGTCAACAAAATGCCCCAAAAGTTTGTAATCCCCGATAACTGAACCCACAGATATCATAGTGGATAAAAACTCAGGTAAAGAACTCAAGAAATTGGTTGTTAATGAATTAAAATAAAACCTAAGTAATCAGCTAAAAGAGAAAATACAGGATGCTTTGAAAGAACATTTCAGTAAAAAGACAGAAATTATGAAAAAGAGCCAAACAGAGATCTTGGAAATCAATGATTCAATAAATCAAATTTAAAAATTCAGTTGAAAGTCTGACCAATAGACTGAATCAAGTAGAAGACAGAATCTCAGAGCTTGAAGACAAGGTGGCCAGCCTAGAATATTCAGATATTATTAAAGGGAAAAGAAAATATAATCAGAATATACAAGAAATCTGGGACAACTTTAAGAGACTAAATAGCAATCATCGACATCAAGGAAGGAGCAGAGATACAGGCTAATAGCATGATAACCAATTTGATGAAATAGCATAAAATTCTCCAAACCTTAGGAATAAAAGGGCATCTAGATAAAGGGGGAATATAGAACTCTAAATAGATAAGGCCAAAAAAGAACCTCTTCATGGCACCTGATAATAAAAATGCCAAATATACAGAATAAGGATAGAATTTTAAAAGCCTCAAGAGAGAAATATTAGGACAAGTTTATAGATAAACCAATCAGAATAACATCTGATTTCAGCACAGAAGCCATAAAAGTCTGAAGGTCTTGGAAAAATATGTTTCAAGCCCTGAAAGAAATTAACTATCAACCAAGATTGTTATATACAACAAAGCAATTCTTCAGAATTGAAGAAGAAATAAAAATCTTCCAAGATAAACAAACTAAAATATTCATAACTTATCTGTAATCCCAGCGACTCAGGAGATTGAGACAAGAAGATTCTAAAGTTGAAGCCAGTCAGGAAAACTTAGCAAGAGCATGTCTCAAAACAAAAAGTGAAAAGTTCTGTGGATGTAGCTCAGAGAGCACTTGTCTAGCACATGCAAGACCTGGCTTCAAACCCCAGTACCATAAAAGAAAAGAAATGACTACTAAGCCATCATTACAGAAGATACTTAAAGAAATTCTATTCACCGAAGAAGAAAAAAACAAATTGTAGAGATTGGGAAAAGATAAATCTCATTATAACAGTTAAGAAAATGAGAATTAGGATTGAAGTAAACATTAGAAATATATCAAAATGGCAAGAAATAATTGACACCCTTCTATAATACTGAACATAAATAGTCTCAATTCTCCAATTAAAAGACATACACTAGCGTATTGGATAAAAAAACACAGCTCAACTATATGTTGCCTGCAAGAGACACGCCTCTCAAGCAGACATTCACAGGCTAAAAGTAAAAGATTATAAAATGATGTTACATTAAAACTGAGCCTGAAAGCAACCAAGAGTGGCAACTCTCATAGCTGAAAACACAGGCTTCAAGCCAAAATTAGTTAGAAGAGACAACAAAGCTCATTCCATGCTGCTAAAAGGAACAATCCAACAAGAGAATATAATGATAATAAAATATTTATGCCTCAGACATCGAGGCACCTAATCACATAAAACAAACATTACTTGACATAAAAGCTCTGATAGATCACAATACAATAATACTTGGTGATGTCACTTTGGGAAGCCACTTGCTTGCTGGTCTTTAAATGATTGCACTTCTCAGGGCCTTGTTGTAAGCTTCTTTAATTTCTCACTATACACTTTTTCCTTGGAAGTCTTAACCACTCATATGGCCTCCATCTAAATGCTGATAGATTCCAATTTTTATATATATATACGTGTGTGTGTGTGTGTGTGTGTGTGTGTGTATCTTTCTTTTAAGCTCACACATCCAACTTCCTACTTAAGTTCTGTGCTAAGACAGGCCATAGGCCCAAAGCTATCATTGGACTTACCCTTCCAGTCCCATCTCTAAAAGTGGTCACCGCCATCTTGAGATACCTCCAACACCATCTCAGGTTACCCCTGCTGCTGCCACCACCATCTTTAGTTGTGGCAGCTTTTATCTTGGAACAACATCTCATGACTGAAAGCCCAACACCAAGGTACTTAAGAGTTTGATGCTACCTAGCCACAACTATGGACATGGCCACTTCCATCTAGGGACAACAGCCAGGACATGGAAGACCATAACCAAAATCGCACTGGAGAGGCCCCACCCACACACCATGCCATACTGGCAAAAAGAAGCCTTGCGCTGTGGTTCTCTATTTACCAAAGTGTGGCTCCACCCAAACTGCCTCCATGTTGCAACATTGCAGCCACCTCCATAGCCCTCCTCACATGGTAATCTCTACCATGGGACATCAGACAGGGCAAGGAGGCAGCTGCCCATTGTGATATTGTATGCCACACTGCAGGATGATCAAATAGGCCACCAAATGCTATCATACAGCCCATCCTTTCAGCCCCATCTCTGGAAGTGGCTGCTTCCATCTTTGGATATCTCCACCACCATCTAGGGTTACCTCTGCTGCTGCCTCTGCCATCTTTAGTTGGGGAAGCTTCCACCTTGGGACACTGACTGTGACCTGGAAGTCCAACATCAAGGTACCTACAGCTTTGATGCTATTGCTGCCACCAACTAGGGGCATGGCCACTTCCATCTAGAGACAACAACCAGGATCTGAGAAACCATTACCAAGGTTCCTGGGGGCCCAGTTCCACCAGAGGTATCTCTACTTGATATACGAACAAACACCATCCTGTTTCAGAGGCAACAGAGAGCCGTGCATTGGGTAATCTCCCTTTTTTCTCGTGCTAACAGCCAACTTCTTTTGATTCCCCTTTCATTAGTCCTATAATCTAATACTTCTCTATTCTCAAATCCTATCTCATAAACAACCCAGCCTACCCCATGCACACACCCAATATTAGAAATAGTAAACCCTTATGCAAACCTATTGGCTATATGGTAGAGGATAACCAAACTTATCATTTCTGTCTATAACAACAAAATTGGAAATGTCAAAATAGAAGCTAATTGATTTATGGCTGCATATTGGTTGCACTGGGTACTATAAACATTGATATTCCCCTTAAAGGTGAGGTATTGGTAACCTGCAGGGACACTATAAGATTATAGGGTAGAAGCTGCAATACCTCAGATTTGCACTGCAAGAGAGGAAGACACATAGGCAACATGAAAAAACAAGGGAGAAAAATGCCCCAAACAAACCAAGATATTACAAAAATACAATCCATTGACAGCACAGTAAATGAAATGTTAGAGAAATGTTTCAGAGTGTATATAACTAAAATGATCTATGAATTAAAAAATAACCTAAGTGAGTAAGCAAATATAGGCAAAAATTGATAACTCTAACAAAGAGATAAGAGAGAAAATACAGGCAACCATTGATCACACCAAAAAAAAAGATAAGAGAGTAAATACATGTAGCAAAAGACTACTTCAAGAAAGAGATTCTAAATAAAAACTGAACAGCAATCCTTGAAATGAAGGAAACAATAAACCAGATTTTAAAAAAAAAAAAAAAAACTTGATAAAAAGCAATACCAACAGACTAGATTACTTGGAAGACAACTTCAGACAACGAAGACAAAATATACAATCTTGAAAATAAAGTTGACCACACGGTGAAGATGGTAAGAAACCATAAACAGGACATCCAAGAATTATGGGATGACATTAAAGACCAAACCTAAGATTTACTGGGAAGGAGGAAGGCACAGAGTTTAAAACCAAAGGAATGCACAACGCTTCAATGAAATAATATCAGAAAATTTCCCAAACATGAAGAATGAATTGGAAAACCAAATACATGAAAAATTTGGAAGCAATCCAGATAAAAATGGGAACAAGACAGGGATATCCTCTTTCACCACTGCTATTCAACACAGTCCTTGAAATTCTAGGGATATGAATAGGAAAAGAAGAACTCAAACTATCATTATTTGCCAATGACAAGATTCTATACTTAGAGGATCCAAAAATTCCACCAGAAAACTTCTAGAATTAATAAATGAATTTAGCAAAGTAGCAGGATATAAAATCAATACCCATAAATCAAATGCATTTCTATACATCAGTGATGAATCCTCTGAAAGAGAAATTAGGAAAACTACCTCATTCACAATAGCCTCAAAAAAAAAATAAAATACTTGGGAATCAATTTAGCAAAAGAGGTGAAAGACCTCTATAATGAAAACTACAGGACACTAAACAAAGAATTGGAAGAAGATCTTAGAAAATGGAAAGATCGCCCATGCCCTTGATAGGCAGAATTAATATTGTCAAAATGGCTATACTACCCAAAGTGCTATACAGATTCAATGTGATTCCAATTAAAATCCCAATGTCATTCCTTATAGAAATAGAAAAAGCAATCACGAAATTCATTCAGGAAAATAAGAGGCCCCAAATAATCAAAGCAATCCTTATCAAGAAGAGTAAAGCAGGAGGCATCACAATACCAGACCTTAAGCTATACTACAGAGCTATAGTAAAAAAAACAGCATGGTACTGACAGCAGAATAGACATGTAGACTGATGGTACAGAATAGAAGACACAGAGACAAATCCACATAAATACAGTTATCTCATACCAGACAAATGCACCAAAAACATACATTGGAGAAAAAATAGCCTCTTCAACAAATGGAGCTGGGAAAACTGGAAATCCATATACCGCAAAATGAAACTAAACCCCTATCTCTCACCATGCATGAAATTCAACTCAAAAAGAATCAAGAACCTAGGAACTAGACCAGAGACCCTGCATCTAATAGAGGAAAAAATAGGCCCAAATCTTGAGCATGTCAGATTAGGCCCTGACTTCCTTAACAAGACTCCTAAAGTGCAAGAAATAAAATCAAGAATCAATAAATTGCATGGATTAAAACTAAAAAGCTTCTTCTCAGCAAAAGAAACATCAATGAGGTGAAGAGGGAGCCTACATTTGGGGAGCAAATTTTTGCCACATGCACATCAGATAGAGCACTGATCTCCAGAATATATGAAGAACTCAAAAAACTTAACACCAAGAAAACAAACAACCAATCAATAAATGGGCTAAGGAGCTGAACAGACATGTCTCATAAGAAGAAATACAATCAATCAACAAATATATGAAAAAATGTTCAACATCTCTAGTAATTAAAGAAATGCAAATCAAAACTACTCTAAGATTTTATCTCACTCCAGTCAGAATAGCAGTAATCAGGAATATTAGCAACAATAAGTGTTGATGAGGATGTGGACGAAAAGGCACACTCATACATTGCTGGTAGGACTGCAAATTGGTGCAACCAATCTGGAAAGCAGTAAGGAAATTCCATAGAAAATTTGGTATGAAACTACCATTTTACCCCACTATCCTACTCCTTGGTCTATACCCCAAAGGCTTAAAAACAGCATACTATAGTAACACAGCCACTTCATTGTTTATAGCAGCACAATTTACAATTGCTAGACTGTGGAACCAAACTAGATGACTCTCAATAAATGAATGGGTAAAGAAACTGTGGTATATATACACAATGGAATATTACTCTACATTAACAGAGAATAAAATTATGGCATTTGTAGTTAAATGGATGAAGTTGGAGAATATCATTTGAAGTAAGCCAATCCCAAATACCAAACATCGACTGTTCTCTCTGATAGGTGGATACTGATCCATAATGTGGGGGGACGAGAATGGAGGAACTTTGGGCAAAGTGGAGGGAATAGAAGGGAGGGAGCATGGGGGCAGGAGAAATGGTGGAATGAGATGGACATCATTGCCCTAGGTACATGTATGAGTGCACATATGGTGCAATGCTACATTGTGTACAACCAGAGAAATGACAAGTTGTGCTGCATTTGTGTACAATGAATCAAAGTGCATTCTGCTGTCATATATACCTAATTAGAATAAGTCAATTTCTTTAAAAACAAAAACAGGCCATACATATCTAGAACTAAATTTAGTATCTCCATACCTTTCTCTTCTACTGCATATTACTCTTAATATTTTTTTTACCACACTACATATTCAGTTGTATCAAAAATCTAAAATTAATTTCTCGTGTGTTTCTTGCATAACCACATATAATTAAGCATATAGTTCTTTTTATTCTTTCTCTCTGATTTTATTATAACTATCTAATTCTGAGACACCATCATGTCTCTCAGAATGCTGAAAAGGTTTTCTTACTTTTCTCTATATCTACTCTTTCTAATCCTTTAACTTATTGTAACTAATCATTTAAAACAAATTAATCTAATCATAGAAATTAGTCAGCTTTTGCCATGTTTTGCTTTAGTAACAATTCAAAATTTCAGTTTCTTATAACAAAAAAGTTTTATTTTACCTTCATGTTATATATCATTTGTAGATCAGCTATTTCCCTGCTCCCATGTATTTTTAATTCTAAAATATCCTGCACTTATATTCTGAAACTTCAAAATGTCTCATGATCAACCTCCACATCAAAAGGGAGGAAAAGTACATTTCCCATGGGAAGGACTAGGCACTACAAATTTCTTTGCAAATGAGTATTCCCAACCAGAATAAAGAATGCAAGACACACAGATGTCCCTAGTTCAAAGCAGTTCTAAGAGCAGATAGCAAAATTTTTGTCATCAGAGACTCTACTCTGGAATTAAGAAATATTCCCTATTAAGGCCTGATTTTGCCACAACAATTCATTATTCTTCATGATCTTAGCTCTATGCTCTGGCATTTCCTTTCTAGTTCTTTCCTTAACCACATTTGAAAAGAACACTGAAAGGCTTCTTGCCTGTATAACATTGAAGGTTCAATGGTTATGTTGAGTCTATAATAGCCACAGTATCTTTAAATCCAAGTTGGAGCCTTTTTTTTCTTTGTTGGCTATATATGTATTCTATCAAAATGTGGTTTTTTAGCTGTTTGATTCCAAGCAACTTAAGTTACCAAAATATAGATCCACATATCTTCTTGAAACTTGCTTCTTTTTCTCCTTAGTTGTAAGTACTTACTTTGGAGTACTTTGAGTTTATCAGTTATCTGTAGGAGTATTCTATTTTCCTGGGTCATTTAATTCAAATTAAAGCATTTATTTGAAGTTATATTTAGCTCTCAAAGGGTTGTTTAAAAGGACAAGATGCCTCTCAATGTACCTCTCAATACTGGATATAAGATAGAATGACATTTTTCAAATGACACAAAAGAGGATAGTATAGAAAAACAGGTGAGCAAATCACAAATATTTTCAACTCATTTTCATGTAGACAATACCAATATGCCAAAAACACTTTTTGTCATTTTCAAACAGTGTGGACTTACTACTTCTGCAGGTGATTTTAGATCAACCTTAGGCCAGTTGCCAGTTCCACTCTTCTCTCTTCCTTCAGGTTTTTAAGTTTCTTTCTTTTCCACAAAGACTTGTTGGAGATCAGATACATGAGAGCTCACTGAGATTTGACATTTCCCTTTTTTTAACTTATAGTTATTTTAAAGTTTGGCTATTCTCTATTATCAAGTTATTTCAATGATTTTTGTATAGCTTTATTCATTTTTCTTACTGCTATACTGGAGGAAAGAAATTTGCAATACAGGGATCTAGGTATCTGGAATTGCCTGATATATTACATTATATATGTATGTATCCATACAATGCTTTATAAATCTAAGAATCCATAAAATAAAAGCTGTGCCATTATTTTATGTATAATTATTTTCTAAAATGTTAAAAATTAAAATACAACTTGATGTTATCTGAAAGAAGCCCACTTCCAATGATGTTAAAATTTTATCAAGAGCAAGTATGTCTTAGAATCAAAAAATTATTAATATTTACATTTAGAGCTATATATTATTAAAATTATGATAATATGTTAATTATATTCATTTAATAAACATTGTTAGAGTCAAGATACCAAGGACATGTTGTCTTTGTTTTCCAAATACTATTTCTTTATATTGAATGTGAGACTTAACACTAGAAGGGAGGATATACTATTTTAGGTGAACCAATTGAGTAGATATTTGGGATATGAGATTTCCTACAATCAGTCAATAATAACCTGTCTCATCCTGAAATATCTTGAAGTACAGCCAGGTTTCTTATGCCTCATCTTATCGACCCAAGGGATATAAAATAAAGACAATACACCAATTTCACAGAGTCATCATGAGGATTAAATAAAATAATGTATAAATTTATATCATGATGAGGTGGAAAGAACATGAAGTTTGGACTTTGAAATCTAAAATCTGGCTATTTGACTTACTAGCTCTTTATATATGAAAAATTTACTTAAATTCTGAGCTTTAATCTTAATATCTCTAAACTAGGTTTCATGATTCTTCATTTTCAATTAGTTCATAAAATTAAAGTACTACTACTGAAAAGATAAGGGCAATCAGATGAATAGTATCAAAATTTGTTTTTCCTTTGTTATTAATGGGTTGATATGAAGAGTTTCAGTGGCCACTATTGAGTTATCTGATTAGCCTCATTTCTAAAAATGATCACAGCATTAAGGACTCTCAACAGACATATTTCTATTCTATGACTTTCCCTGCCCATAATGATTTGGTTCAAGGGTAGATATGGACCTAACCTAGAAAAATCTAATTCCAACTTCTTCAAATTTGTAATTTTGAAATAAAATCACTAAGATTTGTTGATAGCAGAGTGATCAAAATGGCAGGAATGTGAAGTAAAAACCTGGATTTGCCTTGATTTGCAGAGAAGTCTTGTTCAAATATGACTGGATTTTGTAAGATTCACCACTATTACATTAGAACAGTATTTTTTCTAAATATTGATAATTTTGATTTGGGTTACATGCACTAAGAGCTTCACTTAATATAACTGGAAATAAGCCAAGAAGAAACACCGTTTTATATGCTAACACTAAAAAGGAACCAGTAAAGAGTACTTCATGATAATGACAAGAACACACTATAAAAATACTGAATACTTAATTCCCCTAACTCATTCAGAAGATATCAGTAACAATCTCACTGCTTGGACTTCTGTGAGAATTAAAGAAAACAATAGGTGGAATGTATTTAACAAAAAAAAAAAAACTAAAACTCTCATCAAAAACTTCAATAGTTTCAGGATACAAAAATCAACATTACAGAATGAAACTGACCACCAAGTATGAACGTGTAACAATAAATCCCATTAATATATATAACTAAAGTGCAACAACTAAAAACAAAAATTAATTAATTATATCATCTCTCAAAAATAAACACAGAAAATCAGTAGCATTTCTGCACACTAACAACAAAATATGTGGAAAATATCAAAAAACATTTCTGTTTTTTAATAGGTACAAAAATAATAAAATAAATAGGAATAAATTTAATCAAGAAGATGAAAGATCTATACATTTAAATTATAAAATATTGATGAAAAATCAAAAAATACATAAATAAATTGAAATGTCCCATGCTCATGGATTAAAAATAGTGCTAAAATATCTATATTACCTAATCTACAGATTTGATGTAATCTCTATCAAAATTGACATGAAATTTTTCAAAGAAATGTAAAAACAATCCTAAACCACAAAAATCTCAAGTAGCCAAAGTAAACTTCTGCAAAATGAATGAAGTTGAAGTTATCATTCTGACTTCAAAATATACTACAAAGTTATAGTTATCAAAAGAATATGGTAATGGCATAAAAGCGAACCAATAGATCAATGCACAGAATTAAAAATCTAGAAATAAATCCAAGTACTTATGGTCAACCAATTCTTAACAAAGTCTCCAAGAACATACAATGTGGACAGGACAGTCTCTTAGTTTGGGGAATACTAGAATCCATGTGAAGAATGAAATACCCTACACCATATATAAAACACAATTCAAAATGGATTTATCCCTTTTCCCACACCAAATATAAAAATTAATTCAAAATGGATTGTCTTAAATATAAGACCTGATATTTTGAAACTTTTAAATGAAAATGAGAAAAGCTCCAGGGCATTGGTATGGGCAAAGATTTTTATGAATATAGTGATAACAACACAGGCAATAAAAACAAAAAGACATATAAATGAGGTTACATCAAACTTAAAAGTTTCTGCAAACAAGGAAACAACCAATAGAACATAGAAACAATCTATGGGATGGGAGAGAATATTTGCAAACCATATATCAAATAAGGAGTTAATAAACAAAATATATAAGAAACTCTAACAAACTCAACAGCAAGAAAACAAATAACCCCATTTTAAAAATGAACAAAAAGATTTAAATAAGCATTTCTTAAAAGCAGACATACAATGGTCAATGAGTATAAGAAAAATTGTTCAACATCACTAATCATCAGAGAAATACAAATCAAAACCACAAAGAAATATAGAATGGCTATTTTGAAAAAAACTAAAGGTAACAAGGATGTGCAGAAAAAAAAGACATTCCAACACTGTTGCGGGGAGTGTAAATTAGTATAGCCATTGTAGAAAGTGGAGAGTTTCCCCAGTAAACTAAAAATAGAACTACTATCACATGATGCAGCAATCTCATTACTGAGTACATAATCAAAGAAAATGAAATCAGTATGTCAAAGAGAAATCTGAACTCCCAGGTTCATTGTAGCATTATTTACAATAACCAGGGTATCAAATGAATCTAGTGCCCATCAAAAGATGAATGACTCTGAGTCAGCTTAAACCCAGGGAACAAGGGGATGTCTCTGAGGGCTTTGCAACTCTGGGCCACATGACCTCCCAAACAGGGGAATTAATGAGACTCTGGAGAACAGAAAGCTGACCAATGCATATGCTACAGAGAGGAAGGTCTTTGGAGAAGGAGATCTCTCTGACGCTTATAAGGGAAGCCACATGGTCAACAAGACCCTGACCTATCCTGGCAGACAGCACTAGAGGAGCAAAAAGGCTGCTCAGAAGTTCCAGAGACAGAGGAGGGACAGGGAAGGGGGCATGGGGACAGTAAAAATGGTGGAATGAGATAATCATCATAGTCCTAGCTTCATGTATGACTGCATATATGATGTGATTCTACATCACGTACAACCAGAGAAATGAAAAGTTGTGCTCCATCTGTGTACAATAAATCAAAATACATTCTGCTATCATGTATACCTAAGTAGAATTTTAAAAAAACATTCCAGAGACCCACCCCCTGAGAGCACTCAGTTGACTCTGAACAATAGATAGGAACAAGGTCAATTCAACCAGTTTGGTCTTAAATACCTAGCAAAAACCAGTATAACCAAACTACAGCCATACTGGGGCATATAAAAGAAAAGACAATAGTTCTTTTAATGTAACTTAAAATATACACTTGTGTCAGCCCCACCAAAAATAAAGTAAGACTGGAGTTTATAAAAGAAGGATTCTTAGACAGGAGTGCCTGATAACTATCAAAAGAGACTATCAGAGTAAGAGATTTTTAGTAAATTTAAGGCCTACAAATTTTCCCAACATCCTACATAGGCAGATTTAATCTGTGTTTGTGAGTATGATTATCTAGTCATAAATGACAGAAATAAAGGGATCTCTACTAAACACAGAGGTATTTTAAAAAATAAAATAAATTGAAAGGTATTTTACCAAAATCAAATAACATCAGATATCTTAACTACATCTTATGGAGCCATCTATGACATTATAAAAATTTTAAGTGCTGTGTTTACATTCCTGATAACTCTGGCAATGTAACTAGTATCCTTGAAGATTTATATTCACAAATAGAGGCCAGGTCCTCAGCAGCCTTGTCATGGGAATAACTTCTTAGCTCTTGTACTTCCTGGTGAAAAAATTATGTTTCTATCATCATTATGATATTCACTGACATATTCAAGATGCTATGGCATTTATTTTGTATTAATCTCATTCCAGTACTCATGTCTTTTTGTTTCTCTCATAGAGAGAGGTTGTGTGTGTGTGTCTCCCTATATGTCTCTCTTCTATCTTTTAAATAAAATGTTCTGTTCTTGCCTCTGGAAAAAAAAAAAGAATAAAGAACATGTAGTATATGTACACAATGGAATACTATTTGGCCTAAAACAGAAGGAAATACTGTTACTGTTACTTAGGACAACATGGATGGAACTGAAGAACATCATGCTAAATAAAATAAGCCAGGTACAAAAACATTCATGCAAATACTTCATGAACTTAATTCCATATGGACTCAAAAAAAAGTTGAACTATAAGTAGGAAGTGCAGTGACGGTTACTTGTTACTGGGGTGGTGAAAGTGGGAGGGAGAAGTGGTTGATATTCATCAAATAATACAAAATTACAGTGAGAGGGAAAAATGGAAATTTATTTCCAGGACAATTCAGTACTAACATAAAATCAGCCCACAGCTGAGGATCCAGGCTTGAAAATGGGTAGAAATAAAAGCATCTCTGAGGTTCTACATCAGAAGCCAAGGCAGAAACAATACCCTTCTCCACTGCCTGAGTCTGAGGCACTGCAGCAGAAGAGAAGATCCAAGTTACCATCCAGAAAGGCACTTCCTCCTTCAGACTCACAAATCCCAGGGCCCTCTCCTTCCCAACAGGAGCAGGAATAAGCAGTGTAATAAGAAAGACCAAAAAGCTTCTCCACAGGCAGCCAGGAGATGTGGGCTGAGTGTTCCTACCACACAAGTTACACTAGAGAAGAGTCTGGGCTTTTGCCATGGCCATGAGTCTTACCATCACACCTGACACTGTGCCTCACACTCCTGCTTACCTGACCACCCTGAGAAGTCCATGCGCTCAGGCCATCTCTCCTCACTTGGACTGCCACCACCATATAGCTCTGCACACTGTCAGGGACCAGCCACCCACCTCACCCACACTAAAAACCCTAGGACACTGGAACAATCATCAGCCTCACCAAAATACCCATCTTCTCTCCACATATTCTCTTCACCTTCTTTCTGTATACAAAATCTTGCTGTTTTCCAACAATACAACTTCACAGTTACTATTTTTTTTCCAAATTCAAATATATGGGATCTCATCATCTCTGAAGAATTTAATAAATTCTACCAGAATTTCTAATCATCAAGCAAAAAAAAAAATTCTTTTTTCCCCATGTGTGTGCACATGTGTGTGTGTGTTGGGGGGAAGGGGTGTTCTGGGAATTAAACGTAAGGCTTTCTGAGCTACATCTCCAGCCTTAAAAACATTATTGACCCTTTATCACCACAGTTTTCTCTCTCATTCCCTAGAGTTTCGGCTTCTTGATCTCCATCACCACTTCGGTCATTAAGTCTTGATTATTTCAGAATCCACATAAATTGTTCTTTTGAAAGTATACTGCTCTCCAAGCACCAGCAACTCTAAGTAAAATGAGAAAACGTCCAAAAAGAACCTCAGCTTCTAATGGCAAGGATGGAATGCACAGGGATATGGCTAGTTAAAAGCAACACATGCTTACTACAAAAAAAAAAAAAGCAAAGTAAAAAATAGACAAAAACTCTGGAGATACCATTTAAAGTTATTCTTCATAGAGTAAAAGCAGATACCAATTGCATCATTGCCAGGAAGCTTCTAAAAAGGCAATCCAAAAGTTAGCAAAAACTACTATGCAGGGAAAGTAGAAAATCAACATTATTAAATGATCTAGTAAAATATCCAAAATATACACATATATAGTAGACTGGATAATGGCTCTCAAACATATATAAGTCTTAACCCCTGGAATTTCTTAATGTAAACTTCTAAAGAGGCTTTGCACGTGTGATTATGTAGGATCTTGAAAGATTTATACGCAGAATTATCCGAATGGGACCTACATGTAATTACAAGTGTTCTTCTAAGAGGGAAGCAAGGGGAGATTTGACACAAAAGAAGAAAGGAACGTGAACTTGAAGCAAAATGCTATGCCTTTGAAAATGGAGGGGGTGGAGGACACAAACCAAGGAATGCAAAGAATGTAGCTCTAGAGGCTGGAAAAGCTATGGAGAGGATTCTCCAAGAGAGCCTCTCTAGGAGCCCACTCTTGCTGACATCTTGATTTCAGCCCAGAGAAATTGATTTGGGAGTTCTGACTTCTATGAAAGAATCACTGAGTGTTGTTTCACTCCACTAAATTAGTGGTGATTTGTTACAGCAACCATAAGAAATTAAACAACATGAACAATGTGAGAACAAATTACTATCACATGAGTATCTGGCAGACATTTGAATTTAGAGTTGAAAAAACCACTGATGTTCAGAGTATGAATCTGCTGTTGATACAAATGAAATTCATATACAAGAGACATAATCCATGAAGGTTTTTATATCTATGCTGAAAACCCTGAGCTAGAATGTAAATGAAGATACATTGGGAACAGAATTGATCAACATCAGCTACAGAATATACAAAAAGAAGAACATTACTAAGGAATAAAAAAGTTTCTCCTGAATGTCATGCACATGTGGATCTTTCAGAAACAGGCTTTAGTCAGCTGCTCTTAATCCAGTTTTAAAGCAAATAGCCAGACACAAATATAATAAAATTGAAGCCACTAAGCCTATGACATTTCAGTGGACTCTGAGAAGAAATTAGCATGAATATACAACTGCTAATCAACACTGGATTATGCTGTTGAGTAGAAAGGTATTCATGAGTTTTTAAAATTAGAGAAAAGATAAAAATATTTTCCATGACATTGATAACTTCATGAGGCATAATTCTATTATTTTGTGTGACTTGATTGAGTAGCATATCTCAGTATTCAGCATATTTACTAGCCTAAACCTAAGCATTCTAAAATATTATAATTTTTTTAAATGTAGAAGATTGCAGGCTTTCATAAAAAGACCAAACTGTATTCTAAATGGCTCAATCTAAGATAATTTAAGCTTTCCTAACACTTGTTTTTCTTCACCCACAGAAGAAAGTAGATGATAATGCATTATTAAATAAATTTTTAAAGTATAGCCAAGTATTTCAATAGAAGGTTTTACAAAACTGAAATGACACTGAGGACTGAATATCACCCACCATTTATTCAAAGAAACAGCCAGTCTTTCTGTTTCAAGGGTGATACACTCATTCAAAGGCTGAAGCATGTGACCAAAGCCTGAAGTCTTTCCTAAAAGATCTCCCCATAATTTCGGATTTATATTCCACCCAAAATGTTGCACTACCCAACAATGCATTCATTTGACAGTTGCCTTGTTCAATGATTTACACAGTTGGTGATTTTCTTTATATAAAAGCATAAAAGAAATAAAAGAAGAAACCAATGTGATTTCTTCATAGCTTCAGACAAGTATAATTTAATTGTATGCATTATTCAAAAACTAAAAGATCACTCCTCTAATAAAATAAAAATGCTTTAACTTTGTAAATAATATGCTTGCATTTACTTCTAAAAATTTGTATTTTTAGTTTATCAAAAGATGTTGTTTTGGCTATACATTAAAACATACATTATGACCCTGGATGATAGAAATTTAAGAAATATTACTCTAAATCCTAAATCAATTTTATGATTCTGTCCAATTCAATAATGTCTTTTTTGAAGGAATTCACAGCACAATAATATTCACACAAATGATTGTTCAAAAAATGAATATATGGCGAGGCGCAGTGGCACATGCCTGTAATCCCAGCAGCTCAGGAGGCTAAGGCAGGAAGATGGCGAGTTCAAAGCCAGCCTCAGCAAAGGCAAGGCACTATGCAACTCAGTGAGACCTTTTCTCTAAATAAAATACAAAACAGGGCTGGGGATGTGGCTCATTGTTTACTATCATTCATTATATCCTGCCATGGTATCCTGCCACATATTATCAGCAAGATATAAGTTCCATAATTTATTTATTTGATGTGCCAGTTGGTTACCTGCCTAGTTCTGACCTTTGTCTTTGTTCTTTTAATTCCAGATGGTTTTCTTCTTTTGTATTTTCTCAAAGTATCTATAGCAATATTTCCAGTCCCACACACTTTTCTAGAACCTTACTACTCCCCATGTCAAGTGGTATAGTCTATTTCTCCAATCTACAAACCTGGGTGGGATTTTATGAGTGCCTCACTGCGTCATGTGCCGTGAATGATGCTGCTTGACTTCAAGGCTTGGTCATATAAGATTATTTATCTTCTATCTGTTTCAGGATGTTACCTCTTAGAAATCAGCAACCCTTCTCTGAGGAAGTCCAACACCAGCCCACACAGAGAAACTGACCCTAGTCAGACATGTGAGTGAGGAAGACTTCAGATGATTGCAGGTTATTGCGGGGGTTGCAGTCCGTCCTGAGCCAGCAGGTCAAAGGGGCACCCCCACATTCACCTAGCCGTGGAAGTTGGGAAGAGTTGGAGCCGACTAGCCTCCTGTTCCCAGCCCTCCGCCACCACAGGACAATCAGACACGCTAGGGAGTTCCGTTTATTTGCGGAACAAGCATTCAACTTAAAGGGCTGTTCAGCCAATCAGAGACAATGCAGGTAGGCAACAGCTGTCCATGTGGCAAGGCATGTAAGCCCCCTGAATTCTGTCCACAATCTGCACATTAGCGGAACCAACAGTAAACCAATCATATAGTTCCTCTTTCCTTTGTGCCTTTCCCATTTACACACAATGGCTGGTCATAAGGGTGTAGCATAGAGGTAGCTCCCCACAGTTATGACCTTTGAGCTGCCACAAATGACATGTAGTGGAACAGAAATGAGCTATCTATACTGAGATAGGCTTGCCTCAATTGTAGCTTCTGAGAAAAATAGATGTTGACATTATCTTAAGTCACTGAATATGAGGGTGGTTGGTTATGTGGCCACAGTGTCTGGAACACAACCAACAGGTAACCTGTACTATTAAGTAAGCTTCCCAAACTCTTAAACTACTAGAGAAAAATCTGTCTCTGCTGGTCCTGGAAAACACAACAGCCTGCCTAATAACAACAAAAACAAAAAAAAAAGTATAATATACACAGAAGGCTAATACAAGAGGAAAAAAGTATGAATCAATACTTTTGAGGTAACAAAAGTACTCCATGCATTATGATTAATATTGATCTTAGATTTGGTTTAGAAATAAAATTCACAGGACAAAAATAGGTTTGACCAAGTACTAAGTTTACCCTTTGAAAGAATATAATTCAAGAAATGCAGAATATAAAGCATTGTCAATAAATATTTTAACAACCCAGGAACAGCTTCTAGACTCCTATCCTAGATGGGCACAGTTGGTTTCAAGAGAGAAAATCTATATGGATGGACCAGCTCCACAAAGAAAATCTGACAATAAGTTCCCAACTGTATATAGCACTAGTTATGTAGCCTGATAAATCTGTCAATTCCCAGTCCTGCCAGTCAAGGTGCAGTCCAAAAAATCAGGTGTTGAACATTAATAATAATTGTAAGAATGTCTTATACACAGACACACTCACACCAGAGGAAACTTCGCCCAGTAGGAAGGAAATGTCACTAAACAATAATTGCGTATATGAAAAAATTACAAATCCCAAATTGAAAACAGAATAGAAATTGACAAAAAATAGGAAGTCATGAAAAAAAGAGTTGAATTAAACACCAGAACAAAACTGAAAAGACAAAATCAGCTAAAAAATAAAAACTAAGTGACAAAATGCACAATACAGAATAAGATAAAATATAAATATATAGTAAATGATATGTAGGATAAAATGCAAAGAAATCTTAGAATTTAAAAATCGGGGGGCTGGGGTGATGGCGCAGTGGTAGCGTGCTCGCCTAGTATGCATGAGGCACTGGGTTCGATCCTCAGCACCACATAAAAAATAAAATAAAGATATTCTGTCTACCTACAACTAAAAAATAAATATTTTAAAAAAATGGCATAAAAGTCTAACATGGGAGACTGATGCAGGAGGATCACAAATTCTAGATCAGTCTCAGCAGCTTAGTGAGATCCTGTCTCAAGATAAAATATGAAAAGGGCTGTGAGTGAGTGTAGCTCCTTGGTTGCATGTCCCTGGGTTCATCCCCAATACTGAAAAAAAAATGAAATAAAATAATGGATGGCTAAAGATATACCTGGTAAATGGAGAAAATAAAATAAGTTTCAATTCTAATAATAAACAAAGTTGATAAATACAATAAATGAGACACAAAAGAACACTTTATAATGCTAAAAGCCACAGCCCACAATAAAGACATAATATCAGCAAATATATATTTTAATTTCTATGTATACCACATAAGCAATTATCTTCATAAAGTAAAAGGCAAGAAAACAAATAGGCTAATAATGAAGAGACTAATATATCATTCATATCACAAGAGGATCAAGTAGAAAACAAAACTATCAATACCATATTTGTAGATATAAAGCTTTACATCCAAAGAATTTACTTTTCTCAAGCACACATAAACATTAACCTCAATTAACTTATTTTCAATGACATGTCACAGAAATAAAACATAATTTTATCTGGTGAAAATGCAATAAAATTAAAATTTAATAATTTATTTAAAAAATTATTGAACTCAGGGCCTCACATGTGCTAGGCAACCACTCTATCACTGAAACCCACTTCAAAAATTTTGAAGAAATTGTTATATCTGGAAATTCAAAGCTTTCTACAGTGAAATACAAGAAGGAGATTCAAGGGGAGGGAAGAGGAGCAGGGAAGTGGAGGAAATGTGAATGAATTTGACAAAACGTTTTATTCTATGTATATATATAAATATACCACAGTATATCTATCAAGCACCAATTAGAAAGAAATAAATAAATGAGTGAAAGACCAGTAGAGTAGAAGAAGAATAAAGGGAGGGAGAAGGGAAGAAAAAGAAGGGACACTGGGGACTGAACTGGAGTAAATTAAATTCCATGCATGTACAATCATGTAAAATGAACCCATTATGTGTAACTGTAATGCACTTATAAAAGCATTTTTAAAAGCAATCTATTATCACCGGGCACAGTGGCACATGCCTAAGCACCTGAGACAGGAGAATCACAAGTTCAAAGCCAGCCTCAACAAAAGCGAGGCACTAAGCAACTCAATGAGACCTTGTCTCTAAATAAAATACAAAATAGGGCTGGGGATGTGGTTCAGGCCAAGTGCCCCTGAGTTCAATCCTCAGTATCAAAAATAAAAAAGCTATGTATTAAACAATGTTTGAGTCAAAGGGAAAATTCATATTGTAAATGGAGAATCTGTCTAATATACAAAAAACAAATCAGTAATCAGATAAAAATTCATAAATTCATAGCCTTAAATATTTATCCTATAAAAATAGAAAAATAAAAATGCATAAATTAAATTTCCAATTCAAAAAAGTTAGAAAAGAACAAAGTAAACTAAAAGCTAACATTAATGAACTAGAAAACTATTTAATTAAAAGAATCAACAAAATAAATGACCAGAAACTTAATTTTAAAAAGAATAGGTATAAGAGATTTAAAAATGATTGTAAAGAGAGAACTAACCATCAAACACAAAGAATTATTAATCACAAACCTACTTTCAACAACTTTAAAGCAAATTCATTTGAAAACCTAAATGAAATTTATAATTCCCTTAAAAATTAAAATTTAGTTCTTTGATCCTAGAGGAGACAGAATGATTAAAGACTTCAGTGACAACAATACCCTCAAAATATACCAAGAAAAAATATCTACAGAACTAACATAGCAAGTAGGCAAATCATAAGATATTATTACACATTTGTTTGAGAATTATAGAACGACCTAACAAAACATCTATGAGAACACAATGTATTTGGGTTACATTATTAAAATTGAGTCGATAGACACACCACCCCAAAGTTTCAAACACATATTCTAATTATGTAAACCTAGAGTTTACAGAAGATTACCACCTGATGATTAATAAAGGAATTTCAAAAACTTTGAAGATTAAATCTAAAGGCACTGTATTGTGGTTAAAATTAACATTTTAAAGGTAATAACTAGAAATCCCCATTTTGAAATTTAAAAATGATTTTGATTTTAAAACATAAGAAGATGTAAGAAAAAATATAAAATATTCTGAAATAAATGGAACAAAAATCTACAATAAAATTTCTAGATATTTCTAGAGCAGTACTCCAAAAGAAAATACTGTCTTAAATACATATATTACTTTAAGAAGGGAAGATAAAATCAATGAGCTAAGTATCTCTCTTAAAAAGTTAGAAAAAAGAATAAATCATACCCCAAAAAACAATGAGATACAGATGAAAATTAATGAAATACACAATAAAAATATTATAGACAGAAGCAAAGCCAAAGTTTAAAACAGAGTGTAAAGATCTGGCAAGATCAATCAAGTTAAATGAAAAATATCAAGAATGCAAAGGGAAAAAGGGAATGGGTATAGTAAAGATGGTTGATTGAGATGGTCATCACTACCCTTGGTGCATGTATGAAAACACAATTGGTGTAACTTTATCTGGTTTGAAACCAGAGAAATGGAAAAACTGAGCTCTATATATGTGCTATGACTTGAAATGCAATTAAATAAACTAATAAAAAAAAAGAGGGGCTGGGGTTTATGGCACAGTGGTAGCGCGCTCGCCTAGCACGCGGGCGGCACTGGGTTCGATCCTCAGCACCACATAAAAATAAAATAAAGCTATTGTGTCCACCTACAACTAAAAAATAAATATTTAAAATAAATAAATAAATAAATAAAAGAATGAAAAGGGAGGCTTGTTAGAGATGCAGTAAATATCCAAAAATGCAATCAAATAATTTTTGAACTATACAGATACTCTAAATAAAATATACTAACGCTCACAAAAATATCACTTACTAAAATCAACTCAATAACAAATAGAAAATCTAAATAGTCTTAAAATGTAAGTATTAAAAAATTTGAATTCATAGTCTAAAAATTGTTCCCCTAAAGACAACTTTAGGCTTACAGAGATTTTCCATCAAGTTCAACCAACTTCAAAAGTCTGAAAAATGCCAAGCTTTCACAAACTCATTCAGAGAGAAGGAACCGAGGAAATACTCCCCTCCTCATTTTATCTGATGAAAATAATTTTTATGCCCGTGGAGAGCAGTGATTTGAATCATGGTCTGACTCCCTCATGGCTGCATTACACTGGGAACTTCCTGTGCGAAGGTGCAAGTCAAAATGGCCCAGTTGCTATGGTGAAGCCGGCCAGAGGAGGCTGTGTGCAAGAATTCTGAGCAAAACAAGATGATCTGAATAACTCACCAGTCCTGCATCCTTCAGATTGCCTGCTTTGCTGAAACTTTCTCACAAATAACCTTTTGATGAAATCTATATAATAAATGTGCGGAGCTAGCTCTGTGTCATTCATCTCTCATCAGGGGATGGAGAATCCCCTAGCCCCACCTTTTTCTATGGGTGTCTGTCTTTTCTTCATTCCCCATGGCCTCTCCTCTGGTTTCTGAATTAAAGGTTGTGGCTGAGAGATGAGAGGGCTGTAGCATATGCCAGCCAAAATCCTACAAAAGCAACACAAAAAGGAATATTATGATCTATTTAAATCATAAACATAGGTGTAAAATTGTCAACTAAGTAGTAGCAAAACTAATCCAGCATTATATAAACAAGCTGATATATTCTAGCCAAGTTAGGTTTATTCCAGGAAATGTAAGGTTGGTTTAATAGGGGGAAAAAAATCAATCAGATTAAAGGGGAAGAAATCACATAAGTATCTTGATAGACACAGAACAATGGCTTGATAAAAATTCAACCTCAATTGATGATCAAAACAAAACAAAACGAAAAACAGAGGGCAGTTCTCCAGCAGGGAACTTCCATAACTTGCTAACAGATAACCTTCACCAAAGAAGCTACAGAAAGCATAACACCTGAAGGTGAAATGCCAAAATTATATTTTTAACATCAAGAAAGTGCCTCAGACCACTGCTCTTCTCCCTCTGCACTTTGTCCATCACACACCAGTCATACACCAAATCTAAATCCACAATCCAGACTCTTCCCTGGCTCCCACATGTATAAATCCAACCACCTACTTGAAATGCACTTGAATACTAACTAACTTTGACTTGTCCAAAATGCGTTCTCAGTTCCCACTACCAAGAGCAACAACAAACCTGCTGTGGGAGCTGTCTACAGACTCAGATCCTACCTCGCTTCCATTACTCCCACTGGGGTCCAAACCAACAAGCCCTCTCATCCTTATTGCAGTAGCCTCTTAATTAGTCTCCTTGCTCCTGACATGGTTCCCCAGTAGAAATGAAGCAAAATGATCCTACTAAAACGCCAGTCAGAGCATGTCCTGTGGCTCCCCACTGCATTCACAATAAGAGCCAAAGGGAATTTCACCCCACCAGGCCCTACACACCTCCAACCTAATATTTCCACTCTGTCCACTTGCTCACTTTAATCTCCTTCCATTTGAGCCTTGCTGTTACTAAATATGCCTGCCTAGCATCCATTTCAGGACTTTGCTGCGACTTGTTTGCTCTGCCTAGATCCTGCTTTTCCCTGGATATTCAAATGTGTTGCTCTTGAAATGTGTGATTGATTGTCATCTAAGTGAGGCCTACCTAGGTCTATCTGTTATTCAACTCATTCCAGCACTCCAGGGGGTTTTGAAAAAACTGTAAACATTTGTAAGCCAAACTCCTATCAAAATATGGAACTCATTAACCATTCCAGAAACCATTCCAGAAAGCTCCCTGGATGCTATTCCACTCAATCCCTATCCCTGCTCTGATTTCTTTCATCAATGGTTAGTTTTTCCTGTCCTTTACTTCATATAAATAGAATCATCAGTCTGCACTCTTGTGCACCTGCATTTTTCCACTCAGCATTTTTTTAATACATCCATGCCAATGTATGTATCAATAGAACATTCATTTTTACTGGGCAGTAGAGTTCATTGTATGAATACTCCACAATTTACCTATTCTATTGGTATGTTTTGTTTCTGGTTTGGGGTTATTTTGAATAAAGCTGTGTGCATTCTTTCCTTTTTAAGTTTTATTGAGGAAAAAGGCACAGGCCATACAATTCACCCATTTAATGAGGAATTTGCACCCAGTATGAAATTCAATAATTTGTAGCATATTCAGAGTTATGCAGTCATCACAATTTTAGAACATTTCATCATTCCAAAAGGAAACCGTATACCCATTAGTAGTCACTTCCCATTCTCCTCCCAACTTTTGTATCCCACCCCCCCTGCCCCAGCCCTAGGCAGCCACTAATCTACTTTCTGTCTCTGCAGCCTTAACCTAGTTTAGATACTTCATATAAATGCAATCATGTAATGTATAATCTTTTATCTTTATAAACTATTATCTTTCTTCAGTGAATTTAATATTTTCAAGGTTCATCCATATTACAACATGTGTCAGTACTTCATTTCTTTTTATGATCTAATATTCTATTGTACGAGTATACCATATTTTATTTATCCATTACTATTATGAATAATGCTGCTATGAACCTTTGTTTGCAAGGTTTCATGTGGAACTATCATTTCATCACTCTTGAAAAGGACCTAAGAATAGAATACTGGTTCTTATTTAACATTTTAGGAACTAACATTCTCTTTTTCAAAGTGGCTGCACATTTTACATCATAAAGCAATGTATAATGGTTACAATTTATCCATTACCTTATGATCTTTTTATTTCTCATAATGATTTTGATTTGCACTTTCCCTAATGACTAATGATATTAAGCATCTTTTCCTGTGCATGCTAGCCATCTATATGTGATCTTTGACAAGATGTCTATTCAGATCCTTTGCCTAATTTTAATTGGGTTATTTACCTTTTTGTTGTTGTGTTATAAGAATTCTATGGATGTCTTTCTATTTATATCTTATTTCATATCAATCAACAATGATTAGTAGTTTTTAAAGTATGTCTAGTACTTCTTTTGTGAAATTTATTCTTAAGCATTTCATTATTTTTGTACTATTAGAAATAGGATTCTTTTATTTTTTAATTGTTCATTGCTAGTAAATAGAAATATGATTTTTGCCTATTGATCATTTATTTTAAATACTTGCTGAGCTCACTTATAGTTCTGATAGTTTTTAGTAAGTTTTTTAGTAAATTCTATATATAATATATAATCTGCAAATAGAGACAGTTTTGCTTCTTCTTTTCCAATTTGGATACTACATGCATTTTTTTTTTTTTTTTTTTTTTGGTATTCATCTATTTGTGGGCATATACTTTCATTCCTTTTGGATATATACTTAAAAATGGATTGCTAGGGCATATGGTGAGTGTGTTTAACTTCATAATATACTGCCAAACTAGTTTCTAAAATTTATTTTGTTTTGTTTTGTTTCCACTTTACACCTGCCATGTGTGAGAGTTCTGATGGTTCCACATACTCCCCAACACTTGGCATTGTCCTTTTGGTTGCTGTTAGTCATTTCCAATGCTATGTGTAGTGATCTCTCACTGTGGTTTCATTTAAACTTTCTTAATGACCACTAATGTTGAAATTTTTGCATGGACTCATTGGAAGTTTATTCAATGTCCTTTGGAAGATATCTGTTCGAATCTTTTGCCTATTTTCAATTGGGCTATAAAGATTTTATTAAATTATAGAATTTTCGATGTAGACCAAAGACAAGTTCTTAGTGCAGTGTCTATACTATAGACACCCTCTCCTCATCTGTGGTTTTGAGATTCATTTTCATTTTTTTATTATATCTTTATTTTGGGGGGTACCAGGGATTGAACTCAGGGGCACTCAACCACTGAGCCACATCCCCAGCCCTATTTTGTATTTTATTTAGAGACAGGGTCTCACTGAGTTGCTTAGCACCTCGCCTTTGCGGAGGTTGGCTTTGAACTCACAATCCTCCTGTCTCAGCCTCCCGAGCCACTAGGATCATTTTTTTAATGATGAATTTTGATGAGCAAATTTTTCCAATGTTGATGAAGTCAATTTATTATTTTATCTTTTAATGTTGGTGCTTTCTGAGTCCTATCCAGGAAATTTATAATGTTCTTCAAATACTTACTATGCTTGATTTTATAAACTTTATAGTTTTGCATTTCATGTTTAAGTTTATGGTTTATGCCAAATTAATTCTTATAAATGGTATAAGATAGAGACTGTGGTTTATTTTTTTCATTATGGATATCCAATTGTTCCCAAATGGCTGTTGGAAAACTGTCTCCCATTGAATTGGCCTGATGCCTTTGTCAAAAGTCATTTCAGCAAAAATTCCAGACCTGATACTATTTTAATGACCTTTTCAATTATTTTTACATCAATAATTAATATCTTGATTAATACAACTTTAATAAATCTAAAAGACAAAATAAACTTTGTCTTTTAAATCATTTTAAATATTCTAATTTTATGCATTTCCAAATAAATTTTATAATTGACCATTAAAAAATCTGCTAATATTTTAATCGAAATTGTCTTGAATAGATCTAGAAAAGAAATTGAAGAAATTTCAATCTAGAAATTCAACTGATTAGATCTAGAAAAGTTTGTAGAAATTTGGCATCTTAACACTATTGATTTTTTTTATACCATGAATATGGTATTCTGATTTTTAATTTCTCAGAAATATCTCTTTTTGGCTTTTTAAAAATTTGTTCTAGTCAGTTATACATGACAGCAAAATGCTCTTCAATTTATTGTACACAAATGGAGCACAGTTTTTCACATCTCTGGTTGTACACAAAGTAGGGTCACATCATTCGTGCAATCATACATGTACCTAGGGTAATGATGCCCATCTCATTCCATCATCTTTTCTCTCCCCATTCCTCCTCCCTTCCCCTCCCTCCCTTTTGGCTAATCCAAAGTTCCTCTACTCATCCCATGGCCCACCTCCTTTACAGATTAGCATCCACTTATCAGAGAGAACATTTGGCATTTGGTTTTTTGGGATTGGCTTACTTCACTTAGCATGATATTCTCCAACTCCATCCATTTACCTGCAAATGCCATAATTTTATTCTCTTTTATTGCTGAGTAATATGCCATTGTGCACATATACCACAGATTCTTTACCCATTCGTCTATTGAAGGGCATCTGGGTTGGTTCCACAGTTTAGCTATTGTGAATTGAGCTGCCATAAACATTATGGCTGCATCACTGTAGTATGCTGTTTTTTAAATCCTTTGGGTATAGACCAAGGAGTGGGATAGCTGGGTCAAATGGTGGTTTCATTCCAAGATTTCTAAGGAATCTCCATACTGTTTTCCAGATTGGCTGCACCAATTTGCAGTCCCACCAGTAATGTATGAGTGTGCCTATTCCCTCACATCCTCACCAAAACTTATTGTTTTATATTCTTGATTGTTGCTTGTATTCTTGGTAACTGCCATTCTGATGCAGTGAGATGAAATCTTAAAGTAGTTTTGATTTGCATTTTCTAATTGCTAGAGATTTTGAACATTTTTTCATACGTCTGTTTATCGATTGTATATCTTCTTCTGAGAAGTGTCTGTTCAGCTCCTTAGCCCATTTGTTGATTGGGTTGGTTAATTTTTTCTTTGGTGGTAAGTGTTTTGAGTTCTTTATATATCCTGGAGATTAGTGCTCTATCTGACGTGCATGTGGCAAAAATTTGCTCCCAAAATGTAGGCTCTTCACCTCATTTATTGTTTTTTTTGCTAAGAAGCTTTTTAGTTTGAATCCATCCCATTAGTCAGAAATCTCTTGTAGTTTTCAATGTAAAGATTTTGCACATCTTTAATGTATGTCTAAGTATTATAATTTTTTTGCTATTGTAAAGGGAACTTTTTTACCTCTTTTCATTTATGAAAGCTACATTCTAGTAGGATAAGGGATAAAATTCTTATGTAACAATTGAATGTTGAGTTTTTTTCCTCTTTTTACTTCCCTTTATCTGTGAATAGAGACTATTCTACTTCCTTCTTTCCAAACTTGATGTGTTTCCTTTATTTTTCTTTCTACATTGACCCTGGCTAGAACCTTCAGCAAAACATGGAATAGAAATGGTGAGAGCAGACATCTTTGCTTTCTTCCTGAGCTTAGGGAAATTTCTTCACCATTAAGGATGATGTTAGCTATAGGGTTTCCATAGATTCCCTTTAACAAGAAATTCTCCTTCTAGTCCTAGTTTTCTGACTATATTTTATCATGTATTGGTGTTGAAGTTTGTCAAGTTATTTTTTTTCCATGAATCTGTTGAGATGATAATATGATTTTATTCCTATAAGTCTTAGATATGGTGAATTTTACTGATTTTTAACATTATACCAAACTTGCATTCATTGGATTAAACCCTCTTGAATTGAATATATTATCCATTCAATATGCTAATATCTTGTTCAGGATGTTTTGCATCTGTGTTCATGAGGACATTTTCTTGCCTTGTAATGCTCTCTTCTGTCACAGTATTAAGTTCTCCTCTTTAAATGTGTTTATTTCCTCTTCTGTTTTATGAAGGAGTTTATATAACATGACTTTTTTTTAACCTAAAGATCCAAAGAGTCAAAGCAGATTCCCAATTCCTCTAGACAACTTGCATTTAGACCCTTCCTCCCTGTGTAAAAGTCCAAAAAAAGTGATTCCAGAAAAAAGTTGGACTCATCTTATGGGATTATATTCTCTCAATGTCCTGTGTTGACTATTGACCAACATCTTAAAATAGTTGTTTTGTGTATTTTGTCCAATTTTACAACTGTTTATGGTGGTAGGGCTAGGTCTAGACTACTTTATCATGACCAATAGTTGAAATCCATCAGGGTGTTTTAATTTGTAATTTTTTATAATTAATACCATCTCATAGTTCAAAAATTTTTAAACATAAATATGTCAAAACTAACTGGATTTGTTTGGCATGAATGACAATCCTGCATACTGCATAGGATACAAAACCTAAGAGTACCTTTAAATAAATCCTTGAAGCTTGAGCTCCAGTTCTGAATTAGATTCTACCAGTCACTCATACTTACATGAAACTTGCGTTTGGAAGCAGGATATGCAGGGAAAGGAATAGTAAGGCACTTCTCTTAATGGAAATGGTAGTGGCTGGTTCCTGGATTGCAATGAAGTCAAGGTGTTCTTATAGCCAACATTTGTGACTCTCAATTTCTGATCTCTTGATTGAAACCAAATTGGTATAATTCTGGAATCATCAAGTGAGAAGTTTTCTGATTCCCCAGGGTCGTGACAGTAGAAGCTATAGCACTTCCCTTAGAACCCTTAGGTCCCCTCCTGGGAGTACCTCTGGAGGTGTAACCCAGAGTCCATCTGTATTTTTAAAATGTTGAAAATCTATGCCCAGCTCCAGATAATAGCTTGATTTCTCCTCGGATTATTCCTCCATATCTTGTTCATGTACCCTATGTCTCACATAAGCAAAGGAGATAATAAATCAGATGAGAAATGTTGATTTGCCTCCAATTGTATAAAATTTGCTAAAGACTATCACTTCATAAACTTGATCTGTCAAGTTCACAACAGAAAAAATTGCAAGAAGAATTAAGACAAAACTTGGTCCCTGAAAACTTTCTTTTTACAAAAGAGTTTAATTTAATTTTCTAAGATAAATTGAAATGACTATTATTAGTGACAATATGTTTAATTTCTGTATTTATCAATGACTATCCTCACAGAAAAATTGATCTTGCTATAATGACAAATGATTGCTATTTGTATTGTTATACTAAATCATCCCACACATCAGGTTAGAAAACAAACAGCAGATTCTTTAGCATATCAAAATTCCTATACTTTCCACATTATCTTCATATTACAGGAGAAATTAAAAGGGGAAAGGGCATTTTAAGGAGAAAATTGTCTAAAATTTATGACAATACAAGTTTATTTTGGTCCTAAGATCTTATTTACACAAATTCCATGACCTAAAAAGCCATGCCAAATTGGAAAACTGGATTATGCTAATAAAATAATCATGGGAGGCCCAATAGGGTACTTAAAACTTTTATTTCAGTTACCTGATAATAATAATAGCTCTTTACATTGTCAAATTCTTGCAAATATTGCTTAGTCTTAGTATCCACAGGTCAAAGCTGCCTTGCAGAAAGTTACATTGAAGTCCACAAAATTAAACTGGCTAATGAATCCAAATCAAAGAACAATGAAGAGTTTCATTTGATCCTTTTCTGAATCAGGCTGCACCAAGCAATCTTGATAACTCACATAGCCATGAATCGCCATGTCTGAGAAACTTCTACATTCA
This sequence comes from Xerus rutilus, assembly GCA_028644305.1. Lineage (NCBI taxonomy): Eukaryota > Metazoa > Chordata > Mammalia > Rodentia > Sciuridae > Xerus > Xerus rutilus. The sequence goes on along the minus strand of CM053411.1, from coordinate 41,536,874 downwards.
TATTCCTCTACAAGGGAGTTCCTGTGGCCAGCTTATCACCCAGTGAATAGATGCTTTATTTTCATCATGAAGCGACCATAACACTATAGCAATACACTTGGCAAAGCTCCTCTACAACTTGCTCAAATGGGAATCTTAATCTCTTCTTCGAAAACCAGCACTTTAAAAAGGCACACTGTGAACTTCACCTTTGGTAAATTATTGATAACTTTTCATACTACACTGATCCTTTGGGATTAAGATATTGTTTACAACTGAATGAAAAATAAACAACAAAACATGAAAAACTATCCAGTGGTTCCCACCAAACACAGTGCATGGAATGGACTGAACAAAGCCAAGATCATTGTTAATTGGTAACATGTGTAAAGTATTTACATGTTATCCTTCTATAGATTCCATCATGATCTTTCCCTTTTGCTTTGTTTTGTAGTATCTTTCCTCATATGTTCTGATTGCAAATATTTCAGGCTTTTCAACATAGTAGGAGGCTGGTTGGAACTGACAGAACTGGTCTAGAAAAAATTTTATATTTCTAGGTTTAATTACTGCCCAAATATTATCCTGCACACTATCATTCAAAGTAATATACAACTGTATTAATCTAATATCAATTTGAGTATAGTTCCCAAAGCATTCCAAAGTAGACATTCAATAAAGCAACATTCTCACTTGCTTTAGAGAACATGTTTATTATTTCAAAATCAATCACCTTATTAATGATCAATAGACCTAAATTGAGATCAATCACAAACTATTGTTGATTTTGATCAAAAGATAGTAACAAAATTAAGTCAAATCAAAATTTGAACTAACAAGAACTCATCACACTTATATTTCCTAATTTGGCTCATAGTTGAAAGGGAATGGAAATATAACAATTTCTTCTTCAATCTGACCTAGACCACTATTCCCTCAGAAAATGGATGGCTCTTGCCCATAGCTCAGCCAGTGGAGATGGAAGTAGGCATCTCCTCAGCATTCCATGCTCATCTTGGTCCAAACTCATCTGGATTACTTATATATATTGATTCAAAATAATTATTTTCATTCATTAGGTTTTAACTAGGGTACTCCTCATAATGATCTCCACCAACTGAGAATCTGATAATAACAGCACACTTAAACATATTGATAGAACAATGTCTTTTGTTTTCAATGGACCAAAGAAAGGGAAACTGATGTGAAATTTTCCCTTCTGCTTCAGTTTCTACTTACATGTAAATGAGCCCTTACATAAAATATGTTTAATATATAATATTATATATATATATATTATAAGGGGCTTAAAAGGGGATAGGGTTTGCATAATTGAAATTCAAAGACTGTCACTATTCAAATGTCAAAATCATAAAATTAGACCCTGATAATTGAGAAGGTATCCCTAAAGATATATTCCCTTTATGTGGCTAACCTCAATATTTCACACAAAATGTTTATGTATACTAAAGCTCTTTTGAATCCTCACACCAAAAGGATATCTCCAATTTAAAGAATAGTAACATGGAAATGTCAACACAGTGTTCTAAAGAGACTGATCCTAAGAGTGCCTGAACTGGGGACAATAGAATAGTGGAGGATACAAATAAGGACCCTTAATGAAAATAGCTTTCATAATCATAGATCTGATTTGCTACAGTGCACATTCTAGCTCCTTGTCTTTCTGAAGCCCAGGAACCTGTCTCCTAGCTTTACACCAACTCAGAAAGGAGCCTTATGGGTCTTCTCCAATGAAATTGGTTAAATTAAAAGCAAAAAGTATTGAAATTAAAATTTGGAGATTCCCTAAAAAAATAGCCTGATTACCCTTCCTTCCTCACCCCACTCACACTATGAAAGATATCTGTCCACAAGCCCTGACAAGACACTGAGAGATTTCCATTCTTTTTTTTTTTTTAGTTGTCAACGGACTTTATTTTATTTATTAATATGTGGTGCTGAGAATCGAACCCAGTGCCTCATACATGTTAGGCAAGTGCTCTACCACTGAGCCACAACCTCAGCCTGAGATTTCCATTCTTAAAGACAGAAATGAAGGTCATGAGCTCTGTGAGGAATACCTCTTACATAAAGCAGAGATCAAAACAAACCCAAAAAAGGAATATGGATGACACAGAGGTAATTAAGGCAAGAGTAGGAAAAATGGCTCATATAGCCAGAAGGAATAGAACAAAATATTATTAAATGAAAAAAGGTAAAGAGAGACAGAGGGGGAGAGGATTTAGAGACAAGAAAGCTGTAAGAAATTCTAAAATATGATGTCAAATAATTATAAAAACAAACTTTAAAAAGATTTAACTATAACATTGAGAAAGTCTTCAGTTGAATGAAATATAAAAACAGTTTTTAAAAATAGTAGAGCAAAGATATGAATCGAAGAGGATCTTGTAATGTGGTCCAACCCTTACAAAATGAGAGTTATAGAAAGAACACAAGGGATGGGAAGAGAATTTAGTAAGAAAGGATTCAAGAAACAGAACATAAAGTCATAAATTTACAGATTGGAAGAATTCATAGAATGACTGAAAATACAGTTTAAAAAGAACTACATCAGGACACGTAATCATGAAAAATCACAATATCAATAATAATATATCCTAACACTTCTAGAGAAATTAAAGGGGGTGCATTCAAAAGATTAGGAATTAAAATGGTAAAAAAAAAATTCAAGCTAAAAGACGATGAAAAATTGATTTCTAAACTGTAAGGGAAAAAATTACTCCCAACACATTTTCAAACCAAACCATACCATGTATGGAATATGAGCATGGTACAAAAACATTTTCAAACTATAAAAGCTTTTTAAAAATGTATCTCTTACCAAGTGCAGTAGCGCATTCCTGTAATCCCAGTGGCTGAGGAGGCTGAGGCAGGAGGATTGCAAGTTCAAAGCCAGCTTCAGTAACTTAGCAAGGGCCTAAGCAATCTACTGAGATTGTCTCAAAATAAAACATAAAAAGGGCTGGGGTTGTTTCTTAATGGTTAAGCACCCCTAGGTTCAATCTCGGGCACCAAAAAAATATGAGTGTGTGTATAACATGTATGTGTGTGTGTGTGTGTGTGTGTGTGTGTGTGTGTATACATATATATATATAACTAATATATACATATGTTACATATATGTATGTATATACGTATGTATTTATATATCTCAAACTAGATATGGTGGAACACACCTGTAATCCAAGCAACTTGAGAGGTTAAGGTTGGAGGATCACACATTCAAGGCCAGCCTCAGCAACTTAGGGAAACCGTGTCTCAAGAAAAAAATCTTTAATTTTTACAAATTAAAAAAAAAAACTTAAATGAATCTTCTTTTAATCATTTCTTGGAGAGTTATTGGAGGATATACTCCACTCAAAAAAGGAGAATAAAGCAATAAAGTAAAAACATATGTTCCAGGAAACAGGAATCTGACTCAGGGTCTAGGCAGAGGATTTCTAGAGTAACAAATGCTCATAGTGAACAGAAAGACCAAAGAGACTGCCAAAAGGAATACAGCCCCAAAGTTATCACTGATAGATTTCTGAGGTATCTGACCATATTAGTGGTATTTTAGAGTTCTTCCCAGGAGTTTATGTTTAAACTAGTGGCTAATTCATAGAAATCTTATCAAATGATTAAAAATTAAGAAATCAGACTATCAGTATATGGTATTAATTAATATAGACATAGTAGAGATATAACTACCAGATAAAACACCTAAAATTCCTGTAAGTAATTATCTCTGTGGAATGAGCTTTGAGAGAAGCAGAATTTGAATAATTATTTAACTTTTAAACTATATACTTCAGTAACCTTTAAAAAGGAATTTTAATGTACATAATCTTTAAAATGCACATCCACTTCATGAAAACTATCTGAAGGGAAAATATGAAAGGTAAACACAAAAGTATAGCTATAATCATGTTTATTGTAGTATTGTTTTATTATACTAGGAAATTGAAAACAATGAAAATGTCCAGAAATAGTTCATTATTTCAATTTACTCTGATGTATAGTATTGAATACCAATACTAAATACGAAGCTAGGGATACATTTTTATATTGCTCATTTTCACAATATGTTACTCAGTGAAAATGTAGGTTAAAATAGTATGCACACAAGCCTACCTTTTATAAATAAGAACAGAGAAAAGTTCAGGTAGCGTTACAGCGCAGAGGCCTGTTGTGAAACTGAGGCAGCATAGAAGCCCACTCTTCAAACTCAACTCTTGCAGTCATGCCCAAAAGATTTCAGACATGAAGCTCGGAGTAAAAGACATGAGTTTATTAGAAGAGAAAGGAAAGGGGAATGGGAGACAACCTCAATGGAGAGAGTGGGTCCTCTCAGACAGGGAAGAGACAGTGTCAATCTCCTGCCCTCTCATTTTGGGGGAGTCTCTGGGAAATTTCCAGAAGAGTTTCATCCAAGTCCACCTTTTGACTTTTGACTGACAGCATAAGAATTGCACTGACCTCCTCAAAGAGATGGTGTGGCATTCACAAAGTTGGAGATTTTAAGGAAGTTGAGTCTACTGTTTTTGCCTCAATTTCCTGCCCCCTTAATTTGTCTATTGCCTTTGGAACGCCTTCAGCAAGTTTTCCTTGTGAGGGTCTTGGTGCTTCAATTGCACATGATTGAGGGTTGTGATAGTTTCAGTAATGAAGTCCAGGCCACCCAGTAGGGGTGGTATGACACAATCTTTCAACAATAGTTTTTCTTTTTCTATTATTTTTTAGATGAACATAACTTTATTTTATGTGGTGCTGAGGATAGAACACAGGGCCTCACAGGTGCTAAGCAAGCACTGTACCACTGAGCCACAACCCCAGCCCAGAAGAATGTACTTTGACATATCATACATATGTGGAGAATAACTTCCTATTTTTGTGGTTGTACATGATGTGGAGTTGCACTGATCATGTCTTCATATATAAATATAGGAAAGTTATGTCTGATTCATTTTACTATCTTTCCCTTTTCCATCCTCCCTCCCCTCGATACCCCACCGGCATCCAATCCAGTGAAACTATACTCCCCCTACCACATCCCTGGCCTATTGTGAGTCAGCATCCACATATTAGAGAGAACATTCTGCCTTTGGTTTGGGGGGATTGGCTTATTTTGCTTAGCATGATATTCTACAGCTCCATCCATTTACCTGGACATGCCATAATTTCATTCTTATTTAAAGTTGAGTAATATTCCATTATGTATATATACCACATTTTCTTTATCCATTCATCTGTTGAAGGGCACCTAGGTTGGTTCCACAGCTTAGCTATAGTGAATAGAGCTGCTGTAAACATTGATGTGGCCATGTCACTACAGTATGCTGATTCTAAATCCTTTGGGTATATGTCAAGGAGTGGGATAACAAGGTCAAATGGTGGTTCAAGTTTTCTGAGGAACTCTCCATACTGCTTTCCACAAATGGTTGCACTAATTTGCAGTCCCACAAGCAATGTATGAGTATACCTTTTCCCCCCACATCCCCACCAACATTTATTGTTACTTATATTCTTGATGATTGCCATTCTGACTGGAGTGAGATGAAGTCTCAGTGTAGCTTTGATTTGCAGTGTAGTTTTAATTACTAAAGATGTTGAACATTTTCTCGTATATTTGTTGACCAGTCATATTTCTTCTTCTGTGAAGTGTCTGTTCAGTTCCTTTGCCCACTTAGTGACTGGGTTATTTGGGAGCTTTTTGTTGTTGTTAAATTTTTTGAGTTCTTTATATACACTGAAGATTAATGTTCTGTCTGAGGTGCAGGTGGCAAAGATTTTCTCCCAGTCTGTAAGCTCCCTCATCACTCAACAATAGTTTTCTTAAGGGGTTAATATTATGGCAGGGGGAGGTTTTAACTTACCAAGCCCCCATCTTGCCGGTATTTGTCAGGTAAGTTGCCCTTCATTGTCTTTTCCCTGCTCACCATTCCTGGCTGACTAGCTACCTAGCTACCTACATTAGGACTTTAATGAACACAAAATGACACTAGCCTTTATAATTCTAAGTGGAAGGAAGGAATACAAGTGCTTTTTTTTTTTCCTATTATAAAGCCATTTTGCTTCTCCTTATTTTCAAATGAATACAGTGCTAGATGGAAAAATTGTAAGAATGTTTTGCAGCACTTCCTGTACAAAAGTGAAGTCTAGCCCTTGAATCCCAGCTGGGCTGTGATTTGCTTTGAAGTATTGAATGGCGAAAGATACTGCCTCAATTCTGAACCCAAGCTTTGTTAGGAGGAAAACTTTCCCTTTACCAATTTAGATCTAAATGCCTGGAGGCCTACTGAATTAATTGACAACAGACAGATTAACACAATAAAAGGTTTAAATCCACATGCATGTGGAGTACTCAATAAAGAGTGACTCTGAAAGCAGCTGGTGGCAGAGGTTGACCCACCAACTTGACAGGAAAGGAGAGGGGGACAGGGCTTCTGTGGACACAAATGGGATTCTCTGGGAAATAAATGGAAGGTATAAAAGCTTCTGATAAAGTTTGTTGACCCAGTTTCTCATCTCGGTGCTGATGGTCAGCCTCTATCCTGACTGGAAGTTCCCTCAGGGAGGTGGCTTCATTCTCAGCAAGCTGGCTTTAATCAAGAGAAGCTCAGAAGGGCATCTTTATACATCTGCTGTATCTCAGATGTCTTCAGTTTAAAGTAATCTTTATGACATTCTGGTGGGGTGTGGATCCCTTTATAATAGGGGCTTCCTTAAAATTGTCCTTCATTCCCCCTTCCTTCCCTTTAAAGGAAGTGCCTTTGGTGTTCATGATGAATGGATGATGAACATGTGATTGATTATTTATATATACATATATATGTATATACACAATGAGTTTTATTCAGCCATAAAGAAAAATGAAATTAAATCAATTGCAGGAAAATGAATGGAACTAGAGCCAATTATGTTAAGTAAAATAAGTCAAATTCAGAAGGTCAAGGGGTCATGTATTTTTTCTCATGTGGAAGCTAAATAGGAAAAAAGAAAGGAGGATATGTATCATGAAAATCAAAGGAAATCAATAGAAAAGGGACCAGGGCGTGGGAGGTATAGAGGGAGGGGGTAAGTGTTGGGGAGAGATATTGGCCAAATTGCATTGTTATATTGTGTGCATGTACAAATATTTAACAAATCCCATCATTATGTACAATTACAATGCATGAATAAAAATGTGGGAAAAAATGAATCTGTACACTAAAAACAAATGAAGGGAAACATTTAAGCCCTTCCACTCCTCCCTAATCCTGTGGCTGAAGAGAAACCCCACCTGGATATTAACTGATCAACCTTTCATTAGATTCACGGAACCCAGATGCCTTGCTAACACCCTTTATTAGTAACTTGCTGCAGGAAGTGAAATTCCATAGAGATGTTCTTTTGAAGATCCTTCCCTGTCTGCAGCCTCTGTGCTTCCTTCCCTCCCTTATAAAAAACCTTCACAACCCTGAGCCCAGGAAGCTAGAGCTTTGAGGAGCTATCCTATCTTCTTCAGTGTGGGCTTTAAATAAATCTAATTCCATACTACCAAAGCTTGTCTGGAATATTGGTCCAAAAGCAGCAAGCAGCCTGAACATTTGATTCTATAACACTTTCAGCCTCAAAGTGCACAGCTTCCACTCTTCTATTGCTGTTGTCTCACCCTTGCAAACTGATCACCATAAGAAATCACCTGGGCTAACTTGCTGAAAAATAGGACAACACATGAGAGAGCCCCAGACACTCTAGCCATCCAAACTGGAGCGTTATAAACCAGCCATTCCTGCTGCCCCAATAATTGAATTCAAATCCTGAGCTAGACCAACCAAGGGATAGCAGAACAAGAAGCAGAGATGAACTACCAGCTGAGCCCAGCCAAATTGTCAACCAGCAGAATCATCACTGTTTTAAACTAGTAACTTTTGTCATATTGATTCCCAAGTATTCTTTTTGAGGCTGTTGTGAATGGGATAGTTTTTCTAATTTCTTTCAGTGGATTCATCACTGATGTGCAGAAATGCATTTGATTTATGGGTGTTGATTTTATATCCTGCTACTTTTCTGAATTCATTTATTAGTTCTAGAAGTTTTCTGGTGGAATTTTTTGAATCTTCTAAATATAGAATCATGTCCTCCGCAAATAGTGAAAGTTTGAGTTATTTTCCTATTTGTATCCCTTTAGTTTCTTTCATCTGTCTAATTGTTCTGGCTAGTGTTTCAAGAACTATATTGAATAGGAGTGGTGAAAGAGGGCATCCCTATCTTATTCCAGTTTTTAGATGGAATGCTTTCAATTTTTCTCCATTTAGAATGCTGGTCTTGGGTTTAGCATAAACAGCTTTTATAATATTGAAGCATGTTCCTACTATCCCTAGTTTTTCTAGTGTTTAGAACATGCAGGTATGCTGTATTTTGTTAAATGCTTTTTCTTCATCTATTGAGATGATCAGATGATTGTTGTCTGTAAGTCTAAACAATCTAACAAGAGAGGTGAAAGACCTCTACAGTGAACTACAGAACACTAAATAAAGAAATTGAAGATGACCTTAGAAGATGGAAAGATCTCCCATGCTGTTGGATAGGCAGAATTAATAGTGTCAAAATGGTGATACTACCAAAAGCATTATACAGATTTAATGCAATTCCTATTAAAATCCCAATAACATTCTTCATAGAACTAGAAAAAGCAATCATGAAATTCATTTTGAAAAATAAGAGATCCAGAATAGGCAAAGCAATCCTTAGTAAGACAAATGAAGTGGGAGGCATCACAATACCAGACCTTAAACTATACTATAGAGCCATAGTAACAAAAACGGTGTGGTATCAGCACCAAAACAGAAATGTAGACCAATGGTACAGAATAGAAGACACAGAGACAAACCCACATAAATATGGTTATCTCATACTAGACAAAGGCACCAAAAACATACATTGGAGAAAAGATATCCTCTTCAAAAAATGGTACTGGGAAAACTGGAAATCCATATGGAGCAAAATGAAATTAAACTCCTATCTATCTCTTACCCTGCACAAAAATCAACTCAAAGTAAATCAAAGACTTAGGCACCAGAACAGAGACCCTGCACCTAATAGAAGAAAAAGTAGGCCCAAATCTTCATCATATCAGCTTAGGACCTCACTTCCTTAACAATACTCCTAAAGCACAAGAAGTAAAATCAAGAATCAAAACACTGGATAGTATCAAACTAAAAAGCTTATTCTCGGCAAAGGAAATAATAATGTGAAGAGAGAGCCTATAGACTGGGAGAAAATCTTTGCCACCTGCACCTCAGACAGAACATTAATCTCCAGGGTATATAAAGAACTCAAAAAATTTAACAACAAAAAAAACTAAGTGGGCAAAGGAACTAAGTGGGCAAAGGAACTGAACAGACACTTCACAGAAGAAGAAATATGATCAGTCAACAAATATATGAGAAAATGTTCAACATCTTTAACAATTAAAACTACACTGCAAATCAAAACTACACTGAGACTTCATCTCACTCCAGTCAGAATGGCAATCATCAAGAATATAAGTAACAATAAGTCGGGCGCAGTGGCTCAAGCCTGTAATCCCAGTACTTAGGGAGGCTGAGACAAGACAATTGCAAGTTCAAAGCCAGCCTCAGCAATGGCAAGGCGCTAAGCAACTCAGTGAGACTCTGTCTCTACATAAAACACAAAATAAGGCTGGGGATGTGGCTCAGTGGTCGAGTACCCCTGAGTTCAATCTCCGGTACCAAAAATAAAAAAATAATAAAATAAAATAAAGAATATAAGTAACAATAAATGTTGGTGAGGATGTGGAGGAAAAGGTATACTCATACATTGCCTGTGGGACTGCAAATTAGTGCAACCATTTGTGGAAAGCAGTATGGAGAGTTCCTCAGAAAACTTGGATTGGAACCACCATTTGACCTTGTTATCCCACTCCTTGACATATACCCAAAGGATTTACAATCAGCATACTGTAGTGACATGGCCACATCAATGTTTATAGCAGCTCTATTCACTATAGCTAAGCTATGGAACCAACCTAGATGCCCTTCAACAGATGAATGGATAAAGAAAATGTGGTATATACACATATATGTGTATATATATGTGTGTGTGTGTAGATATATATGTATATGTAGATATTTATATGTGTATATATATTTGTATATATATACACACAATGGAATATTACTCAATTTTAAATAAGAATGAAATTATGGCATGTGCAGGCACATGGATGGAGATGGAGAATATTATGCTAAGCAAAATAATCCAATCCCAAAAAACCAAAGACCAAATGTTTTCTCTAATAAGTGGATGTGATCTAAAATGTTGGGGGTGGGGAAATGGCTAAGGAAGAATGGAGGAACTTTGGATTGGGCAGAGGGGAGTGAGGCAAGGTGAGGGGGTTGGTGTTGGGAGGAATGGTGGAATGATATGGACATTATTACCCTATATACATGTATGATTGCACAACTGGTGTGACTGCATCATGTACAGCCAGAGGAATGAAAAGTTGTGCCCCATTTTTGTACAATATGCCAAAATGTATTCTGCTGTCATGTATAACTAATTAGAACAAATTTTTTAAATGAGAGAATAAAAAACTACTGTTTTTTGGTGATTTGCTATGCAGATAGAGATACCTGATAGAGAACTATATTGTTTGTGAAAAAAATAAAATGATAGATGATTAAATAAAAAACTACTACAAGTTGTTTAATTGTAAAACTAAATCACCAGTGGCTTAAAAAAGTCCTAAATGATGGACAAGACATTTATTAAAATTTTGTTCTGGTCATTTGTCTCTATATGAAAATAATAAAAGGTGATATTAACTTTAAAACCAATGAAAGGGAATCTTACTTCTGTGCATGGTAATTAACACAAAGACCTTATGTCACCCACTGGGTGAGTCAAACAGCTTAACAAGAATCCCAGAAATACTGAACAGCCTTTCTGTTCAAATTGAATAAAGAATTTGAGAGGTAAAAAAAAGATAAAATTACATTGACACAGGAAGGAGGTAGAGAAGAATGGTGGTAACCCCACATACTGGGTTTCCTCTCTACTGATACCCACTGAAAGAAAATTGTTTCTTAGCCTTGGGTTTCACACAAAGACTGCTAGTTTAATAATGGAGGGTGGCTGGAGTTGTGGCTCAGTGGTAAAATGCTTACCTGGCATGTGTGAGACCCTGGGTTTGAATCTTAGCACCACATATAAATAAAGACAATAAAGGTCCATTGACAACTAAAAAAAAAAAAATTTTTAAAAAATAATTCTCTGTGTGTGCGTATGTGTGTGTGTATGTGTGTGTGTGTTACCACTCTATATCCCAGCCATTACTGTTATGTAGGATTGCACAACTAGATGAACAAACAGATGCACCTGGCATTGAACACTTCCAGCGGGGACTGAAACCACATGAGAACAGCATGCCATTTCTCCTCCCCTATCATTACTCTGAATTGCTACTCCCACCATCAAGATCCTACAAACTAAGTTGTTGTTTTAACGTAAAAATAATGAGTTTTCTTTTTCCTGATTTCTGAAATAGAGACACTAGAAAAGCCATATTATGTATGCAATATACAATGTATTACCAAGTAGGTCCTTTTCTCCCCCAGGAGACCCATTTGGCCCTGTTTGGTTTTATCATTTGTGTCATTTATACAAGAGACATCTAGTAGTTTTATTTTACAGAGGTTTATTAGCAGGATTATTACCAATCATTTCCATGTAGGGCAGGTGTTGAAAGTCTGGTTTGTCCTTGAAATGACATATTTCTGGTGATGAGGATAAGATACTTTTTTAAAAAATAATTATTTTTATTAACATGTATTAATTGTACATACTAGTGGTTTCAATGTGATATTTCCATATGTGCATACAATATGTACTGGCCAAATCCAACCTTCTTTTATTAATAACTCTCCCATTAAAGAGACACAAAATTAAAAACTATCAATTCCATAATTATATCATTTAAAGATTACATATGGGAGTATACAAAGGTTATGAATACTATTAAAAATATAAATATGCTAATCTATTATCAACATTCATTTCAAAATTTATATTACTGTTTCTATGATACTGTTAGTATGATACATATTTCCAAAGAAAAAAATACCCAAATAATAACAACAATATAAACCCTCTCAAATACTTATATTACACATTTTATTGCAGACTTTGGTTTAATGCATCAAAATAACACTTTTAGGCAAATGGAAATGTTTGTTGTTAGCCTTTTCCTGGAATTCATATGCTTTCATTCTATGCTGAAGCAAATACAGAATTCTTGAAAATCCAAGGGTTGCAAATATGGGCTACGATAAGTTTCTCAAAGTACTCGCTTCATTTAAGTCTAGGAAAAGCAATGAAGTGTCAGGATTCAGTAGACAGATATGTAAATATTACAAATTAGATCAACATTTTGATGAGAGAGCCATTTTTTAAAGTATAGTTTTCTGTTCCCTTAAGACTATAATATTCCTCTGAGACCCAGAAATAGCTTATAAAGCAATGAACTACAAAAAGGAATGACTTCTCTCTCATAAATGGGCAGTTTTTAATCACAGGAGTCAATAAGTTTGGTAATTAGTTCTACACATGTACCTTAGCAGTACTGATCACAAACTTCACCATAAATTCTGTTTACAATTATATCTTCTTTCTTAATTATGTTATTTTACAGTTCCTAAGTCTACTGCCCTGAATTACCTTCAACATTTGGAATTATAGTACTGAATATGAAGTCCCTGAGGAATCTTGAGATAGGAGATTGGGAATGTCAAGATAGCAGAGGCAGGGTACAAGAAAAATGAAACTGGAGTGGAAGACCAAAAATTGAATCATGTCCCTGTTTAAGACCCATTACCATGGCAACTCCCGCCACTGAGGGTTTATTGCTATGGCAACTCCTGCCGAGAGTTCGGTATTCTAATTAGGTGAAAATAAAGTTATCCATGAAAACAAATAGGGCAAGGTCTTCAATCAGGTCCACAGAGAAGGGACAAAGACTCAGCTCAGCATGTGAAACAAGACTTTCCTGACAGCAGGACCTTGAGCCCCTCCCTCTCCTCTCTCTCTGCCCCTTCCACTCTACAGAGTGTACTTTCACTTTAAGTAAATCTTCACTCAGCATGTCTTGCTCAGTTCTTTGTTCAGGATAGCAGGAACCTGGACTCCAATTAGGAACCTCCACCCCCTCAGTATCAGTATCTTGTAAATAATTCATGATTGCAGTGATAATAGCTACTATTATTGAGAATATGTGAAGTACTCTACCAGGCATGTTACTCACTCTTCACTACAACACTACAAAATCGCTTATTATTCCATATCATACAAACGTACATATGATATACCTGAAAACTCAACCTCAGAAAAGTTAAATAATTCGTTTAAGGACAAACAAGAAGTAAAAAAGGGCAAAACCAGAATTTAAACTAAGTATAACTCTAATCATATTCTATTCCGTCTACTGGAAGAACTTCCATCTATTCAAGATGATCAAATCAACAGTTTCTTCTCTGAATTCAAAGGTGAGAAAATCAGTTTATCCATGATCCCAGAGTAATGTGTAGGAGACCGGGTCATGCAAGTGTGGCACAGGGAGAGATGCCAGGCTGAGCAGGCGGGACAACCCTGCTCTCTCTGGTCTTGGAACACCAAGACTTGGCCCCAGCCCTTTGCCAACTGACATGTCCAGACTTTTCTTCTGACCTTGGCTCCTTGCCAGCGGGCTCGGCTTCTTGCCAGCTTCCCCTAGACCTGGACTGATAGCGGCCCAGACACATACCCACCCTGGCTTCTTGTCAGCCAGCCCGGGCTTCTCACCAACTGAGATGACCTTTTAGGTGACTGGCTATAAATCAATTAGGTAATCCTCTGGTTGAACACCCTTATGTATATAAGCTCCTGTATTCCAATAAACCTTTGAGCTTCCGGTGCCTGAGTCCTGGGTTGGTTGGCACCACCACACTCACCTCCTATCGACCACCCTGTTCCAGAGATTCTACATCAGTAATGCACAAAGTACATCCCCATATGTACTACACATTGTGCCCTTGTGGCCTGGAAGAGTCTCACATTATGCCTGATTCCTATGTAATTGTTAATTGTTCCTTCTTTCCCTTGAAGATGTGTCCTGGTTAGAGTAACAAAGTTAACAGTCACTCTACTTATAAGGACTATTTTTTAAGTGTCAATAAGAGGGATTAGCGCAGCAGAAATTGATTTCACAATGGTGTTGGCAAAGCTATGTGTGAAGTATTCTGTTCCATGTAGCAAGGCAAACCAGAGACCCCAGTTTAGCTGATGAAAATTAAAATGCCAGATAAAAATCATTTTTAAAATCTTTCTTTATATATTAAGCTGATATGAAAATCAGGAATGTGCTGAGGAACCTAGAGAAATAATAAGTTCTCTTTGCCTTGTGAGAATTAGCCAAATAGGATCAACTTGGGTTTTCAAATCCTCACAGAAAACAGAAAACCAGAGATAAAACCCAGGGCCTGTCCAAATAGGAAATTTGAACTTCCCAAATAAGAACTTCCCAAAAAGTTGAGGTAACAGATGGTTACCACTCAGTATTGAGTAGAAATAAACCTGCTTCACTAGGAAATGCAAAGAAAACCTGTTAGAAACTTAGTGCTGTGTATTTTCTACCTCAAGATATTCTTCTATGTCTTACAGACTAAATTAGTGCCATCTTAAAGTGGTCACAGGAATACAAAATAAGAGAAACGTTACAAATCTTTGTAGAAACCTACCTTCAAAACAAACCTCAGAAAATAAAGTTCTAAGAAATGAGTTCAAAGTAAAAAATTACCAGACATGCAAGGAAATAAAACACCATGAGTGAAAACCAAAGAAACAACAGCACCATCCAACCCAAAAGCCCTCTAACACTACTACTATCAAGCACGGAACACTAAATAAATAGTAATAGGTTTTAAAAATGATGGAAAACATGAATAAATATCAAAAGACCAAAGCAATGACCAATAAATATAAGCAAAAAATTAAAATAACTTCTAGAAATGACAAATAAGTGAAATTTAAAAACTCAATTACCATCTTTGATGATACCAAGATATATGATAAACCTACAGTGATCAGCATGGTGTAATAGTAGCATATTGTTAAAAAAATAGAAACAGAATAGAGTTACAGAATCTATAACACACACTCACATGTACAATTTGATATATGAAAAAGGCAGAAAGAAGCAGGGGAGAAAAAATAGATTTTTCCAGAAACAGTGCTTAAGACAATTGGGTATGGGAAAAGCAAAACCTAAATCCTAGCTGGGTATGGTGGTCCATACCTGCAATCCCAGATACTCAGGAGGCTGAGGTAGGAGGATCACAACTTTAAGGCCAACCTCAGCAACTTAGCAAGACACTGCCTCAAAATAAAAAGGGATAAGGGTATAGCTCAGTTGTAGAGGACCTCTAGGTTTAATCCCCTGTACTATCAAAAGGAAAAAAAAAGCTGAGTCTTATAATTTTTTTAAAAAATCAGTTCCATATAGACTAAATACCATAATATGAAAGGCAAAAATGTAAAGATTTTATAAGATAATTTAGGACAATATCTATATGTCCTCCAGACAAAGAAGGTATTCTAAAACCCAAGAAAGTCTAATCCTAAATTAAAAGATTGAGCAATTTAACTATATCAAATTAAGAACTTCTTAAAACTGGAAATACATAACATCTAAAAAGAAAGAAAATCCAAACCACAGAGCAGAAGATATTTGCACTTACCATCAGCAAGGAGTTTACAGAATATAAGAAGTCCTACAAATCATTAAGAAAACAGAAAAGAACTCAGCTTGAAAATATAGACAGAAGTCTTGGGCATGCCCTCAGAAAAGAATAACTGCAAGCTGGGTGCAGTGGCACATGCCTGAAATCAGGGTGGCTCAGTAGGCTGAGGAAGGAGGATCACAAATTCCAGGGCCCCTTAGCAATTTAGCAAGACCCTGTCTCAAAATATTTTTCAAAAAGGATTAGGAATGTAGCATAGTAATAGAGCACCCCTGGTTCAATTCCCAGTACCAAAGGGGGAAAAAAAGAATAAATGCAAATGATCAATAAAGATATGAAGGCACTAAACCTCATTAAATGGTCTGCAAAATGCAAATAAAATCCCATTGAGTTGCCACTACACGCTTTATGGATTAGAGGGAAAAAAATTCAAGTCTGAAAAAAAAATTTAAAAAGCATTCTTTGGAGAAAATATGGAGGCCCAGAAATACTTATATACTGCTTGTGGAAATCTAACTTGGTACCACTACATAGGAAAATAGTGTTGCTGCCTATTGAAGACAGTGGTTTTATTCATAAGATACAGAACTATATATTTCTGAGCCCAGAAGTCATATGTAAAAGGTTCAGTATGACATTTCCAAAATAACTGAACCCTATAAAAATAACTGTTCCCTATAAATGGAACAGATGAATTTTCTGTATTCTATTCTCATATAAGAATGTTATACAGGAGTGAAAATTAATGAACAAGAGCTACTTGAAAACATATGGATGATTCTTACAATTGTACATTTGATCCCTAAAAAAGAAGGAGATGCAAAAGAATACAGATTGACTCCATTTTGATAAAATTCAAACCTGTCAAAAGTAAATTCTATTATTTGAGGAGGAAGGAAATAAAATCATCAGAAAAGCAAATAAGACAAATGTGAATCTATGACTGAAGCTGCCTCTAGGAAGAGGATAGGATTCAAAAAGAATGCGCAAAGGGATTGCAAAGTAATAACCGTCTTCTTCCTGAAAGAGGTGATACACATACAAGTGTCCATTCTTTTCTATGTCTAACTCATATTCTGTAAATATTACTTTATGTCTATTCACTATTTCATTTTATAAAGAAACTTGGATGAATTTTTGTGATTGAAACATTGTGAGGGAGTATATTCCATGAATGGCATTCATCACACTCAGCCTATATCTACTCCTCCACAGAAAAGGACCGAGAAGCATAAGTCAAGAACTCTCATTGAATTTACAATAAGGTGATGGAGGAAAAACATCTGATTGATGGCACCTTACATCTGCCAATGGATTCAGTTCCAAAAATCTGGATTTGCTATTTTTAGTTCATGGTTTAACAGATACATCTTTTTTTTTTTTTTTTGCACAGGGGATTGAACTCAGGGGTACTCAACCACTGAGCCACATCCCCAGTTCTATTTTGTCTTTGATGGTTGTTCTACAGTTACATCCTGGTAAGATTTGGGAGTTTTTACAGGGTCCTTAAAAGGTGACTTAACTAGCTGGGCACAGTGGCACACGCCTGTAATCCCAGCACTTTGGGAGGCTGAGACAGGAGAATCACAAGTTCAAAGCCAGCCTCAGCAAAGGTGAGGCACTAAGCAACTCGGTGACACTCTGTCTCTACATAAAACACAAAATAGGGCTGGGGATGTGGCTCAGTGGTCAAGTACCCCCGAGTTCAATCCCTGGTACCAAAAAAAAAAAAAAGATGATTTAACTATGTCTTATCGGTACACAATTAAAAAGGCTAATGCAAACTACCAGGAATCCCAGGGAAGCATGTGGTTTAAGGTGAGTGACTAACAAGTAGCACCAAGTTTCTAGTTGTTTAACCTGACAATGAGTGCATTCAAAGAGAAGTCTATCCAGCCAGATTACAAACCGAGTGACAGCACTAGATTAAGCAGCCTTTGAAGCGTCACTTCACATAGGTTCTCTGTTTTCTCAAAGCATATCACAATGTCTGGGAGATACTTATAAATGCTTCTTGAATAAATATATAAATAATGAGTGAATAAAAGACTTTGTTCCTTCCTTTTGTCATCTGCACTCAGACATTGAATAAAAGTCAGAACTTGGCTATATTTTGTCAAAAAAAATTAAAATCTTAAATCATGTATTTAAAAAAGTAAAGAATCTATCTCTACCTATTCTTCAATATGTATTACTTTCTCTGCATAAGTTAGAATTTTATGAAGTTCAAGACTAAATAAAAAACTATAACCAATCAATGTCCAGAGTAAAGACAAGTTTATAAACTGTCCTTTTGCTATGAACTAATATTTGAACCCTAAGTGGTAAACTTTCTAGAACTACACTTTAAATGTGCAACTACAATTGCTTTGGGACTCATCAGAATTTCAAGGTGAAGACAGAAATTGCTCTTCCTTATTGCCACTGCTGATATTGAAAAATATTCTGTTACAACACAGATGGTCATGTTGTTTTTTAGCAGTAAAAATGTATTGAGATATAATTTACATATAAATATAAGTATCCATTTTAAGTATATAAGCCAGTGATTTTGTAGTATATACATAGAATTGTGCAATGATGACCACATTCTAAATTTGGAACATTTTTATACCCTCAAAAGGAAACTATATAACCATTAGCAATTATTCATGTATTTCCTTCACAGACCCAAGAAATCACTAATTTACTTTATATCTCTATGAATTTGCCAGTTGTTGGCATTTCCTTTACATGCACTCACATAATGTGTGGCCTTTTGTGACTGGCTTCTTTGACTTAACACAATGTTTCGTGATTCATCCACTTCATAGCATCCATACTTCATCCCTTGTTGTGGTTCAATAATATTCTGTGGCATGGACATACCATATTTTATTCATTCATCGGATGATGGACAATTGTGTTCACTCCACTTTTTAATTACAATGAATGTTGATATGAAGATTTTTGTGCAAAGTTGTAGACATATATTTTCTTTTAAGAATGTAACTAAGAAGCCAGGTGTGGTGGCATCTGCCTGTAATCCCAGAAACTCAAGAGGCTGAGGCAAGAGGATTGCAAGTTCAAGGACAGCCTTGGCAACTTAGTGAGACCCTATCTCAAAATTTTAAAAACAATAACAAAATGATCAGGGATGTAGCTCAGTGGTAGAGTACCCCTGGGTTCAATCCCCAGAACAGTCAATCAGTCAATAAATAGAATATATCTAGGAGTAGATTGGTAGGTCCTTTCACTTTCAAGGCCTGACAGGATGTTTTCCATTTTATGTTTTCAACAGCAATAAAGAAGATTCCAACTTCTTCATGTGCTTGTTAACACTTGTTGTTTTTCTAATAGCCGTCCTAGTGGGTGTGAAGTGAAATCTCACTGTGGTTTTTATTTGCATTTCCCTAAAGACTAATGATGTTGATCACCTTTTCATGTGCTTATTACCCACTAATATATTTTTTGGAGAAATATCAGTTCTTAGACTTTCCCCGGTTTTTAATTGGGTTATCCCTTTATTATAATTTTTTATAGATTCTTTATACAAGCCTCTTATCAGATTCATGATTTGCAAGTATTTTTCCCATGCCTGGGTTGTCTTTTAAATTTTTTGATGATGTAACTTTTAGCACAAAAATTTTTAATTGGAGATAGGCAATGTAAATTATTTCCTTTGTCACATCTTAGAAAACACTGTCTAACCCAAGATCATATAGGCTATATTTTCATTGAAGAGTTTTAGAGATAAAGCTCTTACATCTAAGACTTTGAACCACTCTGATTCTGCAAACATGCTTCCTGCTAGAAACCCCATGCACAACCATATATCATACAGACTAGAAATCATATGGCACCAGATAGCCTATAAATGTGAGAAACTGGAAATGGGTGCTCAGAATTTGGAGTCTGATCTCTGGGTCCAACAGCATAAAATAAAGTTTGAGTTCTCCCACTCTCCAAATGGCATTTGCCACTCTTTTTCTGATTCCCACAACTGTATCAGTCCACAGCCAGCCAGCTCCTTAGCTCTGAGCCTAAGGTGAGGCAGAACAGCATGGTGGAAGGATGTGGTGAAGGAAAGCAGCTCATGACATGGCACTAAAGAGGAGAGTGATCTCTGCTCACTAGGGACAGAGCATATACCCCAAAGGCACACTCCCAGAGGCCTACCTCTTCTAGCCACATCCTACCTGCTTACAGTTACTACCCAGTTAATCCATTCAATTTGCCTAATGCACTGATTAGGTCTGGATTCTTATAACCCAATTGTTTCACCTTTAAGCTTTTTTTCATTGACTGACACATGAGCTTTTGGGAGGGATGCCTCATCTGTAAACCATAACACCATTTTAGCAATACCAAGCCCACCAACCCATGAACAAGGGATAGCTTTCTATGTATTTCAATCTTTTAAAATTTCTTTCTACAATGTTTTGGTAGTTTTAAGCTTGAGTCTTGCTATTATTTTGCTAGAACTTTTCCTAAGTATTTTCTCCTTTTTGATGCTATTGTAAGTGGAATTGGTTATTTAATTTTTTAAATTGCTTGTTCATAGTGTGTGAAAGTAAAATTGATTTTGGTATATTGATCTTGTATTCTGCAATCTCATTTAACTTTTTAATTCATTCAAGTAATTTTTAAGTGGGTTCCCTAGGATTGTTTTATATGCAAAATCAAGTCATTTGCAAGTAGAAATAATTTTATTCTTCCTTCTCAATTTGGATGCTTTGTTTCTTTTGTGGTCTAACTGCCCTGAAACTGTAGCACAAAGTTGAGCAGAGATTGTGAGAGCCCATATCCTCATCTTGCCCCTGATCTTAGGGGAAAGCATTGTCACTTCACAACTAGCCATGATGCTGACTGTGGGTTTTTCCAGATGTCCTTTATCAGATTGCGGAAGTTACCTTCTATAACTACTTTATTGAGTGTTTTATCATGAAATATATTCTCTATCCATTGATTTACATGATCAGCTAGACTCAGTACAGGAGGATATTCCTAGATAGAAAGAACATGAACTTACAGAGAATAAAGATCACATGTCAATAAAGGATTATTACTGAAGACTTGATGGTTCCTGCCTATTTAGTATAACTCAACCTAACACAATGAGGAATAAACACTTTTTTAAAAAACCAAATAATTACGTTTAACTACAATTGTACTCATTGATATCAAAAACTGTATAACTAAAGGAAACAAAGATACTTTTGCCATTATTGCATAAACCTAAGTGTTTCATAACAGTAAGGAAGTAGTGACTGGTTATCTTAATTGTAGAATATAGTTATAGTCCACTTTTAAATCTGTAAGTATCAGTCAGTCTCTGTTTATTTCTGCAAAGTGAAAAACTAAATTAAAATATATTAAATTCTTCACAAAATGATTAGATCCAATTTTGTTTGAAAAATAATGTAGGAGGAAGAAAATAAGAAAATCAGCTTGGTTTTGACCTTCCATCACACACAATCTGAGCTGCTCTGATTAAAAAGACATTACCCAATTAGAAGAGGGGAAGGAAGCTCGACCTCAACAAGCTGGATTCACTTCATGTGGGCGCGTAGCAAGGAAGATGTTAAAATACCAAATGCGTCTTTGCCTCCAGTTCTTGTGGCCTGGTACACTCCTCAGAGAAGAAAAGGGAGGCTGCACAATAATATTCAGACTAAGGCTACCTTCATAATAACAAATTAGAGCACCTCTTTCACAAGGCCTGCAATCCATGGGGCAGGGTTATCAAATGCTACCCTCTCCCTTCCAATATATGAAACCAAGTCTACATGAAAAGTGTTTCAAAGCATGCCTGTGGCCAACGTTAGACAGTTCTGAGTTATATCAGACAAATATTCACCCCGCTAGGGAAAAAGTCCAAAGACAAAGAAATTGCCCACCGTGCCAGTTAGAGTGCTTACAGTGACAAACTTTCATGGTGTGACTTCACTGGAGAACAAATGATCATAGTCTGATCCAAAAAAAACCAAGGGACTTGTTTCAGAGAGATTGAGATTAAAACTGAACCTTGAAAATGGAAATTCAGTCAAAGACTCTGGAGATAGGCATTAATTCCAAAATTCAGTAACAATATCACATTCTTATATGATGCTATACAGTTTACCAAATGCATTCTCACCCATGATTTGTAAGGGAAACACTGAACTCTCCATATTATAGATGAAAAACTCCAGTTGCAACAAGTTAAGTGAGTTATCTCATTTTTACAAAACTGGTAAATAGATAAAATAAGATGCAAGCATACATCTAGGGGAGACATTCCAGCCAGAAATCAGAAAATAATATGATGTATTTATTTATATGTGCCATATGGACTACACATGCACACAATCTTTCCTTTATAGCCATATATTTTATTTCTTCAAGATAATTATAAGATTTCTTAACAAAATAAAGATCCTTTACTTACTATAATACTTCTGACAACTAGACATATGAAAACATAATTAAGAATAAAAGGCCACAATAATAGATGTCAAAAGAGTAGAACATGTTGGTATTTGAAGGAAGATCAGATTGTTCCTAATTTTAATTGTTCTTGACATTGTCTTTACAAGAGAATTAAAGGTTATTCTTTTCCTTTCAAAAAAAAAAAAAAGAAATCTGATGTGTGGATCGACTTGTCCCGCCTCATATCTTTCAGCAATCAGATGTAGAACCCTCTGCATTCTGATACAAGACCACTTTTTCATAATTTAAGACTTTGCCATATTAATAAATAGCCCTGAGATCTTCCCTTGATCTAGAGATCATTTCTACCACAGAAAAAGTTGGGAATTTCTGAGGAATGGCTCTTGCCCCAAGCAGATCTAACCAATAGAAACATCTATTTTGTTTTTACACGATGAAATAATGAAGTTACAGCATTATATCTTGTTAAACTCATAGAAAATTAAAAACTTGGAGAGTTGAAAGTCCACTAAATACACCAAATTTCAAGACAGAGTGACACAGTAGACATTAGCATATCAGTTTCCCCCTTGTGGTCACTTGGCTGGCTGGGAGCTGTAGCAAGCTGCCACTGTCCAGCATCAACAAGAGAATGTTGTACTGCATATCCCTGCCCAGGAAAAGATCAAAAATAAAAATTCAAAGTGAAGTTTCTATTGAATGCATATTGCTTTTTCACCATAGTAATGTTAAAAATCTTAAGTCAAACCATGCTGAGGTGGAGACTGTCTGTAGTATATCCTAGGTTGAAGTATTTCATCTTTTACACTCTAAAATACCAAATGACAATTACTACAAATTTTGTAAACAACTATAATAATATTATAAATACCTACAATAATATTTAATTATTTGAGGTGAAATAAATTCTGATACAATGGTAAACTTGAGGGCATCTGAGAATTTTGGAAAGGGAAACATCATGTGTGCAAATTAAAGGGAGAAATCCATGGCAATTGGTCACTTTAATTTTTAGATACTAGTTTTCATAATATAGCCCAATAATTCCAATGCTTGCTTATTTTTTTTCTTCAGAGGATGTCTGAAAATAAACATAATTTGTTCTATAATTTCTAGTCATTTTCTTTTTCATAACTATTGTCCTGTGTAGTATAAATTAGAAGGTTCTGTTTTTCTTAACATAGCATTAAATCCCCTTTGTATTGTCATCTTTAAATCAAAAGTACTCATAAATGTTAACTCATAAAAATTTGATAGTCACTCCATTTTTCAGGTTTTTCTTAAAGTGATCAGCAGTGGTCTCTGTGAGAGAATTCATATTTTCTCTAATAAAAATGAGTTTAATGTTCTCAGTCACTCATTTTTCACAGAAAATGTTTTCATTCCTGCTGCTATGTAATTTCAGTCACAGCCACCCCCAAGTATTTAAATTCAAAGAACATGCTGAAATGAACTACGTATTAACTAAAGTACATTATCAGCCCTATCCACTCCTCCTCTAGATTATTAATTTGCTATTACTTCCAAAGACAAAGCCACATGGTTATTGGTGGCTTGTCCAGGACTTAATAAGCACATAAACTTAGACAACCATGACAACCACTCTAGCTTCATAAAACATAATTTTTATGACTTCCATTTAAGTACACACAGCCTTCAGCATGGCTTGCATAGTTACTTAACAGGTTGATAACACTCATGCTGAGTTATAACAGACCAAATATTAAGCTGAGAATTCATTTATTCTTAGTAGACATTAATGCCAAGGCTAGATGCATAGATTATTAGCATGCATACACACAAAGGATGTCCAACATCCAAGAGAAATGAATTTAAACTTAGGTTTCTAGTTTTTTGTTTGGCATTTGTTTATTTGTATTGCTAGTTTTAAGCAAGAGAGATATAGAAATGAGATGAGTCACTGAACCTTGCATAAGAATATTGGTGAGGATCTGCAAACCACAGGCGCTACTAAGGGTTAGTAGATCATTTAGTAACAGGAAACCAGAGAGAAAATTGGAGCAAATGAGCCCAAACAGCATGTTAGTTCATTTCATCTTTCAGAGAACTTCTCTGCTAAATTATGCTCTAAAGCTGGCATTCTCATTTTTCTTAACCACCTGCCCCAATTCTAAACATATAATATATCATTTTAAAAATAATGTTGCATTAAGAAAACCTAAGGAAGTCTCCAGTATCTTAAAATAACTCCAACTGTGGCAATTGCTTGATTTTGAAAGGCCTTACTGTACATAATTCCATGTCACATTATAGTCACGTTGCTGTGTTAGGAACAAGCCTTTTCAGAGATTTAATGGCTTTCTCAAAAACCTCCTCCTCACTTCACTGAGCCACCTGGAGAGGGACATTTCCTCAGACGTTTTCCTCAAGCCCATCCAGAAACAAGTAGTTTCTATGGAATTCCACCCAATTTAGAACCTTTCAATGGGAATGCAAGAGTTCCTTAGTTTCTAACTGAATCCCAGATTTCAGAAGAACTGACTGATGATATGCACACCCAGAAGAGACCCAGTAGTGAAGACAGATTCTTAAAATGAGACCCAGAAGAATCATAGATCCTGGCCTGCTTTTACCCACATTTGGTTTCATGTGTATCTCCCTATCCAAAAATCTTTAGTGTCTTAATAAATTAATATTTCATATGTCTCCTGATTGAATCCTATTGATTAACATCTGAAAATTAAAGCCAGATATCTCAAAGTTAAGTTTGTATGAATTTTGACTACTGACTTTCCTGTCTATACTGCTAACCAATGAGAAACAATTGTAAATGCCAAGAAAAACCAAGAGCTATAGAATTAATACTCGGTATGTGAAGCAAACTAAAATGCAGTGTGGTTTTTGATCAGGTATTGGAGTACTTTAAAAAGAGAGGGAAAGCTGGGTGTGGTGGTACACACCTGTAATCCAGCAGCTAGGGAGGCTAAGACAAGAGGATGGCAAGTTCAAAGCCAGCCTCAGCAACAGCAAGGCACTAAGCAACTCAGTGAGACCCTGATACAAAATAGGGCTGGGGATGTGGCTCAGTGGTTGAGTGCCCCTGAGTTCAATCCTCGATACCTAAAAAAAAAAAAAAAAGGAAAAATTTCCATTTGTCCTTGCCTTGATACTGAGAAGGACAGTACCTCAGAGAAGCAAGGGTTAGTATTAATAGATTACACTCTTCTTTTTCTAAGGGCCCAAACATACTACTTGGTTGTGAAGTAAACAATATCAACATAATCATAATATTGTATTCTTTTTTGGTTCATTTTAGTTTTTAGAATCAACCCATGGGACAAGCATGGCAGACTTATTCATAATCACATTAGAAAAAAATACATGCACCTAGACTTCTAATGCCATCCACAAAAACTCCAGAAAAAGATAAGGTTAACTATTTGAGATTTAAGACATTATTTTAAAAGTTAAAAACAAGTGAGAGGGGCTGGGATTGTGGCTCAGTTGTGGAGTGCTTGCCTCGCATGTGTGGGGCACTGGGTTCGATCCTCAGCACCACATAAAAATAAATAAAATAAAGATATTGTGTCCATCTACAACTAAAAATAAATTAAAAAAAAACAAGTGAGAGACTGATATGAATTGTCTGAAGAACTTTAGTAAGTCAAAAAAATTAACTGATACTTGAATAGAAAAGATGGGCTGAGGTTATGAAAAGGCAATATAAAGAAGAAGTAAGAGAAAGATCCTCAAACTCATTGGTAATCATGAAAAGATACTAAAATAATAAGATAACATATTCTATTGGATTGGCAAAAATTAAAGTGATTCATAAAATCCAGTAGTATTGAAAATATAGAGAGATGGGTACTTTCATGCAACCATGGGTGGACATATAAATTAGTGACATTCTTTTCAGAATAATATGGCATTAACCTACCACAATTAAAAATGTACACACCTCTGAACCTTTATTTCTACACGTAGCAATCTATACTAAAATATTATTCAACCTTATAACAAAGATGCATAAAAAAACTGTCAATTAACATTTTAACATTAGAAATTGGAAACAACTATCTCTTAATAGGTGAGTAGTTACCCTGAGATACATTAATATGCATTAGTCTGAAGAAATATTTCTGATATATTACCTGAATTAAAACAAGTGTCAATATAATGTTATAATGTATATGATATATACTTTTATTTTTATAAAGAACATTTATATGTATGTCCTAATATGGAAATTTTCCAAGTCTTAGTTATCAGAAAAAACACAAGTCATGATGAATTTCTTTTTTTTAAATTTATTTATTCTACTTATTATACATGATAGCAGAATGCATTTTGATTCATTGTGCACAGATGGAGCACAACTTTTCATTTCTCTCGTTGTACATGATGTAGAATCACATCATATATACAGTCATACATGAAGCTAGGGCTATGATGTCCATCTCATTTCACTCCAATGCCCCCTCTCCCTCCCTCCCCTCTGACCAAACTGTGTCCTCTCCCCCATTATGGATCAGCATCCACTTATCAGAGAACATTCGGCATTTGGCTTTTTGAGATTCGCTTACTTCGCTTAGCATGATATTCTCCAACTCCATCCATTTACCTGCAAATGCCATAATTTTATTCTCTTTTAATGCTGAGTAATATGCCATTGTGTATATATACCACAGTTTCTTTATCCATTCATCTATTGAAGGGCATCTAGGTTGGTTCCACAGTTGAGCTATTGTGAATTGAACAGCTATAAACATTGAAGTGGCTGTGTCACTGTAGTATGCTGTTTTTTAAGTCCTTTGGGTATAGACCTATGACTGGGATAGTTGGGTCAAATGGTGGTTCCATTCCCAGTTTTCTAAGGAATCTCCATACTGCTTTCCAGATTGGTTATACCAATCCGCAGTCCCACCAGCAATGTATGAGCATGCCTTTTCCCCCACAACCTCACCAACACTTATTGTTTGTATTCTTGATAACTGCCATTCAGACTGGTGTGAGATGAAATCTTAGGGTAGTTTTGATTTGCATTTCTCTAACGCTAGAGATATTGAATGTTTTTTCATATGTCTGCTGACCAATTGTATATCTTCTTCTGAGAAGTATCTGTTCAGTTCCTTAGCCCATTTATTGATTGGGTTGTTTGTTTTTTTGGTGTTAAGTTTTTTGAGTTCTTTATATATCCTGGAGATTAGTGCTCTATCAGATGTGCATGTGGCAAAGATTTGTTCCCAGAATGGAGGCTCTCTGTTCACTTCATTGATTGTTTCTTTTGCTGAGAAGAAGCTTTCTAGTTTGAATCCATCTCATTTATTAATTCTTTTTTTTATTAAAAAAATCTTTGGTCTTTAATCATGGCTGAAGATAATTCAATTTGGTCTTCATTATTACAGTGGTTTATAAATAGCAGCTGCTGCCCCTGACTCAATAAATGCTTGCCCTATATTATTACAATAAAACCAACTCCATGGAATGAAATTTTTTCCTCCTTTCTTGATAATATCACAGAGAATTAATGTTCTGGGTTTTTTTAATGTATCTATATGTATTTTTTTCTTACTTTTATTTATTTATTTATTCTACTTAGGTATACATGATAGCAAAATGCATTTTGATTCATTGTACACAGGTGGAGCACAAGTGGTCCTGGGCTTTTCTTGGTTGGCAGGCTCTTGATGGCATCTTCTATTTTCTTGTTTGAAATTGATCTGTTTAAGCTGTTTATGACCTCCTGGTTCAGTTTGGGTAGGTTATGTGCCTCTAGAAATTTGTCAGTGTATCAGGATTTTCTATTTTACTGGAGTATAGGTTTTCAAAATAGTTTCTAATGATCCTCTATATTACAGTAGTATCTGTCGTGATATTTCCTTTTTCATCACAAATTTCAGTAATTCCGGTTTTCTCCCTCCTTTTCATTACGGTGGCTAAGGGTTTGTCAACTTTATTTATTTTTCTCAAAGAATTGACTTTTTGTTTTGTCAATTTTTTGAATTGTTTCTTTTGTTTCAGTTTCATTGATTTCAGCGCTGACTTTAATTATTTCCTGTCTTCTACTAATTTTGGTGTTGGGTTTTTCCTCTTTTTCTAGGGTTTTGAGATATAGTGTCCAGTCATTTATATGTTGACATTTTCTTATTTTAATGAATGAGTTTAATGCAATGAACTTTCCTCTTAGTACTGCCTTCATGGTGTCCCAGAGATTTTGATATGTTGTATCAGAGTTTTCATTTACCTCTAAGAATTTTTTTTTATCTCTTCCCTGATATCTTGTTATCCATGCATCATTCAATAGCATATTATTTAGTCTCAAGGTGTTGGAGTAGTTTCTATTTTTTAATCTGCCATTGATTTCTAATTTTATTCCATTATGGTCAGATAGGATGCAGGGTACTATTTCTATTTTTAAAAAATATTTTAATTGTTGATGGACCTTTATTTTATTCATTTATTTATATGAAGTGTCGAGATTCAAACTCAGTGCTTTGCACATGCTAGGCAGGCACTCTACCACTGAGCCACAATCCCAGCCCATATCTCTATTGTTTTGTATTTGCTAATACTTGCTTTATGACCTAACATATGATCTATTTTGGAGAAGGATCCATGTGCTGCTGAGAAAAAAGTGTATTCACTCGTTCATGGATGGAATACTCTATATATGTTTGTTAAGTCTAAATCGTTGATAGTTTTATTGAGTTCTATGGCTTCTTTGTTTAATTTTTGTTTGGAAGATCTATCCAGTGGTGAGAGAGCTATGTTCAAGTCACAAAGTATTATTGTTTTATGGTCTATTTGATTCTTATAGTTGAGAATGATTTGTTTGATATACATAGACAGGGCATAGATATTAATGATAGTTACATCTTGTTGATGTATGATTCCCTTAAGAAGTATGAAATGTCCTTTTTTATCCCTTTTTACTAATTTTGGTTTGAAGTCCACTTTATCTGATATGAGGATGGAAACCCCTGCTTGTTTATGTGGTCCATGTGAGCGATACGTTTTTTCCCACCCTTTCGCTTTCAGTCTGTGGATGCCTTTTCCTGTGAGATTAGTCTCTTGAAGGCAAAATATTGTTGAATCTTTTTTTTTTTTTAATCCAGTCTGTCAGTCTATGTCTTTTACTTGATGAATTTAGGCCATTTACATTCAGTATTATTATTGAAATATGATTTATAATCCCAGTCATTTTGGTTTATTTTGGTTTTCGCCTTGACTTGGTTTCTTCTTTGATTGGCCTTTTTTTTAGTGTAGTTCCTCTCTTTGTATATTTTCATTGTTGGTTATCATTTCTTCCTCATGGAATATTTTGCCGAGAATGTTGTGTAGCGCAGGCTTTCCTGCTGTAAATTCTTTTAACTTTTGTTTATCATGGAAGTTTTTTATTTCATCACCAAATCTGAAGCTTAATTTTGCTGGATATAAGATTCTTGGTTGGCATCCATTTTCTTTCAGAGTTTGGTATATGTTGTTCCATGATCTCCTGGCTTTTAGGATCTGGGTAGAAAAATCTGCTGAGATCTGAATTGTTCTCCTCCTATATGTAATCCAATTCTTCTCTCTTGCAGCCTTTAAAATTCTATCCTTATTCTGTACAATGGGCATTTTTCATTATAATGTGCCTCAGTGTAGGTCTGTTGTAATTTTGTACATTTTGTGTCCTGTAAGCTTCTTGTATTTGATTTTCCAATTCATTTTTCATGCTTGGGAAATTTTCTGATATTATTTCATTGAAGAGATTGTGCATTCCTTTGGTTTGAAATTCTGTGCCTTCTTCTATCCCAATAAATCTTAGATTTGGTCTTTTGATGCAATCCCATAATTCTTGGATGTTCTGCTCATGGTTTCTTACCATCTTCACTGTGTGGTCAACTTTATTTTCAAGATTGTATATTTTGTCTTCATTATCTGAGATTGTCTTCCAAGTGATCAAGTCTGCTGGTGATGCTTTCTACTGAGTTTATTTGGTTTATTGTTTCCTTCATTCAAGAATTTCTGATTTTTTTTAAAACTCTAGCTCTTTCTTAATCTTTTGCTATCTGTATTTTCTCCCTTATCTCTTTGTTGGTGTTTTCAATGGTTGCCTCTATTTGCTCTCTTATCTCTTTGTTGGAGTGATTGATTTTTGCCTGTATTTGCTCGCTTCAGTCATTCTTTAATTCACAGATCATTTTAATTGTGTACATTCTAAATTCTTTCTCCAACATTTCATCAAATGTGCTGTCAATGAATTCTATTACTGTAGTATCTAGGTTTATTTGGGGCATTTTCTTCCTTTGTTTTTTCATGTTGATTATGTATCTTCCTTTCTTGCAATGTGGATCTGAGGTATTGCGGTTTCTATCTATAATCTTGTAATGACACTATAGATTAGCTATATCTCACCTTGGAGTTCACTTCCAGTCCCCAACAGATGTCCTCAGATGGACACTACTGCCACTAAAGATGGTGGCTGCAGTAATGGAGGTAACTCAAGATGACAGTGGGAGTGGCCCAAGATGGATGCAAACACTTTCAGAGTTGGGGCTAAAAGGGTGGGACTTACAATGGCTTTGAGCTGATTGATAGGAGATGCAGCACTTTGGCTGGCTGCTGCCTCCAGGCCCTGTCTGTTGACCTAAGGTAGAGGCTAATACATGAGAAGAACTATTGGGATGGCTGCAGTGTCCAAGATGGATACAGAAAGGGAGCAACAGCGTGGATCCCGTCTATGTGCAGGGTCAGTCCTGGGCCTGGGCTCTCACACAGACCTGTGAGGGTAGTCCTAGGCCTGATCTTGGCCTGGACTTCCTCAGGGATTCTAGGTGGTGGGTCTAGCCCTCAGCCTGGGCTCCCACGGATCTACAGGGGCTCTGGTGCTGAACTGAACTGGGGTGGTCAGGTGCCTCAGCCACAGGGGTCCCTGGATGCAGTCCTTTGCCTGGGTCTAGGTTCCCCTGTGGGTTGGCAAATTCGTGGGTAGCAATCTCGGGCCTGACCTTGGCTGTGCTCCCACAGAGGTCCCTGAAGGTGGTCCTGGACCTTTGTCTGTTTGCCCACCTATTGGCGGGGACTCTGGTGCAAAACTGGGGATTGTCCTGGGCCTCACTTAGGCCAAGTCTCCCGCAGGAGTCCTCAGGAGCAGTCCTTCCCCTAGGTCTAGGTTCCTCTGTGATTGGCGGGTAGCAGTCTCAAGTCTGCCCTTGGCTGGGCTCCCCCGGCGGTCCCTGAAGGTGGTCCTGGGCCTTGGCCTATGCTCCCAACGGTCAGCAGGGACTCTAGCATGCATGATGAATTTCTTTAAGATGCATGATTTTACGTGTGTGTGTGTGTGTGTGTGTGTGTGTGTGTGTGTGTTATATCCCCAAATCAGGGTTCTAGTTCAGTAAGAAAACATGAAGGAATGTCATAATTTTTACAAGAATGTATCCTTTCTTTGCATAATAAGTAAAAGAGAAAATTCATCTCTTTGATGTCAATATAGGCTGATAATAAAGCCATCCTAAAAAAAAATAAGTAATCAAGACTATAGATAAGTAGGAAAACCAAGCTGAACCTTGGGGCCCTAACTCTTCATGTCCAGAACCAGACTATTTAATGGGGTGAAGAGTTACCATCTTGTGCTTCCTACATTCTAGATAAAAGCTTAAAACATAAAGGGTCAAGTCTTTCAAAAGTGAATTTCCCTATTTAAATGTATCCAAAAAAATGGTTATTCCTTTGAATTTGTCATTCTTTAAAAGATTTATTTGAGTCACTTGGCAATAAAATCCTGAACCAAGAGTAAAATGAAGGAAAATGTATCATTTGTTGAGGAAATGAGGATGAGAAATCTGCTTCAATTAAAAAGTGCCAATTATTACAGGAAAGAGGTGGTCCTGAAATACAGAATTATCGAAGGAAAATGCTACAGTAAAAAGTGCAGTAGCCAAAATAGATTTCATCAAATGGTAAAGGTGAAAAGCTATATGACTCTCTTTGTTAATGTCTGAGTTTAAACAAGATGTTTGAACACTTATGCACAATACATTTGATAAAGAGCAGGCTAACTACATCCTGTTAGAGTTAAGGGGGCACACATCTAATCAGAGTAGTAATTATTCACCATGATTTTTCTAAAGTCTCAAATAACTGAAGGCATGTCAAGGAATTATAAACAAATAAATCTATAATTTTCAGTTTTCAAAAAAATGTCAAACTGCATGTCTGGGCTGAAAATAACAGGGATTTGGTGACTTAGAATCATATTCCATAAGTGCCTAAGTAAAGATAAGTCCTGCATTAGACACAGAGGCCAGATGACTATGAACTCAGAAAACCACCTATAGTTTCATTCCAGCTAGGACTCCAAACTTGAGCTCTACACTATGATAAAAAAAATTTTTAAAGTTCTTAATACATTTTATTTCATCGTAACATAATGAAATGGGCCTATTCTGATCTAAATAGGAAATAGGTTATGGAAATCAAAGTTGCTACCCTAAAAACATCCTCCTCTTGCATAAAGAAAAGTAGTGCTTTCATTCTCATTTTATAGATGAAGTGACTTGAATTACAAGAAGGAATGACATGGGAAAAGTAGACTGAAAGCCTGGTCTTCCCATAAGACCATCAGTTCTCTTAGTCATGGTGTTATGTCTTTTTTCAAATTCATCCTATAGTACTGATGTGTTTTGCTGCATTATTGTAGTTCATGGAACAATGGAACTCATTAACAATGAGGGGGCACACAGGGCCGGGACTGCTGCACAGTCTGTTTGAATTAATTGTTGACAATATTTTCCCATTCTAGCCTCCCTTTCTAGTCTTCTCAAATCTCCAGAATTAGGATTTATGAAATTCATTCTGAGCATTTATCTTAGAATTTCAGGTAAGAAAAATCTCTAAATGATTAAGAAGATTTTTTGCAAAGATGAACATTAACTTTTATTTCATCTAGGAGAGTGGTGCATCTCCTCCTCTCTCTTACAAGTATCTCTCTCTTTGGTTTTTGGAAATCATCTGCTTGCCTGAATACTTTGACTTTATGCTGCCCTTTGAAAAAAGGCTTGTTTTTGTTCATAAGACAACATATATAGAAATCTCTTGAGTATGCTGTTATTTATCATTTTTCTTTTTTCAGGTCCTTACAAGTTTTTAAAAAAAAAAAAAAATATTTTCTGGATCCACATTGTTTCAATGAATAAAACTCTGAAGAAATTCAAAGGAGGAAAACATTCTATTTCATATCGGATCAATAAGAAACCATCTAGCTTTGGGCTATAAAAGAGCACACTGAGTTATCTCTTCTACCCTTTTCTTATAAATAGCCGTCTTAACTTTTACTGCCTCATCCAACTACATTACAGAAGTGACTTTAATCTGTGGCTTTGATTAAACAAGGGCAGCCAGAAACAAAGACACAAGGCACCAGAGGTCAAAGCTGCTGAAATCTTGAGCATATCCATTACATCCTGAAATAGATCAACAGTATGGATAAAGCTTAGGAAATACGTCCATCCCCATTTCAGGACTGGACTTAGTAAAATTTGCTCTGTTTGCTTTTTACTTGTGCTTTTATAGCTCAACTCCTGTCAGAAATTAGTTTTCTCTGAAATGATCATTACCTATTATCTGACAAAGGGTTTATCGAAATGGGCCTGGGCCTTTATGTTCTTTACGTCTCTGAAAGGTAAAGAAAATAATGTAACTAACAAATAATAATTGAGAATGTTGTCTTATACTTACAGTCCATAGTTAATTTTTAAGGGTGTCTCTCTGTATATAATTCTCACCACAGTTCCAAGACACTTCCCAGCCAGGTCAGTCTAAGAACACGTGAATGGTGAATGAAGGGCTGAATGACCCCAGCCTGCACCTCCTGGCTTCCTGTTCTATTCTCCTCATTTTGTTTGTTTTTGTTTTGTTTTGATTGTTTCTCATGTTCCCATTCTATTCCCATTTGGGTTCTCAAATTCCTTTTTCTTCTCTCTTGGTTCCCATATCGAAATGCCTTATTTTGGTTCTGATATTCCTATGGCCCAGTGCAGACCATATAGGGTTAAAGAGCCTAACTCAATACTTGAATAGAAAACACATAATAAATACAAGTGAAATTTAATTGAAATAAATGTCAGCAAAATCCATTTGCTCTTGGTTTGTTGTCTATGTCTCTCTACAGGAATAGCTCTAACCATTTTTTTATTTCTGGTTGTTATAGATACTTCTATCTGAATCAGAAAGAAGCTATACACCTTTTTATAAAACACAGTACACAGAGAAAAGCTCAATCCATCCTTCAAAGAGCATCTTTCAAAATCATTTTTGAAATTGTCATTTCTTATCCACAGACAATGGTATTGCACTAAAATACACCCTTGACTTGTCCAAATAGTTGGGGTAAAATTTCCACAGGTGGACTCTCCACTGAAATATAGACCAGTTTTTTTCCCAAGGTGGACTACAATTCTACCTACCTTTGGAAATGGAAACCAGTGAGAGAAAGAAGCTTTCAAAATAAATTCTCAGGATTAAATAATTTAAATGAAAGAAAAATAGTTTTATCAACCACAAGTCCGAATTAAACAAGTAGATTTCCACCTAGAAAGCTGTTTTTTTTCAAACAAAGGTGTTACTTTAATGAACACAAAAAGAAATCATTTTTACTTCTGCTTATATTCAGGAGCTGAAAATATTTAGTTGAGAAGGTCACATCTCACTGAAACTAGAAGACAAGCATATGGGCATAAAAAATCAGATTTAATTGCAATTGACTTTATGATCTTCTTTGATTTAATATTTACTGACTTTTGTAAGGAACTGGAATACTCTTCAGACCTTGCAGGCATGGAGAAACAGTTCTCGCATTGCATTAAAACCTACTGGATTTTAAAGATTAAGTCTTTTGGATCTTTAAAGTGGTAGGGATGAGAATTGCACCATAAGCAAATCCTCATCTATATTTCTAAGAGCACTTAAATATTTTAAATTTTTTAAATCATACCTTTGCCAATTCCAATCAAGTTAGATTGAAATATTGTAGCTACTACATTGACCATGGCCTTCAAAGACAAAAGTAATTGTAGCTTTTCAAACAATACTGTCTAATCTATACTCTTATTAGATTTACAGTTCCTTCCAATACTTT
The DNA here is from genome assembly GCA_028644305.1 of Xerus rutilus. Taxonomy (NCBI): domain Eukaryota; kingdom Metazoa; phylum Chordata; class Mammalia; order Rodentia; family Sciuridae; genus Xerus; species Xerus rutilus. The sequence goes on along the minus strand of CM053411.1, from coordinate 41,501,624 downwards.
TAGCATCTGGAGAAAGTTTTTCCAGGCTTATCCCCCTCTCTCATCCCATTTTCTTTTTTCTCTTTACACATTCTTATTGAAATATTTTAGTTGCCATTAGTGAAAACTTTAACAAAATTAATTATAAATGATACCTTGGATAAGTCCTTTTTAAAAAATAGGATTTCCTTTTTACCCTGAATTTAAAGAAATCCACTTCTGTAACAACATTTCAGGTTTTTGGCAGCTCATCTTCCAGTTACATTTAAAATTTAAACAAAGAAATATTCATCTTTAATGAGATAGCATGGAAGCACTTCTGTGTAATCAAAAAGGATTCATTTGTAAATTTGGAACTTGTTTGACAGAAAGGAAAAACTTAACAAAGCAGGTTTGACCTGTAAAAAAACTCAACTCTTCAGAACTGTTTTTTTTTTTTTTTTTAAATGCCCAAACTGCATTCATTATAGAGCTCAAACACCTGAGCACGGAAACTGAGACCACTAATCTAACAATTGCAGAGTCTAAGGAAGAAGTTTCATATTCCTACTGGAAAAATCATACTGGAGATCAGGAGGAACAGGTTCTTATCCCTACCCTGCTATAAATCTCTGATTTAAGGAAGTCAGTTCTTTGAGCTGGCTCAGTTTCCTTAACCAAAAAAAAAAAAAAGTGCGGGGAGGGGTGGTGATGTCAGAAATTCTGTCATTCATTCTAACATTCACAGATTGCAATGGGTGTCCAATTGTCTTTGACTCTGCTAATGAATTGAAACCAAATCGGAAAAGTGAAATTTTGCTGAAATGCAGTCAGTCCATGAAAAGTATCTAGAACTTTAATCTAATTTCCAGGCAGGATAGAATATTCAATGCTTTATTTTGCATTTTGGTTTTGTTCCCAATGGCCATTTCTTCAAAAAGCACTCCTCCAGGTAACCTACCAAGTATACAAAACTGAATAAAACCCGGTTTCTGCTCTTCATAGTTTTACTGTCTATTCCCCATAATGAAAACAATTCATGGCAGCAGTACAAGTGCTATAACCATAGTATGCGCCAGTAACAAAGACCAAAGCATTTCTGTCCTCTGAGACATCACAGAAGGTGACAGCATTATAAAATGATCAAGAGTGTAGACTCTAGAACCAGGTTGCCTGGATTCAAAGCATGACTCCACCATTTACAAGCTGGATGAACACGGGCTATTATTTTAGCTTTCTGTTGCTCAATTTCTTCTTTAAAATGAGAGGAATAATAAATAGTACCTATCTCATAAAATTGTTTTAAGAATTAAATGAATTTAAATATGTAAGAGTGATGAGAACATGATCTTCCTCACAGTAAGCACTATAGAAGATGTTATTTCTATTATTTTGAAAAAATGATTCGATGTTGGCTAGGGAAAAAAAATAAGGGGCATTTTGGGATGCAGAGAGCATTATATATAAATGGTTTTGAATATAAAGGAAAAAGATAGTCATGTTTAGGAAATTTTAGAGTTTAACATGACTGGAATATTGAGTCCACAGGGAAGAGAGGGGAAATGTGGCCCTGGAGAATGATCTGGGGCCATTTGATGAAGACTGTATGCAACATTTAACACTTAAAATAATTAAAATATTTAAGGAGTGAAGATAAATGAGTTCCTATGAGAGATCTTATAAATGTAAGTGCCAAAACCTTTAGGTGTTAGATGTAGGGATGTTTTTCATCTATGTGTAAAACTGGGAGACAGGTAGCAATTTCAGTGGCTTTTGCTGGTGCACACATGATTAAATTAGTAGTCTTAATTTGTTCAAATAGTTAAGCCTTAATGGTTAACTTTGCATTTCAGTATTTCTTGTTGCCCCAAGACTTCTGTTTTTAATTTTAGAAAATTATGGACAACAGACACACCTTATGTTTACTTGCATCAATATTTCATTCATATACTAATTGTTTTTCCCATTCATTTCATCAGATTTCTTTTTTATGGGAGTATAACTGTTAGCTACAAAAATAGATGGCTCAATGTATTTGGAAGTTGTCAATAAGCGGTCACAAGAAGAATTTATTTAAAGAACACACATCTTAAATAATGATTCAGATATAAACTCTTTTATGAACTGTGGCTTTGTAAATAGAATTGTGAGATTCATTCTTTATGCACTAGTTTTCATCTGACTAACATTTCAAATTTAATGTAGGACTAGATCACAGTCAAGAGTATCTTATTTTTGCCAGGGCAAGAAATGGTGGACCTGCATAATGCTCAAGAAATACAGTATCCTAGAAATTCTTTTGCTGCATCTAAAAAATGTCAAGCCATAAGCAATAATTAACTTTGCAAAGAAGTTGGTTAAACACAAAATCAGTACTCCAGAGGGAAAGTAATAAAAGGTCAATTCTCTGTGTCTAACATCAAGAAGAAAGACAAAGCAGGTGTATTTTCTTGAATATTTGAATATTTTAGATGGTATAGCCTACTTAGTAAGCTGTAAAGGAGTCCCCCCAAAATATCTTTCCTATAAACAAATGTTATACATTTATGTAAATGTATAAAATCCCTGCTGATATATCCAGCTGATTGAAAAATCCAAGTGAGTTCTGCACTCCCTTTACTACGTCTCTGCCACTGAGCACAATTTTTTTTTTCCCCAACTGGCTTCTGTGAAATAATGGTCATACTTTCAAATGGACTCCATGATATTCTTAAGCCATTTTGCAAATATTCTCTATATTTGAAAATATCTTTTACTATTAAGTTTGACAGAAAACTACTAGATTCTCATTCGGTCTACTGCACCATGTTCTTTTGGTGAACAATATTATGATTTGGATCTGAAATGTCCTCCAAAGTCTCCTACATTCAAAGGTAGGCTTTGGGGAAGTGACTGGATCACAAAGGCTCTGATCTTATCAGTGGATTAATCCATGGATGGCTAAATAGACAACTAGGTGGGACCCATTTGGGAAGACACTGGGGAATGCCCTGAAAGGGATCATCTCTCTGGCCTGGCCCCTATTTTCTGGCCCCTGCAATTCTGCTTTCTGGCTGCCATGAACTGGTAGGTTTCCTCTGTTGTGCTCTTTCACCATAATATCCTGCCTCATCACAGGCCCATAGCAATGGAGCTGGCTGGCCAGAGACTGAGATCCCCAAACTGTGAGCCAAAATAAAACTTTTCCTCCTTTAACTTGTTCATATCCAGTATTTCAGTCACAGCAATGAAAATCTGACTGACATATATGAAGAAAGCCTTTAAACTGGAGAAAGGAGGAATATTTCAATAGCCTTTTTTTCTTTTATTTGTTCTAATTAGTTATACATAACAGTAGAATGCCCTTTGACACATCATACCTAAATGGAGTATAATTTCATTCTTCTGGTTGTATATGATGTAGAATCACACGGGTCATGTAGTCATATACATGCATAGGGTAATAATGTCTGATTGATTCTACTATCCTTCACTCCTCACTACCTAATCCAAAGTAACTGTATTATTCCCTAGTTCCTCCTCCTTATTGTAAATTAGCATCCACATATCAGAGAAAACATTCAGCCTTTGGTTTTTGGGGATTGGCTTATTTTGCTTAGCATGATATTCTCCAGCTCCATCCATTTACCAGCAAATGCCATCATTTCATTCCTCTTTAAAGCTGAGTAATATTCTATTGGTTATAATTTTTTATACTACATAAAACTCAGTTCCTTAAAGTTTGGTTGGAATGTAAAATTTGAATTATATCAATTAACTTTTTTATACTCTGTTACATTAAAATCAGGTAGGTTTTGACATGATTTTGTAATTTTTTGGCCATTTGGAAAATATTGTTTCATGAGTAATTCAGATCTTCCAAATGTTAGTAACTTTCATCATATAATATCCGAACATTATATTCAATTGTAAATTAGTAGAGCTATTATGGCAATCAGCATGGAAGTTTCTTAAAAAGGTGAAAATAGAACTACCATATGGTCCAATAATCCCACGTGGTATACACCCGAAGGAAATGAAATCAGTACATCAAAGAGACATCTGCACTCCCATGTTTACTGCAAAACAATTTACACCAAGAAATGGAAACAACCCAAGAGTCCATCAACTGACAAATGGATAAAGAGAAAGTGGTACATATACACAATGGAATATTATTCAGCCATAAAAATGAATGAAATTCCATTATTTTTGATAACGGATGGAACTGGAGGATATTTATGTAAAGGGAAATAAGCAAGGCATAGAAAGATAAATGCCCCCATGATCTCACTCATGTGCAAAATCTAAAAAAAAAAAAAAAAAAAAAAACCACACACATAGGCACACTTCTAAATGTTGAGAAGGGATATTGTGGTTGCCAAAGGCTGATTGATCAATGGATGCTAAGTTACAGTTATATAAGAGAAATAAGTCTGGTGTTCTTACATTTGGGTAACAATAGATAATAATACACTGTATATTTCAAAAAAGCCAAAGAACTTCGAATGGTTTCACCACAAAGAAATAATAAATGAAAATAAGTATGCTTGCCCAGATATAAATATTGTAGAAATGTATATTGAAACATCACATGGTACCCTATAAACATGCATAATTTTATATGTCAATTAAAAAATAATAAGTAAATAAAATAAAATAACATACCAAAAAAGTCACTTTTATTAATACAATCATTGATCTCATCAAGAGAGTCTTCACCAGGCTCACTCATGCACGCCTGTAATCCCAGCAGCTCGGGAGGTTGAGACAGGAGCATCGCCAGTTCAAAGCCAGCCTCAGCAATAGTGAGATGCTAAGCAACTCAGTGAGATCCTGTCTCTGAATAAAATACAACATAGGGCTGGGAATGTGGCTCAGTGGTCAAGTGCCCCTGAGTTTAATCTCCAGCACCAAAAAAAAAAAAAAAAAAACAGTCTTCAATCAGTGGGAAAATGTCAAGCTCACCATGGCAAATACAGCTTTTCCAAAATTTTAACATTCACTTGAATGCCATCGCTAGCAACAATTGCTGTGTGTTATCTATTGTTGAAGAAACAGGCTTACTTCATTCATTTTCACAAAAATGGCTGTTCACCAAATGCGCAAGTCTGAATAACCATACTTGGTATGTAGTTCTTTCAAGTAAAAATGATATTCCATAAATAAGTGGCTAGTTCAACTTAAGACTTAACCACACAATTGCTTTTTCTCAAGACAATCATCATTCTTCAGTATATGACAGAAGTGTTTCATGCATACATTACATTCGGGGTAGGGGGTGCCAGGGATTGAACTTGGGGGCACTTGACCACTGAGCCACATCCCCAGCCCTATTTTGTATTTTATTTCAAGACACGATCTGAGTTGCTAAGCACTTCACCATTGCTAAGGCTAGCTTTGAACTAGTGATCTTCCTGCTTCAGCCCCCCAAGCCACTGGGATTACAGGTGTGCACCACTGTGTCCAGCCATACATGACATTTTTAACACAAAATATTTAAAAAATACATATTCAGGGATCAAAATTTAATAAAATTAATATTTTTGCTGCTTCATCAAGAACAATCACTTTTCCTTTTAATTGCTCATGTGCGTGGTGGTGGAGAATGCAGCCTGACGCACTGCCTTGGTTTTTTCCCTAAGGCACCAGCAGATTTTCCATTGATTTTGTACCATCAGTACAAATATCAAAAGTAAAAATGACATTTTAGTATTATTACAAAAGCAGTTTTGACCTAAGCCTTCTTCAGAGTGTTTGGAGACTCCGAGCAGTCTGTAGACTACAGACTGGGTCTTCTGTCATTTGAATGATTCACTGAACAACAACTCTCCCCTAGCTTTTCTCAGTATTTCTACTTTCTGTTTACAAAACCCATCAGATTGAAAATGAGAGCAGTCAATACCAGCTTTCTTTGCTGCCTGAAATCCAGCCAGTAGTTAACTTTACCCTGCTCTAACTGCTAGCAAGTAGTTCATCAGACTGATCGATAAGTAAGTGGACAGGGCTATTTTGATTTGTAATATCTACTACTGTAAGAAACGACAAAACTAAATCATATCAAGAAAATGATTAGGTTTGGAGACCATGGAGCTCAATGTCATGTCTCCAGTAAATGAGCACTAATCTATGTCTGTTTCTTGGCTGAACTACTGTAACTGGTTACTAAAGCTTATCTGGGCAGTAGTGATGAAAGAAGGGCAAGAGGAGCCGCAGGTGGTGTGCAGCACAGCACCGGGAGGCTGTCTTCAGCTGCAACACAGGGTGTCTCTACTGTGATGGGTATTCATTTGGTGAAAGTGTTAATTCTCTTTTCAAGTAGAGAGTGGCTAGAACGTTCCTTTTGTTTTCAACAAATGCATAACATTCCCTACCCTCCTTTTGCCTACAGCTGCCCATCCGCAAAGAACCTATTCTCCATTAAAATATAAAGACTTAAATTTTTAGGTCTACAAGTCTTCACTTAAATACCATATGAATGCTGAAAAAGAATGTTTGCTAAGCGTTATGGGTTGAATTGTACCCCCTAAAAAAGATATATGAAGTCCTAATTCTCAGTTACAAAAAGATTAAAATTATATGATTCCACTAATGTGAGGTATCCCAAGTAGTCAAATTCATAGAAACCAAAAATAGAAGTTGCTTCAAGGGGCTGGAAGGAGATAGAAAAGAAGATTATTGTTTATATGTCTAAGGCTTCATATTTGTAAGATCTGTTTCACAACAATGTGAATATACTTAACTACTGAACTGTGCACTTAAAAATGCTAAAAGAATATATGTCTTTTACCACAACAGAAAAAAATCAGATTTCTGTACACAGCTATATATGTACCCATTTATATAAACTATACAAACAGGCAAAATGAATCTAAAATCCTCAAGAATATATACATAAATACTAAAGATATAAAGAAAAGAACAGATATAATTGTCAACAAAGGTCAGAATATAAGTTATCTTTAGTGCAGAGAGAAGGTGGTGATCAGAGCTGGTGACCAAGGGTAGATTCTGGGTGCTGGCAATATTCTACTTCTCAGTCTGTAGCAAAGACAGGGAAAAGAGGGAGATGAGGTATTTGCATTGTATCAATATGCCAAGAGTAAATCTATGTTTTACACTATTTCCTATGCATTATTTCATACAAAAAAAAAGAAACCAAGGCACTTGAACATTATAAGTTTTATACTTCCTTAACTTCAAAGTGGCAAAGAAAAACAACTCAGGTCTCCGAACCAGAAGTCCAATTTTGTAGCTGCTTTTTCCGATAAACCTTGAGTCATATGCATTCAAGTCTGAAAATACAGTATTTGAAGAGAAGATCACAATGACATGTATGTAAAGGCAATCTGAACAGCAACTCACAGAAGCCGAACAATGGCTCAGTTAAACAAGTATTTGCTGAACACATAAATGTGTCCAACCCTGTACTAGGTACTGCAAATAGAGAAATAAGACATGTAGTCAACATGTGAGTTTTATAATATAGTAGACAGACATATCAATCTATCATTACAATAAAATGCAGTCAGAGTTATGACAAAAATCTGATCTGTAGAAGCACTGCAGATTTGGGAGTATGTATGGGTGAGAAGTGGAGAGCCTATAAAGGCTCCCGTTCTGTGTTCTACAGTCACAATTAGTATGTGGAAAATGGGATGCCAGGTGTGGTGGCGCATGCCTGTAATCCCAGCACCTCGGGAGGCTGAGACAGGAGGATGGCAAGTTCAAACTCAGCCTTAGCAAAAGTGATATACTAAGTAATTCAGTGAGATCCTGTCTCTAAATAAAATACAAACTAGGACGGGGGAAGTGGCTCAGTGGTCAAGTGCCCCTGAGTTCAATCCCTAGTACCCCCGTCCCCCCACCACCACCAAAGAAAATGGGAGAATGGTAGGGGTCTTCCAGATAAAGAAAGCAATATAGTAAAACTACAAATAAAGGCCACATAGAGAGCCTTATATGCCAAACTAATGAGCTTTGGACATTTGAGATGATATATTTCTTTCTGTCATCTAACAGTTCCTAGGTGATACCATGTAAACTATGAAGCCCTGGATATGTTCTTTTCACTATCAGGTCCCAGATGGCTTATTTGTTAAAGGGGGAAGTAGATGATATCCATGATCAATCACTCCTACATCTAATTCCAAAATTTTATGAATCAATATTTGACCTGGCCATAAGCTGAGTATTGAAACACTTTCTCTGTTAAAATGCACATATTAAAGAGATCTATTTTATATACTTCATAGAGAAATTGAAAGAGTCAAAGAAGGAATCATAAATTGTATGCATATAAATTTCCACATCAATTAGAAAGATTACTGAAAGCAAACCAAAACTATGTAAGGTTTAAAATGCCTCAGATGTAGTGACAATACTTTTGGAGCTTTCTTATTGTATGCCAGATACTTTACTTTTGTTATCTCACTTATTCTTCAGCAACCTCTGAAATTGGCCTTATTCTCTTCATTTTAAACGTGAGCAATTGGCGATTTAATCTATTAAACAACTTACTCAAATACCATGCCAAGGAGGTGGCAGACCTAGTGTTATGCAGTTTGATCTACTCTAAAGCTAATTCTCCCTGGGTATTCAAATATATTAGTATTCTCATATAAGCAAATGGAAAGAACATGCTATTTCTTGAGAATTCATATACTAAATTTACATAATGTCCAATATTTTCTTTCTCAATTCTATATAATGTTTATGCTTCACTTTGCATGCTTAGAAAAATGTGAAAACATGATGAAGATAGCTTTTAGCAACTGAATTACTGTTTATCCAGAAATTATCTGCTCAGAATAAATGAAATTATATTTACAACTGCCCAGGCTGTACCCAAAATGCTTTTAAGAAGCCAAAATGCTTTTAAGCAGTCACTCTAAATTTATTCATGTGTTGAAATAAGCATTGGAACACTAACAGAAAAAAAGGATTATATGAAGATTAAATTAAGAGGCTTCTTAAAATAAGAATCCACAAGGCAGTCATAGACACTAACAAATCCTGCTTTCTGCAGGATTATTTCCAAGAAAGGAAAATAAAGGACCCAAGGCCTGTTGAACAGAAAAGCAAATAATCAAATGGCATAATCAAGACAATTCTAGTGACTATTCCCAAGAGATGTGAATGCTTGGTTCAGTTGTTGACTTTTTCCTCCCTTTAGGTCTTTCTTCCTATAAGGAAGACCTTTAAAAATGTTTTTCCCCTGAATCTAACACAAACCTTTAGTTCTGTGTTGAGTGTTTTAGTTTCCTACCATCTAAAGGCATCTAATGAGCATGACAGAAGTAAGAACAGTGAGCACAGGAGCAAGAGCCAGGAGACAGGAAATGCACAGTGGTTTAGACCTTAATCCAGCCACAGTTCTTACACTTGAGTGTGCATCAGAATCCCCTGCAGGATTACTAAAGCACAAGATGCTGGGCCTCAACCCAGAGCTTCTGATTCAGTAGGTCAGGAGTTGGGCCCAAGAATTTATTTTTCTATTATTTGCCCTGGTGATACTCCCTAAGAACCACATCTATACTTGGCTTTGGAAATGAACATCCATACGCAACTTGCAACCTTAACAGTGAACCTCATTGTTTAGGTTGACATTGTGTGGTTGATAGTTCATCATAGATCTTTTTCGTTATTTGATAATATAAAACTAAACAAACCTGATGGCTCTGATTGACTGATAGTGTTACACTCAGCTAGAATTCTAAATATGAATTTTGTATGAACATATCATTTAAAAATCATAGAATAATGTATTGGGAAGTTACTATATGGCAGGAACTGTGCTAAGGGTTTTCCTTCCTATACAGTATTTTATTTAATTTTCAATAAACTCTAGGACATAAATTTCATTATCATTGTTATTCTCAGTTTGTAATAATAAAATGATCTTAGGAAGATTAATTCACTTGCCTAAGTCCACACTGTTAGTAAAGGACAGAAGCCAGCTTAGACCCAGGAAGTCCAACTCCAGGACTGGAGCTCACTTGGCTCATACTCTATGGCCTCCCCAGTAAATGGCACTATCAACAATGAGAATTAAAATTTCAAATTCTAAACTCAAATTGTAAAACAATAATTTATTAGATGAACATAAGTACAGGACCACACAGGATATCTGAACTTCTGTACCATAAAACGTCTCATGGTGAGGTTACTAAAAATTTTAAAAGAGAAAGCTTGGTTTAAGGCACATTAATGGATCTGAGTTGGCTGTCCTTAGGTTAAGTTTCTTTGCAAATTTTTCTCCATTTTCAATGAAATTTAAAATTCTGTCAGATGAAATACCTATGGAAGCAAAATGATACCTGGGCAGTGAGAATAAGAAATACTCAAAAGGCATGGAAAGCTCACTCATCTTCCGGACAATTTAGAGCCTACTTTATTTCAGAGGAAAAGCTAGAGTCCCAGCAGGAGAATGCAGCATACAGATACGGCCTCCAGGGCTAGAGGCAATCATCTCGCATACATCATGTCTGGGTTGTGGCTACAGAAAAACAAGGTAGCAGAGTTAAAACTAGAACGTGAACACATAGAAGTAGAATGCACTATGACTCAGGAGCAAGGGATGGAAATATGATAGATCATGATCAGACAGATTGAACTTGAGTACAGTGAAAATAATTCTCATGGAATCTACCTGGAAATTTACTGGTCAGCACTGAAGATCCTAACAGGTTGGGAGAAAACAACAAATTAGAGTTGAATCTTGCCAGATTAGAGAGACAAAATACAAACAATTAAATAGCTTTTGTACTTTCAGGTTGCAGGAGATCTACTATGGGACTTTCAGGTCCATCTGAGGAAATTGAGAAGGTGGCAAAATCTAGAGAAATGATGAAATGCTGATCCTCTAAGCTTCTGAATAAAGCAAATGAAAAGACTCATAAATGATCCAGAGATTTCTACAGAACTGGATCACAAAAGGATTGCTGGGGCAATAGGTGTATTTGAAGGTCATAAAGAACTAAATTGAATTCAGCTTCCAAATCTCCCAAATTTGAGATGAAACCTTCTCCAAATCCCAGTACATACAGAGAGCAATACACTGAAGAAGGCAATTACAAAAAAACAGGCTTGTAAAGATTTTGAATTTGTAGAATTCTCCAACTTGGCTTTGGAGTCAGAATGAAAGTGTATTACTTTTTATTTTCCTTAGAAAGATATGGAAAAGCACTTTTAAAAAGTATTTCATGATTTCTATCATGTGCTTATAAAGTTGAGCTCATTCAAAAACTGTCATGGCAAAATGGTTGGGACTTACAAATCCACGTCTGAGCCACAACAGGCTCTGCAAATTGTAGGTAAACAAAAATAAATCTCCAGAGGTTTTTATTTAATAATTCTACTCTTATACTAGTATTTAATTTCAAAAAATACAAAATATTTTATCTTTAAAGAATAGAATAATTTCAATTCAATAATTCTTGTAAAAGCTAAGAAAAGAAAGAAAGAAAGAAAGAAAGAAAACTTATTGTTGAAAATAATATAAACCTTTTGGTGGAATACTATGAAACTACTGATCACCTCAAAATTCTCTGACATTAAGATGTATAATGTGATTCTCTGAAAGGCCTAATCAATATGCAGCCATTAATGATGGAGTATGTCATGACTATCATTCAATTCTCCCTGTAAGATTTGAGAACCCAAAATCTGAAAGGGTACCAATCCATGTGACATATTATTAGGACTCAGGCAGAGGAGTCACTTAACTTATTAGAAGATTATACAGATTTAAAATAGGAGCGATTTACACTGGCTTATTCAGAGTTTTCTAAAGGTATCATACAATATAACACTGGTTCCATATAATATTTACATAAATAACTCAACCTAAGAAATTCTAAATATAGTAATAGGACATCAACTTGATAGCACAACCTAAGAAACTAGACAGTGCTCCTCCAGAACTATTTAGAAGGCTTATGCTTCTAGAAAGACACAGTAGGCATACTCTTCCATATTCTTCCTGTCACATACAGCTAAAAGTTCAGGTATTACACATCAAGGAAGGCAGACTAGGTGGGACCTAGGGAGCTTAAGAACACAGTAGTAAGTTTCCTAGGTTTTTGTTTGTTTGTTTCTTTATATTTCTCAAACTTGAACCTGGCAACCCAGAAATTCCAATAGGCACAAACTAAAAACAAAAAAACAAAATCAATGACAATAACAAAACCCATAGCAAAATGCTGTTCTATCTGGCCAAAAACCAGAGATGGACAGTCTAGCAAAATAAAAATTTTTTAGGCAATGATCACCATAGCCAAATTGAAAAAATTAATCTCTGGCGCTATTCCCAACCCCTCATAGAAAAGATCAAGTGGGAAGCCCACACTTTAGCCTTCATGATGTTATGGTGAGGTGCTCCAAATATATCCACCAGGATAATGAGAGAAAAAGACAGGCAGTGACCTTACATGTCCACAATTGCAGGCCTGTAACACTGCAACCATCACTAAAAGCCCTTCCTCACAGAGTGAGGTCAAGGAAATTGAGGAGAAAGCCAAGACTTTTGTCCCCTTCAGGCAATAAGAAACATACTCCTACTACAATGTCAGTGGCAATCACACAGGACCAGAATTCTACTCCACCCAGAAGCAAGGAACCCCCTCAGGTGGGTACCATGAGGGCCAAATGGAGAACCTTCACATTTACCTCACCTCTCCTAGAAATAACATGACACTGCCCAATGTCAATAGGTAACAGCTAAAACAGTTTTAAATAAAATCCAGAGTCTCAAACCACAAAGTACAGGTTGAAGGTGAAAATTACTCATCATGCCAACAACCAGAAATAACTCAAACTGAATGAAAAGAGACAATCAATGGATGCCAAAAGCAAGACAAAATAAAAGAATTATCTGGAAATGATTTTAAAGCAGCCATCATAAAAATGCTTCACATTCCCTCTAAAAACTGGAACAAGACAGGGATGCCCTCTCTCACCACTCTTATTCTATATAGTCCTTGAAACTCTAGCCAGAGCAATCAGACAGATGAAGGAAATTAAAGAGATACAAATAGGGAAAGAAGAACTCAAACTATCATTATTTGCAGACGATATGATTCTATACTTAGAGGATCCAAAAGGTTCCACCAGAAAACTTCTAGAACTGATAAATGAATTCAGTAAAATTGCAGGATATAAAATCAATATACATAAATCTAATGCATTTCTATACATCAGCAACGAGTCCTCTGAAAGAGAAATTAGAAAAACTACTCCATTCGCAATAGCCTCCAAAAAAATAAAATACTTGGGAATCAATCTAACAAGAGTGGTGAAAAACCTCTACAAGGAAAACTACAAGACACTAAAGAAAGAAATTGAAGAAGATCTTAGAAGATGGAAAGACCTCCCATGTTCCTGGATAGGCAGAATCAATATTATTAAAATGGCCATACTACCCAAAGCACTATACAGATTCAATGCAATCCCAATCAAAATCCCAAAGTCCTTTCTTATAGAAATAGAAAAGGCAATCATGAAATTCATTTGGAAAAATAAGAGACCCAGAATAGCCTAGGCTATACTGAGCAAGAAGAGTGAAGCAG
>CM053411.1:41464246-41487619 GCA_028644305.1 Xerus rutilus | reverse complement strand
CCAGGTATGCCTATTATAATGATAAAATATCTACAAGAGGAAAGCAATAAGTCAAAGTCATATAAAGTGGTGTAACAAGAGAAGAGAGTTGGAAACAGAGAAAGAAATGTAAAGGTACTGTGCTACTGGTTTTGAGGATGAAGGAATGGGCCATAAGCCAAGTAAGTGGCCTCGAAAAGCTAGAAAAGACAATGAATCAGACTCTCCCCGAGAACCTTCAGAAAAAAATACAGTCCTGTCAATAGCTCAGTTTTCAGCCCAGTGAAATTTATATCAGATTTCTGACTTTAAGAGCTATAATAAAGTTGTGTTTATTCCAGTAAGTTTGTAGCAATTTAATACAACAGTTAACAGGAAATTAAAACAATGATAAACAAAAATATAAACGAATACAATAGACTTTCCTTTTCTCCTTGATTTCTGAACTATATTTGATGGTTGAAACAAGAATTAAAACACTCTCTGATGTGGTTCTAACTATCTATAAAAGAAATGCTTAGGGCAATTATATAGTAAGCAAAACAGATAAATAATATAAAGGGAATTAAAGTTTCTATGCTGCACTTGAACCAGTAAAATGATGGCACCAGTAAGATTTTGATGTTATGTATATATATAATATTAAGCCTACAACAACTACTAAAGGAAATATATAATAAGGCAAATAATACAAAATCCTATAAATAAATCAAAATGAAATTCTAAAACTTGTTCAAGAAATCACATGAAGGCAAATAAAAGAGATAAATCAAAAAAAGAACAGAAACAAAAATTAAAATAGAAGACTTAAATCCTAACATATTAATAAATTACATTAAATATAAAAGGTTTAAATATGACAATTAATAAACACATTAAATCAATTAAAATACACAACCCAAATATATGTTATAAACTTCTACAGAAATTTACTTCAAATATAATTATATAGACAGGTTGAAATTGAAGGAATGGGAAAAGATGCGCTATTTTGTACATGAATTAAAGTAAAACACAAATGAATAAATTAACATCATATAAAGTAGAATTCAAAACAAGAAAATTACTAAATACAAATTAGGATATTCTATAATGATAAAAATGTCAATTCAACAGGAAGGCATACCAATATTCAATCCAAGTATGTATCAAACAGGAAAGCTACAAAATATGTAAAACAAAAAAATTGACATAACTAAATGGAGAATAGAGAAATCCACCATTTTAGTTGAAGATGTCATCACCTCTCTCTCAACATCTGAAAGACCAATTAGACAAAGTCAGACAGGATACAGAAGACCTTAATTACACCAGCAGCTAATAGTATTTAATCAACTTTTAGAGAGTACTAACCCTCGCAAAAAGAGTACTTGGAGCATGATCCAAGATAAACCATACTGAGCCATAAAACAAACTTCAAAAAATAGAAAAGAATTGAAATTATACAAATTGTGCTAAGCACAATGGAACTGAACTAGAAAGAAATAATGTAAAGATAACAAAAAGGTTTAAATATTTGGTAAAACAGCACATTTATAAGTAATCTAAGAGTAAAATGGGAAGTCTCCAAGGAACTGAAAAATACATTGAACTGAGTGAAAATGAAAATGTAACAAACAGGATTTTGTAGGACACCATTAAAGTAGTACTGACAGCCAAATTTATGAACTAAGTATGTATGTGAAGAAATTTATGTCTCAAATCAATTCCCAGCTCAAAAGTCTAAAGGATAAAAAGCAAAATAAGCCTTTGAGTGCACAGTAAGGAGGATATAAAAGTTAGAACAAAAATCAATTAAATTAAAAATAGGAAAAAAATGGAAAATAAATGAAACAAAGAGCCAATTCCTCCAAGAGAGAGTTGGCAAATGTATGGCAAGACTAAAAAAGAAAAGAGAGACAAGACACAAATTATCAATATTTGAAATGAAACAAGGGTATCATTAGAGACCCTGCAGACATCAAAAAGGATGACTAAGGAAAAAATTACAAACAACTCTACACACACAAATTTGGTAATTTAGATGAAATGGACCAAGTTTTTTAAAAGTACCAACTACACAGCATACCCAACATGATATAGGTCATTTGAATATAACTATTAAGAAAATTTAACTCATAATTCAAATATTCATAAAAAAGTAATATTCAGGCTCAGATGTTTTGATCAGGAAATTCTACCTGATGTTTAAAGTATATTTAATACCAATTCTGCACAATCTCTTCCAGAAACAAGGGAAGGTAACACTTCTCGATTCATTTTAGGAAGTTAATATTACCCTGATAGCAATACCAGACAAGGACAGTAGAAAAAAAAAAAAGAGAGAAAACTACAAATCCATGTCTCTCATGGATATAGATGAAAACACCTCTAACATAATATTAACAAATATAATAGAGCAAAATATAAAAATAAATGTAAATTATGACCAAGTAAAGCTCATACCAGGAATACAAGGGTGAGTCAATATTTGAAAACCAATCCATATAAACTACCATATAAACAAACTAAAGAAGAAAAATCACAATGATTATATTAATTGATGAAGAAACAGCATTTGAAAAAAATTCAACACTCATTTATAACAAAAACTAAGAAATAGTAGAAAGGACCTCTACTTACCCAGAAGAGGAGAGAACATTTACATAAACATTATAGCTACTGATGCAAAACTGAATGCTTTCCCAAGATCAAGAGCAATGAAGACTAGTCTGCTCTGAGCACTCTTATTCACCATAATATTGGAAGTGCTTGTCATTGTATTAAGTCCACAAAAAGAAGTAAAAGGCATATGATTATAAAGAAATGAATAAAACTGTCCCTGTGTTCCTATTTACCAATGGACTCTACTAAAAAAAATTACAAAAAAAAAAAAACCTCCTGAAACTAACAAGTGAGTTCATGAAGATCACAGGATATAAGATAAGTATTTTAACAATTCCATGTCTATACACTAGCAATAAATGTGTGGACAATGAAATTTAAAACAATACTACTCACAGTAAAAAAAAATAAGCATTAAACGTGTATAGGACTTGTATACAGAAAACTACTAAATGCTACAAAACGGCTTAAAAATCTACATAGACATAATATGTTTCTGAATTACAAGGTTCAACATGGTAAAGATGTCTATTTTCCCCCACTCCATCTGTTATATATATTTAAGGAAACTCTTATCAAAATTCCAGCAAGGTATTTTGGCAAATATAGACAATATTATACTAAAATTTATATCGAAAGGCAAAGGAACTAGAATTGCTATAACAATTTTGAAAAATAATAATAAAGTAGAATAAATTTATCTACTCGGTAAAAAGAATTATTATCTAGCTACAGTAATTAAGACTATGTGGTATTGTGAAAGGAACAGACATATAAGTCAGTAGCACACAATAGAAAACCCAGATTTGATCCTCACAAAAATATCCAACTGATTGTTGATAAAGGTTTGAAAGCAATTTAATGAAGGAAAGATAGCCTTTCCAACAAGGGGTGATGAAGCAACTGGACATTCATGGAGAAAAAGTGTATAAAATCTTAGTGTAAGTCTCATCTCTTCTACAAAATATTGACTCAAATGGATTACAGACTTAATTGTAAAAAGTATAACTATAAAACTATTAGTAATAAAAAAATGTAAGAGAAGATGCTTACAATCTAGTGCAAGGCAAACAGTTCTTAAACTTAACACCAAAAGCACAGTTCATTAAAAAAAATTGATAAATTAGACTGCATCAAAATTAAAAACATCTGCTCTGCGAAAGATGTGGGCAAGAGAATGCAAGGAAAAAGTACCGTGTGGGAGAAAATATATACAAACTACATATCCAGCAAAAGACGACTTATAGAATATAAAGGACTTTCAAAGCAACCCAATTAGAAAATGGAAAAAAAGACTAGAAGAGCTATTTCACCAAAAAGACTATATGGCTGACAAATACAATTGAAAAAATTCAGCTTGACACAATGCAAACTAAAATCACAATGAGAATTCACTACATGCCTATCAAAATGTATAACAAACAAATAGCGACCACACCTTAGGCCAGTGAGAATGTAGAGAAACTGGATCATTTTACCTTGCTAGTGGAAATGTAAAGTGGCACAATTATTCTACAAAAGCTTGGTAGTTGCTTTTAAAAAATCTAAATTTATCGACCATCTTTACTATACCCATTCCCCTTTCCTGCCCCCCGCCTCCCCCCTGTCGCGTCTAGTGTTTCTCTATATATATATACTGTTCATTGAAAGTGCATATAAAGATGTTTAATATGAAGAACGTAATCTGCTTATAATTTTGTGCAAAGTTAGAAAAATTATGATTGTAACAATTTTTTTCTATTTGCCTCAACAAATGTTTTCAGTGAAAAAAAAATAAAATAAAATAAAATAAAATACACAAAGAAACCTCTTCAAACAGGGCTGGGGATAAGCTCTCTCCACGCTGCCTGATGGAACTTTCTTTATCTGCCATCCAATAAAAAAGTCATAGCCTTGAGCGGTTAAATGGAAAAAAAAAAAAAAAAAAAAAAAAAAAAAATCTAAATTTACCTTACTACCCAGCAATTGCACTCCTAGGCATCCATCCCAAAGAAATCAAGACTTGGATTCACACAAGAACTTTACACTAATATATATAGCAGTTGTCTACACAGTAGATAAAAAACTGAAAACAATCCAGATGCTCTTCAAATGATAAATAATTTAAACTTAGTGTTATATTCATATCATGGAATATTTCTCAGCAATTTTTAAAAAATCATTACTTCATTTAACAACCTAGATGAATCTCCAAAGAATTTTGCTGACTTTTAAAACAACGAACCCAAAAGGATATATCCAATGTTCTCTTTTGTATAATATTCTTTTATTTCAACATTTTTATTGGTGCATTATAGTTGTGCATAATGATAGGATTGTTACCTAGTACATGCACACAATATTACAATATAATTTGGCCAATATCACTCCCCAGAACTTCCCCACTCCCTCCCCACCTCTCAAACCTGATCTCTTTCTTCCACTGATCTCCCTTTGATTTTCATGAGACACCTGCTCCCTTTATTTCCTCTCTAGCTTCCATATATGAGAGAAAATATATGACTCTTGACCTTCTGAATATGACTTTTTTCACTTAACATACTAGTCTCTAATTCCACCCATTTTTCTGCAAATGACAATTTCATTTTTCTGCAAATGACAATTTCATTTTTCTTTATGGCTGCAAAAATCCATTGTGTATATATACACCATTTTTTATCCATTCATCCATTGATGGTCACCTAGGCTGGGTATTCATGTATCACTGTAGTATGATGACTCTAATTCTTTAGGATAAATACCAAGGAGTGGTATAGCCAGGTCATATGGTGGTTCTAAGCCTAGTCTTTTGAGGAACCTCCATATTGATTTCCATAATCAGTACTAATTTATAATCTCACTAACAGTGTAAAAGTATTCCTTTTTCTCCACATCTTCTCCAGCATTTATTATTTGTATTCTTGATGACTGCCATTCTGACTGGTGTGAGATGAAATCTCAGTGCAGTTTTGATTTGCATTTCCCTAATTGCTAATAATGTTGAACATTTTTTCATATATTTGTTGGGCATTTGTATTTCTTGTTTTGAGAAGTATGTTTAATTCATTTGCCCATTTATTAATTGTGTTAGGATTTTTTGGTGTCAAGTTTTGTGAGTTCTTTACATATTCTAGATATGAATCCTCTGAGAAAAATAGCTAGCAAAGATTTTCTCCCGTTTTGTAAGTTCTCTTTTCACATTCCTAATTGTTTCCTTTGCTATTCAGAAGCTTTTCAATTTGATGCCATAGCATTTATTAACTCTTGGAATTATTTCCTGAGCTTTAGGGGTCCTACATTTTCTTCTAGGTATTGCATAGTGTCTCATCTAATTCCTAGGTCTTTGATCCATTCTGAGTTGATTTTTTGTGCAGGGTGAGAGATAAGGGTCTAATTTCATTCTTCTACATAAGCATAACTAGTTTTCCCAGGACCATTTGTTAAAAAGGCTGTCTTTTCACCAATGTATGTTTTTGAAACCTTTCTCTAGTATCAGATAACTGTATGTATATAGTTTCGTATTTGTGTTCTATTCTATTCCACTGGTCTTCATGCTTGTTTAGATGCCAATACTATGCTGATTTTGTTACTATAGCTCTGTACTATATTTTGAGGTTTGGTATTGTGTTGCCTCCAGCTTCACTGTTTGCACTAAGGATTGCTTTGGCTATTCTGGACCTCTTATTTTTCCAGATGAAATTCAGAACTGCTTTTTCTCATTTTGTGAAGAATGACATTGGTATTTGATGAGAATGTGATGAGAATCACATTGAATCTGTATAGCACTTTTGGTAAGATGGCCATTTTGACACTATCAATTCCGCCTAACCAAGAACATGGGAGATCCTTTCATCTTCTAAGGGATCCTTCAATTTATCTTTAGTGTTCTATAGTTTTCATTGTAATGGTCCTTCACCTCTTTTGTTAGATTGATTCCTAAGTTTAGTTTTTGTTTGTTTTGTTTTATTGAGGCTATTGTAAATGAGATAATTTTCCTAATTTCTTTTTCAGCAGATTTATTATTGGAGTATGAAAATGCAATTGATTTATGAGTGTTGATCTTATACCCTATTTTGCATTCATTTATGAGTCTTCTAGAAGTCTTCTAATGGGATTTTTTGAGTCTTTTAAATATAGGACCATGTTGTCAGGAAACATAACTTGAGCTCTTATTTTCCTATTTTTTCCCCTTCATTTTCCTTCTCTTGCTTGATTTCTCTGACTAGTTTCAAGGACTACATTGAATAGCAATGGTGAAAATGAGCAACCTTGTACTATTCCAGTTTTCAGAGGAAATGTTTTCAGTTTTTCTCCCTTCAGTATAATGTTGGCCTTTGGTTTCTCATATACAGTATTTACAATGTTGATGTATGTTCCTTCTAGCCCTAGTTTTTCTCATGTTTTAAATATGAATGGGTGTTGTACTTTGTCAATTGTTTTCCTATACCTATTGAATTATGTGATTTTTTTACCTTACTTCTATTTACATGGTGATTTACATTTATTTATTTCCATATGTTGAACCAAACTTTCATCCCTGGGATAAAACCAATTAGATCACAGTGCACTATATTTTTAATGTGTTTTTGTATGTGGTTTGCCAATATTTTATTAAGAATTTTTGCATCTATGTTCAGCAAAGATATGGGTCTGAAGTTTTATTTCCTTGATATATCTTTTACTGATTTTGGCATCAGGGTGATCTAGCTTCAAAAAATGAGTTTGGCAATGTTTCTCTCCTTTTCTAGTTCATGGAATAATTTGAGGAGGATTGTTGTTAGTTCTTCTTTAAAGGTCTGGTAGAACTTGACTGAGAATCTGTTCGGTCCTGGAATTTTCTTTGTTGGAAAACTTTTGATGGTTGCTTCAATTTCATTATGACAAATTGATCTGTTTAAGTTTTCTATGTTCTCCTGGCTCAATTTGGGTAGGTCATAGGTCTCTAGGAATTTGTCAATACTTAAGATTTTTCTAACTTATTGGAGTATAAATTTTCAAGAGTTTCTGTTGTTCCTCTGGATTTCAGTAGTGTCTGTGTTGATATTTCCTTTTTCATTTCTGATCTTATTAATTTAAATGTTTTATTTCTTTTGGTTAGTTTGGTTAAGGGTTTATCTATATTGTTTATTCTTTCAAAAAACCAACTCTTGGTTTTGTTGGTCTTTTGTATTTTTTATTCTCAATTTCATTGATTTTGGCTCTGATTTTAACTATATCCTTTTTTCTACTAATTTTGGTGTTGGCTTGTTCTTTTTCTAGGGCCCTGAGATATAATGTTAGCTTAATTATTTGGTATCTTTCTATTCTTTTGAAGTATAAACTCAATGCTATAAATTTTCCTCTTCTAACTGCACTCCTGGGACTAGGGGTTGTGGCTCAGTGGTTGAGCACTTGCCTCTCATGTGTGGGGCACTGGGTTCAATCCTCAGCACCACATAAAATAAATAAAAGTATTGTGTTCATCTACAACTAAAAAAATTTTAAAGAAAAAAGAACTGCACTTCTACTGTCCATAAGATTTTGATATGTTGCATCCCTATTCTCATTTATTTTGAAGAACATTTTTTATTTCACCCTCAATTTTTTCTACTATCTATTCATCATTCAAAAAGTATATTATTTAATTCCCAGGTGTTAGTTTTTTATCTTATCATTGATTTCTAATTTCATTATGATCTGGTAGAATGTAAGGTATTATCTCTTTTTTTCTTTTTTCTAAGAATTGCTTTGTAACTGAAGATATGGTCTATTTTAGAAAATGTTTCAGGTGCTAAGAAGTAAGTGCATTTAGTCATTCATGGATGAAATATTCTATACATGTCTATTACATCCATATTATTAAATGCATTGTTTTTTAGCTCTGTATAATCTTTCCTTAGTTTATGTCTGAAATGATCTATCTAGTGATGAGAGAGGTATGTTAAAGTCACCCCATATTATTGTATTGTGGTCTATTTGATCCTTAAGAAGAGTTTACGTATGTAGATGCACCATTGGGGGGGGCATAAATATTTGCAATCATTATATTTTGTTATTTGATTCCCTTAATCAGTGTGAAGCAACCGTTTTTATATTTTCTGATTAATTTTGGCTTGAAGTCCACTTTATCTAATATGAGAATAGCTATCCCTGCTTTTTTATGAGTACTATTTACATGTATGTTTTTTCCCATCCTTTCCCCTTCAGTCTGTGGTTATCTCTGTGAGGTGAGTCTCTTGAAGACAGCATATTGTTGGATCTTGTTTTTTAATCCAATCTGCTAACCTATATCATTTAATTAAAAATTTATATTCAGTGTTATTATAAAGATGATTTTTATTTCCTGCCATTTTGGTTTATTTCTAATGTTTAAATCAGCTTGATTCTCCTTTAACTGACTATTCTTCTAGTGTAATTCCTCCCTCTGATTATTTTTATTTTTCATTTCTTCTTTATGAAATATTTCATTGAGTATGTTTTGTAGTGCAGACTTTCTGGTTATGTATTCTTTTAGCTTCTGTTTGTCATGAAACATTTTGATTTTGTTTTCAATTCTGAAGCTTAATTTTGCTGGGTATAGAATTCTTGGTTGGCATCCATTTTCTTTCAGAGGTTGGTATATATTTTTCCAGGTTCTCCTGGCTTTTAGGGCCCTGGGTTGAGAGATCAGTTGAAATTCAGATTTGATTTACCCCTAAATATGCCAGCCACTTTTCTCTTATAGCTTTTAAAAATCCTATCCTTATTCTGTATGTTAGGCATTTTCATTATAGTGTGTCTTGAAGTGGATCTATTGTTATTTTGTATAATTGGAATCCTATGTGCTTCTTGTAATTGAATTTCCATCTCATTCTTAAGGTTTGAATGTTTTTTTCTGATATTATCTCATTGGAATGATTGTGCATTCTTTTAGCTTGTATTTCAGAGCCTTTGTCTGCTTCAATGATTCTTAAGTTTTGCCTCTTCATGTTATCCCAGATTTCAATATTCTAGTGCATGGCCTCAACATTTTCTTTATGACTGACTTTATTTTTCAGATTGTATACTTTGTCTCTGAGGCCTAAAATCTATCTTCAAAGTGGTCTTTCCTCTTGGTGATGGTTTCTATTGAAGTTTTAATTTGATTTATTGAGCCTTTCATTGCCAGGATTTCCATTGGGTTCTTTTTCAGAATCTCTCTTTATTGATGTGATCTTTTACTTTCTGTATTTTCTTTCTGATTTCACTCCTTACATCTTTTTTAGCTTTTAGAACATTTTGTTTTTTTGTTTTTTTGTTTTTAGTACTGAGGACTGAACTCAGGGGTACTTGACCACTGAGCCACATCCCCAGTCCTATTTTGTGTTTTGTGTAGAGACAGGGTCTCACTGAGTTGCTTAGTGCCTCGCCGTTGCTGAGGCTGGCTTTGAACTCGCGATTCTCCTTTCTCAGCCTCCCTAAATGCTGAGATTACAGGCGTGCGCCACTGCGCCCAGCTAGAACATTTTAATTGTGAAGTTTCTAAATTCTGTCTCTGATATGTCCTCCACTATAGTATCTAGGGAGTCAGTTGTTGGAGCATTATGAGCTGTTTGGGGTGGTTTTTCCCCTTGCCTTTTCATATTATTTATATGCCTATCCATCTACTGGGATAGTTATGACTTCTTTTAAGCAAGTGACTACTTTATGAGCTTCTTCTCCAAATATGAATACTTTAAGTCAATGTGTGACTTCTGCTGATCCCAATATCAACACCACTTTGAGAGATACCACTAAACCCTATTTACCATAATCACTTCAGAGCTAAGCCTCATACTATCCAACCTTATAAGAAAAAAAAGCTTATTGATGTTGTTCTCCACAGTTCCTCAAATCCAGGTATAAATTTGTAATAAAGTTCTCTCAACTCTACTTTTCCTTCACTGCCTCCTTTCTGTGCTGTAAAGAGATTGGAAATCTCTGCCTTGGTCCCCTTTGCAAATCTCTTCACCCTGACAAAGATCAACAACTGCTAGGCCCAAGGGGTGTGTTGATCTAATCTCTCCAGAGCAGACACCACCCAACAAAGCCCAAGGCCTGATTAGAAGTATACCCCACCTGCCTAGGTCCCCAACTGTTTTTCTTTCCATTTCTTCTTGGGCTATGTACTGAGAGGGGAGGGAGAAAAAAGGTTGAAAGTTGTTAACCCCTTCCTCTTTTTGTGATGTTTGCCCAGCTGCCAGTTGGAGTGGCATAAGACTGAAGTTGGTTAACAAAAGACTCAGTTTACCTTCTCACCAGCATAGGATGTAGTAGGAAATACTGTGAGTTGGAGTTTTGTCTGCATAGACTAGAGCAATACCCCCACAGCATGGGACTACTGCAGAGTTCTATGGGAGAAGTTTCAGTGACTTAAGTCTAACTAGAGTTTAGAGGCTTTGTTGGGTGGTGTTTGCTCTGGAGAGATTAGATCCACATATCCCTAGGGCCTGGAAATTGCTGATCTCTGTCAGGAGTCTGGATCTCAGGAGTCTCCCAAAAATTACACTCATGGGGCAAGGAGCCAATTCTCCACACACTCTGCTGCCCACGAACACAGGCTCCCCAAGCTTAGTCCCTGAATATATTCACACCTGTGAAATACAAAAGGATAGGCAGTGGAGAGTAGAGAAGGGACAGTAAGGCTGACAGGAGGGCAAGCATGAGGACAGCCATGTTAACATAACCCAACATTTTATAAGACAGTTCCTGTTTCTCGGAAAGGGTATAAGTCTCCGCATTGTAGAAAGTGACTGCGTAGTCCATAATCCTATGTGTACCCACTGCAGGACAACTGAAATATCAGAAAACAATCAAGAGGAGCTTATCAAGCTCTCCTTATATGCCTTTAAAAGGAAGAGCGCTCTAAGACTTAAACAGCACTCTTGCCCCTCCTAAGTACATTGTGCCAGGAGTTCTGAATCTTTCTCTCACTTTCCTTTTTAATAAAATTCCTGCTTGCTTGCTTACCTTGGCAGCAACAGCATTTGCCATGTTCCTTCTTTGAGTCTAGGGAACATGAACCCGATCCCTTCTCTGGCCAGTAACACCTGCCTGTTTAGATTCCCAACCCACTTCAGCTGGTCATATGAGTGGCCAGACTCCAAGGAAAAGCAAGTTGGGCTTGCTTCAAGGAGAATCTCAAGTTAAAGTCCAGCCTGGGCAACTTATCAAGACTCTGTCTCAAAATAAAAAATAAAAAGGGCTGTGAGTGTAGTTCAGTGGCAGAGTGCCCCTGGGTTAAATCCTCAGTACCAAAAACAGTAAAAGAAAAGAAAGAAAAAGAAAACAAACCTGAGGTGTCTTTGTGGTAATAGAAAAGTTCTATATCCTAAGTTTATTATCGTCAATATCCTAGTGGTCATATTGTAATAGTTTTACAAGATGTTACCATTAGGGGGAACTGGGAAAGAATAGAAAGGATCTCTTTGTATTATTTCTCATAACCTCATACAAATCTAAATTTTTATCTTAAAATTTTTTAAATTACCAAACTCTATTATACACTTAAAATTTTGAGAGGGTATATTTCATATTAAGTATTCTCATATTCTTACCACAATAAAATAATTCTTTTAGGAGAAAAAGATCCAAAAAAATTAATTACATGCCTGTAATCCCAGCAGTTTGGCAGATTGAGGAAGAAGGATCACAAGTTCAAAGCCAGCCTCAGCAATGTAGCGAGGCCCTAAGCAACTTAATGAAACTCTGTCTCAAAAATAGAAATAAAGCCAGAAGCAGTGGCACATGCCTGTAATCCCAGCACCTGAGAGACTGAGGCAGTAGGATCACGAGTTCAAAGCCAGCCTCAGCAAAAGCAAGGTGCTAAGCAATTCAGTGAGACCCTGTCTCTAAATAAAATACAAAACAGGGCTGGGGATGCGGCTTGTTGGTTGAGTGCCCCTGTACCCAAAAAATAAAGAATAAAAATAAAATAAAATGGGCTGGGGATGTGGCTCAGTGGTTAAGTGCCCTGGTACTCAATCCCTGGTACCATAAAATAAAATAAAAAAGACAAAAAAGGAAGAAAGGAAGGAAGAGAGGTAGGTCAGGAAAGAAGGAAGTTAATTCATACCATGCTTTTGAAAAGTGCAGAAGCCACAGTACCACCCCAAAAAAGTTTCAGTCACTCTATCTGAAATGGGATTTACAATCTGCATGTTTAACACTCCCTAATTATTCTGACAGAATAGTCCATAGACTGCAGTGAGAGGAAAGGGGCAAGAACACCATACGCATTGTCAGTGGAATGAGCCTCCAATCAAATCGCTTCCTATAACTCAACTCTGCTCTCACTATTTGGAAGAAAGCCAAACTACTAAGAATCAGAATTGCTGTGTCCAGTCTCTGCTCTGTCACCAGTCAGCTTCTTTCCAATCATCACACCATATGACAAAGAGCCTCTACAAAGAACTGCCCCTGGGAAGGGATTCTGGATAAAGGGAATTGAATCTTATAGGCATTCCTTTAGCAGTGCATTGGAGAACACCTGTGCTCATTAAGGTATAACAATGTGAAAAGCAAGATAAAGACAGACTCCTTTGTGAATAAAATTTATCCAGAAAATAATTTACCTGTAAATGCTCTCTGGTTTGCATGACATAAAATGATATTTTCATCTCAAAGAATATTCACTTGCTCCCCAAAAAGAAAAATAAAATTACATCGTTTACAGAGCGAATTTTCCTTTTCAGACATGGATGATGGGAAGTAAGAAGGTATTCTAATCTTCTCAAGCACATAAGTATAATTAGGGGAAGGCTACTTTATGAAATAATGTCAGGCTGATCTAGAAGAACAATGTTAATGTAGAACAATATAGAAGGGACTCAAAAGGGAAAAATTTGACATTGTCTTTGGATTTGCAAAAAAAAATTAACAACTACATGTCAACCAAGTTGTTTACTTATTTAATATTTTTTGTTTGGGTTTTATTTTGACCAAAATTGTCAAGATCAAAACAAAACTATAGATAAAAAATGATGAGTAGCTATATTGAACTACTGAATATTCCCCAGAATCAGATTTCTCTCCCTCTAAGCCTGGAGATATCATTTGCTGGGCAGCATTAATCAAGAGGAAATTTACTGACTGATCAAGGGAAAGGTAATTTATTGGGTTAAGAAATTGAATATATTAAAACTTATTTGGTTAGAGTTTTTTCCTAAATAAAAGGTATAGCTATAAAACAAAGAATATCTGAGAATAGTTTTTATGTTTCTCATATAAACATATAAGGAGAATTAGGTATGCCTGATTCAGTCCTCAAGAAGAACATGTTAATGGTCAATAAGATGAAGAATTGTGCATGATAACAAAGAAATGAGTGTTCAGCTTTGACATCCCCATAGCCGTAAGTGAAAAGAAAGCACTGGGGATAGATTAACAGAGGATGATTATCAAGATCATATAAGAAAAATTTTGCATCATAGACTAAAAATTTTTAAATGAGGGTTGTGCCTGTGAATACTGGTAATTTCTGGAATGCTGTGTGTCTCCATTAGCCAGGCTGTTCATAGTATAAGTAAACCAAGATTTAATGAGTCAAAATATCCTTTCCTGTCCTGCCTGTCAGCATCACCTACACAAATTGGTAAAGCCAACTCCAGAAGTCGTCACGGATTAGGTTGGGTTGTATTGCACTTTGTTACCACCAGAGAATCCATATGGATGAGAGAAGAAGGGACAGATTGCATAGGATAGCATGCTATCTATCTTATTTAGGCTAAAGAACATACAGACTTCCTCATATCTGTTAGGGTAGATACTATAAAAAAAAAAACTACAAAAAGAAGAAGCAGTGACAAGGGTGTAGAGAAACTGGAACTCCTCTGCACTACTACTGGTGGGAGTGTAAAATGGTGCAGCTATTATGGAAAATACTACGGTGGTTTCTCAAAAAACTTAAAATAGAATCATGGTCTAGCAATTCCCACTTCTGGGTATATAACCAAAAGAAATCAGGGACTCAAAGAGATAGTGTAGACCTATGTTTATAATAACATTATTTACAAAATCCAAAAAAGTAAAAGCAAAACAAAAGTCCATCAGCAGATGAATGGACAAACAAAATGTGGCATATACATAGAATGGAATGTTATTCATCCTTTAAAAGAGGAATTTCTGATACCTGCTTCTACATGGAAGAATCTTGAAGACATTATGTTAAGTGAAATAAGCTAGTCATAACTTAGGAAATATCTACAGTAGTCAAAATTCATAGAGACAAAAGGTAAATGGTGATTCTGTGTTTGTCTTGAGGGCTGAATTATGCATATCTAATTCTCCTGATACAATGGGTTGTGATTTTATATAAGAAACATACAAACTATTCTCAGTCATCATTTTGTAGCTATACCTTTTATTTAGGACAAAACTCTAACCAAATATATTTTACTATGTTTAATTTCTCATTTTCTTAAATGATCTTGGTAATTGTCTTTTGTATTAACTTATACTCAGTGCTTCCTTTTCACTATGACCAGAGGGATGTCAAAGCTGAAAGGAAAGAATGATGAGCAGTAATTTTATGGGTATATAGACTTTTAGTTTTGCAGGATGAAAAGCATTCTGGATATTGGTTGCACATCAATATATATGTACTCAACACTACTAAACTGTATGATTAAAATGCTCAATATGGTAAATTTTATATTATGTATATTTTATCACTGTTTTTTTAAAGAACACAAAAAATGATATTTGTAGGACTGGGGTTGTAGCTCAGAGGCAGAGCACTTGCCTAGCGTACGTGAGGCATTGGGTTCAATCCTCAGCACCACATAAAAATAAATAAAATAAAGGTATTGTGTCCATCTACAAATAAAAAAATTTTTTAATATTTGTATAAGACCCTGAAGTAAACTGGAAGAGACTGGGAGAACTTTACATGGAACCTGATTTAAAAGTCATTACCATTTCCTTACAATTATAACAAAAATAATATGCAAAGAATTAGGGAGCTATTAAATACAGAATCTCTAAATATTTCCAATTAAAATCTTTCGACCTTTTTAATGAAGCTATTTTAACCGTCAAAAAGCTTGATATAAAAAGTTATATGCATGGTAAGAGTTAAAATGGTTTTATTTAATTTCTATTCCAGACATTTTAATGATGATCTCTATAAATTCTTGATGGCCATCATCAATGAGAAACTTTGTTCTTAATACTAGGTGATTGAAAAAGAAGAAGAAAAGCCCTTTTATGTACCATTCAAAAATTTACAACAGTTGAAATTATATTTAAGGAATTTAAGAGCTCTTCCATTGACAAATGTAGCTGTGCAATTTCTTATAATAACATGAAGAGATTTTAAATCCAATTGAACTTTTTATATCAAGTATTTCAAATTAATGATGAAGCCCTGATTGGTAGAACACGTATTAGTAGAACCAAACACTTCTACCAGTTTGGATATTAACTAAAGGGCCTGTTTATGGAGAATGGACCAAAGTATTTACAAGAGTTTCTTGATTCCTTTCTGAAGATGGAGTCATAGGAATCCATCCAGTCTCCTGGCCCCACACCCAGCCCCATTGGCACCTCCTTAACCTGCACCCTTGGCCACATCCTTAAGATGCCTAGCAGTACCCAGACTTCTTATGCCTGGTGAGCATAAGCAGGTGAGCTCTTCAGCAGGCTGCTGGAGGAGATATTGAGGTGACAGGCATACCCCAGTGCAGAAGGTAAGCCGGATGAGTACCAGAAGTCCTTCCTATCCACAGCACACCTCGGAAATTCCTGGTACCAGACATGCTCCTTGGCTATCTTCTTTGATGCCCCAGATAAGACCATTCCCTCCAAAGATAGCAGCATGGGTATTCCAGTTACCCCAACCTACAGAATTGAGGGGAACAATATCTTAGCATGCCACCATAAAAGCTCTAAGATGGGAGTGATTAAACACAATAATATTAAATAAGAATGACATAGTTTATTCCTTCAGTGGATGGTCAGACGTGTTGGTGCTTACTGCTTATAGACAAGCTTCTCAGTGTGTTACATTTCCTGTCTGCAATGCAGCAGGATACTAGATCTAATGGCTCTGAGTATGTTATAAATGTCAAATGAGCTTCTGAACTTGACTGAGAAGCACAGAAATATCATCAAATAAAACTGTCATAGCCCATCACTCACTCATTCACTCAAGTACCACTTATTAAGCACTTCTTATATGCCAGGAAATGTTTTAGTTACTAAGAATAAATTAATGAACAAAATAAGTAAAATTTCTTCCGTTGTAGAACTTACTTTCCATGGGGGAGAGAAAGACTTTTCAATAATGAAAAATAAAGAAATTATGTAGTACTAAAGGATAATATGTGCTATGGATATAAACAAAACAGAAAGAGTACTGCAGTGGAAGACAGATGGGAGAGTGTACAATTTTAAACATTGTGATTGGAAAAGACCTTGCTAAGGAAGTGATGTTTAAGTCTAGACTTGAAGATGAGGAAACCAGCCACATTCTTATCTGGGAGAAGATCATGACAGAGAGAGGAGCTGTAGGGCCCTGGGGCAAGGGCATGCCTGGCATTTTCAGGGGACATGAAAGAGGCCAGTGTGGCTGAGCAGAATGGACAAGGGGGAAAGCAGTGCATTAGCAAGGCACATCTCCATGCAGGGTGTGAGGTATGAATCTTGAAGAGCCTGATAGGCCACCAGCTTCTGCTCTATGCAAAAGGAGGAACCACTGGAAAGCATTAAGTGAAGGAGTCCCCGAGTTCATGTCACCAGGATCGTTGTGTTCATTGCCTGGGGAATAACCAGGAGGCAGGGTAGCACCTGGGGGCTTTGTTAACTGAGAGGTGACTACAGTAACACAGCTGAACAATAATGGTGGCTTGGAAAGGGGGAGTAATAGTGTAGATAACAAGAAGAGATCAGATTTGGGATTTGTTTCCTACTCAGTGTTTCCTACTGGAAAGTACGAGAGAAAATGGGAGTCAAGACAGCGCCAAGGTGTCCAAGTTGAACAATATTGAAAAAGAGTTGTCATTTATGGACTGTGAAGAGGCTTAAGAGAAGAATACTGAGGCTCAGTTTTGGAATGATGAATTTTAGATCCTTGGTATTATACAAGTGGAAATATTGAGTAGGTGGACAGATACATGTAACTAGAGGTCAGGGGAAAGGAAGCGAAAGAAATCTGCAGGAGCACTGGCATATAAAACCAAATCCTACACCTGAAGTATTGCTTAGGAAAGAAACAAAATAATAAGACAAAAATTTAAATCCTGAATGCCCAAGAATGGGTCCTGAAGAGAGTGATGTGTCATCAGGATCGGCATGACTTTGCCTTCTTCCTGTAGTGCCTGCTTAAGGGATCAGTCAGCCTCATCTCTTGCCACAACACCCAGCCATTAAAGCACTCTCCACTTGGAAGAGGGTCTGACCCAGCACTTCAGCCATCCCTGACTTTGCCTTCCCCACTCTTCCAGACCAACTCACCCTGCTCTTTCAACTTTCTGATTTGATGCCAGTACATACTTCATCCCAATTGCCTTTTAACCCCCTAGATGATAAAACTCTGGAAAAAGCAATGTTTTCCTTTCCTGTGGCTGCCGTCATAAATTACCACACACTTAGTGGCTTATACCAACAGAAATTTATTTCCTCACAGTACTCAAGGCCAGAAGTTGGCCATCAGTTTCGCTGACTGGGCTTAAAATCAAAATGTGGGGGAGGTCACACTTGCCCTGAGGCTCTGGGGAGAGTCCTTTTCACTGCTCTTCTCCTGGCAGGTGTCTCCTTCCTTGGCTCCTGGCTGGGCATCCCATCACCCTTTGTCCCCCACTTCATCGCATTGCCTTCTTCCTCCTCTATCCACCTCCCTCTTAGGACATGTGATTGCATTTAGTGCTTTCAGATAATCCAGAATAATTTCCCAAACTCAAGACCCTTAGCTTCATTGCATAGTAAGTATTTTACTTACCACAAAAAGTAAAATACTCACAGGTTTCGTGGACTAGAATTTGCATGTCCTTGTGGGTCATTATTCAGCCAAACAGTCAATACTGTGGCTGTTTTGCACATCACAATACCCCCCACAGCTAGCGCTGTGCCTAAATTAACGTTTTTGAATAAATGAATATAGTGAACTTTTATCACCCGAATACCTTATTAATCCTTCTCTTAAGTACAGTGTCATTATCTCGTATCAATTTGTTGTTCATAAACAAAAAGAAGTTTTCCTTTGAGCAAACAGACTTTTCTTCTAGAATAAGATGTGACAAAGTTTGTTAAATGAGAGGAGGAAATCCTTGGTCAGATTACTGAGATGAAATAAGGAAAAGAGTTTTGGCATTGCTTGACTGGGGTGCTTATCAAATTTAAATGTTACTATAAACTTCTAATTGCCTCTCCAAAATACAAATAATAAGTCCTTCTGGGAGGATCAGCACTGGCTGTGAAAATGGTTAATGAGGACTAGGGGGTGGGAAGGGTTTATTCACCAGGGATGAGTGAAGTTCAACTCCCAAACTTGAATTTTCTCAGTTTTATTATCTTGAAGTCCCTCACATAGCACAGTTCACTTCAAAGTTTAAATTCATGAGAAAACTATGTAAAGATATATAAAACATAGTTAAGTGAGGATGAAAATGGTGGCTACTCTCAACACATGACAACCCAAAATAAAGACATTTTTCATCTGTCCTTCCAGGTTAGCATAATCAGGTAACTAACTGCTGATAAATGGGGTATAGTTGTGTGTACACCTTCTAATACATGTACTTAAAGGGACAAAATGCATGTCCTTCTCTGTTTCTTAAAAGTGACTAGAAAGTGGTTGTAATGACAAGAGTCCAAGTAGCCATCTTGGATCAATAGGTCAAGAATATCAGAGAACCAAGAGAGAAGGAGCTGGACCCTGAAACTACCATACAGCTCCTACATTGACCTCTCCTGGAGTCTTCTATGTTGTACAGAAATACACTTTTATCTTACAGAAGCCACAGTTACTTGGTTACTGTTACTCCTAGCCAAATTTAATTCAAAGTGATTTGGAATGAAGATGCCCAGACATGGGTGCTATGAATGGTAGCACTGAAGAACAAAGAGAACTCTAGACAACGACTTATTGATGTGGTAGGCAGAGGTGAAAACTGTCTAGATATTGCATGATGGAAACATAGTTACTCTCATTGCATAAGGTACATATTTGATCAATCAGAATTCCTGACTAAACAGAAACCTGTTCACTTTGAAATACAGATCACATGCCCAAGAAGATATCACTTTAAGGGAAATGATAGGCAAGAATTAGGATGCTGGCGATTATTGTTGCCACCTTCAGCAGGACTCTATAAAAAAAACCAAAAAAAAGGTCAAACTCAGACCAGAGCTAGCCAGTCTGCAAGCAGAGGTAGAAGGAAATCCAACTTTGCTAAAGGAGGCACCCTCTGCCTATAACCTGAAATAAAGATTTATTAGGAGTCCTGTGATTTAGAACATTGCTGTTGAAAAAGTCTGCAGCTTCAGTGCCTCCTTCAGAAGCAGAGAATTAGGGATATTAGGTGGCTGGGAATAAATGTTCCAGCAGGATTATTACATTTATGCCCACATACAAAGCTTGTGAACCTCCTGACAAAGGTGATATGAAGGGTATTTCTTTCACCTTCAAATTCATTATTTCAGACAATCCCAAGATTATCACCATCAATGTGACAGAAAGGGATGAGAAGATCAGAGGAACCAATAAATACAAGAACACAGTATGAAAGCTATTTATTTAGAAATGTGACTCTGTTCACTTGTACATGGAACTAAGAAGTGAATAAATTAGAAGATCGCTTCTGGTTTTATTTTTAGAGAGAACTACATTGGCTTTACACCCAGCCCACAAAACCTTGTATCAAAGATCTTTTGCTGGGTAACAAACCACCCTAAACTCTGTCGTTATTCCTGGAGGACATTCCCCAAATAGGTATCTATTCTAAGATAAAATTTTAAAAGCATGAAAAAAT
Source organism: Xerus rutilus (assembly GCA_028644305.1). Lineage (NCBI taxonomy): Eukaryota > Metazoa > Chordata > Mammalia > Rodentia > Sciuridae > Xerus > Xerus rutilus. Next base: position 41,467,112 of record CM053411.1, on the reverse strand, counting down.
TTCAGCACACCTATAATCCCAGTATTTTGGGAGGCTACAACAGGAGAATCACAAGTTTAAAGCCAGCCTCAGCAATGGCGAGGCACTAAGCAACTCAGTGAGGCCCTGTCTCTACATAAAACACAAAATAGGGCTGAGGATGTGGCTTAGTGGTCGAGTGCCCTGAGTTCAATCCTTGATACCAAAAAAAAAAAAAAAAAAAAAAAATTCAGATTATAATGAGCAAGATGATAACATGTGTACAGCAGATGATCAAAAAGGTGGCTCTATCCATCACTGCCCAACTCCTGGCCTGGCCCAACCCTAGGCTCATTCCCCTAATTAAGAACCTACGTCTGGGACTGGGGTTGTGGCTCAGTGATAGAGCACTTGCATCACATGTGTGATGCACTGGGTTCAATTCTCAGCACTGCATATAAATAAATGAATAAAATAAAGGTCCATCAACATCTAAAATAATATTTTATAAAAAGAACCTAAAAAGAGCCTTTCATCATATCCACCACATAGCCTCCTATACCATGCTTCTCCATTTTCTGTTCATCCAAATGATTTTTACTCATTCTTAGATATCAAATATCCCTGTCAAATTTCCCTATTATAGTTGCTCATCATGTCATAGAACAATCTATGAGTTTTTGATATCATGTCAATTTTCTCATGGAAACATGTGCATTTGTTTCTGTGAATATGTGACAAATGTCAGTTTTCCCCTCCTGGGATATAAGTTCCACAAGTCAGAAAACACACTGGTTTTATTTCATCAATGAATCCCCAGAACAGAGCACCATGCCTAGCATGTTGTAAATTCTTAATAAATATCTATTGGATAAATCACTGAAAAATCCAGTGCTGAGATAAAAAAAAAAAAAAAGACAGGTTGATAATAAAAGAGTGAGCCAAGGAAAAGCACATAATCACCAGGGCATGAACATGAATGATGAGTTTAGAGAAGGGCAGACAATCAATGTGTTGCAAATCGCTATTCTAGGTGATGAGAGAAACATAAAGGAATATAAAGCACGGTGCCTAACCTCAATAAACGTGTGATCTAGACCATAATAAGATCTATGCAAAAGAAAGAATAGTCAACTAACAATGAAAGGCAAAAAATATATTAAATGAGTGGAACCAATTAACAACATGTCATAGTTCAATGTCAAAAAATAGAAAAGAGTAAATGGTGTTTTGAAAACTTACTATGACCAATTTGCTATGGCCAGGGACAGGGTTCAGAACCTGACATACATTATCTTAAGTAATACAATAACCTATAAGCGGGGCTGGGATTGTAGCTCATTGGTAGAGCGCTTGTTTTGCATGCATGAGGCACTGGGTTCAATCCTCAGCACCACATAAAAATCAAATAAAGATATCTGTGTCCATCTATAAGTAAAAAAAAATTTTAAATAAATAAAAATAACCTATAAGCAAAATATGGTAAATAATGTCTCAATATTCTCATTTTAAATATAAAGCCAAGGAATTTAAATATGCCTAAGTAACAAAATTTATATCTATATGAATCCAAATCAGTATACTAGCATCTAAGTTATAAAGATGAGAGTTCAGTTGAAGTCTAGTGGATTATTGTGCCATTACATTAGCAGAGGGAATTCACGGATGAAAATCAGGACAGGAATTAAGGTGAACAACCCACAGAAGTCAAGATATCATAGAAAGATAGTCTCTTCAACAAATAGGGCTGATAAAACTAGAAATCCATATGTAATAGAATGAAATTTAATCCCTAACTCTCACCCTGCATAAAACTCAACTCAAAGTGGATCAAAGACCTAGGAATTAAACCAGAAACCCTTCACCTGCTAGAAGAAAATGTAGGCCCAATACATTTTGGCTCAGGAACTGACTTCCTTAACAGGACTCCTAAAGTGCAAGAAGCAAAATCAAGAATCATAAATAGGATGACATTAAACTAAAAAGCTTTTTCACAGCAAAGGAAACAATCAAGAGCATGAAGAAAAAGCCTAAAGAATGAGAGAAAATCTTTGCCACCTGCACCTGAGATAGGGCATTAATGACCAGGATATATAAAGAATTCAAAAAACTTAATACCAAATAAATTAATTAATAAATAAACAAATAACCCAATCAATAAGTAGGCAAAGGAACTGAGCAGACACTTCTCAAAAGAAGAAATATGAATGGTCAATAAATACATGAAAAAATATTCAACATCTCTACCAATTAGAGAAATGCAAATTAAAACTACACTGAAATTTCATCCCATTCCAGTCAGAATGGCAGCTATTTTTTTCTTTTTTTTAAATTTATTTATTCTAATTAGATATACATGACAGCAGAATGCATTTTGATTCATTGTACACAAATGGAGCACAACTTTTCATTTCTCAGGTTGTACACAATGTAGCGTCACACCATATGTGCAGTCATACATGTACCTGAGGCATTGATGTCCATCTCATTCCACCATCTTTCCTGCCCCCATGTCCCTTCTCCTCTCCTACCTCCTCTTTGACCAAAGTTCCTCCATTCTTCCAATCTCTCCCCCCACCACATTATGGATTAGCCTCCAGTCATCAGAGAGAACATTCAGCCTTTAGTTTTTTGGGATTGGCTTACTTTGCTTAGCATGGTATTATCTAACTCCATCCATTTACCTGCAAATGCCATAATTTTATTCTCTTAATGTTGAGTAATATTCCACTGTGTATATATACCACAATTTCTTTTTGTTTAAATTAATTTGTTTAAATACATTTCAAGTCATAGTACATATACAGAGCTAAATTTTTCCATTTCTCTGGTTGCAAACCAGATAGAGTCACACCATTTATGTCTTCATTCATGCACCTAGGGTAGTGATGACCATCTCATTCAACCA